>JARQOD010000002.1:136046707-136095964 GCA_033576555.1 Oophaga sylvatica | reverse complement strand
GGCTTGTGGTAGAACCTGCACCGCTGCCGTGTGCTGGGAATGCCTCTAACAAACGGTTTACCAGAGATGCTGGCCAACCAGTAGTCGTCATCCTTTATAATTTTGGCAATGCGGGGTTCCCTTTTTAGGATCCACAAGACATAATCACACATGTGGGCCAATGTTCCAGGTGTCAATGATGCACTGCCAGTGGTGGGTGGAGGAGCACTTTCTGCCATATCCACATCCCTCCATTCACGCACAAACCCTGTACCTGACCTTGGCAAGCCAACATTTTCTCTTGCCCCTGAGAAGCATCATCCTCCCCAAAATAATCATCCTCCTCATCCTCCTCCTTTTCCTCTTCTTCCTCCACCTTGTCCAGGACTGTTCCCTGAGCAGACAATGCCTGACTGTCATGAAGGCTTTCCTCCTCCGCTGCAGACGCTTGATCCTTAATGTGCGTCAAAGTTTGCATGAGCAGATGCATAAGTGGGATGCTCATGCTTATGATGGTGTCGTCTGCGCTTACCAGCCGTGTGCATTCCTCAAAACACTGAAGGACTTTACAGAGGTCTTTCAGCTTTGACCACTACACACCCGACAACTCAATGTCTGCCCTCAAACTGCCTGCCCGTGGATCCTCCCACAAATGCATTACAGCCTGCCTCTGTTCGCGCAGCCTCTCAACCATGTGCATGGTGGAGTTCCACCTTGTTGCAACGTCTATGATTAGGCGGTGCTTGGGGAGGTGGAGCAATCACTGCAGCCTCTGCATACGACTGGAGTCTACGGGCGAGCGACGGATGTGCGAGCACAGTCTTCGCACCTTATGGAGCAGGGCTGGTAACTCCGGATAATTATTTATGAAGCACTGCACCACCAGGTTCAAGGTGTGAGCCAGGCAAGGTATGTGTCTGAGTTTTGCCAGGGCTATGGCCGCCACAAAATTACAGCCGTTATCACTGACTACCTTGCCTGGCTCAAAATGTAGACTGCCCAGTCATGACTCAGTTTCTCGCTGCAAGTAGTCCTGCAACTCTTTTTGTTTTTTTAACACGTTTTTGGACTGCTACGGGCCTGCCAGATAACCGCAGCTGCGATGTTGATGCCTGCCGCGGATCCTCCTCCTCTTCTGAGCTATTGCCAGCGGCACCCTCTTCCCCCAATGGATGCCAATCCGGGTCAACAACTGGGTCATCCATCACCTCCTCTTCAATTTCATCTGCACCTTCCTCTGTGTCATCGTGTAAGGTGTTAGAGTATGCGGGAAGGGGCACCTGAGTTTCATCAAGGTCAGATTCTGGCTTAGTATACTGCGAGGGAAATGTAGTGCTCTGGGTAAATGTACCAGCAGAATCAGATAGCAGTGGCTGTGCATCAGTGCACTCCATGTCATATTCATCTTGGACTGGGGAATTCAGGATTTGACTTGATAACCCAGGCATGGTATGTGAAAAGAGCTCCATGGAGTAATCTGAAGTGTGGCCTGTCGCATCCTTCACTTTTGGTGGGGGTGAAGGACACAAGGAAAGGTGTTGTTCCTGTCCAGGAGACTGCACTGACGACTCAGTGCTTGCATTTTTTGAAACATCAGAAGAGGAGGCGATAGTGCTGGAGGCTGTTTCGGCAATGTAAGCCAAAACCTGTCCTGATGCTCCGGCTTTAAAAGCGGTTTACTTGCTCCCAGAAAAGGGAGCCTTCCAGGCCTTCTGGAGCCAGACGATTACGCAGGCTGAACACCTCCTGCCTTAGGTGCTATTGGGCTTTTGGCACTACCAGCAGATGCACCACCACCATCATTCCCAGCTGGCCCCCCCGCCCCCGTCGCGGCCTCTTCCACCATACTTCCTCATGTTTGGGAAAATGTACCAAAAATACCAGCAGATATATGGTACTGTATGAGGAGCGTACAGCTGTATATGGCGTAGATGAAAATTTAAATCTCCGTATATATTTCTGGAGTCACACACAGACGCTCTCTCAGTATGGATTTGACCGTAATAAAAAGAGCAGATATACAGTACTGTATCAGAAGTGGACAGCTGTATACGGTGTAGGGGAAAATTGCAATCTCCGTATATATTTCCGGAGTCACACACAGACGCTCACTCAGTAAGGATTTCACCGTAATACAAAGAGCAGATATACGGTACTGTCTCAGAAGAGTACAGCTGTATACGGTGTAGGGGAAAATTGTAATCTCCGTATATATTTCCGGAGTCACACACAGATAGTCAGCATGTATTTGTCCGTGATACCAGCCGGTACACGGTAGTGTGTGAGTAGCGTACAGCTCTATACGGTGTGGGAAAAAATGAACGGTCGGTAAGTGTGCAGAAAAAAAGAATCAAAGTATTAGTGCTGTGTAAAAATCAGTCTGCACAGCAGCGTACACACAGCAATACAGCTAGCAGGCAGCCTATTAACCAGCGCTGCTGCACACAAGAAAATCCTCCCCTGTCACTGCACACTAACTGTACAGCACAATTGCTATCAGCACAAGCACAGAAGAACTACTCTTTCTTGCCCTAACTCTCTCCCTACTGATAAACAGCGTCAGCAACCTCTCCCTACTGTTAATATGGCAGAAGTAAAATGGAGGTCGGCGGTGAGGGCTTTTATAGACACTATGATGCCCCCCAAAGCAAGCCAATCACTGCAATGCCCTTCTCTAAGATGGTGGTGGACGCTGCCCATGTCATCTTGTTGCCCACAGTGTACGTCCTTGCACATTGGCTAAAAAAAGGCGCCTGCAAGCATTATGGGAAAACCGACTTGGGCTCTCGGGTCGACGACCGCATGGCCGACTGCACGCTATGGTCGGGTTTCGGCCAACGAAACCTGACTTTTGGCGAAAGTCGGCGACTTTTGAATCTGACTGACCTGTTTCGCTCAACTCATATCTCGTCACTGCTGGCCAGGTGTCGGTGTCCTGAGCAGGTGGGGACACCGGTGCGCTCTGGGGGCCAGGTGCTGGTGTCTCCGCTTGCTCAGGCTCCTGGCACTTGCGATATTCACCTGTCCCCATTCTACTGCCGCGCTTTGTCTTCCGGCTCTCTGCAGTGACTGTTCAGGCAGAGGGTGTGCACTAACCACGTCATTGCGCCCTCTGACCTGAACGTCACAGCCAGAGGACCTGGAAGACACAGCACGCCGCTGGAACGGGGACAGGTGAATAACGCAAGTGCCGGAGGCCTGAGCAAGCGGCGACACCGGCACAAGGCCCCCATAGCGCGCCGGTGTTCCTGCCTGCTCAGGACACTGGAATTTGTCCCGGTGCTGACCGCCGGCCCTGTCAGCAGCTGCAGGGGAGCGCGGATATGTTCCCTACCTGGGGACTTCCGCACTGGGACCATGACTTGTTTAGAAGCCGAGGGGGGTCTTTTTCACCCAAAAAAAAGGGGCTGAAAAACTCGGTTTATAAATGAATATGTACAGTAATAAAATATTATTTTTCTGAAAAAAAAATAGTGTGCAATTTACGCAATTTTCGTAACCAGCAGACGGAAAGCTGACGGCTGGGGGCAGATGTTTATAGCCTGGGAAGGGGGTAATACCCATGGAGCTTCCCAGGCTATTAATATCAGCTCACAACTTTATGTTTAGCCTTTACTGGCTATTAAAATGGGGGACCCCCAAAAAATGATATGGGGTCCCCCTATAATTAATAACCAGAAAAGGCTGTGCAGACAGTTTTGGGCTGATATTAATAGCCTAGGAAGGGGCCATGGATGCTGGCCTCCCCGGCTAAAACATCAGCTCTTAGCCACCCCAGAAAAGGCGCATCTCTAAGATGCACCAATTCTGGCACTTAGCCTCACTCGTCCCACTTGCCCTGTAGCAGTGGCAAGTGGTTAATAGTTTATGTCACTTTTGTATTGTCTGGTGACATCAAGCCCTGAGGTTAGTAATGGAGAGGCGTCAATAAGACACCTCCATTACTAACTTCATAGTCATATAGTAAGAAAACACAGACACCCAGAAAAAGTCATTTAACTGAATGAAAGACACAGACTCCTTTAACCCCTTCCCGACCCATGATGCCTACGTCGGCGTCATGAAAACCTGTACCATCCCGACCCATGATGCCGACGTAGGCGTCATGGTATAAATCACGTTCCTGCATGTCGGGTGACCTTTCAGTGACCCCAGTCACCCAAACAGCAGGTGCAAGACCCTTTGTGCTTCACCACAGGGGGGTTGGCTTAACCCCCACGTGGCTACAATCGCTCTGATTGGCTGTTAAAAGTGAAACAGCCAATCAGAGCAATTTGTAATATTTCACCAATGAAATTTGGTGCAATATTACAATCCAGCCATAGCCGATGCAGCAATAGCATCTGCCATGGCTGGAGACCGCGATCCGACCCCCCACAGCGAGTGACGACGGCGATCGGTCGCCGCCACCGATTGCTGGTGGCGATCGATCACCACCATCACTATCTGCTCCCCTCCTCCTTGCCTCCGCTCCCCCACCTTCCGATCCCCTCTCACCTCCGCCGGTACTCTGATGTCCCTGGGTCCGTCCCGGCATCCGTCCGGGATTCTTCATGGGCGCCGCCATCTTGGAAAATGGCGGGCGCATGCGCAGTGCTCCCGCCGGCCAGCAGATTCAATACATTTATTTTGATCACTGTGATAAACTCTCACAGTGATCAAAATAAAAAAAGTAAATAAATGCCACCTTTATCATCCCCATAGGTAGGAACAAATAATAAAATAAAGAAAATATATATATTTTTATTTTTCTATTAGGGTTTTAGAATTTGGGTTAGGTTTAGAACTAGGGTTAGGGTTAGCCTTAGGGTTAGGGTTAGCCTTAGGGTTAGCATTAGGGTTAGGGTTAGTATTAGGGTTAGAATTAGAGTTACGGTTAGAATTTGGGTTAGGGTTGGAATTAGGGTTAAGGTTAGAATTAGGGTTAAGGTTGGAATTAGGGTTAGGGTTGGGATTAGGGTTAGGCTTGTGGTTAGGGTTAGAGTTAGGATTAGTGTTAGGGGTGTTTATGGGTTAGAGTTGGGATTGAGGTTAGGCTTGTGGTTAGGGTTAGGGTTGGGATAAGGGTTAGGGGTGTGTTGGGTTAGTATTATGGTTAGGGTTTGGATTAGGGTTAGGGGTGTGTAGGGGTTAGGGTTGTGGTTAGGGGTGTGTTGGGGTTAGGGTTGAAGTTAGAATTGAGGGGTTCCCACTATTTAGGCACAACAGGGGGTTTCCAAATGCGACATGTTGCCACCATTGATTCCTGCAAATTTTGCATTCAAAAAGTCAAACAGTGCTCCCTTTATTCCGAGCCCCGACGTGTGCCCAAACAGTGGTTTACCCCACATATGGGGTATCAGTGTACTCAGGAAAAATTGCACAACAACCTTGGGGTCTAATTTCTCATGTTACCCTTGGGAAAAAAATTGGGGACTAAAAAAATTGTTTTTGTAGAAAAAAAATGATTTTTTATTTTCACGGCTCTGCGTTATAAACTTCTATGAATAACTTGGAGATTCAGAGTGCTCACCACACATCTAGAGGAGTTCCTTGGGGGATCTAGTTTCCAAAATGGGGTCACTTGGGGGGGTTTCTACTGTTTAGGCACATCATGGGCTCTGCAAACGTAACATGACGCCCGCAGACCATTCCATCAAATCGACATTACAAAACGTCACTACTTCCCTTCCGAGCCCCGATGTGTGCCCAAACAGTGGTTCCCCCCCACATATGGGGTACCAGCATACTCAGGACAAATTGGACAACAACTTTTGGGGTCTTATTTCTTCTGTTACCCTTGGGAAAATAAAAAAATTGGGCACTAAAAGATCATATTTCTGGAAAAATATGATTTTTTTATTTTCATGCCCGGGCGTTATAAACTTCTGTGTAGCCCTTGGGGGTTCAAAGTGCTCACCACACATCGAGATAAGTTCCTTGCGGGGTCTAGTTTCCAAAATGGGGTAACTTGTAGGGAGTTTCTACTGTTTAGGCACATCAGAGGCTCTGCAAACATAACATGACGCCTGCAGACCATTCCATCAAGTCGGCATTTCAAAACGTCACTACTTCCCTTCCGAGCCCCAACGTGTGCCAAAACAGTGGTTTCCCCCACATATGGGGTACCAGTGTATTCAGGACAAACTCTATAACAACTTTTGGGGTCCAATTTCTCCTGTTACCCTAGTGAAAATAAAAAAATGCAGGTTAAAAAAATCAGTTTTTGAGGAAAAAAATTATTTTTTATTTTCATGGCTCTGCATTATAAACTTCTGTGAAGCACGTGGGGGTTCAAGGTGCTCACCACATATCTGGATAAGTTCCTTGGGGGTGTCTAGTTTCCAAAATGGGGTCACTTGTTCAGGGTTTCTACTGTTTAGGCACACCAGGGGCTCTTCAAACGTAACAAGATGCCCGCAGACCATTCCATCAAGTCGGCATTTCAAAGAGTCACTACATCTCTTCCGAGCCCTGACATGTGCCCAAACAGTGGTTCCCTCCCACATATGGGGTACCAGCGTACTCAGGACAAACTGGACAACAGCTTTTGGGGTCCAATTTCTCCTGTAACCATTGTGAAAATAAAAAATAGGGGGCTAAAAAATGATTTTTTGAGAAAAAAAATGATTTTTTATTTTCATGGCTCTGCGTTAAAAACTTCTGTGAAGCACCTTGGGGTTCAAAGTGCTCACTGTGCATCTAGATAAGTTCCTTAGGGGGTCTAGTTTCCAAAATGGGGTCATTTGTGGGGGAGCTCCAAAGTTTAGGCACACAGGGGCTCTCCAAACACGACATGGTGCCCGCTAACGATTGGAGCAAATTTTCCATTAAAAAAGTCAAATGGTGCTCCTTCCCTTCTGAGCCCTGCCGTGCGCCCAAACAGTGGTTCCCTGCCAACATATGGGGAACCAGCGTACTCAGGAAAAACAGGACAACAACTTTTGGGGTCCAATTTATTATGTTACCCTTGGGAAAATAAAAAATAGCGGGCTTTAAAATTATTTTTGAGGAACAAAAATGATTTTTTTTTTCACTGCTCTGCGTTTATAAACTTCTGTGAAGCACTTGGGGGTTCACAGTGCTCACTACACATCTATATAAGCTCCTTGGGGGTCTAGTTTACAAAATGGGGTCACTTGTGGGGGGTTTCTTCTGTTTAGGCACATCAGGGGCTCTGCAAACACAACATGACGCCCGCAGAACATTCCATCAAGTCTGCATTCCAAAATGGCGCTCCTTCCCTTCTAAGCTCTCCCATGCACCAAAACAGTGGTTTCCCCCCATATGGGGTATTGGTGTACTCAGGACAAATTGCACAACAACTTTTGTTGTCCAATTTCTCCTGTTACCCTTGTAAAATAAAAAATAGCGGGCTAAAAAATCATTTTTGAGGAAAAAAATGATTTTTTTATTTTCACTTATCTGCGTTATAAACTTCTGTGAAGCACTTGGGGGTTCAGAATGCTCATAACACATCTAGATAAGTTCCATAAGGGGTCTAGTTTCTAAAATGGTGTCATATGTGTTTTTTTTTTCACTGTTTAGGCACACAGGGGCTCTCCAAACGCGTCATGGTGTCCGCTAACGATTGGAGCTAATGTTTCATTCATAAAGTCAAATGGCGCTCCTTCCCTTCTGGGCCCTGCCGTGTGCCAAAACAGTGGTTTATGACCACATATGAGGTATCTTTGTACTCAGGATAAATTGGCCAACAAATTTTAGGATCCATTTTATCCTGTTGCCCATGTGAAAATGAAAAAAACTGAGGCTAAAAGAAAATTTTTGTGAAAAAAAGTACTTTCTTTTTCTTACAGATCAATTTGTGAAGCACCTGGGGGTTCAAAGTGCTCACTATGCATCTAGATAAGTTCATTGGGGGGTCTAGTTTCCAAAATTGGGTCACTTGTGGGGGAGCTCCAATGTTAAGGCACATAGGGACTCTCCAAATGCGACATGGCAACCGCTAAATATTCCACCATATTTTCCATTCAAAAAGTCAAATGGCGCTCCTTTCCTTCTGAGCCCTGTTTAGGCACACAGGGGCTCTCCAAACGCGTCATGGTGTCCGCTAACGATTGGAGCTAATGTTTCATTCATAAAGTCAAATGGCGCTCCTTCCCTTTTGGGCCCTGCCGTGTGCCAAAACAGTGGTTTATGACCACATGTGAGGTATCTGTGTACTCAGGAGAAATTGCCCAACAAATTTTAGGATCCATTTTATCCTGTTGCCCATGTAAAAATGAAAAAATGGATGCTAAATGAAAATTTTTGTTGGAAAAATTAAAATGTCCATTTTTCCTTCCACTTTGCTTTAGTTCCTGTGAAGCACCTGAAGGGTTAATAATCTTCTTGAATGTAGTTTTGAGTAGCTTGAGGGGTGCAGTTTTTATAATCGTGTCACTTTTGGGTATTTTCTGCCATATAGACCCCTTAAAGTGACTTCAAATGTGAGGTGGTCAGTAAAAAAAATGGTTTTGTAAATTTTGTTGTAAAAATGAGAAATCACTGGTCAAATTTTAACCCTTATAACTTCCTAACAAAAAAAAGTTTTGTTTCCAAAATTGTGCTGATGTAAAGTAGACATGTGGTTATTGTTATTTATTAACTATTTTGTGTCACATAAATCTCTGGTTTAACAGAATAAAAATTCAAAATTTGAAAATTGCGAAATTTTCAAAATTTTCGCCAAATTTCCATTTTTTTCACAAATAAACGCAAAAATTATCAACCTAAATTTACCACTAACATGAAGCCCAATATGTCACGAAAAAACATTCACAGAATCGCTAGGATCCGTTGAAGCGTTCCTGAGTTATTACCTCATAAAGGGACACTGGTCAGAATTGCAAAAAATGGCAAGGTCTTTAAGGTCAAAATAGGCTGGGTCATGAAGGGGTTAATATTCTTAATTAAACCATGCTTGCGACCTTGACCATTTGTTCAATGCCCTCATCATCTGCAAAAGAGGCAAAAAAACAAACAACAAAATTCCTCACCTTTCCGCAGAGATGCTTTTAATCCATTAGTCCCACAACGGGTTCAGCTCTGCTACATCTAGATGGCAGGCTGCATGGTGCAACTATGCAGCCTGTCATCTAGCGGAGAAACTGAGCACCATGTGCTCAGTGTCTCTCTGTGAACTGCTATTCCCTGTTTAACAGCACCGCGAGCGTGAGAAAGTTCTCCTGATAGTGGTGCCATCTGACAGGTTCTGCAAGTTCACGGCCAATGAATTCACTTCACCTATGTGATGTTACTGTGAGGGCCATGGGAAATTTTAGATAAATTTTCTATTTTAGGCAAAAAAAATTGTCATTTTTTACATTTTAAAAATTACAAAAAGGAAAATAGATTGATGCAAAATGGTGAAAATGGTGCAAAGCAAAGCAGGAGAAGGCTATAGGAAGATAGCAAAGCATTTTTAAGTTTCCCTTTCCTCTGTTCGAAATGTAATTACTAAATAGCGGTAAACAGGAACAGTGATTGTCAAGATAAGGTCTGGAAGACCAAGCAAAATTTCAGGGAGAGAAACTCATAGGATTAATAGAGGACCAAATCAGAACCCTCGCTTGACTGCAAAAGATATCCAGAAAAATTTAGCAGACTCTGGATTTGTGGTACATTGTTCTACTGTTCAGAGACACTTGCACAAATATGACCTTCATGAAAGAGTCATCAGAAGAAAACCTCTCCTGCATTCTCACCATAAAATTCAGAGTCAGAAATATGAAAAAGAGCATCTAACCAAGCCTGATGCATTTTGGAAACAAGTCCTGTGGACCGATGAGGTTAAAATAGAACTCTTTGCCCACAATGATCAAAGGTATGTGTGGAGAAAAAATGGCACAGAATTTCAGGAAAAGCATGGGAGTGGTTCAGTCATTCTCTGGGGTTGTGTTGCAGCCAATGGCACAGGAATCATTTCACAGGTAGAGGAAGAATGGATTCAATGAAATTTCAACAAATTCTTGACACAAACATAACACCATCTGTAAAAAAAAGCTTAAGTTGAAAAAAGAATGGCTTCTACAAATTGATAATAATACTAAACACACATCAAAATCCACAATAGACTAAATCAAAAGGTGCAAACTGAAGGTTTTACAATGGCCCTGACAGTCCCCTGATTTGAACATCATTGAAAATCTGTGGCTAGACCTCAAAATAGCAGAGGATGGAAGACGTCCCAGGAATCTTACAGAACTGGAAAAATTTTCCAACGAGAAATGGATTAAAATCACTCAAATAGGAACCGAAAGACTCTTGGCTGGCTAAAAGATAATTTACAGGCTGTGATACTTTCATAAGGGGTGCTACTAGGTACTAGCCATGCAGAGTGCCCAAACGTTTGCATCATCATTTTCCCTTTTGTAATTTTTAAAATGCAAAAAATAACAATATATAATTTTTTGGCCTAAAATACAAACAAAATGTGTCATCTTTAACCTTAGGCCTTTAGAGATCATTTCATCTTCACCTTCACAATAATAGTAATTTTGACCAGGGGTGCTCAAACAATTCTATGCCACTGTTTATATGGAAAAGTAATGGCCTCGCTTATAAAAGAGTTATTACATTCTATAAAAGCAATTAATACTATCAATAACTGGACAAAAATGCACTACTATTTTGTATATTTAATTGCAAATTTACTATTTTAGAACATGCATCAGTAATGTATCAACAACCAATCGAAGAGTGTCCTTTATAACTGAGGTCACGTCTTGTCATGGACCTTTGACAACTGTACCAATGCCCAAATGGTCAGTGGTACCCCTGGTGTTCTCATCATTGGTATTTCCTGCAATCTGGTTGAGATGTGTATACTGTGGAAATAAAAATGCTACCCACCCCTGTTAACGTGACAGGTTTTTGACAAGTGAAAAAAGTATACTAAGAAGAATCATTTCAGAACTTTTTCCACCGTTATTACTTTATTTTCCGACATTATTACTATATTTGTGCTAGAATACGGTATATTATCACTAAATGCAGGCCACAAAGGACATCACACTGTATGGGGGACAAAATGAAGGAGTTTCTTCATGGTGATATATATCTGTGTGTACAACTTATTTATTGCTGAATGCTGCTGGGTGTCAGCAGATTCTGACAGCTGACACTCGGCACTCAGTGCCAGGAATGGTCCCCCACTGTTCCCAGCACTTTAACCCCTAAATGCTGCGATGGAACTTGATCGCAGCATTTCAGGAGCAGGCAGAGGGAAGACAGCCCCACTGCCCTTGGATCGGAGACCCAGTGACGTCATCGCGGAATTCTGATCATTGACTTTGTGACCCGATGTCATCATGACGACAGCTGGGTCACCAGAGCTAGCAACGTTGCTTGATCATGCTCAGAGCATGATCAACAAGTTTGCATGTCAGTGCAGTGCTGACAGTTTGCATAGTATAGGCATGCTGCTTCCTCCCTATGCTATACAAGCGATCAGCTTGCAAAAATGATAGTCCCATAGTGGGAAAAAGTAAATAAGTAAAAAAAAGTTTTAAAAAATTTGTAAAAATATTTAAACAAAATAAAATAATAATACAAAAATCAAAATATATTGTACCCATGAATGAATATTTTCTGAAAAAATTATTTTTTCTATAAAATAGTTTTTATTGCGTAAAATAGTCAAAACTTAAAAAAACTATATAAATGTGGTATCACTATAATCGTACTACTGACCCAAAGATTAAAGCTGCCTTACCACACATAGAACAATATAAAAAAAAATCTTGAATTGATGGCTTTTGTTCATTCTACCTCCCAAAAACTGGAATAGAAAGCGATCAAAAAATGTAATGTGGCCAAAAATTATATCAATCAAAATGTCAACTCATCCAGCAAAAAACAAGATGATTTTGTGAGCTGAAATATGGAAAAATTATATCTCTCAAAATATGGTTATGCAAAAATTAGTTTTTGCAATAAAAAGCATTTTTTAGTGTGTGACAACAGCCAAACATAAGAAAAGATATAAATCTGGTATCGCTGTAATCACACTGACCCAAAGAATAAAGTCACCATATTGTAACAACCCTGCTGGTGTCACTGCATGGCCTCCCATCCCCCACCTGCCTTACACACCATTTTACTCACTACTCTGGGCCATGCTGTGAGTTCTGTTTTCTGCCGGCTCCATGCTGTGTACCACATGTCTCCTTCCTGCTCTTTGTATACTTCCTGGCTGTCTGCATAGGGGGGCAGCGCTTTAACTTCCTGGTTCTTATGGAGTCAGTGTGCACCTTCCTAAGGTGTCCCCAACCAATTGCCAAGAGACCTCCGGTACTAAAGGCATCCCCACCCATAGCAGGATGCTTGTGCAATTCTTTATCTCAGTCAGTGTCTTGCTGCTGAGCTGCCAGGTCCTGTCCTGTTTTCTGCCTTCTCTGGGGGCTTAATACCCAGACCTGTTTACTGTGCTTTCATACCTTGGTCTGTACCAGTGTTTCTTGCTTAGTCCGCCACCCTGGGAGCAGAATACCCAGGCCTTTGTCCTTAGTTCTTATACCTGTTCCTGTACCTGACCTTGTCTGTATTCAGTCCTATTTCTGTGTCCCTTGTATCCTTGTCTGTAGCCTTTCCTACCTGGTGTTTGTATCCTTGTGTCTATTGTGGTTCTGCTCTGCTCGCCGCACCCAGCGTCTCTGCACTTGCTCTGCCTACCTGCAATTCTGCTCTGCACTTGCTCTGCCTACCTGCGGTTCTGCTCTGCTCTTGCTCTGCCTACCTGCGGTTCTGCTCTGCTCTTGCTCTGCCTACCTGCGGTTCTGCTCTGCACTTGCTCCGCCTACCTTTGGTTGTGCTCTGCACTTGCTCTGCCTACTTGCGGTTCTGCTCTGCACTTGCTCTGCCTACTTTCAGTTCTACTACTGCTCCACTCCCTGCAATTCCAGCTCCACCAATCTGAACAGGTCCCTACCTGTTCCCATATATCTCTCATTCCAGTTTGTGTCTCTGTCCATCCTGAACCAGCCCCAGCCTCTCCAGGATGAACAGGTCAATACCTGTTCCCTTGTTCATTCATACCTGCCCGTGATCCTGTGCCTTCCAAGTCAGTTCCAGTCCCTTCTGTCTCAGCCGTACCCGCCTGTCTGCGTGTCTCAGCCGTGCCCACCGGTCTGCCAATGTCTCAGCCATGCCTGCCTGTCTGCCAGAGTCTCAGCCATACCCACCTGTCTGCCAAGAGTACCTGCCGTGCCCGCCATAGTACCAGTCAAGCCCGTCGACTCTTGCCTGCACCCATTATAGTGTTCCGTTCCCAGTGGGATCAGCAGCCACAGCCAGACACCACCCTGGAGTGGTACCTGGCAGCTACCTGCCACACAAGCCTGACCTCACCATCAGAGGCTCCAGTGAACACCAAGGTAGCTGCTTAGTCATGTCCCTTCCAGGGTAGTCTGGTTTGTGGCACAGTGGGGCCATACCCCCACGCTCACGCCAACCAGTCAGGGCACGAGCGTAACAGTTTGCACAGGCCATTGTCCCCCCTGAGTCACATGTCCTTTCACTCTCAGAGCAAGAGAGAGTTTTTTTCTGGCCAGTATGAGCAATCAAATGAATTCTTTACCCAATCTGAAGTTCAGACTTTCGTTGCACCACCCACAATCATAGTCTCTAATGAGCTATTTAATCGTCTTGAGACATGCGCTCCTAAACCTGAACCCCCAGCGGATCCGCCATATTACGATGGGGATCCAAAGCAGTGCCGTATGTTCTTAGAGCGGCGCCTACGATTCTTCAAATGGCATGCTCCCCATTTTGCCTCTGATCGGGTAAAGGTAGGATTCCTAATGTCCTACCTAACAGGAGATACCTTGGAGTGGCTTAACCCTGTCTGGGAAGCAGGGGATCCCATCACCTAGAGTTTTCCGGCCTTCCTGGTGGCCTTCTGCAAAGCCTTTGATATTCCTAGTACAGCGTCTCCTGAAAAGTCTTCCCCCAAGCTTCCAGAAACAGACCAGATGAAAGAGACCTGTGGGAAAATCATCTCATCTGTCCATGACCATCCATTATTCAACTGTTCCACAGCCTGCCAAGACGGCCTCCCATGCAAGATCCAAGAGGTCTAATAAAAATGGACTGGCAAAGCTGCAGCCGGAGTCTAGTCCTGAGAAGGAACATCCTGACGGTCTCTGCCCTGTGAAGCCTATACTCCAAAACCCTGGGCCAGTAGGAGAGGCGGCCCTTGACGAGAGTACTCCCTCTCCTTTAAAATCTATGACTGTTTCTCTGCCTTCTGGGAGCTTTGGTGTGTTTAAGCTACCAGCCATAGGGAGTCGGTGTGTGATCTCCATCCTACAGCTCCAGAATCCGGCGTAGACGTTGTCAAGTGATGGCCGAGCCCTATTTAAGAACAGTCTTGTCCTTCAGGGACTATTTGAACTCCAAGTAAGAGAATTATAAACAAAGAAGTTCATCTTCCTTATTCTGTCTGGTATGCCCATGTGTTATTCAGAGCCAAGAATTCCTTTACCCGTTCAGGTCAGGAGACCCAGCATGGTGCTTTGGTTGAAACAACCAAGTTGTAAGAGGTATCTGGTTCCCATGCATCAGAGTCAGTCAGCAGTCTCGTCTACTTCCTCTTGTCTGGTAGTCAGAGAATCTAGGTGTGATGACGTCTCCAATGAAGGGGAAGCGATGGCGTTCTCTCTACACAGCTCCAAAGACTGTACCAGTGATCTGTTCCCAGGAACATCCCTGCCTCTTGATTGTCTTTCTCTGGGAAACAGGCTGAAGATGGATCCTGAGTGTATGCCTTCAGCTCCCATGTGGTCAGTTGGTGAAGATACCAAGACAGAGGTTTACTCATCCTCTAACCTGGAGGAGGTGGTCCAGTTTTTTCAGGGTAACGGGCTGAAGATGCTTCTTGAATGTATACCTTCAGCTTCCATGTGGCCAGTTGGTGAAGATACCAAGACAGAAGTCTACTCAGCTCTGGTTTCCACCAATCTGGAGGAAGAGGCCCAGGTCATTGTGGAAGTTGACCTCGTCGGGCACCAAGAGACTGGGCATTCTGTGATTCCTGATGGCACGCCTACCTCATTTTACCCGAAGGATGTCGTGATGGCCTGTACTGTGTGTGGTCCATTAATTCAGCAGGTCATCCTGGCGGGCTTGAAGAAGAGGGGGCATAAAGGGGGGATACTGTAACAACCCTGTCAGCATCACTGCATGGCCTCCCATCCCCCACCTGCCTTACACATCAGTTTACTCACTACTCCGGGCCATGCTGTGAGTTTTGTTTTCTGCCAGCTCCATGCTGTGTACCTCATGTCTCCTGCCTGCTCTTTGCATACTTCCTGGCTGTCTGCATAGGGGGGCGGCGCCGCCACTTCTTGGTTCTTATAGAGTCAGTGTGCACCTTCCTAAGGTGTCCCCAGCCAATTGCCAAGAGACCTCCAGTATTTAAGGCATCCCCACCCATAGCAGGATGTGTGTGCAACTCTTTATCTCAGTCAGTGTCTTGCTGCTGAGCTGCCAGGTCCTGTTTTCTGCCTTCTCTGGGGATTAATACCCAGACCTGTTTACTGTGCTTTCATACCTTGGTCTGTACCAGTGTTTCTTGCTTAGTCCGCCATCCTGGGGGCTGAATACCCAGACCTTCGTCCTTAGTTCTTATACCTGTTCCTGTACCTGACTTTGTCTGTATTCAGTCCTATTTCTGTGTCCCTTGTATCCTTGTCTGTAGCCTTTCCCACCTGCTGTGTGTATCCTTGTGTCTATTGTGGTTCTGCTCTGTTCGCCGCACCCAGTGGCTGCTCTTGCTATGCCTACCTGCGGTTCTGCTCTGCACTTGCTCCACCTCCTTGCGGTTCTGCCTTGCGCTGCTCTATGCGGTTCTACCTAGCTCTGCTCCTTGCGGTTCTACTCCTGCTCCTCTCCCTGCAGTTCCAGCTCCACCAATCTGAACAGGTCCCTACCTGTTCCCATATTCCAGTTTGTGTCTTTGTTAGTGTTGAGCGATACTGCCCGATATCCTAAAATATCGGATCGGATTGGATCGGCCCGATACTCAAAAAGTATCGGGTATCGCCGATCCGATACCGGAAACACAATGCAAGTCAATGGGACAGAAATATCGGAACTAAAAAAAACCCTTTCTTCCCTTGTAAACACTAAATATACACACATAGAATACATATATACATGTCATTGTGACATATATATATACATATATTTATAGTTCATACACTTCTACATAGTAAAATAGCCTCTGATTCAATTGCCGGGTAATGCCGGCTTTTGTGAAAATACAGAAGCACCCGACATGAAATGACACATGGTTTACATAGAGTTAGCCATGTCTTTTCATGTAGTTTGATATCTGGTTTTCACAAACAATTACATGGGTGTATGTATGCAAAATTTCACACCTGTAGGGGTTAATTAAAGGTGTAAATTCGTTGTATAAAAAACGGACTTTTTGCTACGAATTTACACCTTTAATTTACCCCCCACATGTGTCAAATTTTGCACACATACACTCATGTAATTGTTAGTGAAAACAATATATCAAACAACATGAAATGACATGGTAAACTCTATGTAAACCATGTGTCATTTCATGTCGGCTTCTGTATTTTCACAAAAGCCGGCAATTGAATTAGCGGCTATTATACTATGTAGAAGTGTATGAACGATAAATATATATATATATATGTGTCACAAATTCAGTGACATGTATATATATATATGAGGTGTAAAATTGTTGAAAAAAAATGCGTGGGCTCCCACCCTATTTTATCAACCAGACAGACAAAGCCAGCGAGTGGGGGCAGATAATAATAGCCCAGAGAGGGACCATTATTTTTGGCCCCCCCCTGGCTACTAACATCTGCCCCCAGACTCCCCAGAAAAGGCAAATCTATAATTGGATTCGCCCTTTCTGGCACTTTGCCCGTCTATTCCCATTGCCCTGTAGCGGTAGCGAATGCGTTAATAAGGGGTTAAAGCCACCTTGCTATTAAAAGGTGAGTTTAAGCCAGGTTAATAATTGAGAGCTGTCAATTAGACAACTATCAATTATTAATCCTATTGTATGAAATAAAATTAAAAAACACACACTAATAAAAAATCATTTTAATGAAATAAATGCACAGTTTTTAACAATATTTTATTTTACTGCCATTCCTTGCGAAGCCCTTGTTCACCTGTAATAAAAATAAAATAATAAAGCAACATTATTCTTACCTATCCGATGTTCAGTCAGGTCCCCCGATGTAATCCTTCTGAAAGGGTTAATGTTTACTGCAGAGACTGCAGCTAATGCTGACAGTCTCACAGTAAACCCCCGAATGAATGAGCTCCTCTCCTGGCTGACAGGAGAGGAAGTGGTTAGCATAATTGATTGCTTTCCACTTTCACTTCAGGTCAGCCAGGGACACCCACAGCATCAGTGACGTCAGAGGGAATCCCGGCTGACCTGAAGTGAACTGATTAACAAAAATAGGGGATCCCCTCGAAAAAAATGGCGTGGGGTCCCCCCTATTTTTGTTAACCAGCCAGATGAAGCAGACTGCTGAGTCCTGGTTTTTCAGGCTGGTAAGGATCCAATATCCATGGACCTTGCAAGCCTGATAATACCAGGCCACAGCAGTCTGCTTAGCTTGGCTGGTTAACAAAAATAGGGGATCCCCTCGAAAAAAAAAATGGCGTGGGGATCCCCCTATTTTTGTTAACCAGCCAAGTAAAATGCAGACTGCTGCGGCCTGGTATTCAAAGACTGTCAAGGCCCATGGATTTTGGCCCTCAACAGCCTAAAAATACCAGGCTGCAGCAGCCCCACAAATGGCGCATCCAAAGATGCGCCAATTGTGGCACTTCACCCGGCTCTTCCCACTTGCCCTGTAGTGGTGGCAAGCGGGGTAATAAGGGGTTAATGTCACCTTTGATTGATCGGTGACAATAAGCCCGGTTAATAATGGAGAGGCGTCAATAAGACACCGATCCATTATTAATCATAGTTTGTAAATTTAAAAAAAAACACAGCAAGAAAAAAGTATTTTAATGAAATAAAATACCACACAGTTTTCATTATTTTTATTACACTCTCATTCCTGCGACGCCATCGATCTCCTGTAAAAAAACAAAAATAATAAACCAACACAAATACTCCCTGTCCGACGCAGTCCAAAATCATGAGTGTCCCACGACGAGTCCAGCTCTGCTACATCTGGATGACAGGCTGAGCCTGACATCCACATAGAGCAGAGCTGCTTACCAGTGCTGCGTCCCGGGGGTGACGTAATCCGGACTGGTTTACGGCCTGCTGTCGCGAGAGTACAGCTGGCCGAGATTACCCAGTACCCGGCAGTCACTGCAGTTATCGCGAGATTCTGCACGTGACCGCCAGGGACAGGGTAATGGCAGCCATCCAGGAGGACGTGACCGCCGAGGAAGGGGATCTTCTGACAGGTAAGTGCGGACTCTGCTGAGTCAATGACACCTGACAAACCCGACCGACACTGACAGTGACAGTTTCGGGGAGTTCCTGTGTCACATACTTCGTTCTGTGACACAAGAACTCCCATAGACTTGGTCGGAAAACTCCGATTCCGGTATCCGATATGACAAAATTATCGGAACTCAGAATCGGAATTCCGATACTGCAAATATCGGGTATCCGATACAGCAAATATCGGCCGATACCCGATATTTGCAATATCGGAATGCTCAACACTAGTCTTTGTCCATCCTGAACCAGCCCCAGCCTCTCCAGTCTAAACAGACAGGCAGGTTCCCTTGTTTCATTCATACCTGCCTGTGTTCCTGTGCCTTCCAAGTCAGTTCCTGTCCCTTCTGTCTCAGCCGTGTCCTGTCTGCCAGTGTCTCAGCCGTGTCCTGTCTGCCAGTGTCTCAGCCGAACCCGCCTGTCTGCCAGTGTCTCAGTCGTGCCCGTCGACTCTTGCCCGCACCCATCATAGTGTTCCGTTCCCAGTGGGATCAGCAGCCACAACCAGACACCACCCTGGAGTGGTACCTGGTAGCTACCTGTTGCACAAGCCTGATCTCATCATCAGAGGCTCCAGTGAAAACCAAGGTAGCTGCTTAGTCACTCCCCTTCCAGGGTAGTCTGCTTTGTGGCACAATGGGGCCACACCTCCCACGCTCGCGCCAACCAGTCAGAGCACAAGCGTAACACATATCACTTACACTACACAAGAAATGGAATAAAAAAAATAAAACCAATTCTTCACCTGCTGTTAATTTGCTCATTCTTCCTCGCAACGATCGTAGTAAGGCTTGGCGCACATTCACCTTGCATTCTACGCTGAGCACTTACCTCAGGGCTTCTGTGTAAATATCTGAAATACATGATTGAGAGGGAACCTCCATCGGAAGATTCCCTATAATGAGGTAGATGGAAGCACAAGCGATATCAATATGATCACTGCACCCCTAGATAAATTTATTTGGGTGTGTAGTTTGTAAAATTAGTTCACATATGAGGGGTTTCGGTTGTTCTGGAACCTCAGGGGCTCTGCCAATGTGACATGGCACCCTCAAGCCATTACAGCAAAATCTAAACTTCAATATGGTGCTTCATCACTTGTGAGCTTTGCACAGTGGGGAAAATGTGATTTTTTTATTTTCATGGCTCAACGTTATAAATTTCTGTGAAGCACCAGTGAGTTCAAGGTGCTCATCGCACATCTACACCATGTTCCAAATTATTATGCAAATTGGTTTTGTGTCATAGCGTTTTTTTTTTTTCTTGTAAATTAAACCCATTGATGGTATTGTGTCCCAGGGTTCTTTGGATCACTAAAATCAATCTCAGATACCTGTGATAATTAGCTTGCCATGTGAGCCCAATAAAATGAACTGGATGTTCCACACTATTAAGCAGGCCAGAGTTTTCAAGTAACATGGGAAAGAAAAAGGATCTCTCTGCTGCTGAAAAGCATCAAATAGTGCAATGCCTTGCTCAAGGGATAAAAACATTAGATATTTCCTGAAAACTTGAGTGTGATCATCGTACTGTTAAGAGATTTGTGGCTGATTCTGAGCACATGTGTTCGTGCTGATAAAGGCAGAATGAGGAAGGTTTCTGCCATTCAAGTTCATCGGATTAAGAGAGCAGCTGTTAAAAAGCCATTACAAACCAGCAAACAGATATTTGAAGCTGCTGATGCCCCTGGAGTCCCTCGAACCTCAAGGTGTAGGATCCTTCAAAGGCTTGCTGTGGTGCATTAACCTACTATTCGGCCACCCCTAAACAGTGCTCATAAGCAGAAACGGTTGCAGTGGGCCCAGACATACATGAAGACTAATTTTCAAACAGTCTTGTTTACTTATGAGTGTCGAGCAACCCTGGATGGTCCAGATGGATGGAGTAGTGGATGGTTGGTGGATGGCCACCATGTCCCAACAAGGCTGCGACGTCAGCAAGGAGGTGGAGGAGTCATGTTTTGGGCCGGAATCATTGGGAAACAGCTGGTAGGCCCTTTAAGGTTCCCAAAGGTGTGAAAATGACCTCGGCAAAGTATATAGAGTTTCTAACTGACAACTTTTTTCCATGGTATAAAAAGCAGAAACGTGCCTTCAGGAGCAAAATCATCTTCATGCATGACAATGCACCATCTCATGCTGCAAAGAATACCTCCGAGTCATTGGCTGCTATGGGCATAAAAGGAGATAAACTCATGGTGTGGCCACCATCTTCCTCTGACACAAACCCTATAGAGAACCTTTGGAGCATCATCAAGCAAAAGATCTATGAGGGTGGGAGGCAATTCACATCAAAACAGCAGCTCTGGAAGGCTATTCTGGCTTCATGCAAAGAAATATAAGCACAAACTCTCCAAAAACTCACAAGATCAATGGATGCAAGAATTGTGAAGGTGATATCAAAGAAGGGTTCCTATGTTAACATGTAACTTGGCCTGTTAGGATGTTTTGGAGTTAAGTAGCTTTTTTGTTCAGTGAATGTGACCTCCTAATGCTGCAAATTTCACAAATGAGCATTTTCAGTTCTTTAAAACATATCAAATGTTTAGAAATTCTACTGTGCCTAATAATTTGGAACAGTGCATTTTGAGTTTTTATTCATTTTGGAGATTAAACTGTTATCATTGTGAAGTTTCTTCAATAAAATTCTATGTATACTCTAACGGGTGATGACTTTTATTAGACTGACTGTCATTTGCACCGACCACTTAGAAAAATCAGAGAAAAATATAATTTGCATAATAATTTGGAACATGGTGTAAATACATTCCTTGAGGGGTCTAGTTTCCAAAATATGTTCAATGGTGGGGAGTTTCCACTGTTTAGGCACATCAAGGGTTCTCCAAATGGAACATGGCGTCCCCTAATGATACCAGAAAATTTTACATTCAAAAAGTCAAATGACACTCCTTCCCTTCCGAGCCCTACCATGTGCCAAAATGGAAGTTTTATGCAACATATGAGATATCAGCAAAATTTGGCGTTAAAAAACATTTTTGTGGGGAAAATTTCATTTTTTTTATTTTCACGGCTTAATGTTATAAACTTCTGTGAAGCACCTGATGGTTCAATGTGCTCACCATACCTCTAGATAAATTCCCTGAGGGGTATAGTTTTCAAAATGGTGTCACTTGTTTGGATTTTCACTGTTTAGGCACATCAGGGGCTCTCCAAATGTGACATGGCGTCCGCTAATTGTTCCAGCAAATTTTGCCTTCCCTTCCGAGCATTACTGTGCCCCAAACAGTTGTTGTTTTCCCCTACATATGGGGTATCGGCATGCTCATGAGAAATTGCACAACAAATTTTAGGGTCCATTTTTTCCTGTTACTCTTGTGGAAATTAAAAAAAGTGTCTAAAGTAAATATTTTGTGAAAAAAAAGTTAAATGTTTTTTTTTTCTATATTCCAAAAATTCCTGTGAAGCACCTGAAGGGTTAATAAACTTCTTGAATTCTTGAATGTGGTTATGAGCACCTTGAGGGTTCAGTTTTTATAATAGTGTTACTTTTGGGTATTTTCTATCATATAGGCCCCTCAAAGTCACTTCAAATGTGAGGTGGTCCCTAAAAAAATGGTTTTGTAAATTTTGTTGGAAAAATGAGAAATAGCTGGTCAATTTTTAACCCTAATAATGTCCTAACAAAAAAATGTTTAAAAAAATGTGCTGAGGTAAAGCAAACATGCGGGAAATGTTATTTATTAACTATTTTATGTGACATAAGTCTCTGATTTAAGGGCATTAGAATTCAAAGTTTGAAAAAAGAAAAAGGTTCCACATTTTCTTCAAATTTCTGTTTTTAACAAAAAAATGCAAGTCATATCGAAGAAATGTTATGACTGTTTTGAAGTACAATATGTCACAAAAATACAACCTCAGAATCAGTGGAATCCATCGAAGCGTTCCAGAGTTATTACCTCATAAAGTGACAGTGGTCAGAATTGTAAAAATTTGCCTGGTCATTAACATGCTAAGTACCTTTGGTTGTAAAGAGGTTAATTCAGGATGGCTAATCTGTGACTATTCTGTGCAGAAACCATGCAAATTGCATACATGTTTCATAGCATGGACAAATTTGGATATTAAATGTTGGTGGACTTTGATGCGGATTTATTTAGATGCAGACTTTGTATTAGGATTTAGATACTTTTAAATTTGTGTAAAGATATCTGATAAATCAGGTGCAAATAATATTGAAGATTTGGGCCAAAAAATAATCCAATATTTTTTTCTTTATGTGATATTAAAACTAACTTGTATATAATATTTTAAACAATTCACCAGTTTTATTGATAGCTGAAAACGATCCACATTCTCTGCTAGTGACAAAGGATTGATAATATCACATAAAACACTTAAGAAACATTACCACGTAAAAATATTGCCGTTGGACTTTCAGCTGTAACCCAAAAATTACCCTGCAGCCAATTCCACATTTAATTTTCATACCTAGACCCCAAATATTTCACAGGCTGCTGATGACAAGCTTTTATTACAGAGCAAGTGATGAAATGCATGTGTGGTTATGATAAATGGAGCCTGGGTTTACATTCCAGAATTTGCCTCCTTAATCTATGAATGGTTAATGCCTTCCAGCTTATCAAATTGCAAGTGGTGAGCAGCTCACACTTCCTCTAAGAAAATACTAAGAAGCAAGGTTATGTAAGGTTAACACTGTTTAAAATGCATTTTCATCACAAAACTCTGTTATTAAATAAGTTTATTAATGTTTGTACATTGCATCTCAAGAGCACTGATCACTTAAAAATACACCTTATGATACACATCCAAATATTGTGAAGCAGATTAAAGCATCTAGAGGTTTTTCTTTGTGAACAGTGAAGTAACCAGGGCTGTAAAGTTTGAGCAGCAATATTGCTTATTTTATTAAATAAATTGTCTCAACATTGATCTTCAGGAGCACACCGATCCTCTGCCTACTGACTTCCTGCTTGCTGGGGGACAGAGCACTCCTGATTGAGAGTCAGTGTGGATCATAGGCATGTTTTTGCTGCTGGCCTGAGCAGTGTGCTCATTGCTTTGGAGATCAGCCACTGCTTATAGACTATAACAATGGCTGGTAAACTAAGCAATGAGCAGCAGTAAACAACATAATAACAAAACAAAGTGTCCATATAGCAGTATGAGAAACAGAGCGGTTCAGCTGCTCAGTATTCAAAGTCCAATACTCGGCCTCTTGCAGAGTCTAATCAACTTTCACAGGTTCTCCACCTTGCATACACAGACCCAAATACCAGAGGTGTTTGTACCTCTATCCCCAGACAAGGAATGAACAGCTCAGCTGCCTTTTCAAAGGGAATCTGCCACCACCTTTCTAAACTATTAGTATGAGCATACAGGTTATAGACTGCTGAGGAGAATTATCCATGACTGCCTCATATCAGATGCCTTGTAGTAGATAAATCATCCTTTATCACTTTATATAAATGACCTCTTCCACGCTCTGGGGAGGATGGTGCCTGGAACATAACTCTGTCTCCAGAGATTATTTTACATGAAGGGGGGTTACCAGTGTGATGTGTAATGTCCACTCTCTGCTCTCCTGATCTCACTGCAGAGCTGTGTGCTATTATAACTGACACATATGCAGGTTCCTCTCAGCTCCAGCTTCCATCTCATAGTATTTATAGGCTGGGAAGGGGCCAATAACCATGGCCCTTACCAGCCTGATAATATCAGCCTGCAGCTGTCTGCTTTGTTGACTTTTTAAAAATAGGAGAGACCGCACGCTACTTTTTTAAATTATTGATGCATTTATTGCTAAAAACGACAGGGAAATACGGTGATAGATGACTGAGTTTTTCTTTTTTTTTCTTTTGCCTAATATATAAGTCACTATACAAGAAAGAATGCTTCCCAACCTTTTTCCTGTAAAATCCATTTTATCTTGGTTTTGTATGTTTAATTGTCAGACGGCAAAAGTGGCGTAATTCTCTGACAGCATTGTTCCGAGAAGCGAACTTGGAGTCAGAGATGCATCCAGGGGTCTTCCCCATGCTGGTCCCATTCCATTTCAGAGGTATTTCCATTTCAGATATTTTCCGGCCTCCCCAAACCTCCTGGTAGGCGTCTGCTGGAAAAATGCACATAATTTCCCATTGACATCTATTATGCTCGTTACTCAAAACGAGAACCGAGAATTATGATTTGCTCGATTCGAGTAACGAGCACTCAGGCATTTTAGTGCTCGCCCATCACTATTAGTTACGTGTTAAACTGGTAACTCCCCCTTTATGTAAAACAGGTAGAGTTAGCTTTCAGGCAACATATCCCTCATAGCCTTGAAGAGGTAATTTACATAAAGTGATAATAGATGATTTCTCAAAAACAGAGCATCTGATATGAGACAGGTAGGTCTTTTTACAGCAGGCTATAACCTGTATGCCCATATTAATAGTTTAGATAGGTCAAATGTGGTCACAGACTCCTTGGAAATCAGGAATGACTAGTTCTGCCCATCTCATTTAATCATTCCTAACAAACCTGGACCCATATATTTATCCTATTACCCATCTGAAGGGGTGAGTGAGTGGAAATTGCAGTTTACAAATGGCCTCCATCTAATCTCACTGAGCTTGTGTGTGTCATGCGTGCAGCGTAAACAGTGTGTGTGTGGTGTGTACGGCGTATACAGTGTGTGTGTGTGGTGCGTACGGTGTATACAGTGTGTGTGTATGTGTGTGGTGAGACGGTGTCCCACTGGAGGTACCGCGCAAGAGGCTGGTACCATCAGAAGTTTCCATATTGAGACACCCATCACTTGGGAGTCCCAATACGGCGGTCGGTGAACTTCTGCCTCTTGGAATTCTGGGATCCGGACACATCTGGATGGAACAGGATGTGAAGACATTACAAGGTAAGTATATATTAGACTAGATGGAGCATCGGGATAGAATCGGGGTGTCCCAATATGGCAGTCGGAGAACTTCCGCCGCTTGGAATTCTGGGATCCGAACACATCTGTACGGAACAGGATGTGAAGACATTACAAGGTAAGTATATATTAGATGTGGGACAACCTACAAAAAAGGATGGGGGTCCCCCCTAATTTTAAGAACGAGTTAGGGAAAAAGCAGACAGGTGGGGGCTGATATTAATAGGCTGGAAAGTGCCATGGAGATTGGCTCCTTCCCAGCCTAATAAGACCAGCCATCAGCCACCCCAAAAATGGCACATCCATTAGATTCACAAATTCTGGTGCTCAGCTTTGGTTCTTCCAGATTGCCCTGATGCGGTGATAATTGGGGTAATAGTTTTTGGGGTGCGTGTCAGTTGTGTAATGTCAGCTGGCATCAAGCTCAGGGATTAGTAGTGGAGAGGCGTTAATTAGACATATTCCATACTAACGCTATATTTAAAAAAATAAAGACTCACAGGAAGAAAAAGTTTATTTGAATAAAGACTTCCTGACACATTCCCTAGTTCACCCATTTATTATTATAAAAGGATCCCAGCAGTTACAACATAATTTATTGTGATTCCCACAACGTCCAGCGATTCTCTACTGCAACCTATGAAGCCTCGTTCTGAGAATGAGGCTTCAACGATCACTCCCAGTCATGTCTCACGAGCCATGATGTCAGGTCAGGTAACTTGTTGCACTGGCCACTCACAGCCATGCCAATATTTGGCATGACTGTGATGGCTCCGGAAGTACCCACAGTCTAAAATTTTGTTGATTGGCTGTGATGCAGCCATTCAAACTTTATTTGGCACCGAACCTGAACAGTAAAACGGACTTCCGGGAAAATGTCCATGTTTGGAGTTCGGATCCGGTACGAACAATGAGGGTAACTCTGTCTGTCAGCGCAGGTGTCCAGAGTATGGAGCAGGAGGCAGGCCAGTACACCAGGAGATGTGGAGGGGGCTGTAGGAATGCAACAACCCAGCAGCAGGAGCGCTACTTCCTCCTTTGTGCAAGGAGCAACAGGAGGAGCAGTGCCAAAGCCCTGCAAAATGACCTTCAGAAGGCCACTAAGATCCATGTGTCTGCTCAAACTGTCAGAAACAAATTCCATGAGAGTGGTATGAGGGCCCGAAGTCCACAGGTGGGTGTTGTGCTTACAGCCTAACACAGTGCAGAGCGATTGGCATTTGCCAGAGAATACCAAGGCTTACATTCATAAAGGCTAAGTGCAAAGCCAGGAAAACATGATAAGGAGGGTAATGCAGTCATCCATATACCCTTGAAGGCAACAACTGGAGGGCCTCATTCAAATATTTTGAAAATGTAGTTGATGCACTCCTACACTCATAAAGGCTTTGGAAAAAATTATAAGAAGGGTAATACAGTAATCCTTTTCATGTGTCCAATTTTTCTCCTTACTCGGGAGGCTGGAGAGTCTGCCTCCACCTACTTCCAGGTGCCTGATTCCCAGGTGGCTTGACTGTAAGTGACCCAGCTTCGGGTAGTGCCAGAGCCCCTGACAGGTAGACATGGGCAACAGCACCTGTGTCACCTGCACCATCACCTTCTCTGCATAGGAGGTGGGGAACCCCAAGGACAGATCTCTGGGGTGGTAGCCCCTTCTCGAGCTGTCTACAAAATCATCTCCCAGGCACATTCATTTTGTAATTATGGTTCATCCTAGAATCATAGAATCATAGTATGGTAGAGTTGGAACGGACCTCCTGGGTCATCTGGTCCAACCCCTGCTAAAAGCAGGATTCACTAAATCATCCCAGACAGATATCGGTCCAGCCTCTATTTGAAGACTTCTATTGAAGGAGAACTCACCACCTCTCGAGGCAGCCTGTTCCACTCACTGATTACCATAACTGTCAAAAAGTTTTTTCTAATATCTAATCTGTGTCTCCTCCCATTCAGTTTCATCCCATTGCTTCTAGTCTTTCCTTGTGCAAATGAGAATAAAGATGATCCTTCTACAATGTGACAGCCCTTGAGATATTTGTATACAGCTATTAAGTCTCCTCTCAGTCTTCTCTTTTGCAAGCTAAACATTCCCAAATCCTGCAACCGTTCCTCATAGCAGATGGTTTGCAGACGGTCACCATTCTAGTTGCTCTTCTCTGAACTTGCTCCAGTTTGTTGATGTCTTTTTAAAAATGTGGTGCCCAAAACTGGACACAGTATTCCAGATGAGGTCTGACCAAAGAGGAGTAGAGGCAATAATGATTTCACGTGATCTAGACTGTATGCTTCTGTTAATACATCCTAGAATTGTATTTGCCTTTTTGGCTGCTGCATCACATTGTTGACTCATGTTCAGTCTGTGATCTATTAGTATACCCATGTCTTTTTCAGATGTGCTGTTGCTTAGCCCTATTTCTCCCATTTTGTATATGCTTTTTTCATTTTTATTGCCCAGATGTAGTACTTTGCATTTTTCCCTGTTAAAAACCATTCTGTTAGTTGCTGCCCACTGCTCCAGTTTGTTTATCTTTTTGAATCCTCTCTCTCTCTTCTCCAGAATTAGCTATCCCTCCTAGCTTTGTGTCATCAGCAAATTTAATCAGTTTACCCTCAATTCCTTCATCTAAATCATTGATAAAGATGTTGAACAATACAGGGCCCAGGACAGAACCCTGTGTTACCCCACTTGAGACATTCTTCCAACTAGATGTGCAGCCATTTGCGACTACTCTTTGGGACCGATCACTAAGCCAGTTATGAATCCACCTAACAGTTGCCTTGTCCATTCCATACTTAGTCATTTTTTCAATAAGGATTGTGTGAGATACTTTGTCAAATGCTTTGCTTAAGTCAAGATATACTATATCTACAGCATTTCCCTGATCCACTCAGTCAGTGATTCTGTCATAGAAGAAAATTAAGTTAGTCTGTCATGACTTATTAGTTACAAACACATACTGACTCTGTTTAAACATTTCAACTTCATTCTTATCCAGGTACTTACATACATGTTGTTTAATAATTTGTTCAAAGATCTTTCCTGGTATAGAAGTCAGACTCACTGGCCTATAGTTCTCTGTGTCCACCTTCTTCCCCTTTTTGAAGATATGAACAACATTTTCTCTTCTCCAGTCTTCTGGGACTTCACCTGCTCTCCAAGAATTTTCAAAGATTATGGAGAGTGGTTCAAGAATTTCTTCTGCTATCTCCTTCAGTACTCTGGGGTATAGTTCATCTGATCCTGGAGACTTGAATTCATTTAGGTTAGCCAAGTGTTTCCTCACTATTTTTCGGTTTATAGATATCCTGGATTCTTCTGTTCTCATAATAGGACTGTTCCTTTCCTTCTCGGATCACATCGACAACATACCAGTGATATTGTTCCTCCATTTTGAGGACCATGACTCTCGTTCCAACAGTCAGATTTGCAGCTTTCGAGGCAATTGTTCTGTCTCTACTGCTTGCTGGTTGAACAAGATGACAGGTCTCAAATTCTTCCCCTGGGATGCCAACTCTCAGTATCTTGCGGCTAGGGAGCCCGCTAGCATGTTACCAGCCCTGATCCTTACACACCTCCTTCTCTCTTCTGTACAGCCTAGGCTCCACAGTCCACTCATCATTTGCTGGATCCTGATTCTCCCATCCGCAGTCCGCAAGAACCCCAGCAGTGAAGACTGTGGCCTGGGTTCGAGCCTTGGTGGTTCCAGGAAAGCGGCCGGTTCCGGACCACAGGCTCCTGCCACCATTGCTGTTGTGCCAGCTTGGTCTGGCTCTGATACTCCTCCAGTTGCTCCCTTGGGAGTCTCGCAGGATTCTGCCATCTTTGCCAAATTGTCGCCCTCTAAGCATATTACAAATCATTGATTACTAATTCAATCCAGAAAAAAATTTTAATCCAGAATTTTTTTTTAACTTTTTTATACCATAGAAATGTAACACAAAGCATATAATACTCTATGGATGACTAATTGAATCCAGAAAAATGTTGAATGCTTTTTTGGAGTGTTATATACCACCAAAATATAACACAATGCACGTAATACTCTATAGATGACCAATTGAATCCAGAAACACTTTTCAATGCTATTTTTGAGTGTTTTATGCCACTGAAATGTAACACAAAGCCCGTAATACTCTATGGATGACAAATTAAATGCAGAAAAACATTTGAAAGCTTTTGTGGAGTACTATACACCATCGTAATGTAATACAAAGTACATAATATTCTATGGATGACAACATAGTTAATTTTCTCACCCACCAAAGAAAGAATGTGGTCAAGTGCAGCAGCTATATATTTAGCAAGGGACTGTATAGCCTTAAGCCTGCCTAGAAGCTGTTTTCTGCCACTCTCCCTGCTCCTGCAATTGTCTCTAGGCTAAGGGCCCCGTCTCACATAGCGACGCACCAGCGATCCCGACAATGATATGAACTTGTCAGGATCGCTGGTGTGTCGCTACATGATCGCTGCTGAGCTGCCAAACAGCGATCAGGACAGCGACACTGCGGGTAACGTCGCTTAGTAACCCGCAGTGTACGTTGGATACCAGCCCGCTGATGCAGGGAGCTGGTAACCAAGGTACACATCGGGTTTCCAGGCACTGCGCGGATGTGTACCTTGGTTACCAGCTCCCCTGCAGCAGCGTGCTGGTATCCAACGTACACATCGGGTCTCCAGGCACAGCCCCACGCCTGGAAACCCGATGTGTACCTTGGTTACCAGCTGATCGCTGGTCTCCTGCCTGCTACACGTAGTGATGCGTGCTGGCCAGCGGGAGACCAGCGATCAAAAAAAAGTCCAGGCATTTCTGACACGACCAGCGATTCACAGCAGGGGCCTGATCGCTGGTACGTGTCAGACATAGTGAGATCGCTGCTGAGATCGCTGTTGCGTCACAAAACTTGTGACTCAGCAGCGATCTCGCTATGTGAGACGGCGCCCTAAATGCAGAATTTATCTGATACAAATAGCAAAGCACAACATTAGCCCTTAGAATGACTGTTAGTATTATGATTCAGCATCAGCAACAGTATCAACACTAGAGGACTCTGATTAGTTAAACTGTGCACACACAGGCCTCAATAACTGCTACCTCCCACCAATCAGACCTGTCTCTAAGCTATGCAATGGCGTCAGTGAGTAGAATGCAGCTGCACCTTTTATTTTATAACCTCTGATGAGGTAATGTGGCTATCCAATCACAGTAATGCCACTATTAAGATAGCTATGGCATTACAGTGACTGGCAGGCAATGCCTGTGTGCTTAATGGCTGTGTATCAGGTGCCAAACATGCAGTGCTAGTATTCGAGCTTCAAATCCAAGCACCAGCCAATGCTCGTCAAGTGCCGAGCACATTCGAGCACACAGATATTCGAGTGATATCTGAGTATCACGGAGCAAGTTCCCTCATCCCTAATCCCAAGCTATTCACAGATGCAGAGTATAGTTGATGAATATAGTTTGTCATTAAATTGCAGACCACTGACTAATATCTGACATATATCTTATTAGTGGGTAAACAAGAAACATAACTTAATTATGAGATTTAGTAATTCGTGAATTGCATCTTTGACAGGTAAATTATTCATAAATTAGCGAGATTACTCAGTCATTGAATTATCTTCTTTTTTACAACTGCCCTTTAAAAAGCACATTTTTGTTCAACCAGGCCCCCTTCCTACACTTTTCAAGTCTACTACAAAATAGATATTTCCAGGACTACTGTGAAATCCTTATACGACCTTTTCATCAAAAACTGAATTTCTGTTTTTCTGTTGTAATATATCTTTCACTGACAGACAAGTTTTTGAACTTCTATACAACTGAAAACTTCCCGATGTTGATTCACTGCGATTATCAGAGAGAACATCCTTCCTGTATTACAAAATGTCATTCTAGGTGACATACTAAAAAGGAAGGTAAATGTATAAGGTAAATCCAACATATTGCTACTAGACTTGATCTAATCTAATAAAAAGCAGTTTCTTGGACAGAAATCTGCTTTACATTCTTTCCTAGGGCATGTTCCTCCTCTTACTTATTGCACAGTTTACAAATCACATGATTGTTCTTGTCCAAACGTCAAATCTGAGAGTAGAAATCTTATCCCAGGCTTAAATAAATAGATGGCACATTTTATAGTAAACTTTATTGTGTCAGACACCCTCTGCACTTCCTCTGCCTGAACAAACACACTTTTCATGCATTATCTTTACATTGCCTCAATATGAACCGGATTCACAGTTTAATCCCTTAGATATACTGTAGTACTGTGGTGCACATCACTTTCTGTAGCTGGAACTAAATGTGTCTTATGCTGGTATCAGCGAAACAGGTGTTCAGAAGAAGGTAAAAGGAAGAAGTCTAAGTTAAGGTTTCGGTCTATTATTAGACTAAAGGGTATGCCACACTAAACAATATCGCTAACGGGATCGCTAAAAAACGTCACTATTTAGCGATCCTGTTAGCGATGTTGTTCAGTGCGGCAGCTGCCAGCGACGAGCTTCCTGCTGTGATCTCGCTCGTCGCTGGAATCGTTCCGGACCCTATTTTCTCGTCGGCGCTCCCGCTGGGTAAGTATCTAATCGCTGTGTGGCACCTTTTCTTAGCGATTTAGCGGTACTTTTGTACCGCTAAAGTCGTTAAGAAGATCGCTAACGGCGATAGCGTCGTTAACTATATCGCTAAATGCGGCAGCATTTAGCGATATAGAAACAATCCCGCTAGCGATCGCATTAGTATGCGTCGTTATCGTGATCGCTAGCGGGATTGTTTAGTGTGGCAGTACCTTAAGGCTGCTTTCACATATCAGTTTTTTGCCATCAGTCACAATCCGTCGTTTTTTGAAAAAAAATGGATTCAGATCCGTTTTTTCTCATAGACTTGTATTAGTGACGGATTGCGACGGATGGCCATCGCAAATTTTTGGTCCGTCTGCCGGACACGACGCACAAAGCAATGTTTTTGTCTCCGGCGGAAAACTGGACAGCGACGGATCCATCGCTGTCCATCGTTTGTTATTCATCAAAACTATGAATTAACACATGTGGAATTATACATTACACTTTACAAAAAAGTGTGAAACAACTGAAAATATGTCTTATATTCTAGGTTCTTCAAAGTAGCCACCTTTTGTTTTGATTACTGCTTTGCACGCAGAAAAGGTGAATGGCTGGACTCTACATGCCTAGTTCCCACCGTGAAGCATGGAGGAGGAGGTGTGATGGTGTGGGGGTGCTTTGCTGGTGACACTGTTGGGGATTTATTCAAAATTGAAGCGGTGAGCGGTCCAGCTCACCCCAAACCATCTCGATTGGGTTCAGGTCTGGTGACTGTGGAGGCCAGGTCATCTGGCGTAGCACCCCAACACTCTCCTTCTTGGTCAAATAGCCCTTACACAGTCTGGAGGTGTGTTTGGGGTCATTGTCCTGTTGAAAAATAAATGATGGTCCAACTAAACGCAAACCGGATGGAATAGCATGCTGCTGCAAGATGCTGTAGTAGCCATGCTGGTTCAGTATGCTTCAATTTTGAATAAATCCCCAACAGTGTCACCAGCAAAGCACCCCACACCATCACACCTCCTCCTCCATGCTTCACGGTGGGAACCAGGCATGTAGAATCCATCCGTTCACCTTTTCTGCGTGCAAAGCAGTAATCAAAGCAAAAGGTGGCTACTTTGAAGAACCTAGAATATAAGACATATTTTCAGTTGTTTCACACTTTTTTTGTAAAGTGTAATGTATAATTCCACATGTGTTAATTCATAGTTTTGATGCCTTCAGTGTGATTCTACAATTTTCATAGCCATGAAAATACAGAAAAATCTTTGAATGAGAAGGTGTGTCCAAACTTTTGGTCTGTACTGTATATATATATATTTATAGTTCATAGAGTTCTACATAGCATAATAGCCACTAAATCAAATGCCGGCCTCAGTAAAATCATTACAGAACCCGACATGATATGATACATGGTTTACATATAGTAAAACAATGTCATATCAGAACGATTTATATATGTCAGTGTTTAATCAATTTAGTAGTTTGTGTTACGAAAAATTTAGAACTCTAGGGGCTAAACTTAAGGCTATAATCGCGTAAAAAATTGTGTGGGCTCCCGCGCAACTTTCTCCGTCAGAGAGGGAAAGCCAGTGAGTGAGGGCAGAAATTCATAGCCTAGAGAGGGACCATTGTTTTTGGCCCCCCTGGCTACAAACATCTGGCCCCAGCCACCCCAGAAAAGGCACATCTATAAGATATGCCTTTTCTGGCACTTAATGTCACCTTGTTATTGAATTGTTATGATTTGGTAGCTGAGGAGAGCAGGCAAAAAAGGCAATACACCAGAGAGGTTGGAATCTACTGGATTGCAGTACCCTGACTAACCACCACAACTAAAGGCAGCCGTGGAGCGTACCTACATTGGTCCTAGACGCCTCGTCACAGCCTGAGAAGCTAACTACACCTAAAGATAGAAAGAGGAAAACTATCTGCCCCGGAGCAGATCCCAAAGAACATAGGAAGCCCCCAAACATGTAATGGCGGTTAGACAAGAGGAAATACAGACACAGACAGAAAATAGTATGAGCAAACGTTGGGGCCCAATCTTCCTAGAAAGAAAAGGATAGGAAGGACACTTACTGCAATCCAAAAAACCCTAAAAAAAATACCAACTCACTAATTGCAAAAACACCTGAGATCACACGACCTCTACCACCTAAATTAGTTCTCTGGTGTAACAAAACTAAGCAGCAGCCACTGAAAAAACTGGAAAAGGCAAATGAACAAATAACAGTGGCTCAGATAAACTGAGAGGAGCACAAGCCCCCGGAGTACCGCAGGACTGCACAAATTCCCTGACGTCACGAGACAAAGTAGGCCACCAAAAGGACCGACTAACCAAGTCTCTGGTACCAAAAATTCCGGGATGACCGGCCAACGCGGAACAATGAATCTCAGACATCACACTCTTTTTCCACCGGTCTGGGACAAACAATTTCCCAATAGGGCAGCGCTCGGGTTTATCCTCCTGACACCCTTCCAGAGTCAGTCTCAAATTGGGCGAGATGGCGGAAAGAACTACACCCTCTTTCAAAATAACAGCAGGATCAGATAACTCAGGAGAATCCGCAAGGAAACTCCTCGAGAGGGCATCCGCTTTAACATTCTTAGTGCCAGGAAGAAAGGAAACCACAAATTCAAAAAAACGTGTGAAAAACAAGGCCCACCTGGCCTGTCTAGGATTAAGTCGCTTGGCTGATTCCAGATAAACCAGATTCTTATGGTCCATGAGGACCACCACCTGATGTTTGGCTCCCTCCAGCCAATGTCTCCACTCTTCAAAGCCCACTTCATGGCCAATAACTCCCGATTATCCACGTCATAATTACGTTCAGTTGGAGAAAATTTTCGAGAGAAAAAGGCACAAGGGTTACTTTTAGAGGTCTCTGGATCTCTTTGGGACAAAATGGCACCTACCCCAATTTCAGAGGCATCAACCTCCACCTGAAATGGCAGAGAAACATCAGGCTGCCGTAGAACAGGAGCAGAAGTGAATCTCTGCTTAAGTTCCTGAAACGCAGAGACTGCCTCAGGAGGCCAATTCACCACATCAGAACCCTTCTTGGTCAAATCAGTCAATGGTTTAGCAATAACAGAGAAATTACCAATAAAATTACGATAAAAATTGGCAAAACCCAAGAATCTCTGAAGAGCCTTTAATGAAGTAGGTTGGACCCAATCACAGATGGCCTGAACCTTGACCGGGTCCATTTCAATAACAGATGGGGACAAAATGAATCCCAGAAATGAGATCCTCTGTACGCCAAAAAGACACTTTGATCCCTTCACATACAGAGCATTCTCTCTCAAAATCTGGAACACAGTCCGAACATGTTTCACATGAGAGTCCCAGTCATTGGAAAAAATCAAGATATCATCCAAATAAACAATCAGAAATTTATCCACAAAATCCCTGAAAATGTCATTCATGAAGGACTGGAAGACGGAAAGAGCATTAGTGAGCCCAAAGGGCATCACTAGGTACTCAAAATGCCCTTCTGGGGTATTAAATGCCGTCTTCCATTCATCCCCGTGCTTAATGCGAATAAGGTTATACGCCCCCTGAGGTCAAGCTTGGTAAACCAAGTAGCACTTTTCACCCTGGAAAACAGGTCAGAAATCAAGGGTAATGGATATTGATATTTCACAGTGATATTGTTCAAGAGACGATAATCAATACACGGCCTTAATGAACCATCCTTTTTGGCCACAAAGAAAAAACCGGCACCCAAGGGTGAAGAGGTTGGTCTGATATGACCCTTCTCCAATGACTCCTTGATATAAGACCGCATAGCGTCATGTTCAGGTACAGACAAGTTAAAAAGGCGACCTTTAGGGAATTTACTACCAGGCACTAATTTAATAGCGCAGTCATAACTCCTATGGGGGGGCAAGGATGCAAATTTACTTTCGCTAAACACATCAGAAAAATCAGTCAAAAAGTCAGGAACATCCTGAGCCTGGGGAGAGGCAGAAAAAACAGGAGTGTTGGCATTAACACATTGGCAGCCCCAACTGGTTACAGACACAGATTTCCAATCCAAAACAGGATTATGAGACTGTAACCAAGGGAAACCTAGTACAATAATGTCATGCAGATTATACAGCACCAAAAATTTGCAACTCTCCTGATGATCAGGTTCAACCCTCATTATCACCTGAGTAGAAAACTGGGGTTTAGTCTCAGCCAAAGGGGTAGAATCAATCCCCAGTAGGGGAATAGACTTCCGAAGGGGTATCAAGGGAAACCCACAACGTTTAGCAAAATCAAAATCCATCAGGTTAATAGCTGCTCCCGAATCAACAAAAGCCTGAGCAGAAAATGTGGACAGGGAGCAAATCAGGGTAACAGTCAACAGAAATTTAGTCTGAACACTACCCAAGACAACTGAGCGTGCAAAACGTCTTCCCCGCTTAGGGCAGACTGAAATAGCATGAGAGACGTCACCACAGTAGAAACATAACCATTGCGTTTTCGAAACTCATGACACTATGCCCCAGAAGCCATTCTATCACACTGCATGGGTTCAGAAGCTGGTTCACAAGGCAACACTATTCCACGCATACCTCTACGCTCACGCAAACGTCTGTCAATTTGAATCGCTAATGACATAGAATCATTGAGACCAGAGGGAGCAGGGAAACCCACCATAACATCTTTTACATTCTCTGACAGACCCTTCCGAAAAAGGGCTGCCAAAGCATCATCATTCCATTTGGTCAGGACTGCCCACCTTCGGAATCTCTGACAGTATAACTCAGCGTCCTCAAGCCCCTGATTTAATGCCAACAAGGCTTTTTCAGCTTGATCAGTGACATTAGGTTCATCGTACAATAACCCCAGAGCCAGAAAAAATGCATCAACATTACTCAAAACTGGATCCCCTTGAGGAGGGGTCACCAAACCCTCATTTGGGCAACCAGGTCGGTCAGGATGAGCTCTGTGATACGCACGGATCAGTCTCCTAGCATGGATATCCGAAGCAAACACCCAAGAATTGTCCTCCTGACCATAACCTCTCCACTTAACCAAATACTGGAGTTTCCGTCTAGAAAAACGAGAATCCAATATTTTCTCAACCACATACTCCAGATTGCCCTCAACCAAAACAGGGTCAGGAGGCGCAGCCATAGGAACCACTGGCTCGACAAACCTCTTCAATAAGGACTTGTGGAACACGTTATGGATCTTAAATGTCCCTGGAAGAAGTAAACGAAAGGAAACAGGATTAAGAATCTCCATGATCTTATAAGGTCCAATGAACCTAGGCCTAAACTTAGGAGATGCAACTCTCATAGAGATATATATATATTTTTTTTTTACACTATCTTTCCCTTCTGTGAGTACCATATAATTTTCAGTTTGGCCGGTGATACTGTTATGATTTGGTAGCTGAGGAGAGCAGGCAAAAAAGGCAATACACCAGAGAGGTTGGAATCTACTGGATTGCAGTACCCTGACTAACCACCACAACTAAAGGCAGCCGTGGAGCGTACCTTCGTTGGTCCTAGACGCCTCGTCACAGCCTGAGAAGCTAACTACACCTAAAGATAGAAAGAGGAAAACTATCTGCCCCGGAGCAGATCCCCAAAGAACATAGGAAGCCCCCAAACATTTAATGGCGGTTAGACAAGAGGAAATACAGACACAGACAGAAAATAGTATGAGCAAACGTTGGGGCCCAATCTTCCTAGAAAGAAAAGGATAGGAAGGACACTTACTGCAATCCAAAAAACCCTAAAAAAATACCAACTCACTAATTGCAAAAACACCTGAGATCACACGACCTCTACCACCTAAATTAGTTCTCTGGTGTAACAAAACTAAGCAGCAGCCACTGAAAAAACTGGAAAAGGCAAATGAACAAATAACAGTGGCTCAGATAAACTGAGAGGAGTACAAGCCCCCGGAGGGGACCTGGCTGACCTCCACAGAAGTGCAGGACAAAATGCAAAAAGCAAGCACAAAAATAAAAGCAGAAAATATCTTATCTGTTAGCAGAAGATGCAGGCAAGACACAGCTAGCTTCCAAGTGAACCAGGAACCAAAGTTGAGACAAGAACAATTGATCACCGGCAACCCTGATGGGAGGGAACCTCCCTTATATAAGACCAGTCTGTAACACCTGATTGCCAATCTTCACAATCTTCATTGAATAGTTCAGTACTGTTTGTAACCACCAGAGGGAGCTTCTGCTCAGAATTCATTTCTAACACATTCACAACATTGAATGGTGACATTAATCCGGGTTAATAATGGAGAGGTGTCAATAAGACAACTATCCATTATTAATCCTACAGTAGTAAAGGGTTAAAAAGACACACGCACATTAATTAAAAATTCTTTTAATGAAATAATTACACAAAGTTTTTGACCAAATTTATTATTCTGCCATGCAACTGAATCCCTTGTTCTCCTGTAAAAAATAATAAAAAAACAACACTATTCATACCTCTCTGCCATTCCGTCAGGTCCCCCACTGCAATCCATCACAAGGGGTTAACTAGTTTACAACCGGGATCGATGCTAATGCTACCAGCTTGGCTGTAAACCACTGCAGAATGAATGAAATCATGTCTGCGCAGGCACCCCAGCTGACTGGAGATAAACTGATTAGCATGGGAAAGTTTCTGAACTTTTTCCCACGCTGTCAGATCACCTCAGGTCAGCCGGGGACTCTGCGCAGCCTCACTGACGTCAGCGGTCGAAAATGGCATGATAGCACCAAAAGTTGCATCATTTTAGTGCAGCTGCCAGTTACACCAAAATGATGTGATTTTTCAAAGCTTTTCACTACAAAATACTGGTGTAAAAGCTTTAATGAATCAGGCCCTTAGTGTTTGGGACAAATATAGACTTCTCAAACTTTCTCATTTATTCTCAGGTCAGGATCTCTTCTCTTTCTCAGTACTGCGGATTGCCCAGTTATATGCTCATTTGCCCCTCCTATCTCTTTGGCCTTTACAGTTTTCAGCCTAGGCACAACTTCTGCCTTATTTGGGTATGGCATCCAGGGTTGTACTTCCCGACTTCCCATTGTCATCACTGCACTGTAGTGATATCACTTGCCCAACACGACACAAATCAAAATATGAACATTTCTAAAATTAAACATTAGAGTATAAAAAATTGCATATGCAATTTAGCAAAACCAGTTTTGCACAACTGTCAACCTTAACTTCCCCAAAGGGGGTTATCTTCGACTCCTCTCATGGTCTATGCTACTGTCTATTAAAATTTACATCTTCTTTTAGTACTGTATTTGTTAAATCCTTAGCGATATTATTGTCTAATATTGGTATATTTATCGGGCACGCATGATGCGACAATCTAAGCATGCAAACCCAATGGAAAGGGCACTAGTGACAGTGGAACCTGAACCCTCAGCCCCAGCGAGTATCACGCAGCATAATGTAGCTTACGAAAAATGACACATTCTGTTCTAAGTGGGAATATGTTGATTACATCTCGTATGTATTGTTATCATTGGAATATATGATAGCATTTCACTTTCCATATGGGAAAATCATACTTAGGAAGTAGTTCATTCTCATGCTGTGCAGGTGAAATCCAACAAAATATCACAATTCCCAAGCTACTGATGTAACCAGTGGCATATACAGAACTCTGATCTGGAAATATCTGATAAAGTGAGCGCACTGTTTACACAGCACTTAAAAACAGCTTCCATCTCCCTCTATGACACCAACTATGTATATTTGCAACAAGCTGCAGAAGAGCCCCAGTGGGACCTGGGGCCGAGCGATTATGGAACATTTACGCTGCAGATCAACAATATTCAAATGAGTCATTGTTCTCTGCTAAAGCCAAAACAAACAGAGGGAGGTAGCCGGCCCCAGCTCTGCCCTTGGCCCAAAAACATGAAATACAGTTTAATTACTGTTTCCACAGAGGGGGAATCACATAGGGGAGGTTTCCCCAGTATCACACCCATAGAACAGGCAGACACTTTATTATACATACAATGCTGGCTACGCCCATCATGCTTATGTAACGAGAGTAAAATGAATTCAGTGAGGAATACTCTAAGCATCGTACATAAATAAGAACGATATAGTAAGCATGTTATGTCCACAATGGTTCCTCTTACTTGATAGCAAATTCTAGTAAATGGTTGGTATTTTACATTTTTCTTTATTTCAGTGCACATTTTTTATTTATGTATTATATATATATATATATATATATTATGTATTATTATAATGTTCATCATCATACATATCAATTATTATTTTAATAATACAATGTTTTTCTATAATGGAATTCATAAATGCAGTATTTAGGGAAATGTTTCATTAAAATTTAAGAAATTTAAATATAAATATTCTCCCATTTTTACCTACCCTTACTCAAGCAGAAAGGGAGGATATTTTAGGCATCAAAAACACTTACCATTGGTCTTATTCATTCTTGTCCAGACTACTGCATTGCTCTATTAATCGCTCTCCTTATTAATAAGCTCCTGAATGCAGTAGTCACGGTCATATTTATTTCCAGCTGCTACACCGATACCTTCATCCTGTGCCAGTAATTGCACTGATTGCCATATTCTACAAAATACAATAACTTATCACTCTCACTCATAAAGCTGTCCACAGTTCTACACTGCACTACATCTCATCTCTTATCTCTGTCTGCCACTCTGTATTTGCTCTCAGTTCTATTACTGATCTATTATATGAAGATAACACCCCATCTCCAATACTTCTCTCGTGCTACACCAGTTCTCTGGAATGCACTACTCAAGAAAATCCAGTTAATTCCCAGTATCCACAGTTTTATGTGTTCTCTAAACCTCATTTCTTAAGACTGGCCCATCACCTTACCTCACTAATCTAAATATTCCAGGGTCTCCCTTCCTAACTTTTCCTCAAATCTGTCCCTTCAATCATCTGTTCTTACACCCTCCATACACTCAAAGGAACTTTGTAGCTCTACTTATACAGATATTGACTGATAACTGCTTCATGTGGCGTATTTTTTAATACACCTATTTATGATACTGATTGCTGAAAAATAAACGACAACCACTTTTTAACATTTGTATCCCTGCTGTTTCCTCATAGATTGTAAGCTATTTAGCATAGCTTTCCTCTTGTTTGAAAAGATGAATAATGTATTGCTGTTTAATGTCTCATATAGTGTGTATGGGTCCTCTCTGATTTGAAAAAATGTTGAAATTGTTGGGGCTATAGATCTGATGATGATAGATGATGAGCAAGCACTAAAATGCTCAGGTGTTCGTTATTCGCCCTGCATCAAATTCAAATGCACCCCAAAAAGGCTTTGAAATTACCTAGTGGATGTACACAGGAAAACCAAGTTCACATTATTCTTCTGCCACTGCCATTCTGTTATCATATGCATTCACTGCAAGGCCCGCACTGCATCAAATTCAAACACACCCCAAAAAGGCTTTGAACCGACGTAGTGGATGGACACAGGAAAACCAAGTTCACATTATACATTTTGTTCTGCCATACTGTTAGCCTATGCATTGACTGCAAGGCCCGCCCTGCATCAAATTCAAATGCCCCCCAAAAAGGCTTTGAACCGACGTAGTGGATGTACACAGGAAATCCAAGTTCAGATTACTCTTTTGCCACTGCCATACTGTTAGCTTATGCACTGAATGCAAGGCCCGCCCTGCATCAAATTCAAACGCACCCTAAAAATGCTTTGATCCGATGTAGTGGATGGACACAGGAAAACCAAATTCACATTATTCATTTTATTCTGCCATACTGTTAGCCCATGTGTTGAATGTAAGGCCTGCCCTGCATCAAATTCAAACGCACCCCAAAAAGGCTTTGAACTGACCTAGTGGATGTACACAGGAAAACCAAGTTCACATTACTCTTTTGCCACTGCCATACTGTTAGTTTACTAGCGCATAATGAAATGTGCACAGGAACCGCACACTTGGCATCAAATTCAAACAATAAAGCACCCCAAAAAGGCTTTGAACCAACGTAGTGGATGTACACAGGAAAACCAAGTTCACATTACTCTTTTGCCACTGCCATACTGTTAGTTTACGCATTGAATGCAAGGCCCGCCCTGCATCAAATTCAAACGCACCCCAAAAAGGCTTTAAACCAACGTAGTGGATATACACAGGAAAACCAAGTTCACATTACTCTTTTGCCACTGCCATACTGTTAGTTTACGCATTGAATGCAAGGCCCGCCCTGCATCAAATTCAAACGCACTCCAAAAAGTCTTTGAACCGACTTAGTGGATGGACACAGGAAAACCAAGTTCACATTATTCATTTTGTTCTGCCATACTGTTAGCCTATGCATTGACTGCAAGGCCCACCCTGCATCAAATTCAAATGCCCCCAAAAAGGCTTTGAACCGACGCAGTGGATGTACACATGAAAAAAAAGTTCACATTACTCTTTTGCCACTTCCATACTGTTAGCTTATGCATTGAATGCAAGGCCCGCCCTGCATCAAATTCCAATGCACCCCAAAAAGGCTTTGAACCGACGTAGTGGATTGACAAAGGAAAACCAAGTTCACATTATTCATTTTGTTCTGCCATACTGATAGTGAGCCGCCCTCCCAGAGCAGTGGGGTACTCGGATCCGAGCCTATTAACTTCTATGGGGGATGTCACGGCAACACAGCTCGGTCCTTGGCCATGGGCGCTCACCATAAAAGGGGGGGATATTTACAGGGAATAAATGTTTGTATGATGATTCATGACGCCACCTGTAGTACCTGGTCAGGGGGACCAGCGCTGCTGTGCAGATCCTCTGGAAGGGATGGTATTGTGCAGCTGTAGGTGTTAGGCCTCCTACAGGTGAGGCTGTGTCCTTCCAGGGCAGGTAGATGTGTAGGGATGCAGGACGGAGAGGAACCCGGCAGGGTAGGGACGAGAAGGTGGACACACACACACAAGTCTCTTTGGTACCTTTACTGAAGATGTTGCAGGTACAACCCGGGGCACGATAGGGTGAAGGGTGCACATCCAGATTCTCCCACTAAGTAGGTTTAAGGCCTCCTTGTTCCTTGCCTTTCGGTAATGAAATTCTGGCCTGCATGTAGCTGGGCCTAACTTAGTCTCTGTCCTGCGCCTGGCTGACCTTGTGGTTGGACCTTCTCTTGAAGTACACAGTCCCTGCTTGCAGGTACCTACTTGCCGGACTCCGTCCTCCTGGCCCTGTTACGTATCAGCTCTGTGGTGCTCCTGGGACCTGTAGTCCTCCAGGATCTCCGGTTGTCTCCTACTGGGTCGTGGAGATCCCTGTAGGCTCGGACCTGGCGTCCGGTATATAATTGCTGGGGTGAGCTGATTAGGCTCCTCTGCCCCTTTACTACTCTCCTCTTGCCTTCGGCCTACTCGGGCCCTCCCACGATTATACACACTGGCAGTTGGTGGGCTGCCTCTTCTGCCGCTCTCAGAGAGTCGGCATGCTCCTAGCTCTTTACTGAACTGAGCTGAACTCACTCTGCTGCAGACTGCAGCCTTCTGCCTTTTGCTCAACTCTGCTCCACTGAGCTGCACTACTCTGCAGTCTCTCAAATCTAAACTCTCTTCCTATCTTCACCCTCCTTTTATATGCCTATCAGGCTCCCTCTGGTGGTCTTAGGGGACGGGTAAAGGTGTGTGTATGTATAATGAGACCTCTAGTGGTTCAATCCTTCATGCACCCTTCTGGATTTGTGGAAACCGAGCGCAGCTGGGCTCCACATTAGCCTATGCATTGACTGCAAGGCCCGCCCTGCAACAAATTCAAACGCACCCCAAAAAGACTTTGAACTGATGTAGTGGGTGTACACAGGAAAACCATGTTCACATTACTCTTTTGCCACTGCCATACTGTTAGTTTATGCGTTGAATGCAAGGCCCGCCCTGCATCAAATTCAAACGCACCCCAAAAAGGCTTTGAACTGACGTAGTGGATGTACACAGGCTAACCAAGTTCACATTACTCTTTTGCCACTGCCATACTGTTAGCTTATGCATTGAATGCAAGGCCCGCCCTGCACCAAAGTAACACACACCCCAATAAGCCTTTGAACCCATGTACTTGATGGCCACCTGAAAGCATTCTTCCTATTAATTTGTTACTCCCATATTGTTTGACTACACAGTGAATAGTTGAGCCTGAAGACACGGCAGTGGACAATTACAGTGTTGATGCTAAAGACTCAGCGGTGGACAATTGCAGTGTTGACGCTGAAGACCCTGCATTTTAAAATTGCATTGTTGACACTGAAGAACAGGCAGTGGACAATTGCAGTGTTTATACTAAAGACCCAGCGGTGGACAATTGCAATGTTGATGCTGAAGACCCAGCAATGGACCATTGCAGTGTTGATGCTAAAGAACCTGCAGTTTAAAATTGCATTGTTGACGCTGAAGTACCGGCAGTGGACAATTGCAGTGTTTATGCTAAAGACCCAGCGGTGGAGAATTGCAGTGTTGATGCTGAAGACCCAGGGTGGACAATTGCAGTGTTGATGCTAAAGACCCTGCAGTGGAGCATTTCAGTGTTATGCCTGAAGAACCATCAGTGGATAATTGCACTGTTGAGGCTTAAGAACCTGCATTGGTCAATTGCTGTGGTGAGTCAGAAGACCCTGTATTTTAGCATTGCAGTGTTGAGGCTGAAGAACTAGCATTGAAGAATTGCATTGTTGAAGAAGATTAACAACCAACAAAGTTCACATAATTAGGATGTGGGTCTTCCATACTGTTTGCCTATGCATTGAATGGAAGGCCTGCCCCAAATATGGACAAACCAAAACATCACTTTGAAGAGACGTGTATGAAGTCCTCCTAAAATCAGTTTCCATTACAAAGGAGCGGGTCTCCTATACTTGTAATACCCATACAATAAGTGTATGGGCTAACAAACATTTTCACGGGGGGGAAGGGACACAACTACCTACTGTGTAACTAATTGTTGTTACGGACATCCTAAACACCCTTGAAAACAATCTAGTGGCTGTGCCTGTTTCATCACGGAACACGTTCACCCTCGTATTCTAGTGGAGGTGTCTGAAGAGACATGGAATATGGTCTGCAAAAAAGGTCTTCCCAGTTTAAAGGAGAGGGTCTCCTATCTATACTTGTAATGCCCATACACTAAGTGCATAGGCTGAAAAACATTTTCCCCTGGGGGGACACATCAACCTACTGTGTAAATTTTTGTAGTTACGGACATCCTAAACATCCTGGCAAAACAATATAGTGGCTATTTCATCACAGAACACAGTCACCCTCATGTTCAAGTGGTGGTGCCTTAAGAGACGTGGAGTATGGCCTGCGAAAAAAGTCTTCCAGTTTAACCCCTTAACCCCAAGGGTGATTTGCATGTTAATGACTGGGCCAATTTTTACAATTTTGACCACTGTCTCTCTATGAGGTTATAACGGATTCAACGGTTCAACGGATCTTAGCGATTCTGGGAATCTTTTCTCGTGACATATTGTACTTCATGATAGTGGTAAAATTTCTTCAATATAACTTGCGTTTATTTACGAAAAAAATGGAAATATGGCAAAAATTTGAAAATTTCGCAATTTTCAAACTTTGAATTTTTATGCCCATAAAACAGAGAAATATGTTACATAAAATAGTACTAAATAACATATCCCACATGTCTACTTTGCATCAGCACAATTCTGGAAACAAAGTTATCTTTTTTAGGAAGTTATAAGGGTTAAAAGTTGACCAGCGATTTCTCATTTTTACAACAAAATTTAAAAAAACATTTTTTTAGGGACTACCTCACATTTGAAGTCACTTTGAGGGGTCTATATGGCAGAAAATACCCAAAAGTGACACCATTCTAAAAACTGCACCCCTCAAGGTACTCAAAACCACATTCAAGAAGTTTATTAACCCTTCAGGTACTTCACAGGAATTTTTGGAATGTGGAAGAAAAAAATGAACATTTAACTTTTTAGTCACAAAAATGATCTTGTACAAACAATTTCTTTATTTTCACAAGGGTAAAAGGAAAAATTGACAGAATAAGCTTTGCAATTTCTCCTGAGTACGCCCATACCCCATATGTGGGGGAAAACCACTGTTTGGGCGCACGACAGGGGTCAGAAGGGAAGGAGCACCATTTGACTTTTTCAAACCAAAATTGGCAGGAATTGAGATCGGATGCCATGTCGCGTTTGGAGAGCCCCTGATGTGCCTAAACAATGGTAAATCCCCACAAGTGACACAATTTTGGAAACCAGACCCCGTAAGGAACCTATCTAGATTTGTGGTGAGCACCAAGCGCTTCACACAAGTTTATGACGTAGAGCAGTGAAAATTAAAATCATATTTTTTCCACAGACATGATCATTTAGTCCCCAATTTTTTATTTTCCCAAGGGTAAGAGGAGAAATTGGACCCCAAAAGTTGTTGTCCAGTTTGTCCTGAGTGCGCTGATACCCCATATGTGGGGGAACCACTGTTTGGGCGCACGGCAGAGCTCGGAAGGGAACGCGCGCCATTTGACATTTTCAAACCAAAATTGGCTGAAATTGAGATCGGACGCCATGTCACGTTTGGAGAGCCCCTGATGTGCATAAACATTGTAAATCCCCCAAATCTAACTCCAAACCTAACCCCAACACACCCCTAACCCTAATCCCAAAGCTAACCATAACCCTAACCCTAACAAACCCCTAATCCTAATCCCAAACCTAACCATAACCCTAACCACAAACCTAACCCTAACACACCCCTAACCTTAATCCCAACCCTAACCCTAATCCCAACTCTAAGACTAATCCCAACCCTAACCCTAATCCCAACCCTAACCGTAATACAAACCCTAACCCCAGTTCTAGCCCCAACCCAAACCCTAACCCTAACTTTAGCCGCAACCCTAAACCTAACTTTAGCCCCACCCCTAATCCTAACCCTAACTTTAGCCCCAACTCTAACCCTAACTTTAGCTCCAACCCTAATTCTAACCCTAACTTTAGCCCCAACACTAACCCTAACTTTAGCCCTAACCCTAACTTTAGCCCCAACCCTAACCCTAATGGGAAAATGGAAATAAATACATTTTATTATTTTTCCCTAACTAAGGGGGTGTTAAAGGGGGGTTTGATTTACTATTTATAGCGGGTTTTTATGTTTGGCAGCTGTCACACACTAAAAGATGCTTTTTATTGCAAAAAATGTGTTTTGCATCACCATATTTGAGAGCTATAATTTTTACATATTTTGGCCCACAGGGTCATGTGAAGTCTTGTTTTGATGATTGACGTTTTTATTGCTACCATTTTCGGGCACATGATATTTTTTGATCGCTTTTTATTCCGATTTTTGGGAGGCAGAATGAACAAAAACCAGCAATTCATGAATTTTTTTGGGGGGGCGTTTACACCGTTACGCGTGTAGTAAAATTGATAAGGCAGTTTTATTCTTCGGGTCAGTACTACTACAGCGATACCTCATTTATATCTTTTTTTATGTTTTGGTGCTTTTTATGTTTTGGTGCTTTTATACAATAAAACTATTTTATAGAAAAAATAATTATTTTTGCATCGCTTCATTCTGACAGCTATAACTTTTTTATTTTTTCGCTGATGGCGCTGTATGGTGGTTCATTTTTTGCGGGACAAGATGACGGTTTCAGCGGTACCATGTTTATTTATATCCTTTTTTTAATCGCGTGTTTTTCCACGTTTTGCTTGGCGGAATGATGATAAAGCATTATCTTTTGCCTTGTTTATTTTTATGGTGTTCACTAACGGGGTTAACTAATGGGACAGTTTTATAGGGTGGGTCGCGTTACAGATACGGGGATACCAAATTTGTGTACTTTTATTGTTTAGATTTTTTTTAATTAAAAAATGTATTTATTGATAAATAAATCACGTAATCTCCGATCCTCCCAAGACATCCTTCTCTCCTCCACACTTATTCGCTCCTCACCCAACCGCCTCCAAGACTTCTCCCGAATATCCCCCATCCTCTGGAATTCTTTGCCCCAACACATCCGACTATCAAACTCATTCAGATCCTTCAGACGGAACCTGAAAACCCATCTCTTCAGGAAAGCTTACAGCCTGCAATGACCCTGCTACCTCCTCACCACTACCGGAGATATCGCCTCAACCAACACCGGAACTGCTGCGACCCCTTAACCTGCTGACTCCTGCCCCACAATCCTGTAGAATGTAAGCCCGAAAGGGCAGGGTCCTCTCCCCTCTGTATCAGTCTGTCATTGTTAGTTTGTTTACTGTAAGTGATACCTGTAATTTGTATGTAACCCCTTCTCATGTACAGCACCATGGAATCAATGGTGCTATAGAAATAAATATTAATAATAATAATAATAATAATAATTGATAGAATATATATTGATTTTTTTATTATTTTTTAAAATATTTTTACAAATATTTAAAAAAAAATTTTTTATTTAATTCTTAGTTTTACACTTTGTCCCACTATGGGACACTAATTTTGTTCAGGCTGATCGCTTCTATAGCATGCAGATCTGCTACAGAACCTGTCAGTGCTGCAGCTTCTATAACACTGACCTGAGAGACTTCCTGGTCATCACTGCTGTCAGCCCCTCTGCAGCCGCCAGAATACTGTGATCATATTTAATCACAGTGTGCCGGGGGTTAAAGTGCCGGGAGCGGTCCGTGACCGCTCCTTGTACTTAGTGCCAAGAGTCAGGTGTGAGAATCAGCTGACACCCAGCCGCGCTCCCCCCGTGAGTACGGATGATCTACTATGACGTACTATCCCGTTCTTGGGAATTAAGTCCCAGGGCAAATGGACGGGATAGTACGTCATATGGCAGAAAGGGGTTAAAGGAGTGGGTCTCCTATTCTTGGAATGCCCATACACTAAGTGCATAGGCTGAAAAACATTTTCCCCTGGGGGGGACACATCAACCTACTGTGTAAATATTTGTAGTTACAGACATCCTAAACACCCTGGCAAAACTATATAGTGGCTGTTTTATCACAGAACACAGTCACCCTGATGATCTAGGAGTGGTGTAGGAGAGACGTGGAGTATGGTCTGTGAAAAAGGTCTTCCTAGTTTAAAGGAGCGGGTCTTCAATACTTGGAATGCCCATACCCTAAGTGCATAGGCTGAAAAACATTTTCCACTGAGGGTGACACCTCAACATAGAGTGTAAGCATTTTTGTAACGGGCATCAAAACACCCTTGAAAAAATTTCTACTGGCTGTTGCATCACAGACCACGGTCATCCTCGTGTTCTAGTGGTGGTGGATGATGAGGATGAGGAGAAGGAGGATAATAACACACCAAATAGCAAAGTCAGGAAGCGTATACCCATGTGTGGGTGTGAAGAGGTGCATGGTAATACATCTCCCAAAAAATTGGAGGTTATGTTTCGCTGTT
>JARQOD010000002.1:135973368-136046607 GCA_033576555.1 Oophaga sylvatica | reverse complement strand
AAGGACATGTATCACCCACAGTCACATGATGCATCAGGTGACCTTTTAAAGGATGGTGGGAGTGGTCACCATCTGCATCAGCAAACTCAGCAGCAATGTAATTACACCAGCGGCCACCGGGGGAAAAACTGACATTAACCCCCGATGGCCTGAAAGGAAAAAGTTTTAATAAGAAAAGCAAAATCTGCCACAGATACAAAAATGGATTGTGACATCCAGCTTGTCCTATTGCAAGAGGATTATGAACACCACAGCAGTGTTTTTATACTTTCCTTTGTTAAATAAGATTTGGTTCAGGTGATCAGTGATCACCTAATCAGAAGCATATTAAGTAGAATGAGGTGTACTCTGGTTGGAATTCAACTGACACTGGAATGGAATGGCTGTCAGACATGTAGAGAAGCTGATTTTTATAAAACTGTGCAGTGGTCTCTTAATTTTTGCCAGAGCTGTATATATTTTTAGAGATCATTTCACCTTCAACTTACTTAACTGTTCACAATAACAGTAATTTTGACCTGGGGTGCCTAGACTTTTACATGCCACTGTACTACATTGCACAGAATATATAGACAAGGAAATCCTGAAATACTTAGTGGAATAATGGATTGTAAAGACAACGTAAAGACTGAAAGAGTTTGTGTTATCCTGTCATCAAGCAGTTGGTGAGTAAGTGATTTACACTTTGATAATGGAAAAGCAATATCAAAACATCATATTATAAATTAGAATATGATAGTTGCATTCCATTTTATATTTTTGCTGACTGATTAATATATCAGTACATTGCAGGCCTCAAAGGAAGAACTGCAAATAATTAAGAAAATGAAGATTGACTATGGAACACTTTGAACACAGTGATCTCATAGGTCAGTAGATATTTGTACCCTTCCCTTACACAGCTGTACCTACATAGTTATTTTATTTTCATCAACTTCAAAATCATAAAATTACCTCTGGGATATTGTCTTATCTGAAATAATGACTACATATGATCAAATAGATTTGAGGGTCCCCGGTCCAGCGACCATGTAAGCAGTTCTTGACTGCCGGGTAGGAGCCTTATGAACCACCTCCTACCTGCCAGATTCCTTAGCACCTCTTTTTATTAGTAGGCTAGTCCGACATTATGTTTGCATTACTCCGCAACAATGATATAGCATGGGGCCTACAAACTAGAAGAGGCACCGGGGAGGCGGTTCAAAGGTCTCCTGTCCAATTGGTCACAAACTACTGACATCGCCACTGGATGAGGGGCCTAGGAATCAACCAACTCATCTCTAGTAAATACCTTTTTCTTGCAATGTATACATTTAGCTAAAAAAGCTGCTTATGGGCTAAAATAACAAACATGTACCTACCCACCTTTTAGATCCCATGTTGCCGAAATGTCGATGTACAGTCACTGTATATTGTGTTGCATCGATCATGTGTAGTACTGACACATGACTGCTGCAGCACATCCCTGGCAACAGCGGTGATGTCAATATATACGGTAGGTATGGTTTCAACAATGTAAAGGAAATATCATTTTGGCACTGATTTTGAGTTGCTATAGAAAATATATTATATAGAACATTACTATCCTGCAGTCTCATGTCAGTCCATTAGAAGAAAGTTGGTAAAACTGCTAATGGTATCAGTGGCAAAAATCTCTGTGTAACATCTCATGTGTAGGGCTAGTGATATTATTACAGATCTGTGTATCGTAAATTTTTTTTCTAAATGTTTCTGAACATTGATATGTAGATCTCTTTACGTTAGTGTTGCGTGGGTGTATATAAAAAATAATGTGAGGAGCTTTACACACCTTTCAGTCATATTGTAGTTAGATTTGGGAATTGATCTCATCTACAAGGTTTCAATTATTACTACATTTACAGTATTCATAGCACATATTGACTTTAAAACATGTTGAGGATAATATTACAATATACCATTGTGTATTGCATCTTTAAAAGGGTTATACAGCGACCACACACACAAAAACACACACAAATACATCTCATCTACATTAAAGCACCACTCCAGTGCAGAGCTGGAGTGGTGTTTCTAATCTAAGGTCCCTGTCCTTAGTCTTATACTTACCAGGTGCCATCATCACCTTCTATCAGCGCAGTCTTCAGCAGGTTGTGAACTGCCGGATCACTCCAGTGTTTGCTGGGCGAGACGGAAGTCACTGCTCAATCTAAGTCTATGAGAGCCTCGTACTGGCCTCGTACTGGCTCTCATAGACTTACATTGAGAGCTAGTGACCACTACTTCTGACTGAGAAGTTGTGGTCACAAGATGGCGCCAGGAAGCGCTAAAGACACCAACTGGTAAGTATGAGACTGAGTGCAAGGATCTTAGATTATTAGCATTACTCCAGCTCTGAAAAATATGATAAGATCTGACTACTTGCGGGAATGTACTGAGACTTGTACAGCTCTGGCAAGAATTAAGAGACCACTTTCAAATTTTCAGTTTGTCTGATTTTTCTCTGTATAGGTATATTTTTGAGTAAAATGTAAATTGTTCTTTTAGTCTATAAACTTCTGACAACATGTCACCGAATTTCCAAGCAATAAATTTTGTATTTTTTTTTCCTGACAAAGAAAAATGGTCAAAATTAAAAAAAAAAACCAGTGCTTTCAGATCTTAAATAATGCAAAGAAAACAAGTTCATAATCATTTAGAAACAACAATACTAATGTTTTAACTCAGAAAGAATTCTGAAATCAATATTTTGTGGAACATCCATGATTTTCTTTCACACTGCTTTTGGCGCAAAAAATTTAAGCAGTTCTTCTTTGTTTGATGGCTTCTGACTATTCATCTTCCTCTTGATTACATTCCAGAGGTTTTCAATGGGTCAATGGGGTTCAGGTCTGGAGAATGGGCTGCCCATGACAGGGTTTTGATGTGGTGGTCTCTTAATTTTTGCCAGAGTTGTATGTTCGGAAAATTACCTCCATACCACTCCCATTACCATTTCCTATCACTCGCCCCTGACTTGTGCATGTGCAGAGAAATGTGGTTCAGAGAGCGCAGTGGATAAATGTGATTTGATGGCGCACCAATACAACCCTGTAGACTGTGAGTCCTCGTGGGCAGGGTCCTCTCTCCTTGTGTGTGCCTTGTTTTGCTCATATTTATTGTACTTGTCTATATTTTCCCCTTTCACATGTAAGGCGCCATGGAATAAATGGCGCTATAAAAAAGTATAATAATAAATAATAATAACTGGATGAGGAAACCTCTGGCTCTCGTGAAGTTGTTTTGACAAATCATCAAAGTTGCAATAACTGCAGGACTTCTGGAATTACGACTGTGTCAGGGAATCGGTGCACTGTATACGGTAAGCAACAAGAGAAAAAGATGATACATTGGTCAAGGCTAATATCAATATAAACTTTATTATTAAAATGTAAAAAGAACAGGTGAGGGAGAAACAAAGTATACCACCATTATCACACAATGCGCTGTAAGAAATGGAGGCGCATCACCCCGGGTACATGGCAGTGGGATATTCAAGCATAATACCCTCCTAAATACAATGTATTATTATAATAAATATGTTTCTTTTGACCAAAATACAGACACAGGGTAAATCATTAATATTAACTCCCTGCACCCAGATAGGTGCCGACCTCATTGAGCATTCAAGTGCACAAACATCATAGTACTCATATAGCAACTTATTAACAGTATTTATCGGAGAGGTCTTTTACCTAAAAGGAAGCATTCCACCACCCGGAGAAATGCACGTCCGCCCCAAAGCGCGTTTTGGTCCTGACTTCGTCAGGACAGAAGTATACAAGTAATTCACCTAATATAGTGTAATGTACACATTAGAATATCATTTTCTAGAGAGTGCTTTGTTCCAAATTAAAATTGTTAGTATCTAGGTAAGGGGCACCAGTTAGTCCCAGATGAAGTAGCATAGAAAATAAAGCATCAAACTCATGAAAAATTACATGCTGTAGCCATTCGTAGCTGCTAAGGAAGAAAGGCATCCAAAGCACGTACCGGTGGAGAATCAGCAGTAGTCATAAACCGCTTCCAGCATCTTACTTGCAGCCTCACAGTATTATCACTGTTTCTAGTTGGTTATGTCTATTAGAGCTAATAGATGTAAATGTAGCCACCCTGCTTAATAGCCCCCAGCCTTCTACTGACATGTTGTGATGTCTGATAATCTGCATTATTTCTGCTACAGTCATTGGACATTTACATTTTTCTCTCTGTTTTAGCTTGACAATTTGACTTTTTGATTGCACTTTAAGTTGGACTTCAGTAGTATTGCCCTTAGCAATACCCCTTTTAACAATTATACCTGTCCCCATTGCTATGCGACTTCATAGCCGTCACTCGGATATGTCTCAGCTTGCAGTCTGCATACATGCTGAAGCTGTCAGATGTATCATTTGAAAGCTGTGGCCACTGTATGAGCTGTGGGCGATTTGCCTCATATTCGACTGGCTGAAATTCATCTTCAAAAGCATTCGTTGCAATCAGTCTTTTAGCACTTCTAGTCTCTGCTTCAGGCCATTGGATCATCCATTTAAACACAAAGCCCGGCTCAAGTGCCACCTGTTTAAACTGCAGAAGGATGACAGCCCAAGTTATGCATCTGTCCTTTGCTCAGGACTACTCTCTACACAAGTTAAAAAGAAACCTAGAAAACCAGCAAACTTATCCTCTACCATAAATAAACATTTACTGGGTACAGTCGTGAGGACTTATTATGGCTTTACATTTTATATACTTTTATATTTGAAAGTCATGAAATACAAAAAGACATACGCTATCTGCCCCCATTGTTTCTTCTAGTCTTCACCTGTGTGATACTATCATATAGTTTATATATAATGTTTTATTATGCAATTATTTAGTATAGATAGGAAGCCATGGCACCAAAGGGCTCAATGACTTCATCTATCAGGGACAATGTAGCACCAGGACCGTCATAGCACACAGTAGCACTTTTCTTCACTGTCATTGGGTGTAACAGGTTTGTGCCATCAAATACCACGGGCAGCACGGTGGCTCAGTGGATAGCACTACAGCTTTGCAGCACTGGAGTCCTAGGTTCGAATCCCACCAAGGACAACATCTGCAAGGAGTTTGTATGTTCTCCCTGTGTTTGTGTGGGTTTCCTCCGAGTACTCTGGTTTCCTCCCACATTCCAAAAACATACAGATAGGGAATCTAGATTGTGAGCTCCTTTGGGGACAGCGATAATAATGTGTGCAAACTGTAAAGCGCTGCAGAATATGTTAACACTATATAAAAATAAAGATTATTATTATACCACTGTGTATAGTGTGAAAAGTAATACTGTGCAGTAATATATCCCTTATATCTATTAATTATGCTTTGCTTATTTCAAACCATCATGTTCCACAGCACTTCTCAAATGTTATGATCACTGTCCACATTAGGGAATTCCCTATCAGTATGTCTTTGGAGGGTGGGAGGAAATAGGGCTACATGGAGAAACACAAGAACATACAAACTCCTTACAGATGTTGTTCTTGGTGGGATTTGACCCCAGGACCCAGCTGCAAAGCAACAATGCTAACCACTGAGCCACCGTGCTGTCCTGACTTTTTCTCCACTCATGGTTAGTGGTTGGGTGAAGCCATTTATTGTCAAACTACTGTGTTTTCTCTTTTTAAATCATAATGACAACCCAAAACATCCAAATGACCCTGATCAAAAGTTCACATACCCCATTTCTTAATACCGTGTATTGCCCCCTCTAACATCAATGACAGTTTGAAGTCTTTTGTGATAGTTGTGGATGAGGGTCTTTATTTTCTCAGATGGTAAAGCTGCCCACTCTTCATGGCAAAAAACCTCCAGTTCCTGTAAATTCCTGGGCTGTCTAGCATGAACTGAGCACGTGAGATCTACCCAGAGTGGCTCAATGATATTGAGGTCAGGAGACTGAGATGGCCACTCCAGAACCTTCACTTTGTTCTGCTGTAGCCATTGACAGATCGACTTGGCCTTGAGTTTTGGATCGTTGTCATGTTGGAACGTCCAAGTACGTCCCATGCACAGCTTCTGGGCTGATGATTGCAAATTTGCCTCCAGTATTTGCTGACAACATGCTGCATTCATCTTTCCTTCAACTTTGACCAAGTTTCCTGCGCCTTTCTAGCTCACACATCCCCAAAACATCAATGATCCACCTCCGTGCTTTACAGTAGGAATGGTGTTCCTTTCATCATAGGCCTTGTTGACCTTTCTCCAAATGTAATGCTTATGGTTGTGTACAAAAAGTTCAATTTTGGTCTCATCACTCCAAATTGCCTTGTTCCAGTTTTGAGGCTTGTCTCTGTGCTGTTTTGCATATTGTAGGTAAGGCTATGGTTCCACGGTCCGGAACCATAGCGCTTTGGACGGAGCGGAAATTCCGCTCCGTCTAAGCCCCGCCCCCTTTCTGACGCGCGCACTTTCCGGAGGTGTTCAGGACACCTCCGGAACACCTCCGGAAAGAGCGCAGGGCTACATAGCCCTGTGTGAAATTCTGTTGCGGCGACGCACCGTCGCCGCAATACGCGAGGACATGCTGCGGTCTAAAAAGACGCGCCGCATGTCCGTTTACGCAGGTTTGCCACCTGCGTATTGTTACGCATAGTGGAGACGGGATTTCTTGAAATCCCCTCCACTATGCTGTAACATCTGGACGCTGCGTGTTTGGCGCTGCGCCAGCGCACAGCGCCAAACACGCAGCGTATCCTGACCGTGGAAACTCACCCTGAGATACTTTGTGGCATTTGCGTAGTGATAGCTTTCTTCTGGCGACTCGACCATGCAGCCCATTTTTCTTCAAGTGCCTCCTTATTGTGCATCTTGAAACAGCCACACTGCTAGTTTTCAGAGAGTCCAGTATTTCAGCTGATGTTATTTGTCGGTTTTTCTTTGCATCCCGAACAATTTTCCTGTTAATTGTGGCCAAAATTTTTATTGGTCTACCTGAGCGTGGTTTTGTTTTTACAGAGCCCCTGATTTTCCATTTGTTAATCACAGTTTGAATGCTACTGACAGGTATTATCAATTCCTTGGATATCTTTTTGTATACCTTTCCTGTTTTATAGTGGCTGGATGAAAGATGCAATAGTCTGTCTGGATCCAAGACACTCACTCAGCTTGTATGCACACACACTGATTACAAACAAACAGGTCACAGGTGAGGATGTTACCTTTAGTAGCCATTCAAACCCATTTGTGTCAACTTCTGTGCATGTTATCAGGTCAAAATCACCAGGGTATGTAAACTATTGATCAGGGTCATTTGGATGTTTTGGGTTGTCATTATGATTTAAAAAGGGAAAGCACAGTAGTTTGACAATAAATGGCTTCACTGTTATGTTTCGGTAACTGAGGAGAAATAGCAAAAACGGTAATACACCAGAGAGGCTGGAACCTATTGGATTGCAGTACCCTGAACTAACCACACAACTAGAGGTAGCCGTGGAGCCTTCCTAATTTGATCCTAGACGCCTCGTCACAGCCTGAGAGATAACTACACCTAAAGGCAGAAAGATGAAAGCTATCTACCCCGGAGCAGATCCCCAAAGAAAATAGGAAGCCCCCAAACATGTATTGGCAGTTAGACAAGAAGAAAGCACGGACACAGACAGAAAATAGAATGAGCAAACGCTGGGGCCCAATCTGTCTAGACAGAAAAGTACAGGAAAGAATTCTGACTGCAATCCAACAAAAACCCTAAAAAAATACCAACACTTCTGATTGCCAAAAAACCTGACATCACACAATCTCATCCACCTAAATCAGATCTCTGGTGTAAAAAACGCTATTCAGCAAATAAAAAGTAACAAAGGAGCAAAGCAAAAGTGCAGACAAAAACGGAGCACAATTGCAGCACCAGATCCCCAAAAGGGGACAGGGTGCAGTCCACTGCAAGCAGCAAACCAGCAATGAAAATCAAACAGGGAAAAAAAACAGCAAACACTTATCTGAAGGAGAGCAGGAACCTAGCAGTGCTTCAAGCAAGACCAAGGAACAATTGATAACCGGCAAGGCTGCTGGGAACACAGGCCACTTATATCCTACCATTCAGCGCCAGCTGAAGGCCATTCATTAATCAGTTAATTACCCTCAGCAACCACCGGAGGGAGCCCCAGCTCAGAAGCCGCCTCCAGCATATTCACAACACTTCACCCAACCACTAACCATGAGTGGAGATGAAGTTTTGGTGTTATCATTCATATTTTATGGAAAAAGGCCAAGAAAGCAAAAATTCTGCAGGGGTATGTAAGCTTTTGAGCACAACTGTATATTCTGGTTTCTTGAGTATATAGAATCCCATAGCTGCAATTAATCTAGTCAGCTGCAATGGCAGCTTATAATAGTTGTACCAATTACATAGTCCAGATTCCATGAAAACATAATCTGCTTTTGTCACAGGTTAAGACATTTATTCTCTCTCTTCCACTTCTCCACTGTTCCTTTCCACCACCTGTCTTTTTGAAGTCTTGCTATGAAAAGTATACAAACCCTGGATTTGTCATTAATGCTTATCAAGAGATTTGTTGTTCTGGGCTGAATAATAGACATCAAACAACTGAGAGAATTGTACTTGAGTGAGGAGTCAGATATATTTATTTCTGATGTGTTTATTTATTTTCTGTGTATACAATTATTGAATCATAATCCATTTTCAAAGGCCCTTTGAAATAGAGTAACGCGTATCTGTCATTCTAATACTTTTGTATTAAGTACATGTGACTATTTGAAACGTTATATTTTATTTGAGGAAAATGGCCACTCCCACCAACCTTTTTCAGTAAAAGATATATCTTTAGTAATGCTGTAACTCGGGACACAGGGAGGAATAGAGAAAGGAAGATGCTGCGCAGCATATCTCCTTCAATGTTTATAAAAGTCCTACAGTGCAAGGGCGGAGGAAGGATCATGTCATAATCACCCAGCCTCAACCTCAGGCTGCCAGGAGGGAAAGGAACTAAACCTCATGCTGCCAGAAGGGAACGGGACTCAACCTCATGCTGCCAGAATGTAAGGGGACTCAACCTCATGCTGCCAGAAGGAAAGGGGACTCAACCTCATACTGCAAAAAGGAAAGGGGACTCAACCTCATGCTGCCAGAAGGGAAGGGGACTCAACCTCATGCTGTCAGAAGGGAAGGGGACTCAACCTCATACTGCCAAAAGGGAAGTGGACAAATATGTACAAAAACCATCAAAGTAAAGCAATAAGGTCCAAATTGCACAGGTTAGGCTGGTTTCACATTGGCGTTTTTAAGCGCAGCGCATGGTGCTGATCCGATCGCATGCGCTATGCGCCCCTATCTTTAACAGGAGGGGCGCATGGTTTAGCGTTAGCATGCGATCAGCGTTTTTGTGCGCTTGCGTTATTTTGTCGTGAGCGACATTTTTGGGTCCGCCCAAACTCGTTAAAAAGGCGCATGCGCTCACATCGCGCACGGAAAGCGCCCAAACAACACATTACAGTCTGTGATCGCAGACGTGCGCTGGGTCAGGCTCAGGTCAGCGTTCTACAACACATGCGTTGTGAGGCTGTGGTTCCACGGTCCGGAACCTCAGCGCTTTGGACGGAGCAGAAATTCCGCTCCGTCTAAGCCCCGCCCCCTTTATGACGCGCGATCTTTCCGGAGGTGTTCAGGACACCTCCGGAACACCTCCGGAAAGAGCGCAGGGCTACATAGCCCTGTGTAATATTCTGTTGCGGCGACGCACCGTCGCCGCAATACGCGAGGACATGCTGCGGTCTAAAAAGACGCGCCGCATGTCCGTTTACGCAGGTTTGCCACCTGCGTATTGTTACGCATAGTGGAGACGGGATTTCTTGAAATCCCCTCCACTATGCTGTAACATCTGGACGCTGCGTGTTTGGCGCTGCGCCAGCGCACAGCGCCAAACACGCAGCGTATCCTGACCGTGGAAACTCACCCTTAGAGATAACACATGTCTAAACACTGGTTGAAACCACCCACTAAATAAAGAAACATTGTATGGGGGTAGTTTATATAAGATAAGGTGTTGGCACTTCAGTCCACTACTCTACAGCCTGAAACAGATGAAGACAGAGCCAGACAGAAACAGAGCAAGACAGCATCAGGAATTGTATTGGACTGCCTGGAAACTTGGATAATGTGAGTATAAAACCTAATGTCTTTCTTTCCTTTTTTCTCAATATCTTATGTACTAATGTCTATGTTTTTATTGCAGCATGTCTTCAGGAGAAGAATACGTGCCGGCCCCTGGTGAACTGGCCCAAGCAGCGGGTGAAGTGAGTACCTTCCTTCCATACTGATTGGTAAGTATTTGCTGTTGCATGGACACATGTGGAAATTTTTTTTTCTTTTTCAGTCCACATCGTCCACAGCAGCGGAGGAAGAGCGAGAGCAGCCAGTCCGAGTGCAGGCGGGGAGGCGGCCTGTAAGTATAGAGTGACTGATTTTTTGTTTTGTTTTGCCCATGACTTTTTTCTTGCCTGTTATTCCCATTCAATCTTGCTTATATTCTCAATCTTTCTTCTCTCTTGTTTGCCATGTTTTTCGTCTACAAATGTTGACAAGATTAATGTTTTGCTTTCTTTTCTAGGCTCCACAACGGGATGAGGAACTCGCCCTGGATAATGACGCCCTAATCCAGTTGGTCCATGAGCGAGTCCCGTTGTGGGACAGCCGTCATCCAATGCACTGTGACAACGTGGTGATCCGGCGGCTCTGGAATGAGGTGGCCGCAGGGCTGATGGATGGCTGGGACAACGCTTCTCTCCGGGTCCACAAGGATTTTAGTAAGTATTTATCTGTGTGATGCTGCAGTCACCTTGGCCAGGATCACACAACTGTGTGGGATGCTAGTAACTCCTGTGAGTTTCTAGCATCCCACACAGTTGTGTGATCACGGCCTACAGTGCAGTTTCTAAATATTTTTTTTTTCCACAATGAACAAGGTCCGAACCCGTTGGCGCTCAATGGAGGACCGCTTCAACAGGGACCTGAGGCTGGAGAACTGGGTTGCCAGTGGTGCTGCGGCAAAGACCACAAGAAAGTATCGCTATCATCGGGCTTTGGCTTTCTTAAGAACGGTCCTTGCCACCAGAGCGTAAGTAATTTGTTGTTGTTGTATTGTGTTGAATCTGTGTTTTTCTATTCCACAGGACTTGGCGTTTGTACATGCATGATAGTAATTGTTTTTTTATTGTTTTTTTTCACAGCACCTGGAGCAGCACCCTACAGCAAAGGTCCTGAAGCGGTCCTTCAGAGAGCTGCCTCGGACCAGTCCCAGCCATCCACCAGCCAAGAAGCACCTTGCAGGCCGGTAACACAGTCAGCTGGGGATCAGGAAGCTGGTCCATCAGGTCTTCCCCTGTCACAGGTCTCTGCCACAGGTTATGCGGGTACTTCCCGCCCGCGGCAGAAGGCCTCTGACAGGAATCTCATGCCCGAGTTTTTGCATTTGAGCTCGGTTTTTCAAGATAGCCAGAAGGCGTTGGGCGACAGAGTGGATAGCGGTTTGGCACTAGTGGGCCAACGCATCCATTCTGTCGAGCGTCGCCTCGACTGTCTTAAGGCCGAGCTCAAAAGACCAGCGCACCATTTTTTCCAACAAATTGAATGGGGCATGGCAGAATACCTTACTCCTGATCTCCAGCTGATTGTGATGCATGCCTGCAACAATGCTTACACTCAGGCTATGCAGCAGAGTCGGTACGTGCAGCAGCCAGTAGTGCCTTTCCCAGCTGTTCCACCACTGACTCGCTTCACTGCACTACCGACTTCTGCTGCATACCACTGCACGGACACCAGCATTCCAAGCAATGCTGAACCACACTACACCACACACAGTCACAGTGCAGCTGGACACTCTCCCGCCACCACGATGCCAAGCGCTGCTCCTGTTTGGACTTCCTCCACCCCTGTTTGGTCCTCCACCCCTGCTTGGACCGCCACCACCGAGCAGCAGCTGGGGGACCCTCATTCCATATTCAGGGCCTCGGACCCTGGCAGGAGGTCCAGCAGCCCACTGAGGTCCTCCAGCCACACCTGGCCTCCAAGCACCAGGAGGTCCCCAAGCCACAGGAGGTCCCCAAGCCACAGCAGGTCCCCAAGCCACAGGAGATCCCCAAGCCACAGCAGGTCCCCAAGCCACAGGAGGTCTCCAAGCCACACAAGGTCTCCAAGCCATGCGAGGTCTCCAAGCCACACAAGGTCTCAAAGCCACACGAGGTCCCCAAGCCACACGAGGTCCCCAAGCCACACGAGGTCCCCAAGCCACAGAAGGTCCCCAAGCCACAGCAGGTCTCCACTCACCAGGAGGTCCCCAAGCCACACCAGGTACCCAAGCAGCAGGGCCTCAAGCAGCAGGATTGTTATGTTTCGGTAGCTGAGGAGTGCAGGTAAAAAAGGCAATACACCAGAGCAGTTGGAATCTATGAGATTGCAGTACCCTGACTAACCACCACAACTAGAGGCAGCCGTGGAGCGTTCCTACGTTGGTCCTAGATGCCTCGTCACAGCCTGAGAAACTAACTACACCTAAAGATAGAAAGAGGAAAGCTATCTACCCCGGAGCAGATCCCCAAAGAACATAGAAAGCCCCCAAACATGTAATGGCTGTTAGACAAGATGAAATACTGACACAGAAAGAAAATAGTATGAGCAAACGCTGGGGCCCAAACTAACTAAATAGAAAAGGATAGGAAGGGTACTTACTGCAATCCCAGAAAACCCTGAAAAGCACCAACTCTACTAATTTCAAAAACACCTGAGATCACACGACCTCTTCCACCTAAATTAGTTCTCTGGTGTAACAAAATCAAAACAGCAGCCACTGAAAAAACTGGAAAAAGCAAAAGTACAAACATCAGTGGCTGAACTAAACTGAGAGGGCAAAAGCCCCCGGAGGGGACCCTGAAGGCCCCCACAGAAGTGCAGGACAAAATGCAAAAATATAGTACAAAAACAAAAAGAAGAAAATGTCTTATCTGTTAGCAGGAGATGCAGACACGACACAGCAGGCTACAAGGGAAACAGGAATGAAGGATTCAGACCAGAACAATTGATCACCGGCAACCCTGATGGGAAGGTGACTCCCTTATATAAGACCAGTCAGTAACACCTGATTCCCAGTCCTCACAATCTTCACTGGACAGACCAGCACCGCTTGTAACCACCAGAGGAAGCCTCTGCTCAGAACTCATCTCAAACCCATTCACAACAAGGATTGCCAGCACCAGGTCCCCAAGCACCAGGACCACAAAAAAGAAAACAAAGACAGAACGAAAAGGACAGCAAAATAGTTTTGTCCTCCCAACCCCCTCACCTCCACTGTGTTTTTCCTGCTGCCTTCCCCCACCACTTTCGTCGCCCCTTCCCCTCGAACCCCTTCGTCTCCCTCCAAAAGTCAATCCTCGTCGCTCCACACCCCCAAGTTACCTCCTTCTTCACCCAAACGTCGTCCACATTAATTTTTTGTTTGTGTCTTGTCAAAATAAATGTTATTTTTTTTGCCCCAAACTGTTTGTTTTCATTGTGTCTTTCGCCACCTACACACACTGCGCCATACACACACTGCGCCGTACACTTTGTGATTTTGCCACCACATAGCTCCAGTACTGACACATGCTTCTTGTGTCAGTCTTGGAGCTATGTGGTGGCAAAATCACAAATATATGACTTGTATTTTCAACAGCAGTCTCTTCAGTCTAGAAATATTATTAGACTGAATAGAGGATGTTGCTGATTGCAAGGCATATCTATTATCACCTTGCCAGGTATCATAAAGAGTGAATTGAGGATGGTGTGTTTTGCCAATCTACATTTCACTCTTTGTGACACAAGGCCAGGGGATTGTAGATATACCTTGTAATTAACCACATCCTCTATTCAGTGTGTGTTGAATAAACTGAAGAGATGATGAATACACTCCATATCTACAATCCCCTGGCCTAGTATCATAACTATTTATAACACCTGACCAGGTGACTATACCTATGAGTTGTCATCTGCAGCGTCGCTTCAGTCTGCATCATCTATTGCACGCAGACTGGAGAGATGCTGCAGGTTACTCATATGTGTATTCACCTGACCAGGTGTCAAAAAATTCTGAAGACAGGATCCTTTTTTTTGGCATCCTCACTTCAGCATGACACCAGGCCAGGGGCTTGTAGAAGTTGTATAAACTTTATCATCTCTCCAGTGTGCGTGCATACTGAAGCCACAATGGCGATACTACAATTAATATTTATACTCATATGGTCAGGTGTCATAAAGAGAGAAGGATGCTATTGCATCACAAACTCACTTTTTGTAACATCAGGCCAGGTGTATAATATTTGTGGTATGTCCACCGTCGCTGCATATATCTCCAGCGGCGCTGCAATATGTTTTAATAGACTGGAGAGATGATGAAGGTCATACAACTTTTATCTGTTGACTCACCTGGTAGGAGTCCTAATAAAGTCACGGTGCAGAAAACACAGCATCCTGACTTCACTGGGACACCTGGGCAGGTGATTATTGTATTGGAGTATAGAAAAACAGAGTGCACACAGTACAGGTATCAAAACCGTTTTTTTATTAACAACAACACAAGAAAATAATTTTACACCATTTGATCTTGCCATTCCACACATCCCACATCAGATAGAAAGTAGGCCGCAAATTGGTCCCTCATTTGGCCTACTTCAACAGATGACCTGAGAGGGTGCTGAGTGAATTCAGGCAATGGGTTGACAGGTGGTTCATCTATTTCAAAGGTAGGGTGATCTTTAGCCATCACAAAATTGTGAAGAACCACACAGGCTTTTACCACCTCTTCCACAGTTTATAGTTTAAGATTGATGGCTGTGCCTAGAATGCGCCATCTGGACACAAGAATCCCAAAAGCACACTCGACAGTTCTTCGGGCCCTGGTCAGTCTGTAATTAAATATTTTTTGGCTGTGGTCCAAGTCACGGCTGGAGTAGGGTTTCAACAGGTTTGTGCACATTTGAAATGCCTCATCACTAACCATTACAAATGGCAGTGGAGGACCTTAGGTGTGGGGAAGAGGCCATGGCAGGGGGAAATTAAAATTAAAATGGTTGCCATACAACCTACGGCCCATGTCCGAGTTCTTAAAGGTCTGTGAGTCATTGCCCCAGCCAAATGCCCCAATGTCCACCGCAATAAACCAGCAGTCTGCATCTGCAATGGCCATGAGTACCGTAGAAAAGTACTTTTTATAATTAAAGTACTCAGAGACACTTCTTGGGGGTTTTGTTATCCGGATGTGTTTCCCATCCACAGCTCCCAAACAGTTGGGGAAATTGCAGACTGTAAAGAATTTTTCTGCAATATCCATCCACTTTTCCGCGGTGGGCATGGGCATAAATTCAGGATATAGAACGTCCCATAAAGCCCGGCAGGTGTCCGCAACTATTCCGGACAAGGTGGAGATTCCAAGCCGGTACTGAAAGTGGAGTGAAGAGAGGGTATCGCCAGAAGCCAGGAAGCTGCAAAAAGTTGAAAAATAAATAGTGATTGTCCAATCTTTGTCAAAACACTGACATGAAAAAAATTACTGTTAATTGCAGAATTATAATTCAGCCGTATTTTACTAAATGGCAGAACAGAAACAATACACGCATTTGTTTAATATTACGTACCGTAATGTGACGAGGAGCCGTTCCTCCGGAGGAATCGCACGACGGAGCAGTGTGTCCTGTCTCCGGATGGCTCCTTCAACACGAGAAAGCAAATCCCTAATACTTTCTTGGGACATTCGTGTATAGTCCGAAAATTTAGCTGGGTTTGCCTGGAGCTCGTTGAAGAGGGTGTGGTATGCTCCACGGCTCTCCCGGACTTCAATAATCGGATGTCTCCAAAAACGCTGCCGCTGCCGTCTTCGCTCTCTCTCTCTCCCTGTAAGGTTCTTTGTCTCTGTTGACATGTTCCTTGAAACTCAGTTTTCCGTCGGCCATTTTGCTTTCTGTCTTTCTGCAGCTCTTGCCCTCAGTTATTATGGAGTTTCCAGTTTTCATGTTCCCGCCCTGATTCTTCCCTCTTGCTTCTTAAGCAGCCTCAGCTGAACAATCAGTGCTCCTGAATCAAGCCTCAGTCAGTCTGTGACCTGACTCCTGGAAGCCTTGGACTTGTACTCCAGCTATTCCCTACTGAGTAGTGTTGAGCGATATTGCTCGATATCTAAAAATATCGTATCGAAATTGTATCGCCGATAGCACTAAATATCGTCGATATCCGATTTCGATACCGGAAGTCCCATGTAAGTCTATGGGAACAAAATATCGAAATTAAAAAAAACCATTCTTGCCTTGTTGGTTAATTGTACATGAAGGAAAACAACAAAGACTAATGTAGAATGTATTGGGGGAGGTTGAGGAGACAATAAAGGCATACATGTTTAACCCAATGCATTGGAATAGCATTCATATATTTTTTTTTGGAAATACGTTTGGATTGACTAACAAATTGACAATGTTGTTAACCTTTTTTCTATTTTGGCAAATATGTATGTTTAACAACTTCCATGCTCTTCACCTTTTTAACTTTTGCCAGTGCCACACTTTCTCCTTCATAATCTTCAGCAGCAGCATCATCTTTCTCATCAAATTATTCTTCATCTTCACCTTCTTAATTTTCTTCTTAAACTTCTTGCTATTCATGTTTTTGTTTACATTACTCATATTGTTATTATTAAACTAATTAATCTTCTTCATATTCAAATTCTTCATCTTCTTCCTCTTCATCTTCTTCATCATATTCTTATTTGTGACAGAGATTCCTGTACTTGTAATCTGTAAAAGTATGAATTGTTCATCCTTCCGTTCTTGCTGTCACAAAAGATTTAAATTACAACAGTATTTGACTTTGTCCGTGTTCAGTTTAGCCTGCAGCAGCAGCAGGCATTTTCCAGGGGCACCACGAGGAGGAACGGACTCACCCCCATACACTGCTTAGTCTTCTTCTGCTTAGAATTTAGAGCATATATTTTGCTCTTCATTTTGGTCTTATACTTCATGTTCTTCTGCTTTTTGATCTTCTGCTTATTGTTCTTCTGTCTCTTGTTCTGTATCTTGTAGTTTGTCTTAACCTTCTTTGTCCTGTTGGTGATCTTCTTCTTGGTAATCTTTTATTTTTTCTTTGTGATGGTGTTCAGGCTGGTTGGCTTCATGCTCGTCGTCCTTGTTGTCGTCATCTTCTTCTGGGTGGTCTTTAATGTCGTCTAATTTCCGAGAAACAGCTGACGTTACTGGAACCCTGACGGGTATCAGATGGAGCAAGAGACAATGGAAGTTACAAGGACCAGCTGACTGTGCTGGACCCCGGACGGGTAGCAGAAGGAAAAGAGGCAATGTCACAACCGAGTACCAGCTGACGTTACTGTGACACGGTTACTAAGCAGGAGGTACCTGTGCTCCAAAGCACTACCAAGGACCAGCAGACGTTGCTGGAACTCGGATACGGAGATGGAGGCACCTAGGCCAAAGGCACTGGGGAGAACCACTTGACGGTACTGGACCCCGGACGGGTAGCAGAAGGAAAAGAGGCAATGTCACAACCGAGTACCAGCTGACGTTACTGTGACACGGTTACTAAGCAGGAGGTACCTGTGCTCCAAAGCACTACCAAGGACCAGCAGACGTTGCTGGAACTCGGATACGGAGATGGAGGCACCTAGGCCAAAGGCACTGGGGAGAACCACTTGACGGTACTGGACCCCGGACGGGTAGAAGAACGCACCCATGAAAATGTAAGTTGACAGGACGCAAGCCGTCCGCAGTTACAGAATCACACAGTCCTACAGTGGGTGCTTATCCTATTGTCACAATGGAAACCGCCTTTATTTACATATCCCACAGCACACATAGGAATCACCTAAACTGCAGGCACCATAGAGTCGGCTAACCCGAATGCAACACGACAGCACAACTTATTGGAGGATAATTGACGTTCACACTGCCAGGAAACAGCTGTCGTGCTGTAACCAGGCTGGCCAGGAGTCAGTACCCCTGCCAATTACTTACGAGCAACAAATGGCGGTGTTGTAGCCCAGGGAGTAGAGTTCAGGTGGTAGAAAGATGAACATAACCGGAGACATGGAAAACGTTGCCAAACAGTTATTTAATCTAAAAACGGACAGTCAAATTCAGGTGAGATCCATGCCTTGTTCATTTTCAGAAAAGTAAGCCGGTCTACATTCTCTGAGGATAGTCGCATGCGTCGGTCTGTTACTACACCACCTGCAGCACTAAAGACACGCTCAGATAATACACTGGCAGCAGGGCAAGCCAGCACCTCCAATGCATACTGGCTAAGCTCTGGCCATGTATCCAACTTAGAGACCCAAAATTTGAAAGGGGAAGAGGCATCTGGGAGTACACTTAGAGGGAAAGCCAAGTAGTCTGTCACCATCTTACGGAAACGTTTCTTCCTGGTGACTGGAGCAGTCTCGGATGGTGTAGACCTTGCTGGCGCTGTCACAAAACTTTGCCACATTTGTAACATACAGTTCTTGCCCTGTGCAGAGGCGCTGCTTCTGCTCCCTCTTGTTGTAGAGGTGTCTACACTGCCTCGACGCACAGAGCTGCTTTGTAAAGCAGTAGCAGCAGCAGCATCTCTCTCGGCTGGAATGTACAACAGTATGGATTGCACCAGTGTGTCTTGGTACTCCTGCATTTTACGGTCCCGGTTCACCGGTGTGATGAGGGTTTGTAAGTTGTCCCGGTAGCGAGGGTCTAGGAGGGTGTACACCCAATAATCTGACGTGCTGAGAATGTGGGCGATGCGGCGGTCGTTTCTTAGGCACTGAAGCATGAAATAAACCATGTGCTGCAGACTCCCAACTGGCCAACAAAGGCTGTCCTCTGGAAGAGGCGTCATCTCTGTTTCCTCTGCATCACCCCACCCTCGCTCTACATACTGACTACAGCGTTGTGTACCTTCCTCTGTAGGGATTTCTTCCTCCTCCATTGACTCCTCCTCCTCCTCATCCTCCTCACAAAGTGAGCCCTGCCCAGCCCTTTGTGAGGAACCACGTTGCGCTGACTGTCCTGAAGGTAATTGAATTTGTGACTCCTCATCCTCCACCTGTTTCAAAACCTCTTCCTTTAGTGCTTTCAGTGATTTCTGAAGCAGGCAGATAAGGGGGACAGTAATGCTGACTAGTGCATCATCTGCACTCGCCATCCGCGTTGAGACATCAAACGCACGCAAAACTTCGCAGATGTCCTTCATAGAGGCCCACTCAGTAGTGGTGAAGTGTGAACGGCGCAAATTGCGAGTTGATTGCGCCTGTTGCAGCTGATACTCCATTACTGCTGGCTGCTGCTCACACAACCGCTCCAACATATGTAACGTGGAATTCCACCTGGTGGGTACGTCACATATGATGCGATGTTCAGGAAGGCAAAATCTGACTTGCAGAGCTGCAATGCGCGATCTGGCCATGCTGGAACGTCGCAAGTGAGCGCACTCTAGGCGGACCTTGTGCAGCAGTGCATCAAGATCCGGATAGTCCCTCAAAAAACTCTGCACGACCAAGTTGAGCACATGTGCCAGACATGGTATGTGAGTGAGGTTGCCAAGGCCCAGAGCTGCCACCAGATTTCGGCCATTGTCACACACTACCAAGCCTGGCTGCAGATTAGCTGACAAAAACCACACGTCGCTCTCCTGCTTGATGGCATCCCAGAGCTCCTGCGCTGTGTGGCTTCGATTCCCCATGGGAATTAATTTCAGGACGGCCTGTTGACGTTTGGCCACGGCTGTGCTCATATCGGTCGCAACAGGTAAGCGTTCACGGGTCCATGTGGAGGTATACCGTGACGGCTCGTACAGCGATGATTCTGAGGAACTGGAGTAGGAGGAGGAATCAATGTGCACAGACTGGATTCCTGCAATCCTTGGAGTTGGCAGAACACGTACAGCGCCACTGGCAAGATCTGTACCCGGCTCCACAACATTGACCCAATGGGCAGTGAGGGAAAGGTATCGTCCCTGGCCATGGGTACTGGTCCACGCATCGGTGGTCAGGTGGACCCTGCTACTGACGGCGTTTAGTAGCGCATGTTTAATGTTTCCCTCGACATGTTTTTGCAGAGCAGGGACAGCTTGCCTGCTGAAATAAAATCGGCTTGGCACATTATATTGTGGGACTGCCAATGCCATAAAGTTCCTGAAACTGTCAGTCTCCACCAGCCTGAATGACAGCATTTCAAGGGACAGGAGTTTTGCAAGGCCAGCATTCAGAGCCTGTGCTCGTGGATGGTTTGCCGAGTATGGCCGTCTTTTATCCCATGCCTGTGTTACCGATGGCTGTTTTTTGTACTGGGAGTGTGACGATGACTGTGAACTTGCTGCAGTGGGTGGAATAACAGTTTGTCTATGGACAACAGTGACCGAGGTTCTTCCATGGAGATCCTGTGAGGAAGCCAAAACAGGTGTGTGAGAGCTGGAGGTAGAGGCTCGAACATGACGTAAAGATGTAGGTGCTGCTGTAGGTTGGCCTACATCTCCAGTGTGTCTTTGGAACTCAGCTACGTGCTTTGTCCGTACATGTGTCCACATATTTGTGGTATTCAGGTTCCTGATATTTTTACCTCTTTTAACTTTTTGCTTACACAGCTTGCATTGAACATAGCAAATATTATCTACAAGTCTGTCAAAAAAGGACCACGCAGTGCAAGTCATGGGAGCGCCAATTTTGACATTTCTAAGAGAACTGCTCCCAACAGGTGCCAAACTGGAGGCTACAGGCAAGCGAGTCTGCAGCCTACCTCTCCCTCCTCTTTGTACCGTCGGGACAATCTCTTCCTCAGAGCTGCTCCCACCACCTTGCTGTTGCTCACGCCATGTTGGGTCTCGGACTTCATCATCTCCACTACCCTCTTCCAACACCTGCTGCTGTTGGATGGTCTGGGCAGCACCATGCTCCACAAAACCTGGCACCTGAGTCTCATCATCATCATAAGATGCGTTCTGCGGTGTGCTGTCCATCGGCACTGGCTCACCCGCCTCTTCAGATTGAGAGAGACACAGCTGTTGCGCATCACTGCATACTCCCTCTTCTTCAAATTGCAGAATGCTGCTTGCCTGTGCCCGTGTTTGCGAGCCAACAGATTCTGAGAACAGAAGCAGAGACTCAGCTGGCTCCTGTACAGAACTCTCTGACTGCCTTGGCAATTTGACAGGCGGTGAACAGACAGATGGTTGCTCAACAGTGTTGTGTTCCTGAGAGGAGGTGGAAGGAATTGAAGTCGATGCATTGGCTGCCATCCAACCAACAACGGCTTCAATTTGTTCTTCCCGCAGCAGGGGGGCACGCCGAGCTCCTACCAAAGTGCGCATAAAGGAACGCTCACGGGGATAAATGGTGGATGCTGTGTCACTGAGGGCGGCAGCAGACACAGAATCCCCACGTCCTCTCCCTGCTGAAACTCCACGGCCACGACCACGTGCCTTTACTCACTGACTTCTTCATCTTGGTAGATTGATAAAGAAAGTCAGAAAAGTTATAACTTAAGGCCTAAGTGTGGTTATTACGCAGAGACTGAAGTGAACACTGAAACACAACTGTTCACAAATCACAATCTGTGAAAGGCTACTCCTTTGTCTACTTCTATAGTGTTTGCAACCAATGTATTGGATACGGATGGAAGCGCGTCACACTAATAGTTAAATTGCATGGAGCAGCAAGAATTACACTGAAGGAAAAAAAAAAGAGTCTGTGAGTGACATGTGCAGATGCCTACAGACAGCGTTGCATGCAGAGCAAACTGCAGCGTCACCTGCACTCACACACACCTTGCAGAGTCGTTAAAACACTGCAGGCAAAAGGAAGCTTTACACAGCGGTTGGTGCTAGCCTGCCTACAGCACAGTACACTAAATCGCAATCTCTAACTGTCCCTCAGAGTCAGCACAGCAGCGTTCTGTCCCTTACTGAATTCACAGCACAGTGACGCTAAAATGGCGGCGGCGCCTTTTATACACTGAAGAAAAAAAAAAAAGAGTCTGTGAGTGACACGTGCAGATGCCTACAGACAGCGTTGCATGCAGAGCAAACTGCAGCGTCACCTGCACTCACACACACCACCTTGCACAGAGCTGTTAAAACAACACTGCAAGGCAAAAGGAAGCTTTACACAGCGGTTGGTGCTAGCCTGCCTACAGCACAGTACACTAAATCGCAATCTCTAACTGTCCCTCAGAGTCAGCACAGCAGCGTTCTGTCCCTTACTGAATTCACAGCACAGTGACGCTAAAATGGCGGCGGCGCCTTTTATAGTGCATTCTGACATCATTTCAGCATCCAATCACAGCCATGCCATTAGTTAACATGACCGCAGCAGTACAGGATGTGCCCACACTTCTTAGGATTCCTTATTGGCTGAATAAAATCACATTGCCTCGCAAATAATTATGGGAACTTCCGATTCCGGTATTCGATAATACGAAAATATCGAAACGAATTATCGAAAGGCCGATAGAGCTAATATCGGCCGATAGCCGATATTTGCATTATCGTATCGCTCAACACTACTACTGAGGAACCTTGGAACACTTTTGGACTCTGGAAACCTGCTGTTTGGTGAATCCATGTTTGCAGAGGAATTACAGTACAGAGAAGAGATCCTGAACCTGCTTTGGAGATTTATTGTAGTGCTTGAAGTTACTCTGGCCTGCTGTGTCTCCTGTCGCTGTTCCTGCAAACTGTGTGAACTTTTCAGCATGCTTGTATGAAGTAATACAAGTCATTTCATTTCAACCTATGTCTCCAGCAGGGCCGGACTATGACCCTGGGTCATTAAAAGGGAGGCCACCATGACAGGGGTTGAGAGGACCGAGAATTAGTAGGGATGGGGATCATAAGGGGTTAAATTATTCAGTGGGTTTGGGGTCAGATTATTGGTTGCTCAGGGCAAGTGAGGGGGGGGGAGGAGGAGCAAGAGTATGGGGGGGGTATAAAGGCCTGAGGTAACGACGAGGGGGTAACCATTTTAGGTGCCCCAGACAGATATATTTAAGCTGTGTAGGGTGTAGCAGTACTTACCTTAAGATGGATGTCGATTCCATCCTTCAACAACTACGGGATGCTGCAGTCCTAAGGGGGCCCGATTGGCTGCAGGCTTCTATCAATGGCCTGCTTCATGATGGGGGAACTCGGCAGGACGTTACGACGGGGCGCCGGCCTAGGAGAACCAGGCCTCCTGAGCGCCTTAGCCCTGAAGTTACCCCTCGGGTTCGGCGCCGGGTAAGGAGCCCCTCCGGGGAACCTCCGGCTAGGAGCGCGGGCAATAGGCCGAGAGGGCCCCGCTCTAGAGCCGGGAGGAATCCTGTCATGCGGCGGGACCTGCATCAGGAGGAGGTGTCGGCCTCCTCCTCAACGGCGGCAGCGGGGGAGATCGTGGTAACGAGCCACAGTGCGGTGGGGGCTCGGCAGGGAACAGCGGTGGAGCAGCAGCGGAGGATCAGCGTCGCTCTGGGGCCTACACGCCGGTCGCAGCCTCAGACGACGCGGCACGATGGCTCCGCCCCCTCGGCAGCGGCGGGAAATTCAAACCCGGCCATTGAAAGATCGCAGGAGGGAATGCAGGAGCAGTCGTCTGACGGTGCGAGTGGAGGACGCAGGAGCGGCGCGGCACAGCAGCGGATGGGACGCGGAGCAGCTGGTGAGTACAGGCCGTCGAGCCTTGTGCTAACACCGGCTGCTGCCGCTGGTAGTGACATCACAGACATGACATTGGGTACAGCGGTCTGGGGGGGTGGGGGAACAGCCGACATGATGCCAGCAATGCCTTTTACTGTTGCAAGGGGTGGGGGCCGCAGTGGGTAGGGGTTAGTCCCGGGATTAATGATCAGCAGGTATTTGGTCAAAGCACGGGCGCAGCGTCATACATGCATCAGGACGACACAAGAGCTATGAGCAACGTGGCGAACAGTATGGTTCGGCTATGCGTTCCGGCATCAGCATCATCAGCATCATCACAGGCTATCGTCGTTTCGGATGAGGACCTTCTACGTCGGGACTCTGGACGCACGGCTGCTGGGTACACAGCGCCCAGGCAGTCAGGTGAGGGGGGGGGTGGCGATTTCCGAACAACCGGTGCCAGGGTCTGATTTAGGTTTGAGTGGGGGTGTGTCTGCGGGGGGCACTGGTGCTGGTATGGGTGTAATATTGCAAGGTTTGAATGAATTGTGGAAGATGTGGGAATCTAGAATGACTCCCGGGGGGACTTCACCATTACAGGCTTGGTTAGGTAATACAGGGTTAGGCAATATAGGGAGTGGTGGTAGGGAGCGTGACGGAGCAGCTGGCGGCCAGGGTGTGGGGTCTACATCAACTGCACTGGCCTCGGCTGCTCGCAGTGATGAATTGATGGAACAGCTGGGTCAATCTGGGGACATGGTAGAAGAGTCACCACATTTAGACGATTCGGCGAAAGGTGAAGTGTATGTTAGTTTTGAAGGGCCTTTAGGGATGCATTTGAAACAAGAAGTGAAAGATAAGATATGGAGGGGTGAATATATTGATATATTCTCCCTTCTCCCCCTTGAACGTTTCAATTTGGACAGGGTAAGAAGGGATGAGACTAGAAAAGAGGATGAGGATAAGAGAAGATATCGGCTAATTCCGCGGACATTTAACATTTGGCTACAGGCGTTCGCAATTTTAGCATGCATTATTGGGGAGAAAGAGCCTGAAAATTGTTCGGCGCTTTTTTGTTATATGGATACGATTGGCGAGGCTTACAGAGTGTATGGAGGTCAGGGTTGGCTGAGATATGATGAGCAATTCCGGCAGCGTAAAGCTGCACGGCCTAGTGTAAGGTGGGATCATAAGGACATAGCATTATGGATGAGGTTAACGGCGCCAAGTAGAACAATTCTAGGGAGTCAATCGTTTCAAGGGGCACCGGGGGCCAGAATCAGTCGGGGCACTCGGTGGCAATGCAAAAAGGGCTGTGTTTCGCTTTCAATGATGGAGTCTGTAAGTTTGGGTCAAAATGTAAATTTAAACATGAATGTGCATCCTGTGGTGGAAATCACAGTTCGGCAAGATGCTTTAGGGGAGGGAGCCAAAGAGGTTCGGACTCCACTGGAAAAAGGGGTGACTCCGGTACGCCTGGAAAAGATGGAACTATTTCTAAATAGATACCCGAATAGGGAAGCGGCAGTTTTACTTTGGGAGGGTTTCAAAAATGGGTTTAAAATACCATTTTTAGATGTCGCAGTTAGGCTATCAACCAAAAATTTGAAATCGGCTCGGGAATTCCCTCAAATTGTTTCTGAGAAATTGGCTAAGGAAGTATCTTTAGGTAGGATGGCAGGTCCATTTGATGTTCCTCCCATTACTAATTTGAGGGTTTCACCATTGGGGGTTGTACCTAAGAAGGAGCCTAACAAATTTAGGCTGATTCATCATTTATCATTTCCTAAGGGTTCGTCGGTGAACGACGGTATCGATCCCCAGGTTTGTTCAGTTGTGTATGCATCATTTGATTCGGCTATGGTATTGGTTCGTGAATGTGGAAAAGGTGCGTTGCTAGCAAAAACAGACATCGAAGCGGCCTTTCGGCTGTTACCTGTTCACCCCAACAGCATGCATTTGTTGGGATGTTTTTGGGAAGGGGGTTTTTTCATTGACCGTTGTCTACCTATGGGCTGTTCATTATCGTGCGCTTATTTTGAAACTTTTAGCACGTTTTTGGAGTGGACGGTTAAGGAGGTATCTGGATTGAGTTCTTGTATTCATTACCTAGACGATTTTTTGTTTGTTGGGGCATCACATTCAGTGGATTGTTCGGTATTGTTACACTCCATGGAGCAGATTGCCCGTTCATTTGGGGTGCCATTAGCAGCGGAAAAAACGGTGGGTCCGGTCACCTGTTTGAGCTTTCTGGGCATTGAAATTGATTCAATGGCGATGGAGTGCAGGTTGCCCATTGAAAAGGTAGTGGATTTGAGAACAGAGGTGAACCGAGCTTTAGTTTCTAAGAAAATAACATTGAAAGAGGTGCAGTCTTTGCTAGGAAAATTAAACTTTGCTTGTCGCATAATTCCGATGGGTAGAGCTTTTTGTCGTCGTTTGTCCTTGGCGACGGTAGGGGTGAAGGCCCCTACTCATTTTATCAGACTTAAGAAAGAATTGAAGGAGGATCTTAAAACATGGGCACTTTTCTTGGAAACGTACAATGGTAGGTCGCTGTGGATTGCGCCGGTCGTGGCAGCAGAATTTTTGGGCATTTTGATAGACGCAGTAGGTGAGGAGGGTTTTGGTCTGTTTTTCCAAGGTCGCTGGTTAGTTGAATATTGGCCCCAGTTGTGGAAGGAGAGAAGATGGGCGGCTAATCAGGTGCTGCGTGAAGTTTTTCAAATCGTTGTGGCATTGTCTTTATGGCCAGAATTTGTACGGGATAAAAAGATTTGTTTTGGTTGTCAGTTTGAAGGATCGGTGAAAGCTATCAATTCTTTATCGTCACCGGATCAGTTGGTTTTAAGGGTAATGCAGCACTTGGTATGGCTGGGTTTGAGTTTGAATGTTTGGGTCACGGCGTCACTGAGGAAGTCAGTTATTGAAACTAACATGGACGTTCTTTTGTGTTTACAGCTGGAGCGAGTACGGGAAATGTCGTTTCAAGCGGAATCTGGTCAGATGGTATGCCCAGAGAATCTATGGACCTTGCGGGGGGCAGTGAGGAACTTGTTAAATAGGTCATTGGCTTCAGGCACATGGGCAAGTTATACTAGGGCATGGGAGTTGTGGTTAGATTGGGTTTCAACGTTGGATAAGGAATTAGGGGATGAGAGTAGTTTATTGCTGTTTTTGGGTCATCATTGGGAAGCAGGATGGTCGGTTCCGAAGCTCAATAAGTTTTTGTCAGGGATATCGTTTGGTCTTAAATTCAGGGGTAGACAGGATGTGACTAAATCATTTTTAATTCAACAAGCAGTGAAAGGGTGGAAAAAAGGTTGGAAGGTCTTGGATGGGAGACGGCCAGTATCTTATGATGTGCTACTAGTACTAGGAAGGGAACTAAGGGGAGTCTGTTCTTCTCGATGGGAGTTAATACTTTTTAGGGCGGCTTTTTCATTGGCATTCTTCGGGGCTTTTAGGCTTGGGGAATTAGTAAGCCCTTCGAGGTATAAGAAAGGGGGTCTCTTGAGGCAAGATGTGTTATTATTTGAAGATAGGTTGGAGTTATTTATCCAGTCATCAAAAACAGATGTTGAAGGGAAGGGCTGCTCGGTGGTGCTATTTGAAGTAACCGGCTCGCCAGTATGCCCTGTATATTGCGTAAAGAATTTTATGGAACTCGGGGGGCCTGAAGTTGACCCTTTGTTAAGACATGAGGATGGGTCATTTTTATCGCACTTTCAGTTTATGTCGATTTTTAAACGGTGTCTGGGTAAAGCGGGCATAGTGTCTAATAATTATAGTGGACATTCTTTCCGAATTGGTGCAGCCACGGAGGCTGCTAGACGTGGTATGGGAGATGACTTGGTAAAGAGGATTGGGCGTTGGGAGTCGACAAGGTTTCGATCGTATGTACGCCCGTCTTTGTTATAAGTTTGTTTAGGATATAGTAGATGACTTTTGTTTTGACTTTGTGGTTTTCTTATGTTTGTTTTTCTTTCCAGAACCAAAGACTCTTCTTACATGGATAATGGGGCACTCATTTGTCTTCTGGGCAGCGCTTAGGGCAGCGATTCGTCCAGACGGGCGGCAATTGGGTATTCCAAGAAATACATCTGTGCTTCACTGGATTGGTAAACGGGGAATGTCATGGAATAGTTTCTGGCCCGAGTTCAATAAATTTGTTAGGTTAGATAGAGCACCAGAGATTTTAGTCATTCACCTGGGAGGGAATGACTTGGGTAAACGCCCTTGTAGAGCTTTGATTAGGGATATTAAATTTGACGCGTTACGATTATGGGCCATGTTTCCAAAGTTATTGTTGGTGTGGTCGGATATTATTCCCAGAAAAGTATGGCGAGGGGCAAGATCGGTGAAAGGTATTAACAAGGCTCGGATTAAATTAAATAGAGCAATTTCTCGTTTTATGGTACGGAATGGGGCGATTGTGGTTAGACACTGGGACTTGGAGTCAGGGGAAGGTGAATTTTGGAGGAAGGATGGGGTTCATCTAAATGCTATTGGATTAGATATGTGCTGTTTGGCTATACAGGAGGGCATCGAGAAGGGCTTGAAGGTATGGAGGGACATAAATGTTTAAGGGGTGTAGAACATTTATGTTGGTGGCATGGGGGGGGAAAGGTCCTCGAAGTTGGTGATAATAAAATGGTGGATCGGAGGGGGGGGGGATCTTAACAGCTCCTGGACTCCCCCTTAGGTGGATTAAATGGTCGGAAATGAAGGTTACGTGGAGTGTTGGAATTTGGGATGGAACTTGTGGTTTGTGGCGGATACTGGCCATGCGAGTCGGATATCATGTCTTCGAGCTGGTGTTTAGCGGCTGGAGGCAAGACTTCGCAATAGGATCAGAGTGGAAAAAGGTGATTTGATAAATTTTGAGGGCTTCGAGGACCACCCCCTCCTTGGAAAATGTTTAAAATGTTAATTTATTGTTAAACTGTTAATAAAAGGCTGCTGTGGCCAATTTATCCAAAAAATGGAATGGAGTGGTTTATTCGGCGTTGGAGGGTAAGAATGGGGATAAGTTGGTTTAAAAAAGAAGAAGGGGTTTTGGTAGGGTAAGTAAGTTTGAAGGTATCACGAATACCTCACTGTCAAGCAGGGCCGGACTATGACCCTGGGTCATTAAAAGGGAGGCCACCATGACAGGGGTTGAGAGGACCGAGAATTAGTAGGGATGGGGATCATAAGGGGTTAAATTATTCAGTGGGTTTGGGGTCAGATTATTGGTTGCTCGGGGCAAGTGAGGGGGGGAGGAGGAGCAAGAGTATGAGGGGGGTATAAAGGCCTGAGGTAACGACGAGGGGGTAACCATTTTAGGTGCCCCAGACAGATATATTTAAGCTCCCACCCACCCGTCCCTTATTAAAATGGTGATAGGGTCTTAACAGTTAAGAATTGCAATGTTATGAATTTACATTTGTTTAACTATTTATTGTTTTTCTTTTGTCGCGGCAGCATGGCATGGGGGGGGAAAGGTCCTCGAAGTTGGTGATAATAAAATGGTGGATCGGAGGGGGGGGGATCTTAACAGCTCCTGGACTCCCCTTAGGTGGATTAAATGGTCGGAAATGAAGGTTACGTGGAGTGTTGGAATTTGGGATGGAACTTGTGGTTTGTGGCGGATACTGGCCATGCGAGTCGGATATCATGTCTTCGAGCTGGTGTTTAGCGGCTGGAGGCAAGACTTCGCATAGGATCAGAGTGGAAAAAGGTGATTTGATAAATTTTGAGGGCTTCGAGGACCACCCCCTCCTTGGAAAATGTTTAAAATGTTAATTTATTGTTAAACTGTTAATAAAAGGCTGCTGTGGCCAATTTATCCAAAAAATGGAATGGAGTGGTTTATTCGGCGTTGGAGGGTAAGAATGGGGATAAGTTGGTTTAAAAAAGAAGAAGGGGTTTTGGTAGGGTAAGTAAGTTTGAAGGTATCACGAATACCTCACTGTCATGTGTTTTCCTCGCACCCAAGCACAAGACGCTATAGGAACTGTACACTATACATGACAAGATTCAGGAGCCAATGTTTAGTGTCTGCTGGGTCTGGGAAAGCCGTGTCTGCTGTGACTGTGGATATCAGATGTCCGTTTAATACCTTATGTGATGACAGTGGTTGTGACTTCTCACAACCATTCCAGGTGAGCGCATTCCCTTAAAATTTTACTCTGGAGTGTTACCACAGGTAAACACTATTGTTTTTTTTTTTTTCCTTTCCTCTTCTCCTTCCAGCACTTCTGCCTTAAAAGATCTGGAAGATGGAGGCCCGCATAAAGGAACTTTGCGGAGTGACTGATACAATCTTCGTTTCAGATTGTTTCACACAGACCTCTAATCAAATTTCATGTGGCCAGATTGCGAGCATAGGCCTAAGACGACCTCACTCATCATAATTCCCAAGTGTTTGGATCCCAATTACCCTTTCGGTTGCGAGACAGGAATTAGTAAGTGCTCTGAGATACGAACCCAGAGCTCTACTATAACCAGTTCTGAACCAATAAGGCTTTTGATTTGGACCTTGATTGGAACTGAGGATATTGTTTATCATTCATGCTTTATTTTTCAGCCATGGGGCATTTCCACTGAACGATCCCAAAGTGCTTACTATAATCAGTTGCTAGACCATTAAGCTTTGTGTGCGCAAACCTACTGATTGCAGACTGAGGATGATTGCTTTGATCTACTTGAGTGCTTTATTCACCATGGGCAGTGTTTGATGACCCAAAATCGATTTCGAACAGTGAAGCAGCCATGTACTTTCGCAAGGTAGCGTTCAGTAGCCGATACCCTGGTTTAGAGTGGCTTTGATAACTTGGGATCCGCTATTTTTTGAATGCTCACTGATGATGAACTGCCGCACACGCGAGGTGTTTGATAAATATGTATCTATGAGCTCATCTGACTACCCAATTTCGTAAGATAACCTTTATACTTCCCATAGGAGAACACCAGGAACCTGAACCCATGCAGGTGGACTCTTTACAAAGACGGGTTAGTGATGCACGCAAAGAACATCGTATAAAGGAAAATCTATGTTTCTACTGTGGTAAGTCAGGGCACTTCATTATAAACTGCCCCAGCCGTTCTCGTAAGACTACTGCAGCAGTCATTCACTGTGAGTGTTGCGAGAGGAGCTCTGTCATGTCCGAGCCTCAGGCTCCAGAGAGATCTGCTGCAAGAGATCTTGATTTCTCGGACTTAAACTCTGTTAGTTCTGGGGACGATGACGGTATAAACGCTGCAATTTTTCAAGTTTCCTCAGCGGTGTCCCAGCTGAGTTGTAAAAGAAACAATTCTCATTGCTTCCTTTCCATCAAACTCTGGGTTGACTCAGTCTGGGTGTCTAGCTCTGCTATGATCGACTCAGGAGCAAGTGGAAATTTTATGGATATCTCCTTTGCTCTGAAACAGGGGATACGTTCAGTGAAGAAGGCTACTCCAGTACAGATGGAGACTGTGGATGGCTCTCTACTGACTTCTGGACCAGTGGATCAAGAAACAGAGCCTTTGAGGGTCCTTATGGGTAAAGATCATCAGGAGAAAATGTCTTTTATGCTTATCTCTTCTCCCCACTTTCCCATTATTCTAGGGCTACCATGGCTGCAGGCGCAGAATCCTACGATTAACTGGGAGACCAAGGAATTACACTTTCCGGAGAAACAGATGAGTCAAGGAGTTTCAGCTTGCTCTGTTCCTAAAGGAACCATGTCAGTCCCTGAACTACCAGCTGTATACCAGGACTATGTGGATTTATCTGACAAGAAGAACGCTGATCAGATTCCTCCTCACCGTCCATATGATTGTCCAATTGAATTATTGCCTGGAGCCGAGATACCTTTTGGTAAGATCTACCCCCTAGCGGGGCCCGAGCTAAAAGCTTTGAAGGATTATATAGACGAAAATTTAGCCAAGGGCTTCATACGCCCCTCTTCATCTCCCGCAGGTGCACCCATCTTCTTTGTGAAGAAGAAAGATGGATCTCTGAGACCCTGCATAGACTATAGGGAACTCAATAAGGTTACTATTAGAAACCGTTATCCATTGCCTTTAATCCCTGAATTGTTGGAGAGAGTGCGGCATGCCAAAATTTTCTCTAAACTGGATCTCCGTGGGGCCTATAACTTGGTTCGTATTAGACCTGGGGATGAATGGAAGACTGCTTTCAGGTCACGCTATGGACACTTTGAATATCTAGTTATGCCTTTTGGTCTGAGTACCGCCCCAGCCACTTTCCAACACTTCGTGAATGATATCTTCAGGGATCTCCTAAATACATTTGTGGTGATTTATCTGGATGATATTCTAATTTTTTCTAACTCCACAGAGGAACATCATGGACATGTGAGAATGGTCTTAGAACGCCTAAGACAAAACCATCTCTACATCAAACTTGAAAAATGTGAATTCCATAGGACCGAAATTCAATTTCTGGGTATGTACTATCTACGCAAGGGATTAGTATGGATGGAAGCAAGACCCAAGCCATCAAGGATTGGCCAATTCCTAGAAATGTGAAGGAAGTGCAGCGTTTCATCGGGTTTGCCAACTTCTATAGACGTTTCATTAAGAATTTTTCTGAGGTAGTGTCACCTATCACCCAACTTACCCGGAAACAGTCTAGGTTCTCCTGGACCCCGCAAGCTCAGGAAGCATTTTCCTGTTTAAAGGATAAATTTACCACCGCACCTATCTTAGTACATCCCAACCCGAGCTTGCCTTCATAATAGAGGTGGATGCTTCAGACTGTGCCGTTGGAGCTATACTCTCTCAAATAACAGGTGAGAAGAATGTCTTGCATCCCTGTGCCTTCTTTTCCCAGCAGTTGTCTTCGGCTGAGAGGAACTACGATGTGGGCAATAGAGAATTGTTGGCCATTATTGCCGCCTTCAAGGAATGGAGACACCTTCTTCAGGGAGCTGCACAACAAATAGTCGTCCTGACAGACCATCGTAACCTTGAATTTATCAGGTCGGCTAAGTGCCTGACTCCTCGCCAGGCTCGCTGGAATCTTTTCCTAAACCAATTTAATTTTGTCATTTCTTATAGACCAGGATCGCGCAATGGAAAGGCTGATGCACTCTCTAGGATTCATTCAGCAGAGACACGTCCACTTACTCCTCCTAAGACTATTCTTCCTGACTCTAGATTCCTGGGAGTGATTCATAATCAAGACCTACTTAAGGACATCAAGGAAGCATACCATGCGGATTCTTTGTTGGCTCAACCCCCAAGGGACGTAAGTCTTGTCTTTAAGAATGGTGTGTGGATTCAGGGACAACGTCTGTATATACCTGAAACAGTCAGATTGAGAGTATTGCAACTCATCCACGATTCCAAGATAGCCGGGCATAGGGGAATTCTAAAGACACAAGAATTTCTTTCTCGTTTCTTTTGATGGCCCACTTACAGGAAAGATGTCTTAAACTATGTCACTTCATGTGAAGTCTGTGCAAGATGCAAAACACCTCGCTCCTCACCAACTGGTCTGTTGCAACCTCTTCCCACCCCGTCCCGCCCGTGGGGATCCATTTCTATGGACTTCATTGTGGAGTTACCAACCTCTCAAGGGAAGAACACCATTCTAGTGGTGGTTGACCGTCTAACAAAGGCAGCTCATTTTATCCCTTGTGTCGGCTTACCCACTGCAAAACAGACATCAGACTTGATGATTAAGAATTTGTTTCGCTTACATGGAGTACCGGATGAGGTCATTTCGGATCGAGGGGTGCAATTCACTTCAAGGTTTTGGCAAAATTTCTGTGCAGCATTGGACATTAAAGTAAACCTTTCTTCTGCTTTTCATCCCAGACTAATGGACAGACAGAACGAACCAATCAGACCCTGGAGCAGTATCTCCGCTGTTTTATCTGCCACCTACAGGATGATTGGGTGGATCTACTTCCACTGGCTGAGTTCTCTTATAACAACTCTCAGAGCGCCTCCACTAAGCAGTCTCCTTTTTACTCCAATCTAGGTTATCATCCTAACATTCTTCCTCGATTTCCCATAGATACGCCCTTGCCGGCAGTGGCTGAAAGAATCACTTCTTTACAAAAGAATATGGATCTTCTAAAGGAAAATCTAGAATTGGCTCAGGAAAGGTACAAGAAAGCAGCAGATAAATTTCGTAAACCTGCACCAGCTTTCAAGGTAGGAGATTTGGTCTGGCTGTCAACCAGAAATCTTAAATTAAAGATTCCATCGTCTAAATTGGGACATAAGTACATTGGACCTTATAAGATCAATAAGATTATAAGTGCTGTTGCTTGTCGTCTTCAACTGCCCAGAACTATGAGAATCCACCCTGTCTTTCATGTATCCCTACTAAAGGCTGCAATACCCAATACGTTTCCTGGACGTTCTTCTCCTTGCCCTGACCCAGTGCTGGTCGATGGTCAGGAAGAATTTATGGTGGAAAGGATTCTAGATTCCAGGTTGTACAGAAATCAGTTGCAATATTTGATTAAATGGCAGGGCTACCCAGTGGAGGACAACTCATGGGAACCAGTCAATAATGTAAATGCTCCTCGCCTGCTCCGCCAGTTTCATCAGAGGTACCCTGACAAGCCTGGTCTGAGGTCATCCGGAGGTTGTCCCTAACGGGGGAGTAATGTAAGGTTCTTTGTCTCTGTTGACATGTTCCTTGAAACTCAGTTTTCCGTCGGCCATTTTGCTTTCTGTCTTTCTGCAGCTCTTGCCCTCAGTTAATATGGAGTTTCCAGTTTTCATGTTCCCGCCCTGATTCTTCCCTCTTGCTTCTTAAGCAGCCTCAGCTGAACAATCAGTGCTCCTGAATCAAGCCTCAGTCAGTCTGTGACCTGACTCCTGGAAGCCTTGGACTTGTACTCCAGCTATTCCCTACTGAGGAACCTTGGAACACTTTTGGACTCTGGAAACCTGCTGTTTGGTGAATCCATGTTTGCAGAGGAATTACGGTACAGAGAAGAGATCCTGAACCTGCTTTGGAGATTTATTGTAGTGCTTGAAGTTACTCTGGCCTGCTGTGTCTCCTGTCGCTGTTCCTGCAAACTGTGTGAACTTTTCAGCATGCTTGTATGAAGTAATACAAGTCATTTCATTTCAACCTATGTCTCCTGTGTTTTCCTCGCACCCAAGCACAAGACGCTATAGGAACTGTACACTATACATGACACTCCCTTTGTTGCTGGCAAGCAAAAGCCTGAAACAGCGCAATGTCCATATCCAAGTTTATGCGAAAACTCCCAACGCAGATCCATGGTGACACAGGGAACACCAGCAAAATCTGAAGAATTCAGCTGAACAGGGTCTATTTAAAGAAGTCCCATGACACTCGCCCACTTGTGTCCCATTGGTGGGGTCTGTTTCAAGGATTTTCCTCTTGTGCAATGTGTGACTCATGAGTCTAAAAAACGCAAACGTATGCAAAACGCTATAGAAACGCATGTAAACACTACGTTTTTTGGTCGTTATGGGTACTTTGATGTGTTAAAAAAACCTTGGCTTGAATGTGCTTATTTGCGTTTTTGCACACGTTTTCGGTAGCGCACGAAGTGCTGCGCTAAAAGACGCAAATGTGAAATTAGCCTTTACATACATTTCTGACTGCACACCACTTAATTTACATCTACAGCTGCCTAATCCATTAAGAGAATATTGCAGGTCATTTTTAATTTTACATTTATTTTTGTTTTTCAGGTAGAAAAGGACCAAAAGCTACAAAGTGAACCTTCCCTTTATATTCGCTTCAAAGAGTATTCTGAAGGATTGTTTAAATTACAAACCTAATATCATGAAAATTTCTGAATGATTCATTTACTTGGCAATATTGTATCTCTAGATAAGCTGTTATTGCATGGTGCCATAGTACAGAGCACATAGAAACAATTGCATAGTGGTGGAATCAAAAGGACCCACAAGGGCAGCAACCCAGGGTGTTAAAATCTCACTCCGTCCCCGCTGCCAGCTCTACTTGGGGCAGCTCGTGGTTGCAGTGAGTGCCCACCTGGTGTCCAGCAAGATAGATGAGTAAAGTGGCTAGGGGCTGCTTTGACATCTTGATCGTTGCCTCTGCTGCTACAGGTTCCTATACTGAGCGATCAAGAGGGGTTTTTTATCGGCTGTTGCACTATTCCTAGGCAATGACCGAGATGACAAAGTGCTTGGTGTGGTGAAGTGAGCTTTGTCATCTTGGTCACTGCTTGTGCAGTGACAAAACTCATCGTGATTGCTGTGCTTTGAAAAGCTGTTACAAATGTAAAAATCTACTGTGTACAGTCCAGAATACTTGCTTCCCCCACACTTTGCCAATGCACGTAAGTGCCCCCTTTCAAGCCATTTTTGTCTTCTACTTTATATGGAAACATAAAGAGAGTTATCTCAGATTCATAAGGAATCCAACAGAAAAAAGTCTCATTTTCAAACTGACAATGTTTTATAGAGGGATTCTATCCAAGGATAATTAAAAGAACATTAAGGTGAAAATTTATATGATGCACCACCTCCTCACACCTGTGCAAGCCACAACACATTAGGGGTAATTTATTATTCCTTCTATGCCAGAAACCTAATGACATAAAGTCGCAAAACTATTTTTTGCCTTGCTGTGCTTTGCAACAGAAGACGAAGCCTATAGCCATGCGACAAATGTATCATAATGTATGCCATACAATTTGCATACATCTTAGCTACAAATCTGAGAGATGCTAAAGTTTTATTTTCCGTCACATGGATAATCCAAAAATGTGCCAAATGTATTAATAGAATTGGCACATCTTACTTCAGCAGGACTATAAGATGAAGACTGGCATACAAAATATCAGTCTTCATAATTTCCCCTATTGTTTCACTTTTCCCATTAGTTAAATATATAAGCTTATTTTCACATTAGTAAGCAGAAGAAAACTTAATAACAATAACTTGCAAATTATTATCATATGGCAGGGCTGATAGGAATTGGAAAAATGTTTGGATAGCTGTAAATCAAAATGTTATCTTTTTGCATTTGCATTTTTCCCTGTTGTTCAGCTTATCTAGTGCTCCTCTATGGAACAAGTGCTTGTTCCATTGTATTTAGTGTGAGACAGTGAAGGAATATGTGGTGAATGAGGTGTATATTTCACCTAAGTACCTTGCTGACTGGTATGAGCGAAATGTGTGGCTTTGTAAACCTGGTGGTAAAGAAAGGTCACTACACCTGCCATTCAGTACACGCTTGCAGCTCAGACCTGAATCCACTCAGGTGTTGATTAGGAAGCCAGAAGTAGGTGCTTGTGAGCACAGTCAGAGAGCTCATTCAGTCTGGACAAGGGGTCCAGACACAGAAGGTGTCTCTAAGGGTGAGTTTCCACGGTCAGGAAACGCTGCGTGTTTGGCGCTGTGCGCTGGCGCAGCGCCAAACACGCAGCGTCCAGATGTTACAGCATAGTGGAGGGGATTTCAAGAAATCCCGTCTCCACTATGCGTAACAATACGCAGGTGGCAAACCTGCGTAAACGGACATGCGGCGCGTCTTTTCAGACCGCAGCATGTCCTCGCGTATTGCGGCGACGGTGCGTCGCCGCAACATAATTAACACAGGGCTATGTAGCCCTGCGCTCTTTCCGGAGGTGTTCCGGAGGTGTCCTGAACACCTCCGGAAAGATCGCGCGTCATAAAGGGGGCGGGGCTTAGACGGAGCGGAATTTCCGCTCCGTCAAAAGCGCTATGGTTCCGGACCGTGGAACCATAGCCTTAGAGTGTGGGAGCTGTCTTTAGCCCGGACACAGGGAGGTGTCCTGGTACAAGAAGCAGTCTCTAAGAGTGTGAGCTATCTCAGTCTGGGTGCAGGAAGTACCCCGGACACAGGAGTAGTCGCAGTGAGAATCCGTGCGAATAGCGACTGAATAGGAGGTGACCTCTCTCAAGTCTGGACATTGGAGTTGCCTTCGGACATAAAGAGGAGTGTCTGTAAAACTCCATACTGGTAACATATGTGATATGTGTTGTTTTGGGCACAGACTGGTAGAGTCTGGGTCCCGGATAGAGAGGGCCATCTATCTAAGTGTAATTTAGTGGCTAGACAAGCCCAGGTTTTCTGTTTATGATTTGTTTTTATCTGTGTGCTGTGGACTTTAATAAAACTGGTTGCGGCCAGTTTTCACCAAACTGCTGTCTGAATGAACTGTTTCCGTGCCATTCTGTCTACCCAGACAGCGATCCTAGAGCTAAACCCCCCGGAAGCTTACAATTGGTGGAGAATGCGGGCAGCGCAGGGCCTGATACAGTTAGTGCTGGAGTGTGCGTGCGGCACAGTGGCGAGAGACAGCATTAAAGGTGAAGTCTATTGAAATAGCAGAGAGAAAATGTATGCACAGCAAAGCTGAACTTGTTGTGAAAATGACTGTGGAATGTGCAGCAGCAAAAGAAAAGTTTGTGGAGCAGTCTTAAAGAGACAGTAGCCCTAATAGACTTTGCAAAAGAAAAAAAAAAAAAAAAAAAGTGGTTGCACAGCAAGGCTGAATTTTCTGTGGAAAAAAAGCTGTGTAGTGTGTATGTCTTGAGTGAAGACTGCCGTTGTTAAGACAGAGAAGTCTGACAGCATGGATGACAGCATGGAGGCGCTGTTTGAACAAATGGCACAAGTTAATGTGCAACATAAAACTGCCGTGGTTGAGACAGATGAGTCCGGCAGTATGGAGGAGCTCATTGAGTACCTGGCCCAGGCCCAGCGAAGCATGGAGCAGAGCATGGAGCAGCAGCGCCTGCAGCACCAGCAGCGCATGCAGGAGGACCGGCAGCAATTCCTGCAGCAGCAGCAGGAGAATAACCGGTTATTTATTGAGCAGATGACAGCACCAAAAAGGATTTCGGTGTCGCGTCCCGAAGTAATGTTGTGAAGGCACCGGCGTTGTCCGCTATAAAGAAGGCGGTAAGACGGTCCTTGAGAAAAATGACACCTCGTGATGATGTGGAGGTATATCTTACTAGGTTTGAGAGACTGGCAGAGAAGGAGAATCTGCCACTATCTGAATGGGCCATGGCGGTCGTACCCTATCTGATTGGGGAACCCAAAAAGTCTGGGCTGACCTGAGCAAGCAGGACAGCGAAGACTATGCCAAGTTGAAAGCGGCGATTCTTACCCGGCTGGGTGTTACGGTTGCAGCCCGTGCCAGGAGAGTCCATGACTGGAGATACAGTTGGGAGTCTGCAGTCAGCAAGCCTGATTATGGAGTTGAAAAGGTGATAGTGGACCGCTACACCCAAGCACGTCCTCCTGAGGTACAGCCGTCTGAGAGGTCGTCACTTCGGAGTTCCCGGACGCTGAACTCTCGCTGTAAGAGCGTTCCAGCTGTTGGGGACATGGGGTATGCTGATAAGCGGGTTCAGGCCCGAGGGGACATGTGGGTGGGAGAGTGTGATGGACAGTGTTGGAGCTGGCGTGAAATTGCAGCCAACTGTCCAATAGAGGGGGAGCCTATGTGTTGTGATGATGGCAGATCCCTCTCTCCCTGCGCAGAGCCTGTGTGTGTGTCCACCTCAGCCGAAGAGACTGGACCACAGGGGTCCCCGGTGGTTGTAAGTGACTGCCCAGCACAGGCCCTCTTGGACTCAGAGAGTCCAGTGACTTCCGTATGTGACAGCCTGAGTGATAGGGACTTCATCCCTGATAAGCACCTGAGTGTGGTGTACATCCATGAAGACACCAAAGTCTACCCAGAGACTGCCGTGGACTTGGTCCCCAAACTCGGGGAGGTTTCATATGAAGTGGGGGTAGTGAAGACCCTGGTGCACCCCGTTATATGGGGTAATGACTTTCCCCGGTCTAAGGATCTCTGGGGGAAAAATGTTTCTGATGGACAGTGTGATGAAGCTCCTACTGAGGGTGCGCAGTCCCGAGGGGCGGAACACAATGCTAGTGGGCCGTTAAACTTATGTGATAATGATGATGACCATGATAATATTGATAATGATAATGATGATCATGATACTGATGATGACCGTGATAAAGATGACATTTCTTTGCAGGTGATGTTGGGAGACGAGGATGGTGGTTCTCGGGAACCGAGTGTCCCTGACCTGCCTGGCTCCTGTGACAATTTTGGGAGTGAGCCGGTGCGAGACCCCACTCTTAAAACGGCACAGGAAAATGTAATTGTTCTGAGTGAGGTTCCCCAAGAGCCTGGCTCTGAGGAGAGGTTTCCTCATGCTGCCATGAACAATAACCTATTGTATAGGGACACTGAAGTCCAGGGAGAGGTCGTGAGTCAGCTCCTAGTACCTGAGCTATATAGAAGTATAGTGCTGGGGTTGTCACAGAGTCACATACTTGAGGGACCAGATGGTGAAGTTAATGTTGTGGATGACATGTTAACTAAGGTTCCAGATCAAGATGTGAATGAAAATGAATTGTATAACCCTGACAGTGAGCAGGATGTGAATGAAAATGAATTGTATAACCCTGACAGTAAGCAGGATATGAATGAAAATGAATTGTATAACCCTGACAGTGAGCAGGATGTGAATGATAATGAAGTGTATAGCCCTGACAGTGAGACAGATGTGGCTGAGAAAACGGGGTCAGATAGTGATAGTGAATTATCTGATGACCATAAAGCAACCAGTGCAAGTGAGGAAGGCATGGTAGCAGAGGAGATTGAGAGTCCTGAGAGGAAGGCTGAGGCTGACCTTGCAGTCGGACGGAGGATGGCATCTGAAGATGTTGTACAGTTGGCCGGTTCCCTGGCGAAGACTAAGGTGAAAGACAGGACTCTGAAACTGAACACAGCACAAGTGGATGCTGTTGAAAATGAGAAGTTATCAATGTATGGTGTGGATCTGCATCAGGCCAAGGACTCTGAAGGTGATGCTGCAGAGGTGGAGAAAGCCATGGAAGTGGTGGACACCAGGCCAGGTGCCTCACCAGAGGCTGATGTCTCAAGTGAAGCTGTGAGGAACAAGACTGAAGATGTGGGGAATGACTCTGCCCCGGAATATGTTTCTGCCGGAGACAGCGGCGTGGACGGTGTACTGTCCGGATCCGTGGCTGCGACTCGCGAAGCTCGGGCCGGAAATTCGGCGCCCGGTGCGCCATCGGAGTTCCCGAGCGACCCAAAGGATCTGGATAAATCCCAAGATGAGATTTTGAGACCTCGGGTTGGCCTTGGTGAGCTCAGGCGCATTTTCATGGAGTCTACACTTGAACCACGTCCCAGTGAGTGGGAGGGGCGATGTGTCGCTCCGTTGCCGCTGCAGATACACGGGAGCTCAGATGGGATGCAGAACGTGGTGGAAAAGAAGACTGATGGTAGGGCTTCTGAGCATGTCCTACCAGAAGAGCCTGAAGAAGGGGCCAAAGACGTAAAGGACGTCCAACAACTACAGGAGAAGATGCGTAGCCATGAGGATCTCCTGGAGAAAGAAGTAAGAGCTCTGAGTCTTATGCAAAGTGAGCCTGTACCAGAAGAGGATAAATTATGTGTACCGACCAAGAAAAACGATCAGCTCCCTCTACAGTGCCAATCGTTTGAACAGTGTGGCTCGGAATGGTCAGAAACCATGACAGAGGCGCTTGGGTTCTGTGAGGTAGAATTTATGAATCAACTGATATTTAAGAAAGTAGATGTGTTAAAGAAAGTTCAGGGGGAATTAGAGAAAACCCCTATACCTCCTGTGACAGTTGGTGACACAGGGTCAGTGCCCCAAAAACAGGAGGTACGAAAGTTTCTGAGGAAGAATCAGCAGAGCTGTTCTGACGTGCCTGGTCGTACTTATCTGGTGAGCCACTATACCGAGACTGAGGCTGGCACTAAAGTCAAGATGAAACAGTGCAGGATACCCGAGGCCCGCAGAGAGTATAGGCCTGGGAGGGTACAGGGTAGTGCGGATGCTTCAGATGAAGAGAAAACTGATGTTGGCTATGACAGTGGTGAGGATGAAGCTGATGAGGGCCATGACTGGTCCAGAGTTCACTGTCTCTGTTGGATTGTTGACCAGCCCTCCGGTCTGGATGACCAGCCCTCCGGTCTGGAGAAGAGGGAGGGGATATGTGAGACAGTGAAGGAATATGTGGTGAATGAGGTGTATATTTCACCTAAGTACCTTGCTGACTGGTATGAGCGAAATGTGTGGCTTTGTAAACCTGGTGGTAAAGAAAGGTCACTACACCTGCCATTCAGTACACGCTTGCAGCTCAGACCTGAATCCACTCAGGTGTTGATTAGGAAGCCAGAAGTAGGTGCTTGTGAGCACAGTCAGAGAGCTCATTCAGTCTGGACAAGGGGTCCAGACACAGAAGGTGTCTCTAAGAGTGTGGGAGCTGTCTTTAGCCCGGACACAGGGAGGTGTCCTGGTACAAGGAAGCAGTCTCTAAGAGTGTGAGCTATCTCAGTCTGGGTGCAGGAAGTACCCCGGACACAGGAGTAGTCGCAGTGAGAATCCGTGCGAATAGCGACTGAATAGGAGGTGACCTCTCTCAAGTCTGGACATTGGAGTTGCCTTCGGACATAAAGAGGAGTGTCTGTAAAACTCCATACTGGTAACATATGTGATATGTGTTGTTTTGGGCACAGACTGGTAGAGTCTGGGTCCCGGATAGAGAGGGCCATCTATCTAAGTGTAATTTAGTGGCTAGACAAGCCCAGGTTTTCTGTTTATGATTTGTTTTTATCTGTGTGCTGTGGACTTTAATAAAACTGGTTGCGGCCAGTTTTCACCAAACTGCTGTCTGAATGAACTGTTTCCGTGCCATTCTGTCTACCCAGACAGCGATCCTAGAGCTAAACCCCCCCGGAAGCTTACATTAGTTAATATGGAAACTAAAGGAGAACAAGTAGGATGACCCACCACCCCCTTTTTTTTTAATAACTGCTGTTTTTACATTTTTTTTTGCTGTCTATCACAGGTTCTTATCAAACCAGTTTATAAATACAGATCTGTTATTTTTCTTTAATGTAATATAAAATGTACGTGTGCAAGCATACTGGAAGGGTTTCTACGCTGAAAAAAAAACATCATTTGCTTATAGAAAGTTTGGCATGCTGCTATGTATTAGATTATTTTAATAATATTTTTATTTGGGGCATTTTTGTATATGAATGGAAATTATACATGCTGTTTAATTATGGTGCCAGTAGATGTAACACACAGATTGTGGTATATAATTACTATAGACCGCAAGACCTGTGGGTGAAGCTTATTTTACAATGTTTCTCAAGGTAAGAAAATTGATGGTAACTACAAGTTGTGTATTCACTTATTGCTACAGTTCAAAACTTCTTCTTTTTGTAGGATTTCCATTAGACTTCTGGTAGAAATGTAGTCAATCACAGAGCTGGGAAGCAATCAGATGACGGATAGTAGCTGCCTAGCAGCCAATTGAGATGAATGAAGCCTTGCTTGTTCATGATGTTGTAGATCCAGTGTTGTTAGTTCTGTTGCAGAAATGTTAAGAACTTGCACTTCAACCACCTGCACTTCAACTCTTGCATAGAGTGACCATATATGCCGATTTATTCCCAGTGCTGGAGTAAACAATTTTTGTAAAAGCGCTGTTACAGTTTTCCAATTTTAGGCCGGGGTCACACACAACGTCTAAAAAATCGGACTGTTTTAGTCGGTCGATTATCGCACAAAAGTTTCATGAACATTGATGCGTCTGTCATCCGATTCTACTGCGATGATGCGATTAAGTCGCATCTGAGCGTACGTTTCACATCCGATTGACATCCGACTTGCGAGATTTTGTCGGTGGCTAGCAAAACCGACATATAATGGATCCAAATGAATAGCTTTTAAATCACAAAAGAAAGAATAGATATATACACATAGAATACATATATATATGCATATATATGTAATTGAGACGTATATATACATATATTTATAGTTCATACACTTCTACATTGTATAATAGCCGCTAATTCATTGCCGGCTTTTGTGAAATTAGAGAACCCGACATGAAATGACACATGGTTTACATACAGTTAACCATGTCATTTCATGTAGTTTGATATATGGTTTTCACTAACAATAATACGATACGATACGATACATTTTATTGATCCCGAGGGAAGTTATGGTATCACAGCAGTGTTACAACAGCATTACAAACAAAACATTACAAACAGCATTACATAGAGTAATTACTAGACACAGATCTTGCACATGACTAACCACAATACGTAACAAACAAAGGTACACAAATCTCTAATCATTTCCATTAGTGCGCCAGTCCTAGGTCGTAGCCATCTTTCACCCTTAGTGAATTGTTATACATCCCCATAGTGGTAGGCACAGACGGGCTAAGTGCCAGAAAGGGCACATCTAATTATAGATTTGCCTTTTCTGGGGTGGCTGGGGGCAGATGTTAGTAGCCAGGGGGGGCACAAAATAAATGCACCCTCACTCGGCTATTATTATCTGCCCCCACTCGCTGGCTTTGCCTGTCTGGTGGAGAAAATAGCGCGGGAGCCCACACATTTTTTTTTTCAGCGAATTTACACCTTTAATTAACCCCTACATGTATGAAATTTTGCACACATACACTCATGTAATTGTTAGTGAAAACCATATATCAAACTACATGAAATGACATGGTTAACTGTATGTAAACCATGTGTCATTTCATGACGGGTCTGTAATTTCACAAATGCCGGCAATTGAATTAGCGGCTATTATACTATGTAGAAGTGTATGAACTATAAATATATATATATATATATATATATATATATATATATATGTGTCTCAATGACATGCATATATATTTATGTATTCTATGTGTGTATATGTATTCTTTCTAGTCTTTATTAAACCTGTCAGTGTGATTTTACAGTATAGCCGGGGATGAATTGCCGGCTTTTCTAAAAGACACCGGTGCTATTTAATCGCAAGTCACACGTGCGGTCCGTTTGTAATCCGATTTTTCATCGTACCCATAGACTTGCATTGGCGATTGTCGACCCACAATCGGTGACAATCACAGCATGCTGCATTTCACTCGCACGTATAAAACGGACGGCAAAAAATCGGATGGTGGGAGCTGCTCCAGAGATTAACATTGATCCGACTGCAATACGATATTTCATCGCTTTGCAGTCGTCCGATTTTGTCGCCAGTGTGATCCCGGCCTTAGGAAGATGATGGACAGTTCTGGTCTAACATGCTCCTCCATCAGAAGCTATTTTGTGGACAGGAGAGCTTGTTCAGTAAGAGAGGAAGCATTTACTAACAAGTGCAGGAGGAGAACCGGTAATACTTAATAATAATGATAGAGAAAATCAGGTCCCCAACACATTTTCTAAAATAAAGTGGATAACCCCTTCAATAAATAATGTAGGTAGACACATCAACATTGCTTTTTATATAGCTGGTTCTAAAAAACATATTCACATACAGTACAGACCAAAAGTTTGGACACACCTTCTCATTCAAAGATTCTTCTGTATTTTCATGACTATGAAAATTGTAGAATCACACTGAAGGCATCAAAACTATGAATTAACACATGTGGAATTATACATTACACTTTACAAAAAAGTGTGAAAATATGTCTTATATTCTAGGTTCTTCAAAGTAGCCACCTTTTGCTTTGATTACTGCTTTGCATGCATATAAGGTGAACGGATGGACTCTACATGCCTAGTTCCCACCGTGAAGCATGGAGGAGGTGGTGTGATGGTGTGGAGGTGCTTTGCTGGTGACACTGTTGGGGATTGTATTCTTTCTTGGAAAATTCTTCCATTTCTGTGAGATTCCTTGGTTCTTTGCATGCACTGCTATTTTGAGGTCTAGCCACAGATTTTCAAAGATGTTCAGATTAGGAGACTGTGAGGGCCATTGTAAAACCTTCAACTTGTGCCTTTTGAGGTAGTCTATTTTGGATTTTGATGTGTGTTTAGGATCATTATCCCTTTGTAGAACCCATCTTCTTTTCAACTTCAGCTTTTTTACACATGGAGTTATGTTTGCACTAAGAATTTGTTGAAATTTCAGTGAATCCATTCTTCCCTTTTCCCATGAAATGTTACCCATGCCATTGGCTGCAACACAACCCCACAGCATGATTGATCCACCCCCATGCTTAATGGCTGGCAAGATGTTCTTTTCCTGAAATTCAGTGCTCTATTTTCTCCCCACATACCGTTGATCATTGTGGTGAAAACAGTTCTATTTAAACCTCATCCATCCACAGGAATTTTATGGTGACGACGCAGGAGAGGTTTTCTCCTGATGACTCTTCATTTGTCAGTTTTTATAATTAATATGGCATTTTTTTCATCACTCCCCCAAAAATCAAAGCTTCTCCGAGACCCTACACAGTGAAAAAAACAGACAACATTCAGAAAACACATGGATGGCATCAGAGTATTATCCATTTTTTTCATGGACCAATTCACTTAAATGGACTATTTTGGTCTGCATCATGGATCAAAGCAGGACATGTCTTGTTGAGGGGCTTTTGTGCAAGAAAAAAGGACATGTGAAAGGCACATTGATTATAATGGGTCCATGAGATATGCATTAAGTAAACGGACAACACACATACACAAAAAAATGCAAAAAAGAGCCGATAACGACACCACGTTTATTCTTAATTACGCCAGACATATTATTCAGTAGGCCCAGGGACATGAGTTATTGTTCATATGAGCCTGAACTTTGACTCTTGTAAGTTGAATTGATGTTTGCTGATTTGTTGAATGGCTGCTGATTACCTATTGTATCAGCCCCTACAGCTTATTGTTCTGCTATCTTTGAGGGAAAAATGCACAGGTTGATTGAACAATCGATGTTTGTTAATTTGGTGAATGCCTGCTGACTACCTATTGTATCAGTCCATGCAGCTTGTTGTTATGCAAATATTGAAGGACAAAATATGCAGGTTAATTGAACACTCGAATAATGAGAGTTGACCTCCTCCCAAACCTGTGGATAATGGCCTGAAGGACAGCAATGGGTATTAAAAGGACCTCTGTTGTGAAAGTGCTAATAATGGTTTCTGAACAGAGGCTCCCTCTGGTGGTTAGTGACAGTACTGAACCTTTCAGTGAGGAATGGCAATCTGGGATCACGGACTGGTCTGATATAAGGGAGGTTCCCTCCCATGATGGTTGCCGGTGATCAATTGTTCTTGTCTCAATTGTGGTTCCTGGTTCATTTGGAAGCTAGCTGAGTCTTGCCTGCATCTTCTGCTATCAGATAAGATATTTTCTGCTTTTATTTTTGTGCTTGCTTTTTGCATTGTTCCCTGCACTTCTGTGGAGGTCAGCCAGGTCCCCTCCGGGGGGCTTGTGCTCCTCTCAGTTTATCTGGAGCCACTGTTGTTTGTTCATTTGCTTTTTCCTGTTTTTTCAGTGGCTGCGGCTTAGTTTTGTTACACCAGAGATCTGATTTAGGTGGTAGAAGTCGTGTGATCTCAGGTGTTTTTGCAATCAGTAGAGTTGGTGTTTTTTGGGGGTTTTTTTGGATTGCAGTGAGTGTCCTTTCCTGTACTTTTCTGTCTAGACAGATTGGGCCCCAGCGTTTGCTCATTCTATTTTCTGTCTGTGTCCGTGCTTCCTCTTGTCTAACCGCCATTACATGTTTGGGGGCTTCCTATTTTCTTTGGGGATCTGTTCCAGGGCAGATAGCTTTCATCTTGTTTGGGTAAGAATACAAGGACAGAACAATGGAAAGGACACCATTGTAGGCATTTACTACAGGCCACCTATGCAATATGAAGATATGGATGAACTCTTTATGCATCAAATGGCCAAGTTCTCCAAAAAATATGACATAGTGGTCATGGGAGATTTCAACTATCCAGACATTTGTTGAGAATCTCTCTCAGGCAAAACTAACAGGTCAAGGAAATTCTTATCCTCTCTTGCTGACAACTTTATCTTCCAAAAGGTAGGGGAGAAAACAAGGGGATCTGCTACCTTGGATCTAATCCTTATAAACAGGGAAGAAATGGTTGAGGAGGTAAGAGTGGCTGGGACCCTAGGAGGTAGTGACCATGCTATTTTAGAATTTTGGATAACAAGAGGAGGAAGACCTGTGAAGACTCAGACATCAAGGTTAGATTTCAGAAAGGCAGATTTTAAGGGACTCAGAAAGAGAATTGGAGGGATCCAATGGCTGGATATCCTTACGGACAAAAATGTCCAGGAAGGATGGAAAATCTTGAAAAATGAGATTCTCAAAGCACAATTGTTAACAATTCCGAAAAGAGTGAAGAATGGGAAGCATTTAAGGAAACCAGGATGGATGAACACAGAACTTAAACACATGCTAAAAAGGAAGAAAGAAATGTTTATCAAATGGAAAGAGGGAGGCATATCTAAAGAAGAATATAATGCCGTCTGCAGAACCTGCAGGGCACAAATCAGATTATCTAAAGCTGACAATGAATTAAGGTTTGCAAGTGACATCAAAAGCAACAAAAAAGGATTTTGGGGATACGTTAAAAGTAAAAGAAAAGTCAAAGATGCTATAGGATTTTTACAGGATGAAAATGATGAAATGGTAAGACAGGATGTTGAGAAGGCTGAACTGTTAAATTCCTATTTTGCGTCTGTTTTCTCTCAGAAAGGAAATGTAACATCAACTGATCTTCACTGTCCTATTAAAGGAATAGAAGAATCCAGGATATCTATAAACAGAAAGACAGTGAGGAAACACTTAGCTAACCTAAATGAATTCAAGTCTCCAGGTCCAGATGAATTACACCCCAGAGTACTGAAGGAGATAGCAGAAGAAATTCTTGAACCACTGTCCATAATCTTTGAAAATTCTTGGAGAACAGGAGAAGTCCCAGAAGACTGGAGAAGAGCAAATGTTGTTCCTATCTTCAAAAAGGGGAAGAAGGTGGACCCAGGGAACTACAGGCCGGTGAGTCTGACTTCAATACCAGGAAAGATCTTTGAACAAATTATTAAAGAACATGTATGCAAGTACCTGGATAAGAATGAAGTGATTAAACAGAGTCAGCATGGGTTTGTAACTAATAAGTCATGTCAGACTAACTTAATTTCCTTCTATGACAGAATCACTGACGGGGTGGATCTGGGAAATGCTGTAGATATAGTATATCTTGAGTTCAGCAAAGCATTTGACAAAGTATCTCACACAATCCTTATTGAAAATATGACTAAGTATGGAATGGACAAGGCAACTGTTAGGTGGATTCATAACTGGCTTAGTGATCAGACTCAAAGAGTGGTCGTAAATGGCTGCACATCCAGTTAGAAGAATGTATCAAGTGGGGTACCACAAGGCTCTGTTTTGGACCCTGTATTGTTCAACATCTTTATCAATGATTTAGATGAAGGAATTGAGGGTAAACTGATCAAATTTGCTGATGACACAAAGCTAGGAGGGGTAGCTAATACTAGAGAAGAGAGAGAGAGGATTCAAAAAGATATAAATAAACTGGAGCAGTGGGCAGCAACTAACAGAATGGATTCTAACAGGGAAAAATACAAAGTACTACATCTGGGCAATAAAAATGAAAAAAGCATATACAAAATGGGAGGAATAGGGCTAAGTAACAGCACATGTGAAAAAGACTTGGGTATACTAATTGATCACAGACTGAACATGAGTCAACAGTGTGATGCAGCAGCAAAAAAGGCAAATGCAATTCTAGGATGTATCAACAGAAGCATACAGTCTAGATCACGTGAGGTCATTATTGCCCTCTACTCCTCTTTGGTCAGACCTCATCTGGAATACTGTGTCCAGTTTTGGGAACCACATTTTAAAAAAGACATCAACAAACTGGAGCAAGTTCAGAGAAGAGCCACCAGAATGGTGACCGGTCTGCAAACCATGTCCTATGAGGAACGGTTGCAGGATTTGGGAATGTTTAACTTGCAAAAAAGAAGACTGAGAGGAGACTTAATAGCTGTCTACAAATATCTCAAGGGCTGTCACATTGTAGAAGGATCATCTTTATTCTCATTTGCACAAGGAAAGACTAGAAGCAATGGGATGAAACTGAATGGGAGGAGACACAGATTAGATATTAGAAAAAACTTTTTGACAGTTAGGGTGATCAATGAGTGGAACAGGCTGCCACGAGAGGTGGTGAGTGCTCCTTCAATGGAAGTCTTCAAACAGAGGCTGGACATACATCTGTCTGGGATGATTTAGAGAATCCTGCTTTGAGCAGGGGGTTGGACCAGATGGCCCAGGAGGTCCCTTCCAACTCTACTATTCTATGATTCTATGATCTTTCTGCCTTTAGGTGTAGTTATCTCTCAGGCTGTGACGAGGCGTCTAGGATCAACGTAGGAATGCTCCACGGCTACCTCTAGTTGTGTGGTTAGTTCAGGTTACTGCAATCCAATAGGTTCCAGCCTCTCTGGTGTATTGCCGTTTTTGCTTACTCTCCTCAGCTACCAAAACATAACAGTATCACCGGCCAAAACTGAAAATTATATGGTACTCACAGAAGGGAAAAATAGTGTGGGAAAAAAAAATTGTCAGAGTTGTCAGAGATTTTTTTTTTTTTTTTTCCCTGTTTGCTGCATTTTTTTTCCCTCTCTTTCTCTGGGTGCTGAGGAGGATTTTTTTTCTTCTCTCAATGGAGCTTGCACAGTTGTCTGGCCGTGTGGATAAGCTTGCCACTGAGGTTCGGAGTATTGCTACCTATCTTGCTGGGTTGCCGGTTGTGGAACCTAGGATTCCCATGCCAGATTTGTTTTTGGGGGTTCGGGCTAAATTTCTGAATTTCAAAAATAACTGTAAGTTGTTTTTTGCCTTAAAGCCTAAGTCCTCAGGGAACGCAGCACAGCAGGTTCAAATTGTCATCTCTCTCCTGCGCGGCGATCCTCAGGATTGGGCTTTTTCCCTGACACCTGGGGATCCTATTTTGAATGATATTGATGCATTTTTTCTGGCTCTGGGGTTATTGTACGATGAACCTAATGTCACTGATCAAGCTGAAAAAACCTTGTTGGCATTAAATCAGGGTCTTGAAGACGCTGAGTTGTACTGTCAGAAATTCTGAAAGTGGGCAGTCCTGACCAAATGGAATGATGATGCTTTGGCAGCCCTTTTTCGGAAGGGGCTGTCAGAGAATGTAAAGGATGTTATGGTGGGATTCCCTGCTCCCTCTGGTCTCAATGATTCTATGTCATTGGCTATTCAAATTGACAGACGTTTGCGTGAGCGCAGAGGTATGCGTGAGATAGTGTTGCCTTGTGAGCCAGCTTCTGAGCCCATGCAGTGTGATAGAGTGACTTCTGGAGCACAGCGTCATGAGTTTCGAAAGCGCAATGGGTTATGTTTCTACTGTGTTGACGCCTCTCATGCTATTTCAGTCTGCCCTAAACGGGGAAGACGTTTTGCACGCTCAGTTGTCTTGGGTAGTGTTCAGGCTAAATTTCTGTTGACTGTTACCCTGATTTGCTCCCTGACCACATTTTCTGCTCAGGCTTTTGTTGATTCAGGAGCAGCTATTAACCTGATGGATTTTGACTTTGCCAAACGTTGCGGGTTTCCCATGATACCCCTGCAGAAGTCTATTCCCCTATTGGGCATTGATTCTACCCCTTTGGCGGAGAATAAACCCCAGTTTTCTACTCAGGTGATAATGAGGGTTGAACCAGATCATCAGGAAAGTTGCAAATTTCTGGTGCTGTATAATCTGCATGACATTATTGTACTAGGTTTCCCTTGGTTACAGTCTCATAATCCTGTTTTGGATTGGAAATCTGTGTCTGTGACCAGTTGGAGCTGCCAATGTGTTAATGCCGACACTCCTGTTTTTTCTGCCTCTCCCCAGTCTCAGGATGTCCCTGACTTTTTGACTGATTTTTCAGATGTATTTAGTGAAAGTAAATCTGCATCCTTGCCCCCTCACAGGAGCTATGATAGCGCTATTGAATTAGTGCCTGGTGGTAAATTTCCTAAAGGTCGCCTTTTTAACTTGTCTGTACCTGAACACGATGCTATGCGATCTTATATCAAGGAGTCATTGGAGAAGGGTCATATCAGACCATCCTCTTCACCCTTGGGTGCCGGTTTTTTCTTTGTGGCCAAAAAGGATGGTTCATTGAGGCCGAGTATTGATTATCGTCTCTTGAATAAGATCACTGTGAAGTATCAATATCCGTTACCCTTGATTTCTGACCTGTTTTCCAGGGTGAAAAGTGCTACTTGGTTTACCAAGCTTGACCTCAGGGGGCGTATAACCTTATTCGCATTAAGCACGGGGATGAACGTAAGACGGCGTTTAATACCCCAGAGGGGCATTTTGAGCACCTAGTGATGCCCTTTGGGCTCACTAATGCTCCTTCCGTCTTCCAATCCTTCATGAATTATATTTTCAGGGATTTTGTGGATAAATTTCTGATTGTTTATTTGGATGATATCTTGATTTTTTCCAATGACTGGGACTCTCATGTGAAACATGTTCAGACTGTGTTCCAGATTTTGAGAGAGAATGCACTGTATGTGAAGGGATCAAAGTGTATTTTTGGCGTACAGAAGGTCTCATTTCTGGGATTCATTTTGTCTCCGTCTGTTATTGAAATGGACCCGGTCAAGGTTCAGGCCATCTGTGATTGGGTCCAACCTACTTCATTAAAGGCTCTTCAGAGATTTTTGGGTTTTGCCAATTTTTATCGTAAATTTATTGGTAATTTCTCCGGTATTGTTAAACTATTGACTGATTTGACCAAAAAGGGTTCTGATGTGGTGAATTGGCCTCCTGAGGCAGTCTCTGCGTTTCAGGAACTTAAGCAGAGATTCACTTCTGCTCCTGTTCTACGGCAGCCTGATGTTTCTCTACCATTTCAGGTGGAGGTTGATGCCTCTGAAATTTGGGCAGGTGCCGTTTTGTCCCAAAGAGATCCAGAGACCTCTAAGAGTAACCCTTGTGCTTTTTTCTCTTGAAAATTTTCTCCAACTGAACGTAATTATGACGTGGGTAATCGGAGTTATTGGCCATGAAGTGGGCCTTTGAAGAGTGGAGACATTGGCTGGAAGGAGCCAAACATCAGGTGGTGGTCCTCATGGACCAGAAGAATCTGGTTTATCTCGAATCAGCCAAGGGACTTAATCCTAGACAGGCCAGGTGGGCCTTGTTTTTCACACGTTTTAATTTTGTGGTTTCTTTTCTTCCTGGCACTAAGAATGTTAAGGCGGATGCCCTCTCGAGGAGTTTCTTTGCGGACTCTCCTGAGTTATCTGATCCTACTGTTATTTTGAAAGAGGGTGTAGTTCTTTCCGCCATCTCGCCCAATTTGAGACTGGCTCTGGAAGGGTGTCAGGAGGATAAATCTGAGCGCTGCCCTATTGGGAAATTGTTTGTCCCAGACCAGTGGAAGAAGAGTGTGATGTCTGAGATTCATTGTTCCGCGTTGGCTGGTCATCCCGGGATTTTTGGTACCAGAGACTTGGTGAGTCGGTCCTTTTGGTGGCCTACTTTGTCTCGTGACGTCAGGGAATTTGTGCAGTCCTGTGGGACTTGCTCTCGCTCCAAGCCTTGCTCTCACTCTAGTGGTTTGTTAATGCCATTACCTGTGCCCAAGAGGCCATGGACCCATATCTCTATGAATTTTATTTCCGACCTCCCTGTTTCTCAGAGAATGACCGTTATCTGGGTAATATGTGATAGGTTTTCCAAGATGATACATCTTGTGCCATTACCTAAGTTAACTTCCTCCTCCGAATTGGTGCCTTTGTTCCTTCAGCACGTGGTTCGGTTACATGGCATTCCGGAGAACATTGTGTCTGATAGAGGAGTCCAGTTTGTTTCCAGATTTTTGAGGACATTTTGTTCTAAACTTAGTGTTCAATTATCTTTCTCCTCTGCTTTTCATCCTTAGACCAATTGACAAACCGAGAGAACAAACCAGACCTTGGAGACTTATTTGAGATGTTTTGTGTCTGCTGATCAAGATGACTGGGTCTCTTTTTTGCCTTTGGCTGAGTTTGCTCTTAATGATAGGGCTAGTTCTGCCACCTTGATGCCTCCATTTTTCTGCAATTTTGGGTTTCACCCTCGATTTTCTTCGGGACAGGCGCAGGCTTCTGTCTGTCCGGGTGTTGACTCTGTTGTGGAGCGAATGCAGCAGATTTGGGACCAGGTAGTGGAGAGGTTGTCTCTCTCTCAGGAGAAGGCCGAACGCTTTGCCAACCGGCATAGGACTGATGGTCCTCAGTTTAAAGTGGGGGACTTGGTTTGGTTGTCCTCAAGAAATATCCCTATGAGGGTTGCATCTCCAAACTGATGTAAGAATTCCCCCAGCTGGAGTTCTGAAATTATGGACTTATCAATCATAAGTCCTAGCTGTATACAGGTTACATTTTCAAGATCTTGGGAACAGCCAAATGCCTGCCAAAGTCTTGACCCGTTCTAGCACCCAGGGTAGGGAGATATGTAGAACAGCTAGTAAAAGCCAGGTAGTAAACCCAAGTTTGGTCTCCAAGTGTAACGGGGGCCCAGCCGGATCCGATGGTCCAAAACCGCTGCACTATGAACTTCTTTAGACATGGATTCATCATAGGTTTTGGAGTTTAAGCTGCCAGAGCAAGTGGGTGGGAGACTAGGACAGTTCTGGGGGGCTAGGAAGGGAGTGACTGATCAAGGGGTTAAGTGCACATGCCACGATGTGGGTCTTGGTTCTCTGCTAAGTAAGGTCACGTCGAGCAGCACATTGAAAGAAACCGGAAATAGCTGGCCCCCACACCTCCGATGTGATTGCTAGCATCCAACGGCCGAACATCAAGCCAGTAACCAACTTTTGAATCATTTACTTAACTTTTGTACTACCACCTATATTTGCATATCTAACCATTATAAATGTCTAACCATTGTGTAAACAGTGCATTGTCTAGTGTGCCCTTAATGTGATTAAATATATAATTTAACCTTGGACTGCTCTTTTATCGCGATCCACGGATCCACACGTCCGTGTTCTCTGTGTTAACTTTCCATGGTACCGGGGCTGGTTTCTGGTCCGATATAATCCCATTAATGGACTGGGCTTTTATCGAACGAGGAACTGGTGGCAGTTCTACTGGGCTAAGTAGGTAATAGTAAACATTGGGATACATAAAATTTAACCTTTAACCCCTCTCTGCCATCGGACGCACTATCCCGTCCATAAAACTCGTGCCAATCTGCCCATGGATGGGATAGTACGTCCAAGGCAATCAGCTGCGCTCCCAGGGGGAGCGCAGCTGATTGCCGCCGGGTGTCAGCTGATTATCACAGCTGACACCCGTCACTATGTGTCAGGAGCGGTCACGGACTGCTCCCGGCACATTAATCCCTGGCACACCGCGATCAAACATGATTGCGGTGTACCAGGGGCACAGGGGAGCATCGCGCAGGGAGGGTCTCACCTGAGACCCTCAGAACAGTGCGATGTGACCGCGCTGTTCTGAAGGCCTCTTTCCTGCAGGACCCTGGATCCAAGATGGCCGCCGGGTCCTGCAGGGAGGCGGCTTCCTCAGTGCCTGCTGAGAGCAGGCACTGAGAAGCCTGCAGCAGTGCCAGAGCGATCGCTGGTGTGACAGAGTGCTGTCCCACTAGTTAACCCCTTTAGTGAACCCCTTAAAAAAAAAAAACAAAGCAAAAAATCAATGCTTTATCATCATACCGCCGAACAAAAAGTGGAATAACACGCGATCAAAAAGACCGATATAAGTAAACATGGTAACGCTGAAAACATCATCTTGTACCACAAAAAACGAGCCGCCACAAAGCATCATCAGCGAAAAAATTAAAAAGTTATAGCTCGCAGAATAAAGCGATGCAAAAATAATAATTTTTTATATAAAATTGTTTTTATTGTATAAAAGCGCCAAAACCTAAAAAAAAATGATATAAATGAGGTATCACCGTAATCGTACTGACCCAAAGAATAAAACTGCTTTATCAATTTTACCACACGCGGAACGGTATAAACGCCCCCCCAAAAGAAATTCGTGAATTGCTGATTTTTGTTCATTCTAACCTCCCAAAAATCGAATTAAAAAGTGATCAAAAAATGTCAGGTGCTCAAAAATTATACCAATAAAAACGTCAACTCGTACCGCAAAAAATAAGACCTCACATGACTCTGTGGGCCAAAACATGCAAAAATTACAGCACTCAAAATGTGGTGATGCAAAAACTATTTTTTGCCATAAAAAGAGTCTTTTAGCGTGACAGCTGCCAATCATAAAAACCCGCTATAAATAGTAAATCAAACCCCCTTTATCACCCCCTTAGTTAGGGAAAAATAATAAAATAAAAAAAGTATTTATTTCCATTTTCCCATTAGGGTTAGGGTTAGGGTTGCGCCTAAAGTTAGGGTTAGGGTTGCGCCTAAACTTAGGATTAGGGTTAGGGGTTTGTTAGGGTTAGGTTTGTGGTTAGAGTTATGGTTAGCATTGGGACTAGGGTTAGGGGTGTGTTGGGGTTGGGGTTGGAGTTAGAATTGGGGGGTTTCCTCAGTATAGGCACATCAGGGGCTCTCCAAATGTGACATGGCGTCTGATCTCAATTCCAGCCAATTCAGCGTTGAAAAAGTAAAACGGTGCTCCTTCACTTCTGAGCTCTGCCATGCGCCCAAACAGTAGCTTACCCCCACATATGGGGTATCAGCGTACTCAGGACAAATTGCACAATAACTCTTGGAGTCCAATTTCTTCTGTTACCCTTGGGAAAATAAAAAATTGGGGGCGAAAATATAATTTTTGTAAAAAAAATGATTTTTTGGTTTTTATGGCTGTACGTTATAAACTTCTGTGAAGCATTTGGAGGTTCATAGCGCTCACCACACATCTACATTAGTTCCTTGTGGGGTCTATTTTCCAAAATGGGGTCACTTGTGGGGGGTTTCCACTGTTTAGGCACATCAGGGGCTCTCCAAATGCGACATGACGCCTGCAGACCATTCCATCAAAGTCTGCAATCCAAAACGTCACTACTTCCCTTCCGAGCCCCGACGTGTGTCCATACAGTAGTTTTCTCCCACGTATTGGGTATCGGCATACTCAGGACAAATTGGACAACAACTTTTGGGGTCCAATTTCTCCTGTTACCCATGAGAAAATAAAATATTGGGGGCGAAAAAAATCATTTTTGTAAAAAAAAAAAAAAGATTTTTTATTTTTACGGCTGTACGTCATAAACTTCTGTGAAGCACTTCGGGGTTCAAAGTGCTCACCACACATCTAGATAAGTTCCTTGTGGGGTCTATTTTCCAAAATGGGGTCACTTGTGGGGGGTTTCCACTGTTTAGTCACATCAGAGGCTCTCCAAATGCGACATGACGCCCGCAAACCATTCCATCAAAGTCTGCAATCCAAAATGTCACTACTTCCTTCCGAGCCCCGACGTGTGCACATACAGTAGTTTTCTCCCAAATATTGGTATCAGCATACTCAGGACAAATTGGACAACAAATTTTGGGGTCCAATTTCTCCTGTTACCCTTGGGAAAATAAAAAGTTGGGGACTAAAAGATCATGTTTGTGGAAAAAATATGAGTTTTTTATTTTCATGCTCAGGCGTTATAAATTTTAGTGAAACACCTGGGGGTTCAAAGTTCTCACCACACATCTAATGAGTTCCTTGAGGGGTCTAGTTTCCAAAATGGTGTCATTTATCGGGGGTTTCCACTGTTTAGACACATTAGGAGCTCTCCAAACATGACATGGCGTCCAGCCAATTCTGCGTTGAAAATTCTGGCGCTCCTTTCCTTCTAAGCTCTGCCATGCACCCAAACAGTGGTTTACCCCCACATATGGGGTATCAGCGTACTCAGGACAAATTGCACAATAACTTTTGGAGTCTTGTTACCCTTGGGAAAATAAAAATTGGGGTGAAAAGATCATTTTTTTGGAAAAAAATATGATTTTTTAATTTTTCGGCTCTACGTTATAAACTTGTGTGAAGCACTTGGGGGTTCAAATTGCTCACCACAGATCTAGATAAGTTCCTTAGAGGGTCTTGTTTCCAAAATGGGGTCACTTGTGGGGGGTTTCCACTGTTTAGGCACATCAGGGGCTCTCCAAATGCAACATGGCGTCCAATCTCAATTCCAGCCAATTTTGGTTGAAAAAAGTCAAATGGTGCTCCTTCCATTCAGAGCTCTGCCGTGCGCCCAAACAGTGGTTCCCCCCCACATATGGAGTATCAACGTACTCAGGACAAATTGTACAACAACTTTTGTGGTCCAATTTCTCCTGTTACCGTTGGGAAAATAAAAAATTGGTGACTAATAGATAATTTTTGTGGGAAAAAAATAGGATTTTTTATTTTCATGCCGGGCATTATAAACTTGTGTTCAAAGTGGGGCTTCAAAGTGCTCACCACAGGATAGATAAGTTCCTTAGGGGGTCTAGTTTCCAAAATGGGGTCACTTGTGGGGGGTTTCCACTGTTTAGGCTCATCTGGGGCACTGCAAACGGAACATGACCCCCATCAACGTCTGCATTCCAGAACGTTATTACTTCCTTTCCAAGCCCTGCCGTGCACCCAGTTTCCCACCCCCATATATGGTGCATCAGCGTACTCAGGACAAATTGGACAACAGCTTTTGGGGTCCAATTTCCTTGGGAAAAATCAAAAATTTGGGACTAAAAAATCATTTTTGTGGATAATTGTTCTTTTTTTTCACACTCAGGCATTATAAATTTTGTGAAACACTTGGGGGTTCAAAGTGCTCACAACAGATCTAGATAAGTTCCATAGGGGGTCTAGTTTCCAAAATGTGGTCACAAGTGAGGGGTTTCCACTGTTTAGGCACATTAGGGGCTCTCCAAATGCGACATCGCGTCCAATCTCAATTCCAGCCAATTTGGGTTTGAAAAAGTCAAACGGCGCTCCTTCCCTTACGAGCCCTGCCGTGTGCCCAAACAGTGGTTTTCCCCAACACATGGGGTATCAGCGTACTCAGAAAAAATTGCACAACAACTTTTTCTGTCCATTTTCTCCTTTTACTTTTGTGAAAATATAAAAAAGGTTGTAAAAGATAATTTTTGTGACTAAAAAGTTAAATATTAATTTTTTCCTTCCACTTTGCTTCAGATCCTGTGAAGCACCTGAAGGGTTAATAAACTTCTTGAATGTGGTTTTGAGTACCTTGAGGGGTGCAGATTTTAGAATGGTGTCACTTTTGGGTATTTTCTGCCATATAGACCCCTCAAAGTGACTTCAAATGTAAGGTGGTCCCTAAAAAAATGGCTTTGTAAATTTTGTTGTAAAAATGAGAAATCGCTGGTCAACTTTTAACCCTTATAATTTCCTAAAAAAATAAATTTTGGTTCCAAAATTGTGCTGATGTAAAGTAGACATGTGGGAAATGTTATTTCTTAACTATTTTGTGTGACATATTTCTCTGTTTTAAGGGAATAAAAATTCAAAGTATGAAAATTGAAAATTTTCAAAATTTTTGCCATATTTGCATTTTTTTCAAAAATAAACGCAAGTTATATCGAAGAAATTTTACCACTAACGTGAAGTACGATATGTCACGAGAAAACATTCTCAGAATCACCAAGATCCGTTGAAGCGTTCCAGAGTTATAACCTCATAAAGAGACAGTGGTCAGAATAGTAAAAATTGGCCCGGTCATTAACGTGCAAACCACCCTTGGGGGTGAAGGGGTTAATAAATTTTTAGATAAAAAAATAAAAATATCAAACAATGTAGACAACATATAAAGTGCAAACATGACCAAGTGTTGTGCAACAATAAAAAGTAGCAAATTACCATAAAAAAAAACCACTATAGCTAAGGGGGTATTTACACCCATTATTTATCTTAAACCTGGAGTGCTTTGTCTGAGAGTCATAGGAGAAATGGCCCCACTTGACCAAAAAAAGATAGGGGTTAACACAAGTACAAGTCAGGAAAAATGCCCAACAAAGGTTTTATTACATAGTTCATCTAATTCCTTTTCAGTGTTATGTTGGCTTGTACCAGTGTACATATAATTACAGGATGCAGTCCTACCACCCTATATATGGCTGTACGTCTTGCATACTCTAGCCCTGTGTGCAGCATATGCAGATAGTTTTCACCTTTGGGGGGGAGGGGTAGACATGCATTTAACTGATCTTCTAAGTGTCTCTAGTCACTGTATATAGTAACAACAGGTAAGGGTATAGTGGCATCAAAGCTACTTAATAAATAACAGCAAGAATATGCCCAACCCTCTTTTACCTATTTATTACCTTTAAAAATCAAATAATCTACCGGGGTCAGCAATAAATCCATCCCACGTTCCACGACAATCCATGACTCTGTTCCATACGGATGCTGAAGCGAGCGGTGACATCAGTAATGTTACCGCTCACCATGGCATCCAGCACACACTGACAGTAGTGTGTGAATCCGGCTGCTGAAACAAGTATTGACATCAGTAAGGTTATCGCAGTTCATAGTCGATGAACTACAGTAACCTTACTGACGTCATTGCTCATTGCTCAGCTGGATATTAAAAATAAGGGGGACCCCAAGCCATTTTTTTGTTTTATTTCTTTATTAACTACATGTACAGTAAGCTACACACACTGTTAGGTGTCAGCTGGATTTGAACCTGGATCTGAGGCATCAGTGGTCCCCCATCCAGGGCAGATGCTGCTTGGCTTCGCCATCAATCCAAAAGCCTAGACAGTACAAGAGAGTACAAGCTGTCTTCAGGCTCTTGGTTTATAGTAGTCTTAAGCATAGGTTACAGAAGGAGACAGGGCTGTTATAGCCTAAGTCCAGAAATGCCTGCACTGAGCATGTCCGTGACATGGCAAGCCATTATTGGTGGTTAATGTCAGCTGATCCTCTGACCTGGCACTGCCTGATTGGTCACGGATGATGTCACCAATGATGCGATTTACGAGATGGCTGGGGCGGAGCTTAGCACTTATATAGCTTGTCTGTCCGCGGCATGGTGCGGTCAGATCATACTAAAACAGGCAGTGCTCATGTATGGACGTACCAGAATCTGGGCTCCACGTGCTCTCTAGCTTTGCTTTCTGGGACCTGCAGAGTTCGCTCGGCTAATTAGCACAGGTCCTTCAGGCAGGTTTAGCTTATGCCAAGCAGGTAGCCAATGTGGTGCAGTCTTGCTACGAATAGAGGGTAGCTATACACCCTGAGCAGACTGCGGGGTGCGAAATCTGAGCATCGCCTGCCAAGCTGAACAGAGAGTTGCTCAGTCCGGTCTCACGCCGGCTGGTAGCACGTATGCCTGGCGCTAGTCGCACGCACTTCCTAGCGGCTGGCACGTAGCTTCTGTGCAGTCAACAGGGCTATGTCTATACCAGCTTGCAGCACATAGTGCAAACCTAATATCTGGCAAGTGGCTTCTGTGCCATTAATAGGGCTACATCTACGCCAGTCGATAGCACATCTCCCGTGACGTTAACGGAGATAGTGCCAATTCTACATCTCCCCTAGTGTGAAGTAACACAGGCAAAATCTAATTTAACCCTTTAGTTGTCAGTTGTTACCCTGTTACCCAAAGGGTGTTCGGCAGCAGTGACATAAACTGCATCGCGGACCCCGGGTTCAGTTGCAATCCATTATATATTAAAGTTGTTGCAACCGAGCTCATAACACACGCACTGCATTAATTGTATATCTCACTGACATATTTCTTACTATGCACAGATGCCAGCTGGTCAATATTTTCATCAACGTTGCCTGCTCTCGCTGCTATCAGCAATAATAGGCACACGATGAAGAGAGTAGTAGTCATCAGCTGACGCCTGTCCGGCGATAACCTTTTCACTGCCGGTCACAGCTGCTGGCTCGCATGCTGTCCTCTTTGTGACAGTGTGAGAACCATGATACCCAGCAGCTGTGACTGGCAGTGACTTTAGTAAGGTTACCGCCAGTCAGAGCCGATGTTTCCCACGCTATTACACAGATGATAGCGTGGGAACCGCTGGATGTTCGGGCCCCCCAATCACTTGAATGGGGTTCAGGATCAAGTTCAGGTACCTTTCTGGTACTCAAACTGAACTTTTTAATAAAGTTTGGCTGATTCCGACGGACCAGAACATCCATGGGTCCACCCATCCCTAATAATGTTAAATTTTCAGTAAAGGGAACCTTGAACTGACATCACCTAATTATGCATGCTTGTGTGTTTCCACTTTTTGGATCTTGCACACTGCACAAAGAACACATATAATTGATAACAATATTGTTTATAAAAATATTTAATAATTAGTTTTCTTTAATCTTTAATAATTAGTTTTCTTTAATTAATAATACATGCTCATCCATAAATCAAAATTCCCACATCGGTATTTAAACACATGTCTGAGATCCATATTAAATGTTACAATGTTTGAGTCGAATTGCCTGAAATTCTCGGCCTCACATAAATTCGAACATTTTTAGATTTGATTTGCAGTTTGCAAAAGGAAAAAAGCTTAACTGGTACCATTATCACATAGTGCGGAAGCATCAGAAAGCAGGCTAACATCATTTTGCATTGCCACACAGGCCTTCCCATATTGCCCTGCAGCTATGACATCTTAAAGATTATCATATCTTGTACAGTGGTGGTCAATACCTGCGCCATCAGAAGTCAGTGGCTAAGCCTCTCTCTTTAATATTGTGGAACTCTTAGGCCACGTTCACACGTTCATTATGTGATGTCAATTGTCAATTTAACATCAGTATTTGGATCTAAGGGCTAAGCTTTCTCCTTATGGAGAGTGCCACGCCAGCTCTGACACGTCACTAAGAGGGAGCTTAAACTCCTTTGCATGATCCTCTGGGAAATTAAATATGCAAATTGTCTCTACAGAGAGGAAGAGGACTTGAACTCAGTAAGCCAAAATCAGGAGTGGAACAATCAGAGAAAAAAGTATAATAGAAACACGTCACCACTTCTGTATTTTTCACCCACTCCTGATTTTGGCTTACAAGTATTTAGGTAAAATACTGACCACATAGTCAACGAGTACATGTGTCCTTACTGTTAGCAGGGTCCTCACTATCTCTATAACCCATTGAGAGGACCACCATGAAATGGCAGTGGTCTTATTAAAGTCTGGTCAGAATGTTAAACAAACAACCTTATAGTTTATGTTAAGTAAAAATACCATTTGAATCATTGTTTTCAGTGTGTCCTTCACTCCTCTAGAGCTAAGAGTTTCTTTGGACATAGTTCTTTAAGGCAGTACAGTGAGGTCACAATTTCCTAAACATATATATTTTCAATCTAGAAAGATCTGCGACAAATGTATATTTGGATATCGATACAGATTTACCATGGATTTAAGATCTTGAAAAGAGCTAAATCTGCTGTTAAAATCCGTAGCATAGGTTGACATGCTGTGCATTAAAATCGGCACCACACTCATAATCTAGATTATTTCAGATTTATCATTTTACATACTGTCCATTATGATGGCATGCCACATCATCAATCATCACACTGGTACAGGATGACTGTGCTATGCTATATTGGAGAATATTGGTTAGGTTTATGGTTTCGATAAAGGAAATTCGAGAATAGAGTGGTTTGATGTTAAGCCTTCTAAAGGAGGATTATTATGTAACTTAATAAAAATTTATGGAAAAGGTGTGTTTGACCTAGCACAAAATAAGGAATGCTGGTTGAAAGTGTAATGAACCATGAAAGTAAGTTCCATGGAATGGTTTCTGTATGGGGAAAACTCTTGGAAATGAGCAGGTAATGAGGGAGGAGGACAGGAGGAGGTCATGGGAAGAACAGAGGGATCAAATTAGGAGATATTTGGAAACAAGTGAAGACACGTTCACTGGTGCAATGTTGCTAATTGCTTTTTAAGTTAGAGTGCAGAACTGGATTTACTATTGAACCACATTTTGGATAATAAATAGCAAAACAAAGAAATTTTAGGTACTTAATTAGCAAGATAGATGGCTAAAAGCCATCATGAAAGACTATTCAAAACTCCTGAGCAGGCTATACACAATTAATAGCTGATAGCTAAGTGATCATTCGGCCAACAGCTATCTCTGCCAACTCCCCCACCATATACATGACCGCATGGGTTGGTCGAGCATCCATTTGTTTTCAACGGGGACAAATGAGAAAACTGTTTCATGTTTCATACCCCGTACATGGGTTCTTAATTATGACTGGAAAAAACATCTGACCTTTCAGGCTAAAAAAGGATATCCCTTTTTGCAGTTATGATTGAAAACCCATGAACTTGGATTTGAAGTGCGTAACAACATAGGTGTAATTTTTTTTTTACATTTTTGTGCCATTGATTTTTAATGAATCCTATAAATGGCAATTTTTTTTAACCTTGGGATGAGTCCTGTATTCAGCTCTTCTGAAAATACATAGTCCTGCAGATATTTGCCTGGTCATACTGTATAAGGGAAGGTCTTAAGTTTCTTCTATTGAGCAGAGAAGGCTGCGCCTTCCTTGCTTTTGCTGCTTGAGAAGAAAAATGAAATGGTACCCTTCCATGAAAATGCACAGGAAACAAAGGCGGTACCCTACCGATGGTAAAAGTCAGGAATCAAAAATTACAAGTATCTGAATGAGACACTGCTAATCAGAGCATTCTAGAGTTGGTTAAGAGAAGGTCATAGAGAATTTTTTTGTACCTCATTTAGGTTATGTTTGCTGGATCATGGCTTCTATCTCTAGTTAACGTAATGTAGGATGCATACTCCCACCATCCCCTGCCCAATTTCTTACTTCTAAGTTTTTTTCTTTTTAACTTTGAACTCAATATTTGTATGCTATAGGTACAGATATGTATGATACTTTACTTTTCTAAGCCAAAAATGCTTTCCTTCAATGGCCCTTATGACAATTAGTTTTGTAGGGTAAATTCCCACCCTGCTCATTTTGCTGAAGAAATCTATGCATCGGCAAATCGGTTCCATTCATCTGAATAGGGTTATTTGGATGGGACAGTTACTGAACTCTCTTCCAAAATACTTGCAGCGTGTGAGTTCACCCATATATTGAATTTCAATGACTGCAGTTATTAAATTGGAGATGATATGGAAACGTATTGGAGGAGTGCTTCTTATAATGTTGTTGTATAAGACTTTGCCAGGTTTATTAGCTGCCATTTAGGGTTTATGGCTATACGTTGTGGGCAAATCTTAAACTGTAAAGGGTCTAATCTTCTTTTACTTGGCTGATATTTTGGGTGCATACTTCTTTTACTTTAACATTACACTACATAATTCTATGTAGACAACTTTTGTCATTATTTAGCAAAGCAAAATGTTTATTTTTTTGTCTTTTCAAAATATTCCAATTCAGGATCAAAAGAAATTTTTTATGTAAGCATATGACATAAAAACAAAATGAACAAATCGCCTGTAAATGAATAAATAGTAAATAGTAATACTAAATGTAAAAAACATAGGGTACTTAGCTAACACTGTTTTGATCAAAAAAGTGTCAAAGAAGTGTAAAAGATATTCCACCACGACAAGGTGTTCCCAATCGGAACAGTGTCTAACTCTTGTAGTTCACCTCACTATGTGTCAGCAGAGGTCAAAATAGATGAGGGCAGAATAAGACCTGGGTCCCGACTGTTTAGACACCTTAATGTGGAACGTTATATAAAAAAAACCTGTTTGCACAAAAAAATGAAAACAAAAACAAAAAATTGAGCCGGAGTATATGTGCAATGCATATAGCAGGTGTGGGTTAAAACTGTGGTCATTTAACAGGGTAATTGCTCATTTTGTTTTAAACTTAGGTTCTGTCTGTTAAATGGCCACAGTGTGAAAGCACACCTACGCATTGCACTTATACCAACATATGCTCAGTCTCGATTTTTTGGGGTTATGCACGTATGTGTATATTGCAGGTTATTCTCGGTCTCAATGAGATATCTTTATGTTTGGTTTTGTTCTAGCAACATGTTACCAGGCTGTAAAATGATACCCAACCACTTGAAATTTCAAGTAGGCATTGCCAACAGCGAGTGGCTTTTGTGGTTGTGACCATGTTTGTCCACTGACCGGACAGGTTTTGGCAAACAATACTTATAATATGTAGTGAAATATATAGAATAGATTGTGTAAACTTGAGCATCAGTATGAGCTATGCAAGAAAAAACAGAAAAGGATTAGCTACATTGTAAGTTTCCTCCTATATTGTATGTATACTCTGATCCCCGCACAGCAATGTCTAATTTGTTTGCATGGTTAAATGGTTATATGACTAGTGGCACAAAAGATGCTCTGTAGTGCAAACTTGCCCTCTGATGTACAGTCTTGTTTTTACGGGAAAATATATGTGGAAAAGGACAAGCCTTAGGAACATAAACCCTTCCTTAGCTGACATGTTTACAACCGATTGATAAGGGGTACAAAAGCTAATGCTCGCCAATGGCCTTTCTTCCCTCAGGCAATCCAGTGGGCTTATTTTCTGAAGTCTATGTAAAATAAAGCCAGAGAAAACAAATGACAGGTATTATGACAAAAAAGAACTACAGTAACAAAGCGGTGGTTAAAATAAGGACTTTCATTTTTTTGATAGTGATGTGGACTTTGAATGCAGGTAGCTATATTGGGTTATTTCATTACTATAAATTTCAGAAAGCATTTAAGGGTATATTCACACCTGGAATGTGTGTCACAAAAATTTATTTAGCTGCTTCATACATCCAAAAGTGGTTTGCAGAATCCGTTTACATACCGTAGAATCGAATCCATCCAGGTGTATGCAACAGTTTTTCAGTCATTCAAATTTCTGCCCCAGGTGTATATATTATAATAACTCATGGCAGCTAATCCCTTCACCCAGTTTGTTCATTTTATACAAGGGGTGCACAACTTTTTTTGGGTCCTAAGGCCACATTAAATCTTTAAAGGGAATTTGTCACCAGGTTTTTCTACCACATCTGAGAGCAGCATGCTGTAGGGGAAAAAGAAACCCTGATTCCAGCGATGTATCACATAGTTTACTGGGTGCAGATGTGACACAATCAGAGTTTTTAAATGTAGCACATAGCACAGCTCAGAAAGCTAACCCCGCCCACACCCCTGATTAGCACATTTCTGCGTATATTGACACTAAGTTGCTAATAAGTGCTGGGGCATAGATGGACCAGGATGCACCTGAGCTGCAGTCCAGGCAGTGATAATATCCTGCTGATAAAAGACGCATTGTACTGAAACAACAGCATGCAGCCTAATAAGTGACCCATCACTGAAATCGGTGTGTCAGCCCCTACTTCATGCTGCCCTCAGAATACAAGGCACAAACCTGCTGACAAATTCACCTTACGAAGTATTGTTATCTTACGGTAATGGATATAAATAATTCTTACGTTGGGGTTACCTTCTTGAATCTTCTACTTATACAAAGGAAGAGAGTTCTCCTGCTCATTTGGCACCCCAGGAAAAAAGTTGTTGTGGTGCCAACTCATAGGTATGGTTGGTTATCTCCATCATAGTATATTAAAGGTATGAATATTTTAGTCATCTGTTTCTTTTTACAAACGAGAAATAAAAGCAGATAATTTTTCAACAATGCACTGAATTTGTTTTTCATCGATTTTTGGTCCGTTTGTGGATTTTTATTATCAGTATGACATCCATTTTTCTTAGGCTATGTGCACACGTTGCGGAATTGCCATGGAAATTTCCGCGGCAATTCCGCACCTCCCTGCCGCGGGAAATACGCATATTATAGGTATGCATATTCCCGCTAAAAACTAGCGTTTTGCAAGCGTAATTAGCTTGCAGAATGCTAGCGTTTTACAAGCGATCTGACAGGGTGGTCACACGAGTCAAACAAGTGTTTGACTCGTGTGACCAACTTTTTACTATTGATGCCGCCTATGTCGCATCAATAGTAAAAAGATTTAATGTAAAAATAATAAAAAAATAATAAATAATGATATTCTCACCTTCCGGCGGCCCCGCAGCTTTCCCGCCTCTCAGCGACGCTCCCGGCCAATCCCGTTCCCAGGAGTCCTTTGCGACAATCACCCCGATGATGTACCATCACGCGAGACTGCTACGTCATCTGGGTGATCTCGCAAAGGACTCCTGGGAACGGGAGCGTCGCTGAGAGGCGGGAAAGCTGCGGGGGCCGCCGGAAGGTGAGAATATCATTATTTTTTATTTTAATTATTGTTTTTACATGGATATGGTACCCAGGGCCTGGAGGAGAGTCTCCTCTCCTCCAGACCCTGGGTACCATCCGCACATGAACCGCTTACTTTGCGCATGGTGGGCACAGCCACATGCGGAAAGTAATTGGTTCAATGCATTCCTATGGCGGCGGAATCGCCGCGGTTCCGCAAAAAAGAATGAGCATGCTGCGGATTCTCCCGCGATGCGATTCCCGCAGCATGTGCACAGCATTGCGGAATCTCATAGGTCATAATGAGTTGTATTGTGTATGCGGTTTTGCCGCGGTTTCGCGGCGCTTCCGCCGCGAAAAACCGCGACAAAACCGCTAGGAATCCGCAACGTGTGCACATAGCCTTAAATGAAAAAAATCATCCTTCTTCCCATTAAACAATTACAGGGCCGGGTCTTTATAGAAAAAAAATGTACCTAAGCACAAACAGGCAGGTAATTGCGACTTACAGTATTTTTCGGACTTTAAGACACACTTTTTTCCCAAATAATTTGGGAGGAAAATGGGGGGTACGTCTTATAGTGCAGGCATACCGGGGCGTTGCAGCGGTAGTGGAGCAGAGTCCTTTCCTCAGGAAGCCGGTAGCGTCAGAAGTCTGCCCAATGTCTGCAGTGAGCAGAGGAGAGTGCCTCAATGCTTTGCTGGCAGCCATTTTCCTGAAGCTGTGGGCTGCTGGTGGCAGTGCGTGTACAGATTGGGATCTCAGCCCATTCAAATAAAATTAGTAATAAATGGTGGACGTAGCCGTTGATGACAAACCCCACAATAAATAAGAATAGATCAACAGGTGTTGATATAGGCAAAAAATAGTTTTTAACCCCTTAACGACCAAGCCATTTTGAAGGTTAATGACCAGGCCAATTTTTACATTTCTGACCACTGTCTCTTTATGTGCTTATAACTCTGGAACGCTTCAACGGATCTTGGCGATTCTGAGATTGTTTTCTCGTGACATATTGTACTTCATGATAGTGGTAAAATTTATTCGATATAACTTGCGTTTATTTCTGAAAAAAACGGAAATATGGCAAAAATTTTGAAAATTTTGCAATTTTCAAACTTTTAATTTTTATGCCATTAAATCAGAGAGATATGTCACAAAAAATAGTTAATAAATAACATTTCCCACATGTCTACTTTACATCAGCACAATTTTGGAACCAAAATTTTTTTTTGTTAGGAAGTTATAAGTGTTAAAAGTTGACCAGCAATTTCTCATTTTTCCAACAAAATTTACAAAACCATTTTTTTTAGGGACCACCTAACATTTGAAGTGAATTTGAGGTGTCAATATGACAGAAAATACCCAAAAGTGACACCATTCTAAAAACTGCACCGCCCAAAATGTTCAAAGCCACATTCAAGAAGTTTATCAACCCTTTAGGTACTTCACAAGAATTGAAGCAATGTGGAAGGAAAAATGAACATTTAACTTTTTTTCCCAAAATTTTTCTTTCGACACAATTTTTTAAATTTTGTCAAGGGTATCAGGAGAAAATGAACCACAATATTTGTTGTACAATTTCTCCTGAGTACACCGATATCCCATGTGTGGGGGAAAACCATTCTTTAGGCGTACGGCAGTGCTCAGAAGGGAAGGAGCATCATTTGAGATTTTGAATGTCAAATTGGCTGGAATCGAGAGCGGACACCATGTCGCGTTTGGAGAGTCCTTGATGTACCTAAACAGTGGAAACCCCCCATAAGTGACCCCATTTTGGAAACTAGACCCCCCAAGGAACTTATCTAGATCTGTGGTGAGCACTTTGAACCTCCAAGGGCTTCACAGAAGGTTATAATGTAGAGCCGTAAAATTTAAAAATCATATTTTTTCCACAAAAATTATCTTTTCACCCCCAATTTTTATTTTTCAAAGGATAAAAGGATCCCAAAAGTTATTGTGCAATTTGTCCTGAGTACGCTGATACCCCATATGTGGGGGTAAACCACTATTTGGGCGCATGCCAGAGCTCGGAAGGGAAGCAGCGCCATTTACTTTTTTGGCTGGAATTGAGATTGGATGCCATGTCGCATTTGGAGAGTCCCTGATGTGCCTAAACAGTGGAAACCCCCACAAGTGACCCCATTTTGGAAACTAAACCCCCAAGGAACTTATCTAAATGTGTTGTGAGAGCTTTGAACCCCCAAGGGCTTCACAGAAGGTTATAACGTAGAGCCGCAAAATTAAAAAATCATATTTTTTCCACAAAAATGATCTTTTCATCCAAATTTTTATTTTCCAAAGGATAAAAGGACCCCAAAAGTTATTGTGCAATTTGTCCTGAGTACACTGATACCCCATATGTGGGGGTAAACCACTATTTGGGTGCAAGGCAGAGCTCGGAAGGGAAGCAGCGCCATTTGACTTTTTTGACTGGAATTGAGATTGGACGCCATGTCGCATTTGGAGAGTCCCTGTGTGCCTAAACAGTGGAAACCCCCCACAAGTGACTCCATTTTGGAAACTAGACCCCCCAAGGAACTTATCTAGATGTGTGGTGAGAGCTTTGAACCCCCAAGGGCTTCACAGAAGGTTATAACGTAGAGCCGTAAAATTAAAAAATCATATCTTTTCCACAAAAATGATCTTTCCACCCCCAATTTTTATTTTCCAATGGGTAACAGGACCCCAAAAGTTTTTTTCAATTTGTCCTGAGTACGCTGATACCCCATATGTGGGGTAAACCACTATTTTGACGCATGGCAGAGCTCGGAAGGGAAGGAGCGCCGTTTTCAAATGCAGACTTTGATGGAATGGTCTGCGGGTGTCATGTCACGTTTGGAGAGCCCCTGATGTGCCTAAACAGTAGAAACCCACCACAAGTGACCCCATTTTGGAAACTAGACCCCCAAGGAACTTATCTAGATGTGTGGTGAGCACTTTGAAACCCCAAGTGCTTCACAGAAGTTTATATTTTTTTCCACAAAAATAATCTTTTTGCCCCCAAATTTTTATCTTTATAAGGGTAACAGGAGAAATAGGACCCCAAAAGCTATTGTGCAATTTGTCCTGAGTACGCTGATACCCCAACTGTGGGGGGAACCACTATTTTGATGCATGGCAGAGCTCGGAAGGGAAGGAGCACTTTTTTAAATTATTTTTAATATTTTTTTTACAATTTTTTTAAAAAAATGCTTTTTTTTTACCTTGTCCCTTTATGGGACTTTCACTTTTTTACTTATGATTGCAGTTACAATGCAGTGCAATGCTCCAGCATTGCAATGCATTGTACCTATGGTGAAAGCTGCTGTGAGCATAGTCACAGCAGCTTTCCGTAGCTAGATGACCCGGAGGTTGTCATGACAACCCCCGGGTCATCAAGACAGAGATTGGGCCCTGCAAATACATTGCAGGGCGCCGATCTGAGGTAGAGGGAGCTCCCGACCCTCTGCCTCTCTCCCTGAGTGCTGCGATCACGCTCGATCGCAGCAGTCAGGGGGTTAACAGACAGCTGTCGGCACTGAACTACCACTGCGTGTTTACACGCAGTGGTAGTTCAAAGGCATGACGTGCACAGTCCGTCAAGGTGCCAAAACTGACACCTTGCCATGACGGACTGTGCACGTCATTGGACACTAAGGGGTTAAATATGTCCCATCCTCATATGTCATAATCAGTGGCCATGGGCACAATACAATTCACATCTATGCTGATAAGTAGGTAAACAAACCAGCGCGATAACTAGACTTATTACCCGGGTATAAAGATAAGGCATAGCCGTCAGAACAGATCCAGCATCCCCTCACCCTGACATACGTTTCTCCCTCTTCTTCTTCTGGGGGTGGCATATGAGGATGGGACATATTTAAAAAACTATTCTTGCCTATATCAACACCTGTTTTATCTATTCTTATTTTTTGTGGGGTTTGTCCTCAACTGCTACCTTCACCATTTTTTACTAATTCGTATGGTTTCCCTCATTTGAATCTCTCTTTACATATTTGATACATAGGTGATACTACATTACTGATGATTTTTTTCCCTAGTGGTCTACTTACCAGGGCTTCATTAGATGGGAGGTCACTAGACTTTAATTGTTGATATTATTAGTATCTCTGGCTTCTTAATACAATTGACAACAGCCTATATATGATACTACACCGCGTTCCAAATTATTTTGTAAATTGGTTTTAAGTGTCATAGCGTTTTTTTTTTTTTTTTTTTAAGTGAAACCCATTGATGACATTGTGTCTCAGGATTCTTTGGATCACTGAAATCAATCACAGATACCTGTGATAATTAGTTTGCCATGTGAGCCCAATAAAAGGAAAACTGGATGTTTCACACTATTAAGCAGTCCAGAGTTTTTCAAGTAACATGGGAAAGAAAAAGGATCTCTCTGCTGCTGAAAAGCATCAAATAGTGCAATGCCTTGGTCAAGGGATGAAAACATTAGATATTTCCCGAAAACTTAAGCGTGATCATCGTACTGTTAAGAGATTTGTGGCTGATTCTGAGCACAGACGTGTTCGTGCTGATAAAGGCAGAATGAGGAAGGTTTCTGCCAGGCAAGTTCATCGAATTAAGAGAGCAGCTGCTAAAAAGCCATTTACAAACCAGCAAACAGATATTTGAAGCTGCTGGTGTCTCTGGAGTCCCTCGAACCACAAGGTGTGGAATCCTTCAAAGGCTTGCTGTGGTGCATAAACCTACGATTCGGTCACCCTAAACAGTGCTCACAAGCAGAAACTGTTGCAGTGGGCCCAGACATACATGAAGACTAATTTTCAGTCTTGTTTACTGATGAGTGTCGAGCAACACAGGATGGTCCAGATGGATGGAGTAGTGGATGGTTGGTGGATGGCCACCATGTCCCAACAAGGCTGCGACGTCAGCAAGGAGGTGAAGAAGTCATGTTTTTGGGCGGAATCATGGGGAAACAGCTGGTAGGGCCCTTTAAGGTTCCTGAAGGTGTGAAAATGACCTCTGCCAAGTATGTAGAGTTTCTGACAGATAACTTTCTTGCATGGTATTAAAAGCAGAAACGTGTCTTCAGGAGCAAAATCATCTTCATTCATGACAATGCACCATCTCATGCTGCAAAGAATACCTCTGAGTCATTGGCTGCTATGGGCATAAAAGGAGATAAACTCATGATGTGGACACCATCTTCCCCTGACCTCAACCCTATAGAAGAACCTTTGGAGTATCATCAAGCAAAAGATCTATGAGGGTGGGAGGCAGGTAACATCAAAACAGCAGCTCGGGGTCAAGAAATACAAGCAGAAACTCTCCAAAAACTCACAAGTTCAATGGATGCAAGAATTGTGAAGGTGATATCAAAGAAGGATTCCTATGTTACCATGTAACTTGGCCTGTTAGGATGTTTTGGAGTTAAGTAGCTTTTTTGTTCAGTGAATGTGACCTCTTAATGCTGCAAAATCCACAAATGAGCATTTTCAGTTCTTTAAAACATATCAAATGCTCAGAAATTCTACTGGCCTAATAATTTGGAACAGTGCATTTTGAGTTTTTATTCATTTTGGAGATTATACTGTTACCATTGGGGTTTCTTCAATAAAATTCGATGCATACTCTAACGGGTGATGA
>JARQOD010000002.1:135913780-135973268 GCA_033576555.1 Oophaga sylvatica | reverse complement strand
TTTACCACTCACATGAATCCCAATATGTCACAAAAAAACAATCTCAGAATCGCTAGGATCCGTTGAAGCGTTCCTGAGTTATTACCTCATAAAGGGACACTGGTCAGAATTTCAAAAAATGGCAAGGTCATGAAGGGGTTAAAAAAAACTTACAGACTATTTCTTGTTTTATTTCAAGATTTAGTGTTCTTCTAAAAAATATAGAAGCAATTAATACTTTAATTTAAAACAGTGATCGCTGCTTTTCTCAATCTTAGGCCAGGATCACACATGCGACAAAGTCGTCCGACACTCGCATGTGAAATCCCAGCTCTGGCGCCGGCACTCGGGAGTGGACTGCTATAGTTCTATGCAGCCGCTCGCTCCACTTCCGAGTGCCGACGCCAGAGCTGGGATTTCACTTGCGATTGTTGGACGACTTTGTCGCATGTGTGATCCCGGCCTTAGCCTGTTTATATGTATAAATGTAAATTTACGCCATGGTTTTCTTATCACAGGACATGTTTAACTTGCTAAACCGGACTTAGATTATAAATCTGGATTTAAAAAATGAATGCCATGTGAACAAATCTTTCCTACTGCACGAGCTGCTCTGAAATGAAACTACAATATGAATGGTTATGTGCAATACCGCAATCAGTTGCACAACAGTATAGGGAATCACCATTCACACAATTCAACATCAACTCACAAAGAAATTGCTGCACATATAAAAGTCTGCAGCATTCTTCCTTCTGTTAAAACGCCATTCCATTATTTGCTGCAGACTTTTCATGCTCATTTATAAGTAGTCTAGGTATTACCATAGGTGGTTTCCACTGTGGACAAAGTACAAGCCCAACCTGCAGCATAGGCTTAGCAACAGAGGTCATATAGATTGTAGTTATATCCAGGCTCTGATGCTTGATCCTCTGTTGCTTAGGAAGACACCAGTGTTTTAAATGGCACCTGTCGGGTGGCTGCCCTTTTTTGCAATAATGCCTAGGAGCTTTTAAGTGGTACTCCAGATTTTAGCTATGTCATTTCTTTCATGCCAGTTAAGTTACATCCGTGCATCCCCCCCATTATGGGCAGTCATGTCAAGTCTTGCCTGACTACCAGTCCAGAACATGCTCTTATGAGTAGACAGGAAGTCACTTTCTCACTTCCTGTGAAATACAAGATATGCAACTTCATTTATCACTTGATTGAATTTGTTCAATGAATATCTAATTCAAGGCAAATTAAATGAAATTTGCCAGTCCCAGAGAATTCAAACATTTTGTGATTCGATTCCTTATCGTAAAAATCCTGGAAATCTATCAGTGCACTGTGTTGTTAGACTGGCTGTTGGTTACTGCTGGTTACCATCAATTTCTATGGTTAGGTTACTTTGAGATTACTAAGGTTGTGTTTGTGTTAATGAGATTTAAAGATGTTGAATACAGTCCTAGATGACCTCAGTGTTACATAAATCATTTTAGGGGACTTCATTGCAAATTTATTCACCATGTATCAAATATTTGGGAAAAAATTTCCAAACCTGTCAAATTTAAAATTCAAAATATTTGATCATCTCTGTTCCTCGCCTATCAAATCCCTCCTGGCAGCTTTCAAACTCCTGTGTATGTCTCCATGCAGATAAAGATATGATCCCAGATTCCTCTGACTCAGACTGACATTACATTGGAACAAGAGCAATGTGATAAGACTGCACTATCTTTAAGCAAAGAGGAATCATGGATATGTAGTTTTAATTAGTGAAACCACAAATGGAAGAAGGAATCAGCATGGAAGATGACCCTGAAATGAAACACCAACTAAAACAGGAAAGATGTATATCTTTGTACCGTGTTAGCCAGTAGATAGAAAAATATTTAGAGTTGAGAGTCCTCAGTGGTTGATACCTTTTAATGGTTAACTGAAAAGATGGTAACAAATTGCAAGCTTTCGAGACTACTCAGGTCTCTTCATCAGGCAAAGACACGTCTCCTCTTCTGCTCCTTATTCCTTCACACTCACTTGGTTTCACTGAAACACTAAGCGAGAAGCTGCAGCTACATCTCACTGAAGCTCAGAGGAAGTATGACTCTCAGCGAAACGGCTGTCAGCCAATATTTGTCTTCACAATCTCTGTAATGGAACCACAATAAAGATAAATATTAACATTCAGTGGTGATTGCCCCACAGTGCCAATATAAGATTGTCTTTCATTGCATGCAATATTCTGTGAGGTTGTTGTAATTAAAGGATTGGTATATAAATATATTGGATGGGGTGGATTTGTTCTGCAGATGGTTATTCTCATTGACTTTCAAGTGGTTATTCCAATTGTGATAATCCGAATGATAGATCAGGTTACAATTTCCAGCGTCAACATTCTGTATTCCTTTGATGAATATCTCAAAATATTTTGTAAAAAATGTGAAAAATTTCTTGTATCTGGGCAGTATTTGTTGTGTTATAAGCAAAATGTAAGCCGATATTCGCAGCATACATATTTTTTTTCTGCATTAGAATTCATCCGCTTGCTTAGTCATGTTTAGAAATGCAAAGGGCTAGCAGACATACAGTTCCAGGTATCAAAAGCGTCCAGCCAGCAGTTTTAAAAGGTTAAACATGCATTCATCAGGGGACTTGGAAAATAAATAGAAATCTCTTAAATCCTCAGAAAACTTCCTTGTATGTTATTTTTCATCATTCGGTGTGCAACTTTAAAAATCGTAGCTTGTCTAAATCATACGTGCTAATCCTTACAAGCTGAACTAACTTTTGGGAAGTCAGAATGTTTTTCCGCTTTTCTATTTTTTGCTTCTTATTTTGCTATATTTTTTTGGAAAGACAAACCAAGCATCAGATGTGATTTCTTAACATCAAGAAAATGAAAGATTTTTTTTTACAGTTGAATCTACGATATACTAAAATACCTTGTTCATTCATTTTTTTAGGTCCATTATAAAGTTTGCCCATCTGTGACATAGAATCTCTGACTATATTTTGGTGCATAATAGGTAACATTGACATTTTATGTAATCAGTGAAAGGAGGAGCTTATTAGCTGTGCATTGCAGAGATTACATAATCCAACAAGATTACCATTTAAATGCAGAAAAAATAAAGACCTTTATCTCCTGATTTATGTTGATATCTTAAGCAGGAGTGTATATAAAGGTCATGAGAAACACAACGATATAAACTAATGTGCACAACCAGAAGTAAAGCTCCAGCCGATAAAATTCAAAATATCTTTATTCGATCAATTTAAAAATATTGTCATTGTTGTGACACACCGGTTATGTGTAGTTGGAATATGGAAGATGCATAAAAAATATTGAACGCGTTTCTAACACAGTACGTGTTCTTATACTCGGTCCGAGTTTATTTCTTCCTTATCCTCCAAGATCCATAACTTTTTTTATATGTACTTTTGTGAAAATAGCCCTTTTTTGGTAGTTTTTTATTTAAAGGGTGTTTTTAAATTGCTTTAATAAACTAGAGACAAGAAGATAAGCAAGTTTTCAATTGACTTGCTTTTTCTATCTGCTGCCATTCTACTGCAAAGAAAGCTTTCATCTTTCAGAGTGTACAGCTGATCTCCATAGAGCTTAACCCCAGACTCTGACCAAGAGCTCACAGGATTTAGATTACCCAGAAACCAGTACGCAAGGAAACAGGAGAATGCATTACTCTGAACTGTTCAAGAGACAACTTGAAAATACCTCTTACGGGGACAACTTTAATTTTTATGACATGTTAACTGGGGTTAAAGGAACAATTGTAATAGGAGGTTATCGGAGTAATAAATGTCTGGTAATAGACATTTTTTACATATTCACAGTATATGATATAAATATCTCATAATGTGGGTTCTACCTCTGGGACCCGCAACTATCTCTATAATTGAGGCACCACAACCTCTCTCTTGACTGGTGAGTCTGCTGCTGCTCATTGTATCAAGTTGGAAAATGAATAGAGAGGTGACTTTGCATGTGCTCGACTGTCTATATTAACTTCTATGAGAGTTAGCCAAACAGGCTTGGCTTTTTCAGAAGATTCCATAGAAGTCTTCCAAGAGGTGGAACGCACATCTCTCTGACATTTATGATATAGCCATATCATTTTGTATGTGTAATTATTTTGTGGCATTCTTAAGATGAGTATTAATCTTGGAGAATGATTTCTCAGTAGTAGAAATAAATGTAAGTTTTTGATATGTAATATGAAATCAACATGATGTAGGGACAGAGACCCTGATTCCAGCAATGTATCACTTAGTTTACTGGGGCAGCAGTTGTGATAGAAGCACAGCATTCTCTGCTGTAGATGAAGCAGAGCTGGAATGATGAACTCTTTATATCCCCTCCCACACCACTGGTTAGCAGCTTTCTGTTTACATTGTCTAGTGACAGAAACTGTGGTACTAATCAGTAGTGTAGTGGTTGGACTAGGCGGCACGAGGGCAGCTTTTCCTGCAGTGGTCATTTCCTGCTGATTGCATTGAAACAGCAAAACACTGCTCAGCAAGTGACGCATAACTGGAATCATGTACTCTTCCCCTGCATCATTTCAGATTGCATAGCAAAAACCTGCTGAGAGATTCCCTTTAATCCATAATAATGTATTATGTGTTGTCACAAAGCCAGGTAAAATCCTAGCACTACAGGCTCTGATTAAATCACATGGCTAGCCCTGCATATAACCAGGCTAGCTGTGTTCCTTAGGGTGCTTTCACAAAGCATTTATTGGTCCAATCGGGGTATAAATCCAAAACGCCCCCTCAAAACAGTGTTCGGATGTATGCACCAGAGGGGCCATAGACTGTAATGGTGATGGCAGAGCGAAAGTGCTCTCTGACGCTAACCATTTTTCGGAAGTGCAAATCTACAGGAGGTGGACACTCAGATGTAGTAGACTGTCGGACATACAGTACAGACCAAAAGTTTGGACACACCTTCTCATTCAAAGATTTTTCTGTATTTTCATGACTATGAAAATTGTACATTCACACTGAAGGCATCAAAACTTTGAATTAACACATGTGGAATTATATACTTAACAAAAAAGTGTGAAACAACAACCGCAGAGTGAAGGCAAAGGGGCCAACAAATGCTAAGCATCTCTGGGAACTCCTTCAAGATTGTTGGAAGACCATTTCCGGTGACTACCTCTTGAAGCTCATCAAGAGAATGCCAAGAGTGTACAAAGCAGTCATCAAAGCGAAAGGTGGCTACTTTGAAGAACCTAAAATATAAGACATAATTTCAGTTGTTTCACACTTTTTTGTTAAGTATATATTTCCACATGTGTTAATTCATAGTTTTGATGCCTTCAGTGTGAATTTACAATTTTCATAGTCATGAAAATACAGAAAAATCTTTAAATGAGAAGGTGTGTCCAAACTTTTGGTCTGTACTGTATGCCCTGATGGGACTCACAAACGCAATGTGAAAGCACCCATAGGCAGTCAGTTCAGGGAAGCTGACCAGACTGGATGTGTCTTGGAGCTGGAAATAGAGACAGGACAGAATTCCTCTCTGGGAAGAGTCTGCACAGGCCATATGCAGAGAACCACATGTTTCAGTGGTTACTATGGAAAATAGCTGTTTTGTTTGACCAATTTGGGGCTTGCTCACCTGTGTACAAGTAGCCAGGGTCTGTTCTGTTTAGTTAAACAAGGCTAGAGATTTATGCTTATAAATTTATTTTGGTGCTGTGCAACCTGTGGAAAGCAATAAAAACTGCATGTGTTTGGACCAAAACTGCATTGCCTGTGTGAATGCTACCCAAGGCCTAATGCCTACAAGAGAGAGGGAATCCCTGCAGTGTATACTTCAATTTTCAGCAAGGTAAATATGTTGAAATTTTCAAATCTTTAGAAAAGCTGCTGCTGTGGAGAGCAGCGGGATGTATCAAGCCATAATTGTTTCTTATGAGTGTGAGCTGCTAAGCTGATCATACTACTAAATCTAGTCGTGAGATCACCTCTGTGACTAGCTATAGGGCTTGAGTCCTTTAGATTTATCCCTAAAAAACATGTGAAGCAATGGAATTAAACTGAAAAGGAGAAGATACAGATTAAATATTCTAAAAAAACTTTTTGACAGTGAGGGTGATCAATAAGTGGAACAGGCTGCCATGAGAGGTGGTGAGTTCTCCTTCAATGGAAGTCTTCAAACAGAGGCTGGACAGACATCTATCTGAGATGGTTTAGTGAATCCTGCATTGAGCAGAGGGTTGGACACGATGACCCTGGAGGTCGCTTTCAACTCCAACATTCTATGATTCTAATTCATTTTCTATAACTGTACAGTTTATCATCCTATAGTAGAATTGTGTGCCGGTTTTGTGTACTTTTGTTTACTTGCAATTTGTAATATAGTATCTAAACATGTTACATTACTACCATACTAACACTGGTCTGTCCTTTATAGCCTCAGTAAGACTGGAGAAGAGGGAGCCTCTGGGCCAGGAGATGAAGAAAGAGCCTCACTGTCTGACACAGCTGTCCAATGAAAGGTCAGAGGATGGCCTGGGACATTCACACAGGGACTTGGCCCTGGATTCTTACCATCTCCATATGGCTCTGCAGTCGGTAAGTTTCTCATTTTTATTTTGCAGAACTATTATTTTATTAGGTCAAATCTCTACAATTTCATCCAATAAATAAATATAATTAGGGTACCGCCTTAAAGAGAGTGTCAGCTTTTCTGATATATCTGTTTCACGAATACTTGTATAATAATTCTGGAAACTCTTTTCTTAGAAAAGTGCATTGTGCCGGTCGTCTATTATTGTAACTGACAACAGGGTGTTACCATTCCCTTGTTAACCCCTTAACGACCTCCGATACGTCTTTTAACGGCGGTAGTTAAGGGTACTTAAACCACAGCGCCGTTAATTACCGACGCTGTGGAGAAAGTATATAGCGCCCCCAGAGTCGGATTTTCTCCGGGGTCTCGGCTACCCCAGAGAACATGATTCGGGTCAGTTTTTACTGACCCCGCTTTTGCGATCGCCGTTATTAAGCATATAACGCGACCGCAAAAAAAAAAAGCCGCGATTCTCCATTTAATTTCTCTCTCCTCTGATGTGATCGCACATCAGAGGGGAGAGAAAAAGGGTCCCAGGGACCCCGGATCTGTCCCCATACCTCCCTATATCCCCCCGTTCTCCCATGTCTCTCGCAGCTGCCCACGTCTTCTCCCTGCAAAGAAAATGGCGGGCACATGCGCAGTGTGCCCGCCGAGTCAGATTTTCTCCTGGGTCTCGGCTACCAGAGGTAGCCGAGACCCCAGAGAACATAATTCGGGTCCCCCACTTTTGAGATTGCCGTTATTAACCATATAACGGCGACCGCAAAAAACTCCAAAAAACAGCGATTCTACAATTAATTTCTCTCCTCTCTGATGTGATCGCACATCAGAGGGGAGAGAAATAGGGTCCCAGGACCCCGATCACCCCCCGGTATCTCCCGGTGTCCCCCCCGGCCCTCCTATAGCTCCTGTAGCTCCAGGTCTTCTGCATGCAAAGAAAATGGCGGATGCATGTGCAGTGTGCCCGCCGAATCTGCGGCCTGCAGATTCATTCATTCATTCAGTGTAGGACATTTTGATCACTGTGATAAACGCTATCACAGTGCTCAGAATAAAAAAAATAGTAAATAAACCCTCCCTTTATCACCCCCTTAGTTAGGGACATATAATAAAATAAAGAAAATATTTTTATTTTCATTTTTCCATTAGGGTTAGGGTTAGGATTAGGGTTAGGGTTACAATTAGGGTTAGGGTTACAATTAGGGTTGGAATTAGGGTTGGGATTAGGGTTAGGGTTGGGATTAGGGTTAGGGGTGTGTTGAGGTTAGGCTTGGAGCTAGAATTGAGGGGTTTCCACTATTTAGGCACATCAAGGGGTCTCCAAACACGACATGGCGTTCAAAATGGTGCTCCCTCCCTTCCGAGCCCAAACGGCGGTTTACCCCAACATGTGGGGAACATGTGGGGTATCAGTGTACTCAGGACAAATTGCACACCAATTTTGGGGTTCTAATTTCTCCTGTTACCCTTGGGAAAATAAAAAATAGCTGGCTAAAAAATCATTTTTGAAGAAAAAAATGATTTTTTATTTTCACGGCTCTACGTTATAAACTTCTGTGAAGCACTTGGAGGTTCAAAGTGCTCACAACACATCTAGATAAGTTCCTTAAGGGGTCTAGTTTCCAAAATGGTGTCACTTGTTGGGGGTTTCCACTGTTTAGGCACATCAGGGGCTCTCCAAACGCGACATGGCGTCCAGCCAATTCCGTGTTGAAAAAGTCAAACGGCGCTCCTTCCCTTCCAAACTCTGCCGTCTGCCCAAAAAGTGGTTTACCGCCACATATGGGGTATCAACGTATTCAGGAGAAATTGGACAACAATTTTTGTGGTTCATTTTCTCTTTTAACACTTGTGAAAATAAAAAATTGGTTCTGGAGTAAATTTTTTCAAAAAAGTTAAATGTTAATTTTTTCCTTCTACATTGCTTCAGTTCCTGTGAAGCAAGTAAAGGATTAATAAACTTCTTGAATGTGGTTTTGAGCACCTTGAGGGGTGCAGTTTTTAGAATGGTGTCACTTTTGGGTATTTTTTTTATCATATAGACCCCTCAAAGTGACTTCAAATGTGATGTGGTCCCTAAAAAAAAATTGTGTTATAAAAATGAGAAATCGCTGGTCAACTTTTAACCCTTACAACTTCGTAACAAAAAAATTTTGTTTCCAAAATTATACTGTTGTAAAGTAGACATGTGGGAAACGTTATTTATTAAGAAATTTGTGCGATATGACTCAGATTTAAGGGCATAAAAATTTAAAGTTTGAAAATTGCTACATTTTCAAAATTTTCACCATATTTCCATTTTTTTCATAAATAAACGCAAGTCATATGAAATTTTTTTTACCACTAACGTGAAGTACAATGTGTCACGAAAAAACTATCTCAGAATCAGCGGGATCTGTTAAAGTGTTCCAGAGTTATAACCTCATAAAGTGACAGTGGTCAGAATTGTACAAATTTGCCTGGTCAGTAAGCTGCAAATTGGCTCTGTCACTAAAGGGTTAAAGGGGTGTGTTTCTACTGAAGCTCTGTCGACACTGATTGGACAATATATGGTATGTAGGACATGCACCAAACTAGTAACACCCAAGAGGAATAACATAGGAGCAGCACAATGGACGAGAAAAAATGCTCCAGAATTGTTATATCTTAGGATTTACATTTACTAAAAAACAAATATAAGGAGAACCGCCGAGGTCTAAATCTTCCTTATGTTCATCTTGTGTCTTGTTCTATTCAGTGTCTTAATATTTTTTTTTATAAACTTAGTTTTTATTAGAATAAAAATATTTTACATTAAAGCATTAAATGGTACATCGCTGATTCACATCGTTACTGAAACAATAAGAGAAGAAAAGACAGAAAGAGACAAGAGAGGGAAAAACAAACCAAAAAGGCAGAGTATGTAAATTTTTACAAAATTCCATAAAGCAATCAAGGCAGCCCGTGTAAGCATGAGGCTAATATCTTACTAGAAAAGTAGATTATAACTAGATTATAACTATATAGTAGATTTTCTTTCTTTTTTCTCCAATAAATGCATTCAGGTCTTGTGTTCATTTTCTTTTCTATTACGGTATTTATAAGTTTTTTAAAGAACAAATAAATCCAATTCCAAATATATACATTTATAGATTTCCAGCTGAAACATTCATAAAATTAACAAACTGTGGACCTCGCATAAATTTAAAACGTCAGGGTGGTCTGCATTTTACTCTGTAAAGATGTTTTAAAACATTACTGCATATTATGGCAGCTGCAGGAGCAAAGAGCTGAATGTCAGACACAGACTGATTCCCCCCAAAAAAGGCAGAAATTGTTTATTACCATCTCTGTCTTTGCACTCAATGTATACACAACAGTGAAAGGGAATCTGGCAGCAGGTTTTCGCTATGTAATCTTAGGACAGCATTAGGTAGGGTCTGGGACACTGCTTTCAGTGATGTGTCACTTATTAGGCTCTGTGCTGTTAGTGTATTATTAGCAGGAAATTATGAGTGCCAGACTGGCTCATGCATGCATCCTAGTCCAACCATGCCCCCAGCACAGATTAGAAGTTTACTGTCAATATACAATGTACAGAGCTGCTAATCAGGGATGTGAGTGGGGTTAGCTTTCTGAGCTATGCTACATCAAAAAACTCGGATTGTATCACAACTGCTACACTCAATAAACTAAGCTAAATCGCTGGACTTAGGGTCTCCTTCTCTACATTATGCTGCTCTCAGATGAGGTAGCAAAAACCTGGTGACAGATTCCTGTTAACAACTGCTGTGTATAAACTATAGGAAGGACTAACAGTGCTTCCTCCTCCGGACCCAACGATCATGTAATTGCCGGGTGTTAGGAGGGAGCAGGAACTGCTGGGCTCTACCAGGCCCAGATCAGCTCTGATGTGCAGCAAGGAGGCTGAATTTGACAACTTACTGGGGCTAATATACCAGCTCCTGTTACACAGGAAATCAAATATATATATAAAAAAACTTAATAAATAAATATATATAAAAAGCGGCAACCGGTCCATATCACTGTAACTAGCTCTGCTCGCACTGAAAGAGAAACCAAACTTGTGCTGATATTTAAAAATAATTTCTACAGAAAGGGGATCAAAATTTAAAGTGTATTTTAATGGTTCTTAGTGGTCTTAAAAAAAGTAAAAAACAGATACACATAATCTACTCTCTACCCTGATTTTGCCAAATAAACATAAAAAATAAATAAAAGAATATGAGAATAACATAAAAATTAGGACAATTTTATATCATAAAAAAAGCTGCAAATGTTATTTGAATATCTGAACAAAAAATTTTAGACCTCTTAAAATTAGAATTTTTTTATTACCTGATCAGGAAGGGGGGATTATGGCTTAGTCTTGAACTGGTGAAATATGCACTAATCTTTAAGTGTATGTCAATTTGTGTTCCACCTGTCATCACAGAAGACCCAGTATTCCCACTCAACCAAGAAGGGCAGACTGACCCTAGTGCCTTGTCTACTAACATTTGGTACTTGTATGGAATGGGAATCAAATGCAGGTTTATACTATCTACGGTGAAGAAGATGGGTTTAATAATCTTTAAAGGGATTGTCCACTACTTGGACAAGCCCTTCTTGTTGCCCATGTTTAGCCATATTAAATTAAAAAAAAAACTTATACCCACCTATAGTGCCGGAGCCGTTCCAGCTGCAGCTCTCATATCTATAACAGCGTGGGAACCGGAAGTGAGTATAAGCTTTATTAGTTTAGTGAGGCCAAACATGGGGAATGAGAAGGGTTTGTCCAAGTAGTGGACAACTCCTTTAAGGACTACACATACTTTCTGTGTAATATGCATGCCCTTGATTTTAGTAATCATACTACAAAGAATATAGTTTTGAATACATAGCAGGTCATAGGAACGAAATTGTGTTTTCTAATGTTGTTAAGAGTGAGAGAGTGTAGGGATTCCATGTGCTGGGTACATTGTATTTTACACACATGATGTGGGTTTAGATTTAGTTTAATGAGAGATAATTCCATTATTTACTACAATATTATATCTATAGTCAATTACAACTAGACCCTTCCTTCTATGTTGATATCACTAATACCTAAATATTATAGATTCATGATATCTGCTTTTTTGAATGTCAACCACTGCACCCTACGGCAATGAACCGTTTAAGCACCTGAACTCCAGGAACGCTGTCATGGTAGGATTTATGAAAGTCATGCACCTTGACCTCACTGAGTTAATGAGGAATTATCTTCCAACACTAAGTGCTAAGATTCCTTTAAGCAAAAAGTGAAAATGAGGACATATGGTGCAAAAAGGGAGTTTCATTGCTCACCGTGTAATTAAATAATTAAATAATAGTGATGATGATACCTTGCTGCAGCTGTCTGAATTACTCATATTGCTTTATGTTATTTATGTGAGTTATCTCTGTTTCTGCATTAGCCTGATTAATCCGATAAATGATTCATGCACATTAATTGGGGTACTTAAGTGCAGTGAGGCCGTCCTGGGCCACAGGTCTTCAAAGGGAGGCCGACAAGACTGGGTTGAGGGGACCTATAAGGAGCTATACTTAAGAATGGGAGGCATATCATGGGTTAAGGGATTTGAATAATAACAAGGCTGGGGATGAAGCTGCGAGAGTAGGAGGGGTTAAAAGGTGGAGTCTAGGGGTGGCATTATAAAAGGGGGAGGCCATCTTATGGGGCAACCATTTTAGGTGCCCCAACACAGTTAAACAAGCTCCCAACCACCCTTCCCTTATTTTAGATGGCATTGTGGTCTTTTTAGGTGTAAGTTATCCAGATATGGAGAGTGTTTAGGTTTAGTTTATTGGTGTGGGCGAATTTTTATTTAGTATTAATATATTTGTCACGGCAGCTTGGTGTGGGGGGGTGGTCCTCAAAGTTGGTGGTGCCAATAAATGGCAGCTCAGAGGGGGGATCTTAAGAGGTCCTGGACTCCCCCTCGGGTGGACTAAGTGGACGGGAACATGATAGTCACAAGGAAAGGTAAAAGGGAACCTGTGGTGGATACTGGCAAGTAGAGTCTTTCCGTGTCTTCGAGTTGGTGTTTAGTGGCTTATATATATATATATATATATACATATATATATATATATGTATATATATATATATATATAGCAATGATAATAGATGTGGCAGTGCCAAGTGACAGCAACATCAGAAAGAAGGAATATGAGAAGCTGGAGAAATTCCAGGGCCTCAAAGGAGAACTGGAGAAGATGTGGAAGGTGAAGGCAACAGTGATTCCTGTGGTGATAGGAGCACTTGGAGCAGTGACCCCTAAGTTGGAAGAATGTCTACAACAGATCCAAACAGCAATATCTGAGCTCTCTGTCCAGAAAAGTGCAATACTGGGAACAGCTACGATCTTGCACAGAACCCTCAAACTCCCAGGCCTCTGGTAGAGGACCCGAGAATGAGAAAGGACAACAAAAAGACCAAGGAAGTTTTCCACATGTGATCCTTGGCTCTTGGACAACTCTTCTGATAATTCTTCTCACTCTTTTATTTGAACTCTTGCAAGGAGCACCTAGTTGTGGCCAGTTTATGGTGAAATTATGTTCTTTCCACTTCTGGTTTATTGTCCCAACAGTGCTCACTGGAACCTTCTGTAGTTTAGAAATTCTTTTGTAACAAATGCCATCAGTATGTTTTGCAACAATAAGGTTGCTAAGGTCTTGAGAAAGCTCACTGGTTTTACCCATTATAAGATATTTCTTGAGTGGCACCTTGATAATGAGACACCTTTTTTAGGCCATCAATGAAATCAGCTGATATTATTTTTCACTAACTGGCAGAATTGCTTTCTAATTGCTGATAGATTTCATCTGGTGTCATGACTGTCCATGACTTTTTGCACCTCTCTTTCGTCATGTGTTCAATACTTTTTCCCTTTGTCATTTCTCAATATTAGACATAACTTAATTTATAGACATCTATGGTTTGATATTTTTTTTCCTGTCTGGATGGGATGGGTTCTTACCGACATTTGGTGTGAATTTCATGTCAATAGCACCTTTAGAAATATATCTACTTAGAACACTGACATGTTCAATACTCATTTCACCTGCTTTATATCCACTTATTTGCAGGATATATACATGGGTGAGGTCTTTCAAATAATGCAAATTTTACTACAGTTTATGTCATGTGTTGCTTTAGAAGTCATGTACTTTCCAAAATACCGTTTCATAAGCCCACAATTTATCCTACTTGGCGTTGTGATTTAAATGTTCATGAATGCATACATACTGTGCGTGTATGTAAAATATATAGTACTGTTCAAAAGTTTCAGAAAGTGTGGAAAAGAATGCTGCAAAGTAGGAGTTCTTCTAATTAAACTTGCCCACAGTTTTTGAGGGAACTCAGCAGTGCGGTTGTTCCAAACACTGATTTGTTGATGTAGATTTGTGCAAACCCTATCTTTTCTTGTAATTCCAGACAGACTCAATGATGCTGAGATCAGGGCTGCGTTAGGGCCAATGATCACTTCCAGAACTCATTGTTCTTCTTTATGCTGAAGATAGGTTTTAATGACATTGGCTGAATATTTGGGATCATTGTCCTGCTGCAGATGCCTCTCTGATAGTATTGTATGATGGATAACTATCTGGCTATATTTCTCAGTGTTTTGGAGACCAAAAAATCGGTAATATAGGACACTATGGTCTGCCAAGAGTCACATGCCAATTGATAAATTCTGAGCCTCTTCTGAGTAAAGGGCACCTCCGGTCACTGTGCTAAAAATGCTACTCCAGTCAAGAACTGGAATAGAATATCTGCCATACAAAATGCTAGCATTATTGATGAATTTGATGGGCCCCTCACCAGCTCCAGCAATTTCGGTGGAGGTGATTCAAACTGGTGTGAAAAGCTTAAAATTAAAAAATTGATGCCCACACCTCGTTGCGCAAAAATTAAGCAACTTTTCAAAGCTTTCATGCCAGTTTTCTGGCATAACAGCTCAGATGAATCCACCCCATTATGCTTACTCCCATCTGAAAACGTCCAATATTGCCATAAGGTCAAAATTGTCAGCAACCAGTGGTACCCAGCTACAACCAAGTGCTGTTTGGCGAAATCAAGCGTGAAGTGATGTTCAGAAAGAAGAATTGTAGCCAAAAATTATACCTTTGACATGAAAGTAAGGTCAAGTGACTTAACTATGCACAAAAGCACTGGACCTGGGGTGCAGAAAAATGGCAGCAGGTGCTCTGGACTGATGAATTATTAAAATTTTGCTGCAACAAAGGCCAGTTTGTTTGCTATAGGGCTGGAGAACACCACAATAATAAGTGTCTGCAGGCAACACTGAAGTTCCTTGAAAGTTTGTGGCTGCATTTCAGCAAATGTAGTTAAAGATTTGGTGGTGATTAATGGTGTCCTCAAAGCTTGGGAATACAGGAAGATTCTTCTTGATCATACGACATCAGTGAGCATCTGATTGGCTCCCAGTTTATTCTGTAGCAGGTCAACAACTACAAACATGCAGCCAATGTCATTAGGAACTAGCTTTATAAAAAAATAAATAAAGATAAGTCCTAGAATAGATAATATGGCCTCCATAGAGCTTTGATTTAGAATAGGGGAATGGCTGGGAGTTGTAAAATATACAAAAAGGCATAGGAAAGAGTCGCAAAATGAAAAATGACGACTTGTTCTGGAAAAAAACAAGCCCTCACTGAAATCTACCAACAGGAGAAAAAACAAAATTATAAAAACTATATAATTCTGTTATCACTGTAATTACAGTATACTGACTTGAATAACATTCTTACCACTTTTACCACACAGCAAATGGCAAAAAAATAAATAAAAAAAGGAAAACCAATTTCTGAAGTGCTGTTTTTTGATCAAAATAAAAAGCAAATGACATCATGTACCCAAAATGATACCAATAAAAATGTCAACTCATTCTGCAAAAAAAGCCCTTATAAATGTTTGTTAAAAAAAAATGTAAGTCTCAGAATATAAAATACTGAAGAGAAAATAGCATGAATAGGGTCCTACCTAACATACAATTAAAGTTCTTAATCAGATTGTACTAACCTGATTTATTACTTAAAAAGCATTTTTAGATCCCTTGTATAGCTGCTAAACCTATAACACTAATGAACCATTACAGCCAATAAAAATGTGCACAAAAAATGTAAAATACATATATTATTAAAGGGAACCTGTCACCCCACCCCCCCCAGGGCCTTTTTAAGTAAAAGCGTCACCTTCAGCAGCACTAAGGCTGCATTCTGTGAAGGTGGCTCTTAGGTTTCTGATCGCTAGGAACAGTGAAATACAGACTTTTATAATTTGTCCGACATACCGCTATTGTGCCCGGAGGTATGTCTTCTTGCCCTGTGTCAACATCCTCAGAGGTGTCAATCATCCCCCTCTTGCATCTGTGCACCGCCTCCTGTGTTCGACTTACATGCCCGGCGCCTGCAGTCTGTATACATTTCTCGGGCATGCGCCGTGCGCGCTGGCCAGGAACTTACATCAGGCGATGATGTAATGTTCTCGCGCCTGCGTGGAGCGGAGGCCACAGATCCCGCCCCGCAGTGTGTTATGATGTATTCACACTGTGGGGCTGGGAATCTGGCACATGCGCAGTGAGGAAAGAGGTGGAGGAAAGCAGCAGAGGGAGATGGGGGACAGGCGCAGAGATCCTCATTGCGCAGGTGCCAGATTCCTAGCCCCGCAGTGTGAATACATTATAACACACTGCGGGGCAGGATCTGGGCCGCCGCTACACGCAGGTGCGAGAACATTACATCATTGCTTGATGTAAGTTCCCGGCCAGCACACATGCACGAGAAATGTACGCAGAGCGCAGGCGCCAGGCATGTAACTCGAACACTGGAGGTGGCGCACAGATGCAAGAGGCAGATGATTGACACTGCTGACACAGGGGGAGAAGACATACCTCCCTGTCACAATAGTGGTATGTCGGACAAATTCTAAAACTTTGTATTTCACCGTTCCTAGCGATCAGAAACCTAAGAGCCACCTTCACAGAATGCAGCCTTAGTGCTGTTGAAGGTGACTTTTACTTAAAAAGGTCCTGGGGGGGTGACAGGTTCCCTTTAAACATATTTAAAACCAAAACAACTTATATTTATTTTAATAAAAGTGTATTATAACAAAAATTAAGAAAAATAAAAACTGGACTAGAACTAAGGTTTTTTGTGGTGTGTTTGAATAAATCGCTGAGATTTGACGTCTTCCATACACAGCAGTGCGAGAGACATCCACAATTTATTCCAATTTCCAGAATATGGCAAAGCAAGATCAAATCATTATTTGTAAAAAAGCTTTTCGTAAGCAAGGCGAAATAAAAACCTACATAAATCTGGTATCACTGTAATTGTAGTGTCCTGATGAATAACACCATTTTATCAATTTACTGCTCTGTAAAAAACGTAAAAATAAAATTGGTTCCTAATTTGCTGTTTATTTACTCTGATTCCCAAAATTAAATAAAATTGGACCAGAATATGTAATATACCCCAAATAATAGCAATGAAACAGAAACTGCATTCTGTAAAAAATAAAACCTTAACCAGGTTCATCAACTTTCAATGGAAATGTAGGGGCCTTTCACATTACTGGTGGTGCTCGGACTCTGGAAAAGCAATATGGCTACCGAAATCCAATCTTGCGGAATTCTCGCTCCTAAAGCCAAATGCCCTACCTCTTCCATTCTGAGCCACACAAAGTGTGTTACCATCCACATATATGATACTATGTATTGGCAAGAGCCTACTTTACAATTAATGAGGTACCCAGGAACATATGGTGGGTACTGTGTATTGGGCACTAAAATGGCAATTTTCATTGTGCATCATCTAATGCATGCTTAATTCTGGAAAACACCTGCGAGGCCAAAATAGTCACTACAGACATAAATAAATTCCCAAAGAGATATATATTCCAAAATATGGTGAAAAAACTCTGCTGTCATCGAATATTAGGCGCTCTGCAAATGGTTGCCCGTAACTATTCCACATAATCTATTCTACAAAAGTCAAATGACATTTCCCTACCGAGTCCTGTCATGTGCCCAAACAGTATGATCAGATATAAGGTATTGCCACACTGGGGAGAAATTGCATACCAACTTTTGGGTCCATTTTTAACTTTTATCCTTTTAGAAAAAAAAAAGTTTGGGGCTAAAACAAAATAATGGTGTAAAAATGTAGTTTTTGTTTTCATGGCCCAATATTATGAAATTCTATGAAACACCTGTGTGTTCAAAATGCTGACTATGCCGCTAGATGACTTCTTTGAGGGGTGTTGTTTTATTTGGGGCTTTATGCTGTTTTTGGAACCTTAGTGGCTTTGCAAACGCAGGTTTGCATCCGCAATCTATTTAGGCGTAAAGTCAAAAAGCGCTCCTTCCCTTGCAAACCCTACCATCTGATCAAACAGCAGTTTACCAACTACATATTCATTTGGTAGCTTAATAAATTTTGGGATTCATTTTATACTAATATTCCTTGTGAAAACGAAAAACCTGGGACTAAATAGATATTTTAGTCAAAAATAATTCAATTACGGTAAATGGATTTTTTTCTATTTTTTCATTTCATTTTGCATTATTTACTGTTAAGATTTAACAAACTTTCTTAATATTATAATATTATTTTGACTACTTTGAGGGGTAAATTATCATTTATAGAGGGGTCACTTTAACAAATTTCTAATATATAGACCCCCAAAGTCACTTCAAAAATTAAGTCCCTAAAATACAGGATTTCAAAATTTTCTAAAAAATATAAAAAAAATTGCTGCTAAATATCTAAAAAAAAAATAAAAAAACATTTCAGAAATGACGGCTAGATAAAGTACACATAAATATTATTTAATAACTATTTTGTGTGGATTATCTGTTTTCGGGGCATAACAATTTAGAGCTTAATTCTTAAAAAAAAATTTGCAAATGTTGATGTTTCTAGAAATATAAAACATATTGATGTATCACAAAATAAAACACAATATAAGAATCACTAGTATATATAGAAGTATGCCAAAGTTCTTTCCACATAAAGTGGCACAGGTCAGATTGCAAAAAATGGAGCGTGGTCATGAAAGCCCAAACTGATTGCATGGGGATTAAAGGGATTGGCCACTTTATCTTTATTTTAACAAAAGTGTTGAGGACATGATTTTGTGGCACTTACTAATATATTCTGAAAGTAATACACTTCTAAGTGCCGCTTTCCTCACAGGCTTGAAATGCACTTTGACATTTTTTGAAAAAGTACTGCAGTGAATATAGTAAAGCCCTGAATCATCAAAGCGATTACACCAGAAATTTGTAAAATGCTTTGTGTTGTGCAAAAACGTAACGACTTTTCAGAGTTGCATAAAAATTTTGAGAGTTTTGGCATTTTCTGCCAATTTTGACAGCTCCGACTATATGGGTGGAGCCGAGTTGAAATGGGGTGGCTTACCTTACGCCACAGTTCCTGACTGGAGTAAGAGTTTTGACCTGGCGCATGGAGACGCATGTTCCATTAGGAGATGTGTGCCTCTTAATGTATCAAGCCGGTTTTGCTCCTATATGCCCCGTCATCAAGAACAGTATGATTAACGCTGGACTGTATGAATTGGGGCCAATGTTTTTACTGCTCTAACATCTTTTTGGTACATTTTATAGTTCTCCTGTATCACGGAGGGTGAGATAAATACAATTATATGGCATTTTCTCTGTAATCAAGAATAATATTGTGCAAAATACTGTTTAACCTAAAATCTACATAGAACATGTTTTAACAGAGGGGAAGTCTCACATAGATCTGCAGATAAGGCTCATGTGCTGGCACTTGTTTGACATACCTTGTATATGTCTGCCAGGCAGCATATACAGACAGTCGTTGATGCTCTATGCACATATGCCTAGAGTGGCCTCATCCTGTTAATATGTAGAATGACATATATTACTTGTGTGTACTCTATAGATGAACTTGGAAACCCAATGTCACTATAAGGTCACAGGTATTGATACCTATTTTGAGAAAGAGAGTGAGATTTAAAAGCTTTGGTCTACCAGTCTATACACAACATATCAGGAATTTATATACCATAAAATACTATATTTGCTGTGTAAATTGCTACTTTGAGTGATATGTCATTTATGTGACATTTACCAGAAGGAGCACACCTGGTTGGTTTTGTATTACATCTTGATAGAATGAGGGGACTAGAAGAACACTTCAATATCTAATTTAATTGGTCTACTTTGGAAAATTCATCCATTGCAAAAGGGACAGAGTAATGGTGCCCAGACTGAACCATTAGAGGCATTTGTCATGGGCCAGTTAGAAATAATATATGTTAATAATCTTATTGAGAAATATGAATTAAAACTAATAGATACATTAAAGTTACCTGTTCATCATGTGTTTACTGACAGAAAGACTCAGGTCAACACCAAACTAGTTCTCTGTTAATGTCAACACATAGGGTATACGGGTAACGTTTCTCCTTGTGGAGAGTGACATGCATGGCATGCCAGTGTGAGGAGGCTTATAAGTCATGCAATGCTCCTCTGGGAAATTAAATATGCAAATTGCTGCTCAGAGAGGACGAGGACTTGAACTCTAGTGCCACATACTGAAAGTAGCAATCCTAAAAGTCAATATTGATTCCTAAATGAGCCTTATGACATGACTTAGGATGAAAGCGAAAACCAGAATCTCAGTTTCCAGACAGGGTATTTCGAGGTGTTGCCCCTCGTCAGTACAAAGCATGAGATCTGATTTGGCTGTATGAGGAGAAAGGAGAGGTATTAAACCTTAGATTGCAGTCAGAAGCCTCTCATACAGCTAAACCAGATCTTATGCTTTGCGATGATGAGGGGGTAACACCCTGAAACACCGTGTCTGTAAATTGAGATTCTGGTTTGGCTTTTATGCTAAGTCATATTGCAAGATTCGTTAGACAGTTGATATTGACTTTTACACTTGCTGCTTCCTGTATATAGCATTAGAGTTCAAGTCCTCTTCCTCTCTCAAGAGGCAATTTGCGCGTCAATACGTAGCAATGGATTAAATGACCCATACTAAATGCACTTACCTGTTACAGATATATGACTGCAGGCTTTAGTTACTAATTTGCCACATAATTGAGCTAGAAATCATCTCTTTGCAGCTTTATACATAAAGGTCTTGCAATTTTCAGATTTCACAGAGGTTATGTGATAACATGATGTCACATAGCATTGCATTCATTCTCAAATAATGCAACTACAACATTTGAGCTGCTGGTGGGACAACCCTTAAACAATGATGGCTTATCCTGTAGTTACATTTGCTATGAGCATCCCTGATGTCATCCATCAATTTTAAAGCAAATCGATTTTGGAAGATTTTTTTTCCCCCACTGAACGCTTGAGATAAAACCCCTTGAGGGAGTTGTATTCTGACACACATTGGTTTATAAAGCACCTTTCATTTTGTGTTATGGATCATTTTGTCTGCATTTGTTAACATTCATATTCATTATGTATCTCTTTGTATGGTTTATAACATCTTCACTTCCTATTTTGAGAAAAGTTGCTTTTATTACTTTGGTTTTAAAACATGAATTATTTTCCCTTCAGCATGGGCATGTTTTGATCTGTCATTTGGTCCCTTGGCTCGGAGTTCTGTTTTCCTGCCCCTCCTACAGCACAAGAGAAATTGCTGATCCCTAGTTCCAAAGTGAAGACAAATATATTCCCACCCTGCAGGGAGCGTCCCGCAGAGCTTCTGACAGCGGTCGACTCTTCTGTCCCCACCCAGGGCAAGATGAGCAGGCCATATGTTAACCATTTTACGGCCACATCTGTGTGAATGTAGGGGCACCTGTTGCTACCTCTTCCACTAAACATTTGGTTTCTAAACAGAATTGAAACCATCTCAAACAATGCCAAGTGACCTTCACACCTCTCTTTACTTGCATATGAGTGGGCCCAGACAGTAGCAAATAAAACAAGTGCCTAGAGAAATGGAAAAGAACATTCAGTGGAATGTAATTTTCTTCAGGGCTTGCATTTTTATTTTTATTTATTGCCAATGCATTTGACAGGTTCTATCCTGCACTTAATGGTTTCTTGTGCATCTGTTAAAACTCAAATCTGAATTAATATTTTAAGCACATCTAAAATTACATGTAACTGATTGCCAAGGTAGGATATGTTCTTTTGAAAATTATAGGTGTATGCCTAATCACATAAGCTTCCTCTATAGACTCAGTTAAAGGGCAATGACACATATAAAGAGAACGTACAGTTCACAAAAAACGATCCCCAATGATCTAATATTGATAAGCTCTCTTGAGGAAGGGCGTCAATATCAAAGTCTTGGACAACCACCTATAAGATTATGTAATTTTTTAATAAACTTTCTTGTTTACAAAAAAATGTAAATTTAAAATACCGTATATGCTCATGTATAAGCTGAGTTTTTCAGCACATTCTTTTGTGCTGAAAATGCCCCCATCGGCTTATGCACGAGTCATTATCCCAGAAAGACGGCAGGGGAGGGGGAGCGGCAGAGCAGCGGGTCACAGAGGCAGGAGCCGGCAGCTGCGGTTAAAGCCTGTGCCGATGCTAAAGAGAAATGAATATTCACTCCGCTGGAATGAATATTCATTTCTCTTATAGCATGCACAGTTACAGTCGCAGCCCCAGCTTCCAGCACACATCCTACTTACCTTCCCTGCATGCCATCGCTGCATCCCATTGATTCCAGCGCCATCAGCTCTTCCGGCCGAGCGATCATGTGGCTCCGCTCATTAAGGTAATGAATATTCACACCTCTCCACTCCCATAGGCATGGAGTGAATATTCATTACCTTAATGAGAGGAGCCACATGATCGCTCGGCCGGAAGAGCTGATGGCGCCGGAATGAGATGCAGTGAGGTCATAGAGAAGGTAAGTAGGATGATTTTTTTATAGGAACCATGCATACAAGGATAGGGGATAAGGAGCCATGCATACAAGGACAGGGGCAGCGGAGCTATGCATACAGGGACGGGGAGCTATGCGTACAAGAACAGGGACAGGGGAGCCATGCATACAATGACAGGGATGGGGAAGCCATGAAAACAATGACAGGGACGAGGGAGCCATGCATACCAGGATAGGGATGAGGGGAAAATACATACCCGACTTATACTCGAGTCAATAAGTTTACCCAGTTTTTCGTGGCGAAATTTGGTGCTTTGGTTTATACTCGGGTCGACCTATACTCGAGTATATACGTTATCTGGCAGGGTCACAGAAGAGCTTATCTCAAATCTTTGCAGCCCTTATAAAGTATTTTTACTCCAATTTGAGTACATAGGTACTTGGATACCCCTTTATGGCCCCTATTAAGAGTGATTCCAATAAACGTGCCCCCCCTAAACATAGCATAAAACCCCCAAAGTGAATTCTTCCACAGTAAACTTTTGATCAGGGTCATTTGGATGTTTTGGGTTGTCATTATCATTTAAAAAGAGAAAGCACAGTAGTTTGACAATAAATGGCTTCACCCACAACCATTAACCATGAGTGGAGAAAAAGTTTTGATGTTATCATTCATGTTCTCTGAAAAAAAGGCCAAGAAAGCAAAAATTGTGCCGGGGTATGTAAACTTTTGAGCACAACTGTAGTTATAAATATCTAAATACCTACAGTTTTCAAATCACACATTTTATCTACAGAAGTAATCACCATGTAATTAAAATGGCCATCATCTTGTGACATTGACAAAGACATGCCCTAAAATATTAGGACAGGTGCCTGTTGGGAAAAGCAGTAGGAAGTTCTGCCCCCTCTGTTCAAGTGTAGGAAGGCCTGTTCAGGTGGATATTATGATCTAATATTGGAGTTACCAGGATTAGCGAGGTAACCAGAGGCTGCTCACACTGCTGTCTACTCTGCCTTTCTGATCTAATAAGGGAGATACCAGTGATGCAGAGAATAAGAGGCTGTTCACACTATTTGTCCACCTGTTTATTGGATCTATCACTGGAGAAACCAGCAGTGCTGAGGCACACTGATGTCCACCATGTGTATCTGACCTAATGCTGGAGATACCAGAGGAGCTAAGGTAAAAAGATACTGCTCACACTGCTGTCCACTCTGCTGATACCAGGAGTGCTGCTGAGGTAAGAAGATGCTCACACTATGGTCCACCCTGTTGATATCAGGAGTGCTGAGATAAGAGGAAGCTGCTCACACTGTTGTCCACCCTGTATAAATGCTGAGAGGCTGCTGTGATTTGGAGATAGCTTGAACAGAAATGGTATATGTTATGTCCATGAAAGGATCAGAACTTTCTATTGCACATACTCACAGGCACCTGAAAGATTTCTATTAATGTAACAAAACAGCGGCCATTTTAATGTCCTACTGTATAATAATTTATCTCCTTAGACAAAATGGTTGTGATTTACTATTAAAATATTTAGGAATGTTTTTTTATTCCAGGAGAATCTCTTTACATTTTGTTCATCATATTTTACAATACAATTTATACTATGGGTTTCATCAAGCATAAAGGGTATGTCCAAGGCTATAATATTTTTTTTACTATGTGCCTAAAAATGAACAGGCAGCTGCTAACAGAGGTAACTACCTGCTTGTTCTTCCCAGTGTCAGCTCAGAGTGGTCGCTCACTGCTGCTGCCGGCGATTCAGTTGCTCCACATTAACAGATAAGCTCCTCTTCTTCTGTTTTGCTCTGTTGACAGGTTGTGCAGCTGAATCGCTGGCAGGAGCGGTTGTTACTGCTCTGTGCCAGCAGACATTGTAGCTGGGCACAACGACCTGCCTGCTAGAACTTAGGACAGCAGTAAGAAAAAATATGCAGTATAGTCCTGTAGAACCCATTTAACCTAACCACAGAATATAGGTAGAAAAATAATAATAATAGTTTGTAATATTTATGACTATTTACATAATGTCTTACTACAAGTCCATCATATTCAATGCTGTCATGTTAAAATCTACTATAAATTGATCATTATTGGAGAGTTGCAGTTTTTTGCTCTCCATGCAAGACGCTACTTATTTTCCTTCCTTCTGTACCATGTAATTTTTGACTTATATTTTCTCTCTTTCCAGAGTACTCTGCAATGATATTTTGGGTTTAAAGTTGCCCAATGATCCCATACTGACTCCAAACACTGTCTGCTTGACATTACCTGGCTTAAGTAGGCGCCAGCTTGGACTTTGTGTGCGCAGCCCTGATGTGACAGCTTCCGCTTTACAGGGAATTCAAATAGCTATCCATGAATGTCAGCACCAGTTGAAAGGGCAGCGCTGGAATTGTTCCACTTTGGAGACCGGGGGCAAAGTACCACACGACAGTGCTATCCTGAAAAGAGGTATGGTCAATGTCAAAAAATACTTGGGTTATCTATGACATACAATTAAGTTTTACAATATATTTAAAGGTAATTTGTCATTTGAGAGCAGCATAATGTAGGAAAAGAGACCCTGAATCCAACAAAATATCACTCAGTTTACTGGGTACAGCCGCTCTGACACAATCAGAGCTTTTGGATGTAGAATGAGGAAAAATTTTAGGGAGCAAAAACAGTGCAATAGGGTCTTATCCAAGAGAAAAATGAAAAAAATCCAGCTGCTGCAGGTCCAACGCATCCTCAGCCCGAAGAAGCACAGAAAGGGAATATTGTGGATAATCGTACTGCTGGTAATTTATGTGATGAATCCAGGTCTACACAAGTGGTATTTGTGGTTTCTTTATTTAGCCTACACATTTCAAAGTACTACAGACTTCTTCATCAAGACAAAAAAAACACACCATGCAACACAATACAGATATATTTATAAAATGTGAGTAAAGAAAAAAATGCAAGACGGGATGAATAAAATATAATTAATCTTTATTGAAAAAAACATGGGAAAACAAAAAAGTGGATATGAAGTACAATGGATGGCTGCAATAATGATGGTCTATGAAATAATTGATATGGTAGTAGAACAGGGGGAAAAATCAAGTTGATTTTAAATAAAGTGCAAGTGCAACATGTATATACAGCCCAATGGATAAACAGCCCAAGAACCTGGGATAAATAATTAGTAAAAATATATACATATATAGTAACAATCAGCTAGCTGAAAAATATAAAACTATGCATATATAAATAGATGTATAAGTTGATCACTTAAAAGTTGAATAATATATCAATGAATAGGGGCAAAATTGCCAGTGTATGAATTAAAAAAAACCCACAAGATTTCAACTAACTGAATGAATACTGATAATATGAATGCAAACAATGAGGTTCATAAATAAAACACATATTAATACATCATTGCTTGCATTCATATTGTTAGTATCTATTTAAATAATTGCCTTGTAATGTTTTCATTTCCTGTTCTGTCCAGATGTCACCGTATCCCAGAATTTGAAGCGGAGGAAGTTCACCATATTGCGACACCTAAGTGATGGGTGTCTCAATATGGAAACTGCTGCTGGTACCAACCTATTGCACGGTACTACCAGCGGAATACTGTCGCACCACACACACACACTCTATACGCCATACGCACCACACACACTCACACCGAGTCACAGTTACACTCACACTCACGCAGCCTCTTGCATGGTACCACCAGCAGAACACTGTCGCACTGCACCTGCGCAAATTCCGCGCAAGCACAGTGAATCATTCGGCTGATCCCGGCGGCAGATGCGCAACGTGTCTACAGTCAGAGGAAGCCGGTCACATTAAAGGGGTTTTCCCACGAACGAAAGTTCATTTTAAAAATTGTCTGTGTCTGACCGTGTATGGAGCATGCCACATCTCCTGGGCAGGGGAGAAAGCAAGACAATACTGACATTACAGCAGGGGATCACAGAGGATTCATTTTGTGAGGTAAAATATTTCGCTGACTGTTTCTAAACAATATTTTACCTCACAAAATGTATCCTCTGCGGTCTCCTGCTGTAATATCAGTATTGTCTTTTGCTTCCTCCCCTGCCCAGGAGCTGTGGTATGTTCTGTACACGGTCAGACACATGGGTGAGAGAGACAGAGCACAGGGGGGAGACAGCTCAAATGGGACTGCATATGAGGGCACAACACAGCACAGGAAGGAGAGAGACAGACAAGGGGGATAGCACATGGGGTAGACAGGTCAAAGAAGAGAGCACAGATGAGAGAAGTCAGCACATGGGGAAAGAGAGAGTGGATAGGTGGTTAAGCACATGGGGGAGAGAGTCTCAACGTTGCAAAGCCTGCCTCTATCGTGACATTACCACCCTCCCGATGCTATAGCATCAGGCCTCCATCTAGTTCAGTATACAGTAAATAGGTGTTCGCCGTAACTACAAATCTAATAAACTGCAAAATGATTCATTCTCGCTTAAAGAATAGGTATATTTTGCACTTACAATAATACAGTATATTAAAAAAACATCAAATAAACTTTTCATTTTTTCATTATTCTCTGTAAAAGTACAATATTTATGCAGTGGGAAAAATATATATTTGATACACTGCCAATTTTGCAAGTTTCCCCACCTACAAAGAATGAAGTGGTCTGTAATTTTTATCGTAGGTAAACTTCTACTGTGAGAGACTGAATATAAAAATAAAAATCAGAAAATCATATTGTATGATTTTTAAGTAATGAAATTACATTTTATTGCATGAAATAAGTATTTGATCACCTACCAACTAGCAAGAATTCTGGCTCTAACAGACCCGTTAGTTTTTCTTTAAGAAGCCCTCCTACACTGCACTCATTACATGTATTAATTGCACCTGTTTGAACTCGTTACCTGTGTAAGAGACACCTGTCGACACACTTAATCAAATGCCAACCTTTCTAGCATGGCCAAGGCCAAAAATTTGGCTAAAAAGACCAGGGACAAAAGTGTAGATGTGTGCAAGGCTGTGATGAGCAATAGGCTAGCAGCTTGGTGAGAAGGCAACAACTATTGGCACAATTAGAAAATGGCAGAAACACAAGATGACTGTCAATCTTCTTCGGTCTGGGGCTACATGCAAGATCTCGCCTCGTGGGGTAAAGATGATCCTAAAAAAGGTCAAGAATCAGCCCAGAACTACACAGAGGGACCTGGTGAATGACCTGAAGAGAGTTGGGACCATTACCATTCCACAATATGCTGTCATGGATTAAAATCCTACAAGGCACGCCAGCACATGTCCAGGTCCATTTGAAGTTCGCCAATGACCATCTGGATGATCCAGAGAAGGCATAGGAGAAGATCATGTGATCAGATGAGACCAAAATAGAATTTTTTGGTATCAACTCCACTCGCCGTCTTTGGTTGGAAGAAGGATAAGTACAACCCCAAGAACACTGTCCCAACTGTACGGCATGGGGGGAAACATCATACTTTGGGGGTGCTTTTCTGCAAAGCAGATAGGATGACTGCACCATATTCAAGGTAAGATGATGGGGTCATGTATCGCAAGATTTTGGCCAACAACTTCCTTCCTTCAGTAAGAACATTGAAGATGGGTCATGTCTGAGTCTTCCAGCATGACAATGACCCGAAACACACAGTCAGGGCAAATGAGTGGCTCCGTAAGATGTATTTCAAGGCCCTGGAGTGGAAAATCTTTCATGGTAGCTGAAACTCAATGTTGCTCCGCAACAGCCCAGAAATCTGAAAGATCTGGAGAAGATCTTTATGGAGGAGTGAGACAAAATCCCTGCTGCAGTGTTTGAAAACTTGGTCAAGAACTACAGGAAACGTCTGACCTCTGTAATTGCAAACAAAGATTTCTGTACCAAATATTAAGTTCTGTTTTTCTATTTTATCAAATACTTATTTCATGCAATAAAATGCTAATTAATTATGTAAAAATCATTTTAAAATTCTGTCTTTCATAGTTGAAGTGCACCTACTATAAAAATTACAGACCTCTCCATTCTTTGTAGGTGGGAAAACTTTCAAAATCGGCAGTGTATCAAATACTTATTTTACCTACTGTATATACACAGTACTGAGGCTTAAGACTGGGTGAGGAACATCAAAACTCTGAGTCAGATGTCCAGCTGCAAGTATTTAATTGACCTCACAACACCGCTCTCAAAAACGATCAAGGTGCAGAGCAAGACAGCAACGGAGGCATTTCCTGTTCAACAATGACTTTTGTTTTTGTCTTGGATGAAATGATAGCCAGAGATTGGACTGGACACCATGTGAGCCACACTGTGACAAGGCCTTCACAAGGGAACATGAAAGTGTCCCAGGAGATATTTTTTGACAATGCAAGGCCACTGGTTGCTTGCGCAACTGTGAGCAACCTTGTGTGGTTTAAACGTGCTACCTTAGCCTGTAGCATCTCCAGAATTGACTCCAACCAAGCACATCTGTGACATAAATTATTGTTAATTGGAAAGGAAGCTGCCAGCAGTGGAACTTGATGATTTGCGCACTCAAGTGCATTCAACGTGGCAGAACATTCCTCAGACAAACATAAATAACCTCACTGATTGCATGCCATGGCATGTAAGTGTGTTTACTTCTGCAGGTGGAGCTCATACTTAATACTGAATAAACTGAGATGTTTTGAAAATTTTGCTCCATTTTTTTCATCATTTGCATATCATTAAGATGTCTATCGATCTTGTAATTTCCACAACTCCATGACTTTTCCTTCTTGGTATTGCAGCTTCAATGTTGAGAAGTGTATGTACCTACTGTATATCCCTCTGATTTCAGTACAGATTATATATTTCCAGCCTCCTGGACTATTCCGGTTTGTAATATAAGCAATTTAATAAAAAGATTATGGCCTGATTCATCAAAGCGATTACTCCACAATTCTGGAGTAAATCAGTTTGAAAAGTTTAAAAAGTTTTGCACAACATGGAGATGCAAAAAAAATTTGAAACTTTTTGGTATTGTCACATTTGTTTTTGTGGAGCTTGCTCGTGAGCGTGACACCACAGTTCATCTAATTCATGATCAGCTGTGGTATGGGTTATGACAAATCTTACTCCAGTGCCTGACTGGAGTAAGATTTGTAGCAAAGCGCAAAGAGGAGAACAACACTTTTCAGACATGTGCCTCTGAATGAATCAGGAATGTCTGACTTCAACACGACCCTCAGCAATACTGATGTGAACATCGCCAGTCTTAATGAATTTGGGGCCTATTTTGGGAGAGTGTTTTAAATGTTAAACTGGTACATGAGTAATACTAGGATCCCATGAATGAGTTCCCTTGCAGCTGCTATACCAATTATACTATACCTATATAAGGAACCACTTATGTACAGAATGCAATAGTAGGAACAGTAATAATTCTACTCCATAATAAAATACATTTTACAGCATTTTCGCTATTTTATTATCCAAGATCCTATAGATGGCTATTGAAAGAGCAGCCTTAATTTATAGTTATGCTTTTGGGAGACATACAGTATAATACAGTAGGATTTGTTAGCTTCATTTCTCACATCTTTGAGTGTTCTGACAATGTATTAAATTGGGAATAGAAAAGCTGTAAAGCATTAAATATGCTATTATTTGGAAAGTGATGAATTTCATATACTCCACAAGGATTAGGTGGATTATTGTAAGCCTTACATTGATGTCTATGTTTGATGTCGACATTATTTATGCATTTTAAACATTTTAGATTGTTTTGATACTTTAACATAAAAACCTTATGTTTAACATTAAAAATTATTTTTCTTGAAAATATATATTAATTATCCATGTTCAATTATGTTTCATCATCACATCTACTACTGGATAGTTTGTTATTTTGGCAATTGTAAAAAATCATAAATAATAAAAGAAAATACTTAAACATTAGGGAAAAAACACTATTATAACTAAGTGCGAAAAACATCACCACATTAAAGGCGAATTTACCCTGGTACCTTTGGAATAACTTCAAACTTTTCTGTCATCAGTAAGAAGCCTAAAAGCATATTGAACCATGGCCAATGAGGATTGAGTTATGAAGGCAAAGTACCGGTATATAAAACAGAATAGAAGCTTACTATTTACAGCTGCTTCTGCTGGGAAATTCCCAAGTGCAAGTAGCAACTTCACAATTTGTAGAGGTCTGACTCTTAGGATGGGAGTTTTGGAGAACTGTGCTTCTGTTAGAGTAATGATCTGGACTAATTTTCAGTCTTAACCCTTTCTTGTAGTATGCTCCTCAAACCAGATCTGATCTGTGAGTTAACTGTCTCTCACAAACATAGTAAAGTTCTAGCAAAGCTTTGAATTGCTCAAAAGAGACTATATGCCATAGTAGCAAGAAACGATGTATAAAACTTGTAGATAGAAGTGAAAAAAATAATGAGCAAATGAAACATCTCCGCAGAGTTTTCTGTAGAAATTCACCATGTGTTGGTCCACTAAGTTGATATTGGCAAAAAGATTTACAAGACCATGTGGTCACATCAGTATTCCGTGGCTGCTGGATCATAGCCCTACACTTGTCCTCCTATGTGTCACTAATTCTGATGTAACTTCTGATTAGTAGGCCTAGAGTGATGTCATCATTGCAGCACAACACACTCATAATGCCATGCTGGCCTACTAAGAAGAGGTGCTAGGGATGTCAGCAGTTAGGAGGGGCTATTGTGACCACTAGACCATGGTCCTGCAAACTTTTTGACCTACTCTACCACAAACGTATCAAACCTAAAACATTTTTGCTAATATTACTTTTCAAAATGTTTATTTTTAGACAACGTTTTTAGTAGACTCTATGACTGGCTTTACAATAAAAACCTTGGTCTCAATTCATGAAGAGTGGCTTTTCCAGTCATAATAAGGGCCATTCAGGAATTAGATGCCCCAAAATTATTAACAAGTGCAAGCTACTCAATTAGTTCATTGCATTTAATTAATGGGGTGCACCTCGCAAGAAATGCTGCTCAAATCAGTCGGCACTGTTGATGAATTTGATAGGCTGGCGTAACCATGCCCTGTTCGCTCCAACTCCGCCCATTTTGGCTTAGCTGCTTGAAACAGGCTTGAAATTGGCAAAAGAATCAAAATTATTACGCAACTCCACATTACACAAAATTTTTGGGACTTTTCAAAGTATTTTGTAGCAGTATTCTGCAGAAAACACTTAGATGAATCACCCCCATTATTTACTTTTTTCTCTGCCCAATTAAAAAGGATTTGTAAACTGTTTTTATTGGTCCCTGACAACTTTAATAGAAGACTGTTCATTGGGCAGATTACTTATTATGTACAGACACATGTTTTTCATAGTGTTAGTTCAACTGATGTCAACAAGAACATTTCCATATTATGAAACCTCTAAACAGTTTCATTCTACACAATTTTTTAAATTTTTGTTTTCTCCTCTAGGTTTTCGGGAGAGCGCCTTTGCCTTCTCTTTGCTAGCAGCTGGAGTTATGCATTCAGTAGCCACAGCTTGCAGTCTGGGCAAACTGCAAGGCTGTGGATGTGAATGGAAACGGAAGGGAACTGAGGAGAAGATACGTTTAAAGTTGAACCAACTGCAACTTCAAGCTTTATCTAAGGTAAGGGGTCTCCCCAGAGACTTGACTCCACTGCTTAGGGAGACCCCTGAGCCCAGCCCCCAGGATACATGGGAATGGGGAGGCTGCAAGCATGAGCTGGAATTTGGAGAGAAATTTTCCAGGGATTTTCTTGACTCCAGGGAGTCACCAAGGGATATTCAAGCACGAATGAGGATACATAATAACCGTGTGGGGAGACAGGTAATGAATAATATATTTATGTACTATATATACCATTTTGGGTTACCTACGCATTACATAGAAACTTTTATAACATCCCATTCTAAAATCATAGGTATTCATATTAATTTGGTTCCCCCTTTTACAGCTAAAACAGCTTCTATTCGTCTGGGAAGGCTTTCCAGAAAAAGAATATTTGTGAAGTCAGACACTGATGTTTGACGAGAGGGCCTGGCTCCATTCTGGTCCACTCCAGAGGTGTATGATGGTTTTGAGATCAGGGCTTTATGCAAGCCAGTCGTTTTCTTCCTCACTGTAGTCACCCAACTATGCCTTTATAGAACTTGATTTGTGCATAGGGGTCACAGCCATGCTGGAACAGAGAAAGACATTCCCCAAACTTTTTCACAAAGTTGGAAGCTACAATTGTCCACAATGTCAAAAAGGCATTATGGTAGCCCTTCACTAGAAATAAGGGGCATAGACTTACCCCTGAAAAACAACCCCATAGTATTATCCTTTCTCCACCAAACTTTACAGTTGGCACAGTGCAGTCAGGCAGGTAACGTTCTCGTGGGCAAACCCACATGCATCCATCAGACTGCCAGATAGAGAAGTATAATTACTCATTCCACAGAATGCAACCGGACACTTGATATTTTGCTTGGTGATGCAAGGCTCGCGTGCAGCTGCTCGTCCATGGAAACCCATGCCATGCAGCTCCTGATGCAAAAGCATTTTTGCTGATGTTAATGCCAGAGAAGGATTGAAACCCAGCAGACTCCACAGACCGTTGGCATCCTTTATGCACTCGGCATCTCAGTAACTTTTTACATGCTTCAACTATGTAATAATTACATTTAAAACTTAGATTTGGATACGATACAGAGCACAAAAAGGAGTAGGCATGACAGATATGTACATCATGATTATTACACAGTACAGCTTCTGTACTGATGGAATCAGCTGTAAGAGCTAAAATTATATACCCACTAGGTTTCTACTGTAATTGCTAGGATTTGTGGTCTGGCAATCCTAGCAGTTTATCCTCTCGTATGCCACTGAAGAGTTTGACAAAAGGTAATAATTCCCTTTGGCAGCCCATCAGTTTCCCTGAAGCATGATCAGAGTGTCATTGGCAACCGAAGGCCTAACTATACACCATAGTCTCTCAAATCTTACCAGAAGTGAGGCCTGATAGGAGAGTGACAGGATAGTGTAATGCACAGCACAACTAAGGTAGTGCTGTGTATTACTAAAACAATCATATGTTCGCATAATCAATTCTCCTTGATGAACTAATAAATATGGAAAAAATGGACATTTTTTTAAAAAAAGAGTAAAAACACCCTTCCCAAAATCCCAGTTTTCCCAATAAAAACACAATGTTTCAATCTTGAAAAAAATAAATACAGCTTAAAAATGGCTCATGTTTGTTATCATCGCATCTGTAAGATCATGTACCACAAATCTGTATCATTTTGGGGATTTCTGCTGTTTTGGAAGCGTAGGGGCTCTGGAAATTGCACATACAAAACACTATTAAGGAAACATTGCTCCCTAAAAGCCAAAAGGCACTTCTGAGTCTTACCTTATACCCAAACAAAAGTATATCAACATTCAACATATATAGGGCATTGCCATACTTAGAAGAAATAGTATAATAATTTACATTGTGCATTTTTCTTTATTGATATGGTAGAAATGAAACATTTTCATCTAAATCTAATTACTTTAACAAATGTAATTTCTCTTTTTCTCACATCCCAATTTTAAATAAATTGGTAATACACTTATAGGATAAAAATATTCATTACACCCCCAGGTGATTTAATTGAGGAGTGTGGTTTCCAAAATAGGTTCAGTTGACTGGGCTTTCTACTGTTTTGGCACTTCGGGGGCTCTGCAAGTGGCGCTCACAAGCTATTTCTTCTAAATTTGTGCTCCAAAAGTGATTCTTCCTTTCTGAGCCCTACCGTGTGCACAAATAGTAGTTTCCGACCGCATATTGTGTATTGCTGCATTCCGAAGAAACTGCTTTATAAATGTTTAGGTTTGTTTCCTCCTATTATTCCTTGCGAAAATTAAACATTTGGGACTATAATAACATTTTTGTGGAAAAAAATGAATTTTTCATCTTGACGTCCCAATGTTATAGTATTATGTGAAGCATCTGTAGGTTAAATATGCTCACCACATTCTTAGGGGAATTGTTTGAGTGGTGTGGTTTCCAAAATTGGGTCCTTTGTGTGGAGTTAGTGCTCTTCTGACAGTACAAGGGCTCTACAAATGTGCCATGGTTCCAAGAAACTATACAAGCATAGTCTACTTTCAAAATTACACTCCTTCCTTTTAGAGCTCTACTGTGTGCCTGAACAGTAGTTTTACCTCACAAATGTGGTATTGTGGTGCTGGAGAAATTGCGCAACAAATTAGGAGATCCATTTTCTACAACCACCCTTAGGAAAATGAAACATTTGGAACCAAAGCAACATTTTGGGGAAAAAATTTAATTTTTAATTTTCACGGTCCAATGTTTTAAAATTCTTTTGGGTTCAAAATGCTCACCACATACCTGGATAAATTCCATGAGTGGTGTAGTTTCGGCTCTTTTGACACTTTTGGGGGTCTTCAACTGTGACATGATATTCGCAGTCTATTTCAGTGAGATCTGTGATTGAAAAATCAAATAGCGCTCCTTCCCTTCCGGGCCCTCCCGTGTTACCAAACAGTAGTATTACTCCACATATGGTGCATTGGTGTACTCAGTAGAAATTGCACAAAAAACATGTTGGTCAATATTCTACTGTTACTCTTGTGAAAATGAAAAATTTGGGGCTCAATCAACATTTTTGGGGAAAAAAATGTAATTTTAGTTTTCACAGTCCAATGTGTTAAAATTTTGTGAAGCACCTTTGGGTTCAAAATGTTGAGATTGTAGGAAGAGAATACTTTTCCTGGTCTGTGTGTGTACAATTTCATTAAGAGAAAAAAATTCGGCTCAACGATGAAGTGAAAACACCAATTCTTTATTCACTCAAATTTGGCAAAATAGAGGATAAAATTATCAGCATGGATAGAACAAAATGTTTGCGTTATCAACGCGTTTCAGATGTTGCAGCACCCTTAGTCAAATTTGAGTGAATAAAGAATTGGTGTTTTCACTTCATCGTTGAGCCGGATTTTTTTCTCTTTTGGAATCCTATACGCCATGACACGGCAGTTCCGTGCTCTGGGCTTCAAGATGTCTTAATCAGTGACCTGAACTTTTTCTTATTTATTTCACAATTTCATTAACCCCTTCCCGACCCATGGCGCCGACGTAGGCGTCGTTCCTGCGGGTCGGGTGACTGGGGTCACTGAAAGGTCACCCGACCAGCAGTAACAAGACTCTGTGTGCATCACCACAGTGGGTGTGGCTTAACCCTCACGTGGCTACAATCGCTCTGATTGGCTGTTAAAAGTGAAACAGCCAATCAGACAGGTTTGTAATATTTCACCAATGAAATCTGGTGAAATATTACAATCCAGCCATGGCCGATGCTGCAATAGCATCTGCCATGGCTGGACACCGAGTTCCGACCCTCCCCACACCGAGTGACGGCGGTGATTGGCCGCCGCCACCGATTGATGGCGGCGATCGGTCACCGCCGTCACTATCTGCTCCTCTGTGCTCCGGTCCGCTCCCCTCCTCCTTGCCTCCGCTCCCCCTCAGCTTCCAATCCCCCCCCTCAGCTCCTCTCACCTCCCCCCGGTTCTCTGTTGTCCCTGGATCCGTCCCGGCATCCGCCCGGGACTCTTCATGGGAGCCGCCATCTTAGAAAATGGCAGGCGCATGCGCAGTGCGCCCGCCGAATCTGCCGGCCAGCAGATTCAATACATTTATTTTGATCACTGTGATAAACTCTCACAGTGATCAAAATAAATAAAAAAGTAAATAAACGCCCCCTTTATCACCCCCATAGGTAGGGACAAATAATAAAATTTAGAAAAATTTTTTTTTTCTATTAGGGTTAGAATTACAGTTAGGGTTAGGGTTAGGTTAGGGTTAGCCTTAGGGTTAGGGTTAGACTTAGGGTTAGAGTTAGCATTAGGGTTAGGCTGGGTTTACATTACGTTCTGGCAGTCCGTTTGACAGACTACGTTATACCGCGGTGTAACGCAGTCCATTAACACTGCCATTTACCCCCATTTGCCGGCGCATCGCAACACATGCCGTAAAGCGGCATGCGTTCGCGACATGCCGTCATTCAGAGATGGAGTCTCGGACGCTGGCTGCAGCGTCTGGGCTCCTTCACCGCTAGCGCAGATGAATCATCTGCTGATTCATCTGCGCTAGCGGGTATAGCATAACGCGATCGAGTTATGCTATACCTTTACCAGCCCGTCAACGCTATGTGTTGAACGGGCTGGTAAAATGTAATGTGAACCTAGCCTTTAGCATTAGGGTTAGAATTAGGGTTAGGGTTAGAATTAGGGTTACGGTTAGAATTAGGGTTATGGTTGGAATTTGGGTTACGGTTGGAATTAGGGTTACGGTTAGAATTAGGGTTAGGGTTGGAATTAGGGTTAGGGTTGGGGTTAGGGTTGGGATTAGGGTTAGGCTTGTGGTTAGGGTTAGAGTTTGGATTAGTGTTAGGGGTGTTTTGGGGTTAGGGTTGATATTAGGGTTAGGCTTGTGGTTAGGGTTATGGTTAGGGTTGGGATTAGGGTTAGGGGTGTGTTGGGGTTAGGGTTATGGTTAGGGTTTGGATTAGGGTTAGGGGTGTGTAGGGGTTAGGGTTGTGCTTAGGGGTGTGTTGGGGTTAGAGTTGGAGTTAGAATTGAGGGGTTTCCACTATTTAGGCACATCAGGGGGTCTCCAAACGCGACATGGCGCCACCATTGATTCCTGCAAATTTTGAGTTCAAAAAGTCAAACAGTGCTCCCTTTATTCCGAGCCCCGATGTGTGCCCAAACAGTGGTTCCCTCCCACATATGGGATACCAGCATACTCAGGACAAACAGGACAACAACTTTTGGGGTCCAATTTCTCCTGTTACCCTTGTGAAAATAAAAAATTGTGGGCTAAAAAATAATTTTTTGAGGGAAAAAAATTATTTTTTATTTTCATGGCTCTGGGTTATAAACTTCTGTGAAGCACTTGGTGGTTCAAAGTGCTCACTACACATCTAGATAAGTTCCTTGGGTGGTCTAGTTTCCAAAATGGGGTCACTTGGGGGGTTTCCACAGTTTAGGCATATCAGGGGCTCTGCAAACGTAACATGACGCCCGCAGACCATTCCATCAAGTCGGCATTTCAAAACTTCACTATTTCCCTTCCGAGCCCCGACGTGTGCCCATACAGTAGTTTTCTCCCACATATGGGATGTCAGCGTACTCAGGACAAATTGGACAACAACTTTTGAGGTCTAATCTCTCCTGTTACACTTGGGAAAATAAGAAAAATGGGGACTAAAAGATCATGTTTGTGGAAAAATATGATTTTTTTATTTTCATGCCCGGGCGTTATAAACTTCTGTGTAGCCCTTGGGGGTTCAAAGTGCTCACCACACATCTAGATAAGTTCCTTGTGGGGTCTAGTTTCCAAAATGGGGTCACTTGTGGGGAGTTTCTACTGTTTAGGCACATCAGGGGCTCTTCCAACTTAACATGACGCCCGCAGACCATTCCATCAAAGTCGGCATTTCAAAACGTCACTACTTCCCTTCCAAGCCCCAACGTGTGCCCGAACAGTGGTTCCCCCTTCATATGGGGTACCAGTGTATGTAGAACAAACTGTAGAACAACTTTTGAGGTCCAATTTCTCCTGTTACCCTTGTGAAAATAAAAAATTGTGGGTTAAAAAAATCAGTTTTTGAGGAAAAAAATGATTTTTTATTTTCACGGCTCTGCATTATACACTTCTGTGAAGCACATGGTGGTTCAAGGTGCTCACCACACATCTAGATAAGTTCCATAAGGGGTCTAGTTTCCAAAATGGTGTCACATGTGGGTTTTTTTCTCTGTTTAGGCACACAGGGACTCTCCAAACGCGTCATGGTGTCCGCTAACAATTGGAGCTAATTTTCCATTCAAAAAGTCAAATGGCGCTCCTTCCCTTCTGGGCCCTGCCGTGCACCCAAACAGTGGTTCATGACCACATATGAGGTACCACCGTACTCAGGACAAACTGGACAACAACTTTTGGGGTCCAATTTCTCCTGTAACCATTGTGAAAAGAAAAAATAGGGGGCTGAAAAATCATTTTTTGAGAAAAAAAATGATTTTTTATTTTCAATGCTCTGCGTTATAAACTTCTGTGAAGCACCTGGGGGTTCAAAGTGCTCACTGTGCAACTAGATAAGTTCCTTAGGGGGTCTAGTTTCCAAAATGGGGTCATTTGTGGGGGAGCTCCAAAATTTAGGCACACAGGGGCTCTCCAAACACGACATGGTGTCCGCTAACGATTGGAGCAAATTTTCCATTAAAAAAGTCAAATGGCGCTCCTTCCCTTCTGAGCCCTGCCGTGCGCTCAAACAGTGGTCCCCCCCACATATGGGGCACCAGGGTACTCAGGAAAAACTGGACAACAACTTTTGGGGTCCAATTTCTCCTGTTACCCTTGTGAAAATAAAAAATAGCGGGCTAAAAAATAATTTTTGAGGAAAAAAATGATTTTTTATTTTCACTGCTCTGCGTTATAAACTTCTGTGAAGCACTTGGGGGTTCAGAGTGCTCACAACACATCTAGATAAGTTCCATAAGGGGTCTAGTTTCCAAATTGGTGTCACATGTGGGGTTTTTTCACTGTTTAGGCACACAGGGGCTCTCCAAACGCGTCATAGTGTCCGCTAACAATTGTAGCTAATTTTCCATTCAAAAAGTCAAATGGCGCTCCTTCCCTTCTGGGCCCTGCCGTGCACCCAAACAGTGGTTCATGACCACATATGAGGTATCTGTGTACTCAGGATAAATTGCCCAACAAATTTTATGATCCATTTTATCCTGTTGCCCATGTGAAAATGAAAAAACTGAGGCTCAAAGAAAATTTTTGTGAGAAAAAAGTACTTTCTTTTTTTTACGGATCTACTTGTGAAGCATGCTCACTATGCATCTAGATAAGTTCCTTGGGGGGTCTAGTTTCCAAAATGGGGTCACTTGTGGGGGAGCTTCAATGTTTTAGGCACACAGGGACTTTCCAAATGCGACATGGCAACCGCTAAATATTCCAGCATATTTTCCATTCAAAAAGTCAAATGGCGCTCCTTCCCTTCTGAGCCCTGCCGTGCGCCCAAACAGTGGTTTATGACCACATATGAGGTATCTGTGTAGCTTTAGTTCCTGAAGCGTTAATAATCTTCTTCAATGTAGTTTTGAGTAGCTTGAGGGGTGCAGTTTTTATAATGTTGTCACTTTTGGGTATTTTCTGCCATATAGACCCCTCAAAGTGAGTTCAAATGTGAGGTGGTCCGTAAAAAAATGGTTTTGTAAATTTTGTTGTAAAAATGAGAAATCGCTGGTCAACTTTTAACCCTTATAACTTCCTAACAAAAAAAAAATTTGTTTCCAAAATTGTGCTTATGTAAAGTAGACATGTGGGAAATATTATTTATTAACTATTTTGTGTCACATAACTCTCTGGTTTAACAGAATAAAAATTGAAAATTTGAAAATTGAAAAATTTTCAAAATTTTCACCAAATTTCCATTTTTTTCACAAACACAAAAATTATCGACCTAAATTAACCACTAACATGAAGCCCAATATGTCACTAAAAACAATCTCAGAATCGCTAGTATCCATTGAAGTGTTTCTGAGTTATTACCTGATAAAGGGACACTGGTCAGAATTGCAAAAAATGGCAAGGTCTTTTAGGTCAAAATAGGCTGGGGGGTGAAGGGGTTAATCAAAGTCCTCTAGTGGTGCTACTGGTGCTGATACTGAACCTCCATACTAAAAGGCCTTCTATGAACTCATCTTTCTGTTTCTATGCAAAACATTCTGCATTTAGTCTTGTGACAACTGCTGGTGCAAAGAGTGATTGAAAACAGGCTATAGGCAAGGCTTAGGGCTTTGCAGTCCATTGCTAAATATATAGCTGCTGTGTAAAATTATGTTGGTTTAACCCCTTTCCGACATCGGGCACAATAGTACGCCGATGTCGGATACCCTCCCTTTGATGTGGGCTCTGGCGGTGAGCCCACATCTTCCCCGGCACATGTCAGCTGTTTTGAACAGCTGACATGTGCCCGGAACAGCAGCGGGTGAAATCGCAATCCACCCGCGGCTATTAACCCATGCTGAAAATCCACCAACCGGTGACCCCCATCACGTGATCGCTGGTCACCGATGGGTTAGCGTGACAACCAGAGGTCTCCTGGAGACCTCTATGGTTGTCACTGCCGGCTTGCTGTGAGCACCGCCCAGTGGTCAGCGCTCATAGCAAGTGAGTAATTCAGCTACATACAGGCAAACTGATCATCGCCTGTATGTAAAAGTGATCAGGTTATGGCAGCTTCTAGTCTCCCATGGAGACTATTGAAGCATGCCAAAAGTAAAAAAAAAAAAAAAAAAAGTTTTTAAAAAAATAAAAAATATGAAAGTTCAAATCACCCCGTTAGGGTTTGCAGATCACACTGAATATAAATTAAGGTAAAGTGTGATCGCAATCCGGGGTCCACCATGCGGTGATGGGAAACTGCAGCTAGTACACCATGGCAGAGCTAAGCTGCGAGCAAGCAGCGTAAACACACAGAGTTAAAAGTCACTCAGTGTGAACAGTGTTACGTCACCGAACGGTGCTAGTAGAGAAAGAGCACTCATGGCTATATCCTATTAGACGGCACAAGAGTATAGCGGTTATGACGCTAGTTGGGGTCCCTATCGCTACCCTCCAAGGAAGTCTAGGCTGGTGGTTGTGCCTGCTCTGAAACTCGACTGTGCTAACCGCACACACGACCGGAGTTCCTACCCTACATTGTCTGTCTAGACACACACTCTCAGTGCTAGTAACGGCACTTGTTTACACAGGGTGGTAACGTATCCACCAAGACACCAAACACATATGATCTTAGCGTGACACCATGTGCTCCAACGAACCTTTTATACGTTCCGTTCAAGTCCAGTCTCACAGGACCTTGCTCGTGGACCAATCCGGAACTGCCAACTTCACCCGAGCAGCTGACCACCGACCACCAATGAGAGGTTGCCATCTCACGAGCATGATCAGAAGGGTGATTTCTGTACTTAACCTCTGGAACGTCTGTTCGCCGCTGCCTATTGCTAGTTACTATAGCTTTGGCTGGAGAGCCAGCAGTAACCAAGCAAACAGCACGAGTCTGAGCAAGACTGAGACCGATGTCTTTGCTAGCATCTCCCACTGCGGCCGAAGCAGAATGGGAGATTGCAGAGGCAGATAGGGCTTGGCATCTACCCCATGCGGTGGGGGAATCCTGGTGCCTAACATTACTCCCCCCGCTAGGCCCCTCCAGCGATGTTCGTCACGCTCGAAAGCCGCAATGAGCTGAGGGGCATGAAGGTGCTCAAACAGCTCCCAGGTCCTATCCTCTGACCCATGACCCTTCCAGTCCACCAAAAAATATTTTTTGCCATGCACCGCCTTGGACCCCACAATGGCATTGACCTCGAAATCATCCGAGGACGTATCCGAGCTCCTGGCAGGAGTCCCAGTCGGTCGGGTCATAAATACGGGTTTCAAAAGAGAGACATGGAAGGTGTCGGCGATGTTCAGATGTGGAGGAAGGCAGAGACGATATGCCACAGGATTCACTTGTTCCAGGACCTTGAACGGACCCAGATAGCATGGAGCAAATTTAGTGGACTCTACACGCAGCCTTATGTTACAAGCAGAGAGCCACACTAAATCTCCAGGGGCAAAAACCGGATCGGGACGACAATGCGCGTCGGCTGAGACCCTCATTCTCTCCTTAGAGGCCTTAATAGCATCCTGCATGCGATACCAGATGTCACGCGCCTCCACTGCCCAATCCACCACCCTAGGATTGGAAGGCGAGACGGCATAGGCACAGGTACACGCGGGTGCTGACCTTAATTAAGGAGGAACAGTGTCTGCCCAGTGGAATCAGTGACGGAGTTATTCAAAGCAAACTCCGCCCAGGTCAGCGAAGATGCCCAGTCATCTTGCCTGGCAGAAACAAATTGCCGTAGGTATGTGATAAGAGTCTGGTTGGCCCTTTTCACCAGCCCATTCGTCTCGGAATGGAACGCTGAAAAGAGATTGAGCTCTATGCTTAACAGCTGACAAAGCTCCCTCCAGAACCGAGACGCGAATAGGGGACCCCGATCGCTGACAATCTCGTCAGGCATCCCATGAAGGCGGAAGATATGTTTAACGAAAAGTACCGCCAAGGCCCGTGCCGAAGGCATGCGTGGAAGAGGAACCAGATGGACCATTTTGGAGAAATGGTCAGTAACTACCCAAATAACCCTGTTGCTACGAGACTTGTGCAGGTCCACAATAAAATATATCCCGACCATCTCCCAGGGCCTATCTGCCACCGGCAAAGGATGTAACAAGCCCGCGGGTCTCTGCCAGGAAGACCAATTCCTGGCACATGAGACGCAAGCCTCAACGTAATCCCTTACGTCCCGTGCCAACCGAGGCCACCAATAAGTTCTCGCCAACAGCTCAGTGGTGCTCTTGATGCCGAAATGCCCTCCTAACTTAGACGGGTGAGCCCAAGAGATGACCTCCAGGCGCAGTTTAGGTGGTACATAGGATTTTCCCGGAGGCACTTGCTCCAGAGATACTGGAGCCACCGTTCGGAGACTCTCTGATGGGACAATAAGCCGTGGCTTGTCTCCCTCCTTGGATGAAACAACGGAACGAGATAGAGCATCGGCGCGCAAATTCTTCTCCCCAGAGAGAAAATGAAGAGTAAAGTTGAACCAGGAGAAGAATAAGGACCATCTGGCCTGGCGAGAATTCAGCCACTGAGCCATCTACAAGTAAGTCAGTAAAGACCTGAAAGGGATACCGAGCTTCCTCTAGGAGATGTCTCCACTCAGAGAAGGCTAGCTTCATAGCCAGTAACTCCCTGCCCCCGATGGAATAGTTTCTCTCCGCCGGTGTGAATATCTTTGAGAAGAAGAATCATGGGTGTTTCCGACCGTGCGCATCCTTCTGATATAGGACTGCTCCTGCACTGACGGAAGAGGTATCCACCTCCAGAATAAAGGGCTTATCCACATCGGGCCGATGCAGCACAGGAGCCCTAGCAAATTGGGACTTCACTGAAGGAAAAGCCTTGGAGACCTCCTCTGACCACTGCTTGGGGTTAGCTCCTTTTTTGGTGAGTGCTACCAAAGGAACTATCAGGGTAGAGAAGTGAGGGATGAATTGACAATAGTAGTTGATAAATCCCATAAAGCGCTGTGCCCATCACAGACTCCAGTTTAGCAGGATCCATAGCCAACCCTTTGTCCGAGATAATATGCCTTAGGAAAGGCAAAGATTCCTTCTCAAACACACACTTCTCTAACTTAGTGTAAAGGGAATTAGCGCGTAGTAGTTCAAAGACTTTACGGACATCTCTTCGGTGAATGTCAATATCCGGAGAGTAAATAAGAATATTATCAAGAGGAGGATAGTAACTTCTGAAAGATGTCATTAATAAAGTCTTGGTAGACGGCGGGAGCATTACAGAGACCGAACGGCATTGCCAGATACTCACAATGACCGTCCCGTGTGTTAAACGCGGTCTTACATTTATCCCCTTCACGAATATGAATCAAGTTATAGGCACCACATAGATCTAATTTGGAAAATACCCTTGTCCCTCGCAGTCTGTCAAAGAGCTCCGAGATGAGTGACAAAGGGTATTTATTCTTGATGGTGATAGCATTCAACCCCTATAGTCAATGCATGTATGAAGTTCCTTGTTCTTCTTCTGAACAAAGAAGAACACAGCCCCAACAGGAGACACAGACTTCCTAATGAAACCTCTAGCCAAATTCTCCTTGATGTATTGAGTCATAACCCCTGTCTCCGGGACAGACAAAGGGTAGACACGCCCATGAGGTGGCTCTGAGCCCGGAATGAGGTCTATGGGACAGTCATAGTGACGGTGAGGAGGGAGAGTTTCCACGGCTTATTTAGAGAACACGTCGGTGTATTGCCAATAATGTTTAGGAAGCGGGGTTAGATCAGTGGTGACCTCAGAGGATCCGACCTGAACTTGGGCCTTCAGGCACTGTCCCTCATATGACTTACTCCAACCTAGTATGCTCCCAGTGGCCCAGTCAATGTGAGGAGAATGGTGACGTAACAAAGGCATATCTAACAGTGCCTCGTCTATACCCTCAGGATTGACCAGCAAAGAAATTAACTCTTGATGTCTTGGAGAAATTTCAAGAGAGAGGGGAATGGTCTGATGTGTGATCTGAGAGGATAGTGCGGACCCATTTACCACCCGGATGGTGATCGGCCTGGAGAGCATTACTAGAAGTATTGCGTGCCGTTGAGCGAAGGCAAAAGACCACGCAAACCTCCGTTGTGTGAGAGATCGACCCGTAAGAGAGAGTCGTCTTGAAAGTCAATTTGGAGGAAATCTCCGCTATGTCTAGTGAGCCTTCTCCGATAGCCACTAGATGCGGCAGTTTCCCTGCCGCTGTGGACACTTGTTGGTGTAATGGCCAGACTGGCCACAACATGGCAGGTCAGAGCGAAACAGAGCCTAGATTCCGCTCGAGATACTTCCATAGCCCCCACTGGCTCGCTAGCCTGAGCTGGAGATTCCAGAGGTTTGGCAAAGTTTGGAGCCAATCGAAACCTCTGCCTATACTGGCCTCGCTCCAACCTTCGTTCGGCATGACGAGTGGAGACAGATATTAAGTCCTCCTGTGTGATGGGAATCTCCCTAGTGGCCAGTGCATCCTTTACATGATCAGCCAGCCCCCTCCAAAATACAGGGATAAGGACCGTATCTGACCACTCCAACTCGGTTGTGAGAGTCCGAAATTGGATGGCGAACTGACTGACCGTGGAGGAGCCCTGGGTTAACGCCAAGAGTTGGAGCGTGGCGTCATGGGTAAACCGAGGTCCTAAGACCTGTCTCAGGGAGCCTAGAAAATGAGTGACACTCTGAACCGCCCAGTCATTGCGCTCCCACAGCAGCGTAGCACACTCCAACGCCCTGTACGTCATTAAAGAGACCACAAATCTCACCTTGGCCAGCTCTGACGGGAAACGTGATGACAGTAGCTCCAAATGAATAGCGCACTGGTTCATGAATCCCCGACAGGCTTTGCTATCACCCTAGAACTTATCGGGTAGGGGGAATTGTGCTAGAGACAGAGCAGGGATGGCAGTGGACTCTCTGGACACAGCCTCACTGGCTGCATGAGCCACTACTGCGGTAAAATCCACTGCTGTAGTCGTGCGCTCAAGAGTGGACAACCTGCCCTCCAGCTGTTGGATGTAACCCTGTAAACGCTGTTCGTCCGCCATTGCTAGCCAGACCCTGGTGCTAAGGTACGGTTAGGATTTGCGGATCACACTGAATATAAACTAAGGTAAAGTGTGATTGCATCCCGGGGTCCACAGTGTGGTGATGGGAAACCGCAGTTAGTACACAATGGTGGAGTGATGCTGCGAGCAAGCTCCGTAAACACACAGAGTTAAAAGTCACTCAGTGTGAACAGAGTGTGAAGTAATCAGCTCTGTTACGTCACAGAACGGTACTAGTAGAGAGAGAGCACTCGTGGCCATACCCTGTTAGACAGCACAGGAGTATAGCGCTTAAGCACTCGTGGCTATACCCTGTTAGACGGCACAGGAGTATAGCAGTTATGACGCCAGTTGGGGTCCCTATCGCTACCCCCCCAGGAAAGTCTAGGCTGGTGGTTCTGCCTGCTCTGAAACTCGGCTGTCGTAACCGCACACATGACCGGAGACAGATGCCAAGCCCAAGTGGGAGTTCCCATCCTATACTGCCTGTCTAGACACACACTCACAGTGCTAGTAATAGCACCCATGCACACAGGGTGGTAACCTATCCGCAAAAAAAACATATGATCTTAGCACGCCGACGTGTGCTCCGGCGAACCTTTTATATGTTCCGTTCAAGTCCAGTCTGACAGGACCTTGCTCATGGACCAATCCGGAACTGCCATGTCACACGAGCATCTGACGACCGACCACCAATGAGAGGTCGCCACCTCACGAGCATGATCAGATGGGTGATTTCTTGACTTCACCTCTGGAACGTCCGTTCGCCACTGCCTATTGCTAGTTACTATAGCTTTGGCTGGAGAGCCAGCAGTAACCAAGCGAACAGCACGAGTCTGAGCAAGATGCTGAGACCAATGTCTTTGCTGAGTAGCTCCCACTGCAGCCAAAGCAGAATGGGAGACCGCACAGGCAGACAGGGCTTGGGATCTACCCCGTGCAGTGGGAGAATCCCGGCGCCTAACACCTACCTTTCGCCCCATTCAAAATAAAACAATAAAAAAATCAAGCATTTGCATATTTGTTATTGCCTGATTCAGAAATGCCCATTCTATCAATAAAAAAAAGGATTAACTTGATTGCTAAACGGCGTAGCGAGAAAAAAAGTCAAAAGGCCAAAATTACTTTTTTACTTTTTTTTTGTTGCCGCGACAATGCAATTACGGATCGTATCTGCACCAAAAAGGTATCATTAAAAATGTCAGTTCGGCACGCATAAAATAAGGCCTCACCAGACCCAAAATCACGAAAAGTGGAGACGTTACGGGTATCAGAAAATGGCGCAATTTTTTTTTTATTTTTTAACAAAGTTTGGAATTTTTTTCACCACTCAGATGAAAAGGAACCTAGAACCTAGACATGTTTGGTGTCTATGAACTCATAATGACCTGGAGAATCATAATAGCAGGTCAGTTTTAGCATTTAGTGAACCTAGTAAAAAAGCAAAACAAACAAGTGTGGATTGCACTTTTTTCACCGCACTTGGAATTTTTTTCCCGTTTTCTAGTACATGACATGGTAAAACCAATGGTGTCGTCCAAAAGTACAATTCGTCTTGCAAAAAAGCAAACCCTCACATGACCATATTGGCCAAAAAATAAAAAAGTTATGGCTCTGGGAAGAAGGGGAGCAAAAAAATGAAAATGCAAATCCAAAAATACCTCTGGTCGTTAAGGGGCTAAAATTTGTAAAAACTGCTTGAACTGCTACAGTTCACAAAATGTTGTTACAAAAATGGACTATTATCATTCATACAGTTTAACGTGCTTTGTGTAAAATTACAGTGGTTTACAATTTTTAAAAACAGCTAGTCCTGCTACGGTTCACATTTTTTGTCCAAAAATTGACTATTGTCATTCATACAGTTGAGTGTGCTTTATGTAAAATTACAGTTTAAAATTTGTAAAAACTGCTTGTCCTACTAAAGTTCACAAAATTTTGAGTCACAAAAGTTGACTATTGCCATCCATACAGTTGAATGTGCTTTGTGCAAAAATTACGGTGATTTAAAATTTGTGAAAACCGCTTAGCCTGCTGCAGTTGACAAAATTTTTAGTTCCAAAAATTTGCTATTGCCATTCATACAGTTGAACGTGCTTTGCGTAAAATTACGGTGGTTTAAAATTTTAAAAAACGCTTGTACTACTACAGTTGTGAAGCAATGAGGGGAATCTTATACGAGGACTGGTATGTGTCCCCAGGATGTGTATAGAGACATATTAAACCCGCTGGAGCGCATTGTGATTACAGCAAAACGTCTGAATACAAGGCAAAGTAAAAGTGAGTGTGGATTTGGCCAAAATACACACTCACTTTTACTTTGCCTTGTATTTTGGCCAAATCCACACTCACTGACATGGGCTTTTATTTTTGGAGGGATTTGCAGGTTTGGTAGTGGGGCGAATCCCTCTACTTGGGGTTTTGGGATTGGCTCTATGTCCACGATTCCCATTTAAAGGGAATCTGTCACCCTAAATTGGCGGGATATTTAAATGATGGCAGTCAGGTCAGATGGGCGGTGTTTTGGGTACTTGCCTTAACATGTTGTTCGCCGCTGTCTCCATTATTTCTGGGAATTGTAGTCGTTGCCCTCCATATAATGCGCCTGCACATTGCAATCTTGAATTGCGCATGAGCAGTATGCTTTGCCCGCAGATTGCAATGCACAGGCGCGTTATATGGAGGGCAACGACTACAATTCCCAGAAATAATGGAGACAGCGGCGAACAACATATTAAGGCAAGTACCCAAAACACCGCCCATCTGACCTGACTGCCATCATTTAAATATCCCGCCAATTTAGGGTGACAGATTCCCTTTAAACTCTCAGCTTTGTCTTGGGTGTGTCAGTGTATTATTTTGCAAGCTGCAGAGCAGGAGTCTCTGTGCAATCCAGGCCTGTGTGAGGTTAACAAAGAGCAAGGGACTTTAAAGCTGCTGACGCACCCAAGGGATATACGGCAGTAAAGTTCGGGTTTGGACATTGACTGTTTTGAGGACCCAGCTGCGAAACAGAACATATTGTTTGCATGTTTTTGTGAGTTTTCTGGAATAGAGACATTTTATGTTGAACGTTCGTGGGTCCCTGCCTACCTGTCACACTGTGTGAACACCACTGCAGTACACAGTTCACAATTTTTTTTGTTCCAACTATTGACTATTGTCATTCATACAGTTGAACATGCTTTATTTATTTTACTCATTTATATATCGCCATTAATTCCACTGTGCATTGTATACATTATCAGCGCTGTTCCCTATCAATATGTCTTTGGAAATGTGGGAGGAAACCGGAGAACACGGAGGAAACCCACGCAAACACGGGGAGAATATACAAACTCCTTGCAAATGTTATTCTTGATGGGATTTGAACCCTGGACCCGAGCGCTGCAAGGCTGCAGTGTTAACCACTGAGCCACCGTGCTGTCCTATGTAAAATTATGGTGGTTTAAAATTTGTAAAAAACCACTTATCCTGGTACAGTTCACAAAATTTTTAGCTCCAAAAATTGACTATTGTCATCCATATACTTGAACGTGCTTTGCGTGAAATTACAGTGATTTGAAATTTTTAATAAACTGCTTGGCCTGCTACAGGTGACCAATTTTTTTTTTAATTAAAACAATTTAGTTTCAATTTATCAAGGAAACTTGGTTTCCAAAGACCTAGCAATTATAACATGCGTAAGGCGTGCGGTAAGGCATGGGGAAAGTGTAAGTACTGATGATGGTGCAGGCAGAAGGCGAGGACGTGGAGCAGGTGCAACTGTGCCTGTCACTGGAGCACAAGCAACAGGCCAATCCACGACGCATAGCTTCCTGTCCCATTTTGCAAGAAGGCATGGGACACTACTTCTGAAGCCACACCAGTGTGAACAGGTGGTCTTTTGGATAGCAGGTAACACTTCCAACATTATTGCCAGCATCACCCAGTCTTCCACATGGTCCAGTCTCACATCCCAAGAGTCAGGATCACTTAAAAGTCACCCTGATCCTACTTCTTCACACCATGTTGAGTCCCAGGAGACCAGTGATTACACACTAGGATACTCCGCGGAGCTCTTTACTTCATCATTTTTTTATTCTGGCCTGCCACCCTGCATGTAACAAGAGGATAGGATGACATGACATTTAGTGATGTACAAAACATAGAGCAACCACAGTCATAAGAAGATGGTGGTGCGGAATGGCAATTTTTTTCTAATAAGATAGATGATGAGATACCGTTGCCGATAACTCAGGTTGTTAAGTCACGAAGTCAGGAGGATCAGGGTTCAGCAGTGGAAGACAAGATGGTGGAAGACCCAAGCCAAGAAGCTGGCATGCAGAGCGAAGCCAGCTGCACTGAAGGTGAGGATTGGGAGCACCAAATCAGGCAGGAAGAGGCATAGGGGTGACCAGAGGCAGAAGGCGGGCAACTGTTCCGCAGAGCACAGACACTCGTGAATTTCTCTGATAAAGAGTTAGGAGGTCCCCAGTCTGGGACTTTTTTAAAGAGTTCTGAGACAAAAAATGGTCATTTGCAACCTGTTCAATGCCAAGATCAGAAGGGGCCTGACCACTAAGAACCTTACCACCACTAGCATGATCAGGCACATGACATGTAATCACCGAACTCGGTGGGTGGTACGCCTTAGCCCACAATTGCATCCCACTCTGTACCTGTCCTTCCACATTCTGAGGCACCATCATCAGGCACTTACAAATCCTTGGCCCAGCACGATGTTCAGCTGTCCCTACCCCAGGCCTTGGAATGAAAAAGAAAGTTCCCAGCCACCCACAGACTTAAACACTAAACTGGCACATTTCCGGTCTGCTTGCCTTGTAAATGTTGCTGTTTAGGCTTGTAGACATGGAGGATTTCTGCCAACTCATGGCGGCAGCAGTGCATGCAAGTGCCGTCTCACCAACTGGTGTGTGTCATCACAACGTGCTGGAACTCTATACTGCACATGCTGGCAAGGCTTTGTGAGCAGCAGAGGCCAGTTGTGGAATACCAGCTCAAACACACTCATTGGTATTCTGGTCTGCCTCTGCACATAACTGAGGAGTGGTCATAGATGTCTAACATTTGTGCGGTTCTCCAAGACTTTGAGGACTCCATAAAGATGGTGAGTGGTGATGAAGCCATAATCCAACAATCCTACTTCTGTACCTACTTAAACATTCTCTGCTGACAATTAATCAGAAGCATTGCATGCGGACGAGGTCAAGATGGAGGAAGACATGAGACAGGGAGGTACTACCCAGCCTCATCTCATCTGCTCATCGAAGATTGTGTAATAATGAGGAGGTGGAGGCTAAGGAGGAGGAACAGGATCTGGTTGCTAGTGTAAGCTTCATCCCGGCTCTACTACGTGGAGGTGCTGAGGAGGGGAATGAGGAGGAAGAGATGGAGGAGAAAGAGATGGAGAGTAGTCATCATGATGGAGACAGGGAAGTATTGGCTGTAGAGACCTTGGCACATATGGCTGACTTTAAGCACAGCTGCCTTTCCCGTGACCCTCATGTTATATTCATCTTGGGCAAAAAAGAGTACTGGTTGGTCACTCTGCTAGACCCCCCCGTACAAAGAGAAGCTTACATCTCTCCTTCCTAACGCGGAGAGATCTACTAAAATGATGCTATTCCAGAAGGTCATTGTGGAAAATATGTGGAAAAAGTTCCTATCAGACAACGCTATCGGCAGGGGGCAATCTTCCTGCCCAACCAAGGAGGAGATGCAAGGGAGACACACCCCAGGTACAGTAAAGGCAAAGGTACACTGTCAAAGGCCTGAGCCAATTTCATGACACCCTCCCAGCATTCCGTCCCTGATAACCTGGTATTTTTTGACAATGAGGGAAAAGTTTTTAAAGATGGTTAAGCAATACCTGGCCGACAAAACCGGCATACTCCCTAATTCCTCTGTGACCTTCAACTATTGGGCATCAAAGCTTGACACCTGGCATGAGCTGTCCCACTATGCCTTGGAGGTGTTGTGCTGCCCTGCCATTAGCGTCTTATCTGAGCGTTTTTTAGTGCCGCTTGGGGGTCATAACAGACAGGCACTTAAGCCTTTCAACAGAAAAAGCTGACTAACTCACTTTGATAACAAAGCCTGGATTAGCCCCAACTTTCCACACCACTGGATGACAGCAGCACATAAAGTGTTTTAATTCTTCAATTTTTAAATAAGGCCTTCCATTTGTTGCCTTCAAGGGTGTATGGATGATCCTCCTTAGAATTTTTTTCTGTTTTTACACTGTGTGCAGAGTCTCTATGAATCTAGGGATACCACATCTACACTTTTTAATTTTTTTAAATAAGGTTCTCCACTTGGTGTCTTTAAGGGTGTATGGATGACCCTCCTTCAAAATTTTTCCTTGCTTTGCAGTATGAGCAAAGCATTTATGAGTGTAAAAGTATCACAACTACACTTTCTTAATGATGCCCTCCAGTTGGTGTCTTTAAGGGTGTATTGATGACCCTCCTTAGAATTTTTTTCTGTCTTTACACTGTGTTCAGAGCCTCTGAGTCTAGGGATACCACATCTGCACTTTTTAATATTTGAATGAGGCATTCTAGCTGGTGCCATCAAGGGTGTATGAGTATAGTAGTACCACAACTATACTTTGCTCACAATATTTTAATGAAGTCCCTGCTTGTAATGTTTGGCAGGCTTTGCACTTAGTGCATAGCCTTTATGAGTCTAGGAGTACCACTACATGACAATTTTAACAGAATGTGTATGAGGCCCTCCTTTATATCTAACGTCGGGTGTAACTCATCCCTCTTCCGTCAACTTTTTGGCAGTTCTTGCTTCCTACATAAATTTACACTGAGATTTTCAATTTTTTAATAAAACTTTCAATTTTGGTTTACATAAATGATTATTTCTATAAAATTCTTTTTAAATTTTGCCTTATACAAGTCATTTTACAGGAAAGAATGTTTCTGAACATTTTTTTCCTGTAAACTAAAATTTCTCTTAGATTTTGAACGTTTTATCGTCAGTCCTTAAAGTGGAGTAAAAGTGGATTTCAGCAGTGATCTTGGAGATAGATGCCTCAAGCGGTCTTCCTCATGCTGTTCTCCTTCCATTCAGCACTTTTTCATCCATTTCAACATTTTTACTGCCCCCTGTGTTATGTTACGGTAGCTGAGGAGTGCAGGTAAAAAAGGAAATACACCAGAGCAGTTGGAATCTATGAGATTGCAGTACCCTGACTAACCACCGCAACTAGAGGCAGCCGTGGAGCGTTCCTACGATGGTCCTAGACGCCTCGTCACAGCCTGAGAAACTAACTACACCTAAAGATAGAAATAGGAAAGCTATCTGCCCGGAGCAGAACCCCAAAGATAATAGAAAGCCCCCAAACATGTAATGGCGGTTAGACAAGAGGAAATACTGACACAGAAAGAAAATAGTATGAGCAAACGCTGGGGCCCAAACTAACTAAATAGAAAAGGATAGGAAGGGTACTTACTGCAATCCCAGAAAACCCTGAAAGGCACCAACTCTACTAATTTCAAAAACACCTGAGATCACACGACCTCTACCACCTAAATTAGTTCTCTGGTGTAACAAAAACAGCAGCCACTGAAAAAACTGCAAAAAGCAAAAGTACAAAACACAGTGGCTGGACTAAACTGAGAGGGCAAAAGCCCCCGGAGGGGACCCAGAAGGCCCCCACAGAAGTGCAGGACAAAATGCAAAAATATAGCAAAAACACAAAATAAGAAATTGTCTTATCTGATAGCAGGAGATGCAGACACGACACAGCAGGCTACAAGGGAAACTGGAAAGAAGGATTCAGACCAGAACAATTGATCACCGGCAACCCTGATGGGAAAATGATTCCCTTAAATAAGACCAATCAGTAACACCTGATTCCCAATCCTCACTAGTACCGCTTGTAACCACCAGAGGGAGCCTCTGCTCAGAACTCATCTCAAACCCATTCACAACAGTACCCCCCCTTGAGGAGGGGTCACCGAACCCTCATTTGAGCAACCAGGTCGGTCAGGATAGTTCTATGATACGCACGGATAAGTCTCCTAGCATGGATGTCCGAAGCAAACACCCAAGAATTATCTTCCTGACCATAACCTCTCCATTTAACCAAATACTGGAGTCTTCGTCTAGAAAAACGAGAATCCAATATTTTCTCAACCACATACTCCAGATTGCCCTCAACCAAAACAGGGTCAGGAGGCACAGCAGCAGGAACCACTGGCTCAACAAACCTCTTCAACAAGGACTTGTGGAACACGTTATGGATCTTAAATGTCCCTGGAAGAAGCAAACGAAAAGAAACAGGATTAATAATCTCCATGATCTTATAAGGTCCAATGAACCTAGGCTTAAATTTAGGAGATGCTACTCTCATAGGAATATTCTTTGAGGACAACCAGACCAAGTCCCCCACTTTAAACCGAGGACCATCAGTCCTATGCCGGTTAGCAAACCGCTGGGCCTTCTCCTGAGAGAGGGACAACCTCTCCACTACCTGGTCCCAAATCTGCTGCATACGCTCAACAACAGAGTCAACACCTGGACAGACAGAAGCCTCCGTCTGTCCTGAAGAAAATCGAGGGTGAAACCCAGAATTACAGAAAAACGGAGACATCAAAGTGGCAGAGCTAGCCCTATTATTAAGAGCAAACTCAGCCAAAGGCAAAAAAGAGACCCAGTCATCCTGATCAGCAGACACAAAGCATCTTAGATAAGTCTCCAATGTCTGGTTTGTTCTCTCAGTTTGACCATTGGTCTGAGGATGAAATGCCGAGGAGAAAGACAATTGAACACCCAGTTTAGAACAAAAAGTCCTCCAAAATCTGGAAACAAACTGGACTCCTCTGTCAGACACAATGTTCTCAGGAATGCCGTGTAAACGAACCACGTGCTGAAGGAACAACGGCACCAATTCAGAGGAGGAAGGCAACTTAGGTAATGGCACAAGATGTATCATTTTGGAAAACCTATCACAAATTACCCAGATGGTGGTCATTCTCTGAGAAACAGGAAGATCGGAAATGAAATCCATAGAGATATGGGTCCATGGTCTCTTGGGCACAGGCAATGGCATCAACAAACCACTAGAGCGAGAGCAAGGCTTGGAGCGAGAGCAAGTCCCGCAGGACTGCACAAATTCCCTGACATCGCGAGACAAGGTAGGCCACCAAAAGGACCGACTAACCAAGTCTCTGGTACCAAAAATTCCGGGATGCCCAGCCAATGCGGAACAATGAATCTCAGACATCACACTCTTTTTCCATCGGTCCGGGACAAACAACTTTCCAACAGGGCAGCGCTCGGGCCTATCCTCCTGACACCCCTCCAGAGCAAGTCTCAAATTAGGCGAGATGGCGAAAGAACTACACCCTCCTTCAAAATAACAGAGGGATCAGATAGCTCAGGAGAGTCCGCAAGGAAACTCCTCGAGAGGGCATCCGCCTTAACATTCTTAGTGCCAGGAAGAAAGGAAACCACAAAATTAAAACGTGTGAAAAACAAGGCCCACCTGGCCTGTCTAGGATTGAGTCGCTTGGCAGATTCCAGATAGACCAGATTCTTATGGTCCGTAAGGACCACCACCTGATGTTTGGCTCCCTCCAGCCAATGTCTCCACTCTTCAAAAGCCCACTTCATGGCCAATAACTCCCGATTACCCACGTCATAATTACGTTCAGTAGGAGAAAATTTTCGAGAGAAAAAGGCACAAGGGTTACTTTTAGAGGTCTCTGGATCTTTTTGGGACAAAACGGCACCTGCCCCAATTTCAGAGGCATCAACCTCCACCTGAAATGGCAGAGAAACATCAGGCTGCCGTAGAACAGGAGCAGAAGTGAATCTCTGCTTAAGTTCCTGAAACGCAGAGACTGCCTCAGGAGGCCAATTCACCACATCAGAACCCTTTCTGGTCAAATCAGTTAATGGTTTAACAATAACAGAGAAATTACCAATAAATTTACGATAAAAATTGGCAAAACCCAAAAATCTCTGAAGAGCCTTTAATGAAGTAGGTTGGACCCAATCACAGATGGCCTGAACCTTGACCGGGTCCATTTCAATAACAGATGGGGACAAAATGAATCCCAGAAATGAGATCTTCTGTACGCCAAAAAGACACTTTGATCCCTTCACATACAGAGCATTCTCTCTCAAAATCTGGAATACAGTTCGAACATGTTTCACATGAGAGTCCCAGTCATTAGAAAAAATCAAGATATCATCCAAATAAACAATCAGAAACTTGTCCACAAAATCCCTGAAAATGTCATTCATGAAGGACTGGAAGACGGAAGGAGCATTAGTGAGCCCAAAGGGCATCACAAGGTACTCAAAATGCCCTTCAGGGGTGTTAAATGCCGTCTTCCATTCATCCCCGTGCTTAATGCGAATAAGGTTATACGCCCCCCTGAGGTCAAGCTTGGTAAACCAAGTAGCGTTTTTCACCCTGGAAAACAGGTCAGAAATCAAGGGTAACGGGTATTGATATTTCACAGTAATATTGTTCAAGAGACGATAATCAATACACGGCCTTAATGAACCATCTTTTTTGGCCACAAAGAAAAAACCGGCACCTAAGGGTGAAGAGGATGGTCTGATATGACCCTTCTCCAATGATTCCTTGATATAAGACCGCATAGCGTCATGTTCAGGTACAGACAAGTTAAAAAGGCGACCCTTAGGGAATTTACTACCTGGCACTAATTCAATAGCGCAGTCATAGCTCCTATGGGGAGGTAAGGATGCAGATTTACTTTCGCTAAACACATCAGAAAAATCAAACAAAAAGTCAGGAACATCCTCAGCCTGGGGGAGGTAGAAAAAACAGGAGTGTTGGTATTAACACATTGGCAGCCCCAACTGGTTACAGACACAGATTTCCAATCCAAAACAGGATTATGAGACTGTAACCAAGGGAAACCCAGCACGATAATGTCATGCAGATTATATAGAACCAAAAATTTGCAGCACTCCTGGTGATCAGGTTCAACCCTCATTATCACCTGAGTAGAAAACTGGGGTTTATTCTCAGCCAAAGGGTAGAATCGATCCCCAGTAGGGGAATAGACTTCTGTAGGGGTATCAAGGGAAATCCACAACGTTTAGCAAAATCATAATCCATCAGGTTAATAGCTGCTCCAGAATCAACGAAAGCCTGAGCAGAAAATGAGGACAGAGAGCATATCAGAGTGACAGTTAATAAAAACTTAGTCTGAACACCACCCAAGACAACTGAGCGTGCAAAACGTCTTCCCCGCTTAGGGCAGACTGAAATAGCATGAGAGGCATCACCACAGTAGAAACATAACCCATTGCGCTTTCGAAACTCATGACGCTGTGCCCCAGACACCACTCCATCACACTGCATGGGCTCAGCAGCTGGCTCACAAGGCAACACCACTCCACGCATACTTCTCCGCTCACGCAAACGTCTGTCAATTTGAATCGCTAATGACATAGAATCATTGAGACCAGAGGGGACAGGGAATCCACCATAACATCCTTTACATTATCCGACAGACCCTTCCGGAAAAGGGCCGCCAAAGCGTCGTCATTCCATTTGGTCAGGACTGCCCACCTACGGAATCTCTGACAGTATAACTCAGCGTCATCAAGCCCTGATTTAATGCCAACAAGGCTTTTTCAGCTTGATCAGTGACATTAGGCTCATCGTACAATAACCCCAAAGCCTGAAAAATGCATCAACATCACTCAAAACAGGATCCCCAGGTGTGAGGGAAAAAGCCCAATCCTGAGGATCGCCGCGCAGGAGAGAGATGACAATTTGAACCTGCTGCGCTGCGTTTCCTGAGGACTTAGATTTTAAGGCAAGAAACAATTTACAATTATTTTTGAAATTCTGAAACTTAGCTCGATCCCCTGAAAACAAATCTGGCATGGGGATCCTAGGTTCCACAACAGGCAACCTAGCAAGATATGCAGCAATACTCCGAACCTCAGTGGCAAGCTGATCCACACGGCCAGACAACTGTGCAAACTCCATTGGGAGAAAAGATCCTCCCCAGCACCCAGAGATACAGAGGGAAAAAAAAAAAAAAAAATGCAACAAACAGAAAAATATCTCTGACAACTTTTCTTCCTTCAAAATATTTTTTCCCTTCTGTGAGTACCATACAATTTTTATGGCCGGTGATACTGTTATGTTACGGTAGCTGAGGAGTGCAGGTAAAAAAGGAAATACACCAGAGCAGTTGGAATCTATGAGATTGCAGTACCCTGACTAACCACCGCAACTAGAGGCAGCCGTGGAGCGTTCCTACGATGGTCCTAGACGCCTTGTCACAGCCTGAGAAACTAACTACACCTAAAGATAGAAATAGGAAAGCTATCTGCCCCGGAGCAGAACCCCAAAGATAATAGAAAGCCCCCAAACATGTAATGGCGGTTAGACAAGAGGAAATACTGACACAGAAAGAAAATAGTATGAGCAAACGCTGGGGCCCAAACTAACTAAATAGAAAAGGATAGGAAGGGTACTTACTGCAATCCCAGAAAACCCTGAAAGGCACCAACTCTACTAATTTCAAAAACACCTGAGATCACACGACCTCTACCACCTAAATTAGTTCTCTGGTGTAACAAAAACAGCAGCCACTGAAAAAACTGCAAAAAGCAAAAGTACAAAACACAGTGGCTGGACTAAACTGAGAGGGCAAAAGCCCCGGAGGGGACCCAGAAGGCCCCCACAGAAGTGCAGGACAAAATGCAAAAATATAGCAAAAACACAAAATAAGAAATTGTCTTATCTGATAGCAGGAGATGCAGACACGACACAGCAGGCTACAAGGGAAACTGGAAAGAAGGATTCAGACCAGAACAATTGATCACCGGCAACCCTGATGGGAAAATGATTCCCTTAAATAAGACCAATCAGTAACACCTGATTCCAATCCTCACTAGTACCGCTTGTAACCACCAGAGGGAGCCTCTGCTCAGAACTCATCTCAAACCCATTCACAACACCCCTGGACCTCTTTGTTGGGTCTGCCGTAAAAATACTCAGATTTCACATTGACTTCCATTATACTCGTTACTCGTAACGAGCATCCGATCATTAGAAATTGCTCTGTTCGAGTAACGAGCATCCGAGCACTTTAGTGCTTGTTCATTCCTAATATTGACCTAAATTTACTATCATGAAGTACAATGCATCACGAAAAAACAATCTCAGAATCACTGGGATATGTTGAAGCATGTCAGAGTTATTACCACATAAAGTGACACTGGTCAGAATTGAAAAACTTGGCCTGGTAAGGAAAATGAAAACAGGCTTCAGAGTGAAGTGGTTAGGTTAAGCAAAAACAAAAATCCAGAATCACTATTTCTTTTGTACATTCCACCTCCAAAAAGGTGTAATAAAAAAAGTTAGAAAAACGTATGTAATCAGGGCCATATTTTGTATTCATGCTGCCCTAGGCAGTTTAAGTGCTGATCAGCCAGATTAAGAGTCACAGCTTCTTTTTTAGGCAGATCTGCTATGTAATCCAACTAAAAAAGTGCTAAATTTATGCTAATGTAAGACAACTCTATTCATATGTTCCATCTTTTGAGTTTTTTAACCGCTTCAGGTTACCTATGGCATGAAGTGGATAAAAGAAGTGACTGGTCCATTATGTGGGCAGCTTACTAGTTTATTTAAAAAATAAATTAATTAAACAAAAACTGATGGCTAAAGATGTTGGAAAAGTCCACCAATAAAGAAGTAAGAAAAAAAAGTTGCTTCAGAACAAAA
>JARQOD010000002.1:135868120-135913680 GCA_033576555.1 Oophaga sylvatica | reverse complement strand
CTCCCCTCCCGTCAGAAACCCCGAGCCCGTCTCAGTTCTTTGATGAGCTGGTCAGCCAGGGTTGCCTGTTGATTGTGTGAGTTTTGCTATGGCGAGGGGGGCGGCCAAATCAAGTGCTGCTGTTATTTGGTGTTATAAAAGTGGCAGCAGCATCTGTGTCATGAAGTGAGGCTATGTCTGTAAGAGGGAGGAGGGACTCAGAGAGCGATTGTAAATGAGGTGTTTGAGATTTCTGCGAGGATGAGCGAGTTTGTGGAGCGGGGTTGCGTACTAGGAGAGGAGAGGGAAGAAAATGTCAGTAAGGTTGTGGTCAGACAGGGGCAGGGTGTGAGTTAGTGAGATTAGTAAGGGAGCAGAGGTGGGTGAAGATAAGGTCTAGTGTGTGACCATCTTTGTGAGTGGCCGCAGAGGACCATTGAGTGAGGTCAAAGGAGGCAGTGAGCGATAAAAGTTTGGAGGCAGTGGAGGTGGAAGGTGGAAGTGTCAATGGGGATGTTAAAGTCACCCATGATGATAGTGGGGATGTCAGCAGAGAGGAAATGAAGCAGCCAGGTGGTGAAGTGATCGAGAAAGGTGGAGATGGCTAGTTCTGGGGGGCGGTAGATGACAGCTAGCTGGAGGTTGGAAGGGGAGTAGATGCGGATGGAGTGCACCTCAAATGAGGGAAGAGTAGCGGAGGGTGGGAGAGGAAGTGGGGTAAAGGAGCAGGAATTGGAGATGAGCAAGCCAACTCCTCCACCACGTTTCTTGCTGGGGAAGGGGATGTGAGAGAGATGGAATCCGCCATAAGAGAGTGCAGCTGGAGAGGCTGAGTCAGAGGTGGTGAGCCAGGTTTCAGTGATAGCAAGGAAGGAGAATTTGTTGGTGATGAAGAGGTCATGGATAAATGACAGTTTATTGCAGACTGAGCGTGCGTTCCATAGTGCTCCAGGTAGGGGGACCAGAGGAGCTGGGACTGGATAAATCGGTATGAGGTTATCATGGTTGCAGAAACGTATAGAGGATCATGGCAGGGTGTTAGAAATGAGTGTGGGGATGTGTTGAGGAGGACCAGGATTTGGGGATACGTCGTAAGCAATAAGGAGTAACAGATAGAGTGTTAGAAGGTGGGAGCAAGATAAGCCATGGTGTGGCCTTGTGTGTCTGGACAAAGAGGCTTGTATGTGGAGAAACAGTTCTGAGGAGAAGGTGAGGTGGCTGGGGAGGATGGAGGGAGAAATGAATAGTTCCTTTCTAGGTGGGGGGATTAATGGAGATCGGGCAGTTTGGCAGTGGGTCAGTAATGGTGTGGGGTGGCATTTCTTTGGAGGGCCACACAGCCCTCCATGTGCTCGCCAGAGGTAGCCTGACTGCCATTAGGTACCGAGATGAGATCCTCTGACCCCTTGTGAGACCATATGCTGGTGCAGTTGCTCCTTGGTTCCTCCTAATGCAGGACAATGCTGGATGGCAAATTGAAGGCATTGAAGCTATGGACTTGCCCGCCCGTTCCCCAGACCTGAATCCAATTGAGCACATCTGGGACATCATGTCTCGCTCCATCCACCAACGTCACGTTGCACCACAGACTGTGCAGGAGTTGGCGGATGCTTTAGTCCAGGTCTAAGAGAGAGATCCCTCAGGAGACCATCACCCACCTCATCAGGAGCATGTCCAGGCATTGTAGGGAGGTCATATGGGCACAGGGAGGTCATACAGGCACATGGAGGCCACACATACTACTGAGCATCATTTTGACTTGTTTTAAGGACATTATATTCCACTTTAATTCTGTGGGCGACTCCAAATCCAGGTCTCCATTGGTTAATAAATTTGATATCCATTGATAATTTTTGTGTGATTTTGTTGTCAACACATTCAACTTTGTACAGAGCAAAGTATTCAATAAGAATATTTCATTCATTCAGATCTAGGATGTGTTATTTGAGTGTTCCCTTTATTTTTTTGAGCAGTGTATTATAATGGCAATGTTATGATACTTCTAAGAAGCATGAGATCACAACATATATATTAGCTAAAGCGAACCGGTCATCAGCATTGTGCTCAGTAACCTACAGACAGTGTCAGGTTGATACTGTTATACTGATTAAAATGATACCTTGGTTGATGAAATCCGACTTGTGGTTGTTGCTTAATCTGTATTTGTAGTGTTCAGTTAATGAGATTCTCGTGCTCCAGGGCGGCCTGTGGGAGGGGCTGTATGTGGTGCTGTGCTTACATATGCATCTGTATTGCCTTATGATAGGCCACTGATCCTTCAGTGACCAGCCCCCTTCTTTGCATTATGCATAGAATATTATGGGGTTAGAAAAAAAATTACTTTCAGCAAAATGACGCCGGCGACATCACCTGTTCATGTATCTTAAAATGCATATATATAATATATAAATGTAACTTCATCAAAATGGCACCGGCAGTGGTGCTTGCGCTGTAGCATCTATTATTTTCTGATAAATGCTATTGCGCATGCGCTGACGCCATTTTGTTGGAGAAAACAATAATGTATCAATCTGGACCGCATAATACTTCTAGTTACACAACTCCATCTCCATGGTTGTTTGGAGACCCTGAAAGAGTACATTCTACCCTGAGACGCACAGCGGAGCACCGTTATACAGGTGCTTCTCACAAAATTAGAATATCATCAAAAATTTAATTTATTTCAGTTCGTCAATATAAAAAGTGAAACTCATATATTATATAGGGTCATTACAAACAGAGTGATGTATTTTATGTATTTATTTCTGTTAATGTTGATGATTATGGCTTACAGACAATGAAAACAAAAAAGTCATTTTCTCAGTAAATTAAAATACTTTATAACATCAGCTTGAAAAAATTATTTTAAAATCCAAAATGTTGGCCTACTGAAATGTATGTTCAGTAAATGCACTCAATACTTGGTCGGGGCTCCTTTTGCATCAATTACTGCATCAATGCGGCGTGGCATGGAGGTGATCGGCCTGTGGCACTGCTGAGGTGTTATTGAAGTCCATCATCAACTACAAAAAAGTCTGACTGCTGTGCTTGCCAACAAGGGTTTTGCCACCAAGTATTAGGTCTTGTTTGCCAGAGGGATCAAATACTTATTTCTCATTGCAAAATGCAATTAAATTTATATAATTTATACAATGTGATTTTCTGGATTTTATTTTGATATTCTATCTCTTAATGTTAAAATTAACCTTTTAATTTTTCCACAAATAGAACAAATTAAAATCTCCAGAAATAAAAATTAGGCAGGTGCAGACAACCATAGATTTTTCCATCCCAGAGAATAGGACCGATTATGCAAATCATGCTCTGATCAAACTCTGATCAGAGTGTGAGTATAGTGTGATCCGATTCTCTCGAATGAGTAGAAGATGGAGAAAAAAATAGCTCCATCTCCTCTGTTCTGTGAGACCGGGTATTTGACTACACTCAGATGTCATCCGAATGCAGTCCGATGTTTCTCACTTGACTCATTGACTTGCATGGCTGAGTATGGTCTGAATATCAAATGCTGTGATTTCTTCCTCGGACAGGCACTGTCAGAGAGAAAAAAAATCGATCATGTGCACGGTCTGATAGCATAACATTGGTCTGAGTGCAATCCATTGTTTCGTCAGACTGCACTCGGACCGAAAATATGCTCGTCCACATTTGCCCTTAGACACAGACTGGAGCCATATATTGATTAGTTAAAAAATAATAAAAGGAAAGGTTATATTGCGTGGTAGGCATTTTGAAATAATGTTACTGGGCAAGAATAAATGCTTATTATAACATGCGATGGAACATGTCAAAACGATCTTAGAAATTTCTTACCTGTTAAGGTTTCATTTAAATTGTTTATAGAAGGTAATAACCAAAGCTTTATGAAGCAAAGTTGATAAGTAGTTCTCAGTGTAAGACTATGAGAGCCATTACAAGGCTCTCATAGACTTGCATTGAAAAATTACCTCCGGCATGCTACAGCAAACACTGGAGCGATCCAGCAGGTCATAAACTGCTGGAGGACCGTCCGGAGCAGCGTCAATAAAACATGAAGACGGCAGAGGGTACGTGTAAGACTAGTGGCAGAGATCTAATGTTATAAGCACCACTCCATTGCTGCAATAAAAAAAAACACTAAAGTGGTGGTTTAAAATGATAAGTTGATAAATATGGCAAAGTCATCTTATACTAGTAAATGTAGAGATTACATACAGTATCTTGTGGTCTTGTCTTTGAGTTGAGATGGTTTAACAAATATCAGAGAAGCCACCGGTAAAAATAAAGATTTGTAATACATGCTTTTTACAAAATCAAAATGTATTATGCCATCCAAACATTGGCACACAGAAGAAGAAAGAACCGAAAAGACTCCAATGGTACAAAATTAAATCCTTTATTGAAAAAATAAAATAATATGTACAGTATATAAAAATGGAGAGAGTGGGGAACAATAAGGCACAACACAGGGGACACCAAAATATATCAAAGTATTGGAGCCCAGTAAAAGAAAGTGACTATTATCAATAAAACAACAATAAACTGATCAATACCATTGAAGTACCACTACAATGGGAACTAAAGTGCAATACACAAAAAGAGACATGTGCAAAATAAGGTGCTGAATAAAAAAAACAGTGCAAATTTGCAAACTAATCCAAGAGGGCGCAATAGGGAACAGATGCAAAACATAAAGTGATATGGACCACAATATAGGTATAGCTATAATTAGTGCCTATAGATAGATTACCTTAGTGTGCACATGTAGTAAGTGTCCCCTGGATGCGCCAAGCCCCGACGCACGTTTCGGCGTCAGCTTTGGTCAGGGGGGTGGCGTCTTCCAAGGTAATAAAGTATATATAAAGAAGAGCAGCCAATGGGAGCGAGAACGGGTATTGGGACGCACGCCGGCACAGGAGGTTACCATGGAGATCCCTACCCCCGGCCCACGCTACCCCATCGCCGCGATCAGCTGACGCGGCAGTGGGGACGCGAGCACGGTGGGCAGAGACTCCTGGAACGCAATGTCGGCGTGCGTTCCATCCGGCTCACTATCATTGGTTACAGATCATCATGTGATAAAAGGTCCTGGAGGTACACATGAAATGATGGAAGGTCCTATTGAAAAAGTATAGAAAAGAAAACAAAGAATATAAAAGATATCAGTATATGTATAACACGAAAGGGACAAAGGAGACAATAATTAAACAAAACGATATGAAGAATAAAAATAAAAATAAGAAGACAGGCTTGGACAGGATGATGTAGGATATTAGTAGTCCGGTGGCTCTGGCTGACGGGACGATGTGGGATATTAGGGGTTGTAGTCCGGTGGCTCTGGCTGACGGGACGATGTGGGATATTAGGGGTTGTAGTCCGGTGGCTCTGGTGTCATGTGTGCATCGCCACGAAGATCGTCGCGGTTGCACATTCTGACTTCTCACAGCTGAGTTGCTGTTTCTTTGTGTTTGGCAGTTAGGGAGTTAATTCTGTCTGTGCTCAGTTCTGGGACTGGGTGCAGTTTTCTCCCGGCTGCAATTAATTATTTGTTGATTGGTTTCCTTTAAATCTCTGGTTGTCTGTGTTGGGAGTTGCCAGTGAAATTCTTCATGCAGACCACAGATAGGATTGTATCTGTATAGACTTAAGTTAAAGAGCTCCTTAGTTGTTTTAAGCTCACCTTGCTTAGAGTTTAATATCCCAGATCATTTATGTTCCTTCTGTGTTTGAGTGTGTATGCAAGTCTGTGTTTTCTCCAGTCTGTCTTATATGTCTAATCTGTGTATTTAGCAGAGATCAGCCCATATCCCTTTGGTGGTAGTCAGAATCCTTCTTAGGACTGATTACAGGGTTCAGGGACTGATAGGAGACAGGGTTAGGCTGGAGACTTGGACCTCTGAACCATTATCAGTACCTCCAAGGTGAGGGTTTAGTTAGGACCCCAGTTTAGGGTCAGGTTAGACCCCCGGTCCTCCTCTTTCCTGTGACAGTGTATCAAGTCCTCAAGATTAACCCTGAGTTCAACGGATATCGTGTCAGGTAAATCTATTCTATATTTACATGCTGATGTTGCTAATCTATATGTTGTATAGAGTGTTGTTCTTTTAAGAATAGTTTACTGACATCGTACACATATCATAAGACCGCGTGACATCTGGCTGACGGGATGATGTGGGATATTAGGGGTAGTAGTCCGGTATCTCTGGCTGACAGGATGATGTGGGATATTAGGGGGGAGTAGTCCGGTTGCTCTGGCTGATGGGACAATATGGGATATTTGGGGTAGTTGTCCGGTGGCTCTGGCTGATGGGATGATGTGGGATATTAGGGGTAGTAGTCCAGTGGATCTTGCTGACGGGATGATGTGGGATATTAGGGGTAGTAGTCTGGCGGCTGTGACGGGATGATGTGGGATATTAGGGGTAGTAGTCCAGTGGCTCTGGCTGATGGGATGATGTGGGATATTGAGGGTAGTAGTCCGGTAGCTCTGGCTGATGGGACGATGTGGGATATTAGGGGGAGTAGTCCAGTAGCCCTGGCTGACGGGATTGTGTGGGATATCATAGTGAATGTGGCTATGCGGAGTGGGCGGGGCTATACACTCAGCTTTATATATAGAGATATAATCATTATAGTTTGTTATAACTAACCATAGTTAGTTACTATGCCCGGGCAGCGTCGGATCTTCAGCTAGTAATCTATATATATAAAACTGAATGTGTGTGTGTGTGTGTGTGGGTATCACCAACCAATCATGAAGCATATTTCATTTCACCAGAGCTGTTTAAAAGAAGCTGAGCTGTGATTGGTTGCTATGAGCAACAGTTTTCCTTGCAACCAATCACTAAGCATCTCTCATTTCACCAGAGCTGTTTAAAAGAAACTGAGCTGTGATTGGTTGCTATGAGCAACAGTTTTCTCACTCCACGACAACACCTCAGCAGACAGAGACTGGGTGGTTCTGACCCCAGAGTCTCTTAAAGGGATCATTAGTATGGAAGTTAGGGCAAATCTACTCTGCGCTTTGATACTGACCCCAGGCCTCTCTTAAAGGGATCATTGGTATGGAAGTCAGGGCAAATCCATCCAGCGGTTTGGTTCTGACATCAGGCCTCTCTTAAAGGGATCCCCAGTATGGAAGTTAGGGCAATTCCACTAAGCATTCTGGTTCTGACCCCAGGCTCTCTTAAAGGGATTATTGGTATGGAAGTCAGGGCATATTGCCTTCAAAGCTCTGGTATTGACCCGGCCTCTATTAAAGGGATCATTGGTATGGAAGTCAGGGCAATTCCATCAGTGCTTGGTTTTGACCCCAGGCCTCTCTTAAAGGGATCCCCAATATTGAAGTTAAGACCGTTCCACTCAGCGCTTGTGGTTCTGCTGCTGTGGCCTCTTAAAGGGATCATTGGTATGGAAGTTAGGGCCAATTCCACTCAGCGCTCTGGTTCTGACCCCAGGCCCTCTTAAAGGGATCCCTGGTATGGAAATGAGGGCAAATCCACTCTGCCGCTTTGTACTGACCCAGGCCTCTCTTAAAGGGATCTCCGTATGGAAGTTAGGGTAATTCCCTCAGCGCTCTGATTCTCACCCCAGGCTTCTATTAAAGGGATCATTGGTATGGAAGTCAGGGCAAATCCATTCAGCACCTGGTTCTGATGCCAGGGCCTCTCTTAAAGGGATCCCCGTATGGAAGTTAGGGTCATTCCACTCAGCGCTCTGGTTCTCACCCAGGCTGATAGGATGATGAGGATATTAGGGGAGTAGTCCTGGTGGCTCTGGCTTGACGGATGATGTGGGATATTAGGGGTAGTAGTCGGTGGCTCTGGCTGAGGAATGTGGGATATTGGGGTAGTAGTCCGTGGCTCTGGTTGACGGCATGATGTGGGATATTAGGGTAGTAGTCTGCTGGCTCTGGCTGATGGACATGTGGGATATTAGAGGTAGTAGTCCGGTGGCTCTGGCTACGGGATGATGTGGGATATTAGGGGTAGTAGTCCGTGGCTCTGGCTGACGGGATGATGTGGATATTAGGGGTAGTAGTCTGATGGCTCTGGCTGATGGGATGATGTGGGATACTAGGGGTAGTAGTCCGGTGGCTCTGGCTGACGGGATATGTGGGATATTAGGTATATCGGTGGCTTGGTGAGGATGATGTGGTATTAGATATAGTCCGGTGGCTCTGGCTAACGGATGATGTGGGATATTAGGGGTAGTAGTCCGTGGCCCTGGCTGATGGGATGTGGGATATTAGGGGTAGTAGTCCGGTGGCTCTGGCTGACGAGATGATGTGGGATATTAGGGGTAGTAGTCCGGTGGCTCTGGCTGACGGGATGATGTGGGATATTAGGGGTAGTAGTCCGGTGACTCTGGCTGACGGGGTGATGTGGGATATTAGGGGTAGTAGTCCGGTGCCTCTGGCTGACGGGATTGTGTGGGATATTATAGTGAATGTGGCTATGCGGAGTGGGTGGGGCTCTACACTCAGCTTTATGTATATAGATATAATCATTATAATTTGTTAGAACTAACCGTAGTTAGTTACTATGCCCAGGCACTGCCGGGCTCTTCAGCTAGTATATAATATAAATATAAATATATCAGTCAACAAATCAGTGATTCTAGTGAAAGTCAACATAAAATAATGGGGAAAAAAGGGGGGAAACCTAAAAAATGATGAAAATAATAAAAAAAATTGTATATTTATCAAGTAATACACAATAAATAATATAAATTATATAAAAATAAATAAGTTAATTAATAGTCCATATCTTTATCCAATTCGTATAACAAATAAGCATCAGAGATAGAAGTATATAGGATGCCGACAAATTCCAGGTATCACAGGCAATCCAGGAAGGATAAATGAAAATCCATATCAAATTAAGAAGTCCACAGGATAACAAAATCAAAAGAAGTATAACTAAAATGAAATAGAAGAAATTAGTACATGAAAAATATAAAATAAATATATAAATATCTAAATATATACCAGACCAAGATAATTAAAATTACAAAAGTGCTCTTAAATAAGAGTAATAAATACATGAACTATATAAGGTATAATAAAATACATAAATAATAATAATAATAATCTTTATTTATATAGCGCCAACATATTCCGCAGCGCTTTACAGTTTAACAGTTTCAAAACACAAATCATAGGTAACAACGTTAACAATATAATAATTAAAGCAAAATAAGCCGGCCCTGCTCGTGAGAGCTTACAATCTACAATGAGGTGGGGGAGATACAAAGTACAGGTGTGTATATACAATGGTGCATTTACAATGATGGTCCAGCCATCTTGAGGGAGTGAGGGATGGATGGAGATAGTGAATGGGCTACACATAGACTGTACCGCATCTTTATGGAACTAAAACCACTTCTGAAGAAACGCGCACAAATGGACAGCGATATTTTTTTCTTATCTAAATGCAAAAAGGAGAATTTAATTCTGTGCTGCTTTGTGTATAAATATGTGATTCTTCAGATTTTGTATTAGTCTACGCCTGATGAAGAGACCTGAGTAGTCTCGAAAGCTTGCAATTTGTTACCATCTTTTCAGTTAGCAATTAAAAGGTATAAACCACTGAGGACTCTCAACTCTAAATATTTTTCTGGGCTACACATACACACTTAAACATAGAACGACTTTGGTTAGTGAATGTGATAGGCCACTCTGAACAAATGTGTTTTGAGGGAGCGCCTGAAACCATGCAAGTTGTGGATAGTCCTAATTTCTTGGGGTAGAGCATTCCAGAGGATTGGCGCAGCGCGAGAGAAGTCTTGGAGTCGGGAGTGGGAGGTACGGATTAGTGCAGAGGTTAGTCGAAAGTCGTTTGCAGAGCGCAGCAGTCGGTTAGGCCGATAGATAGAAATGAGGGAGGAGATGTAGGGGGGTGCTGCACTGTGGAGAGCTTTGTGGGTGAGAACCAGTACTTTGAATTGGATCCTATAATGAATGGGCAGCGAGTGTAAGGACTGGCGAAGAGCGGACGCGTCCGAGTACCGATTAGCCAGATGGATGACCCTGGCTGCTGCATTAAGGATGGACTGGAGAGGGGATAGTCAAGTAATGGGGAGGCCAAGTAATAGAGCGTTGCAGTAGTCCAGGCGGGAGTGGATCAATGCTACAGTGAGGGTTTTTGTTGTTTCCATGGTGAGAAAAGGGCGTATTCTAGAGATGTTCTTTAGGTGTAGACGGCAAGAGCGGGCAAGAGATTGTATATGGGAGGTGAAGGAGAGATTCGTGTCAAACATAACACCCAGACAGCGAGCCTGCTGCCGGGGTGTTATTATGGTGCCGCCCACAGAGAGGGAAATGTCAGATTTAGGGAGGTTAGTAGACGGCGGGAGCAGAAGGAGTTCAGTCTTGGAGAGGTTAAGTTTCAGATAGAGAGCGGACATGATGTTGGAGACTGCGGACAGAAAGTCGGTGGTGTTTTGTAGAACAGCAGGGGTAAAGTCGGGGGATGACGTGTATAGTTGTGTGTCATCGGCATAAAGATGGTACTGAAAGCCAAATCTGCTGATGGTCTGTCCAATTGGGGCCGTGTAGAAAGAGAAGAGAAGGGGGCCAAGGACTGAGCCCTGGGGTACACCGACAGTGAGAGGAAGAGGAGATGACGTGGAGCCAGAGAACAAAACACTGAAGGAGCGGTCAGAAAGATAGGAGGAGAACCAGGAGAGAACAGTGTCCTTAATACCTAGTGACTGGAGCCTAGACAGTAGGAGACAGTGGTCAACAGTGTCGAAAGCTGCAGAAAGGTCGAGTAGAATGAGCAGAGAGTGGTCGCCGTTACGTTTTGCTGTAAGAAGGTCATTGGTCACTTTGATGAGTGCAGTTTCAGTCGAATGTAGGGGGTGGAAGCCGGACTGTGAAGGGTCTAGGAGGGAGTAAGTGGAGAGGTAACGGGTGAGGCGGGAGTAGACTAGGCGCTCCAAAAGTTTAGAGATGAAGGGGAGATTGGAGACCGGTCTGTAGTTGTTTGTGCAGGAAGGGTCAAGAGCGGGTTTCTTTAGTAATGGAGTAATGATGGAGTGTTTGAAGGAGGATGGGAAAATGCCAGAGGAGAGTGAGAGATTAAAGATTGTAGTTAGGTGAGTTGTGACAACTGGAGAGAGAGACTGGAGGAGATGTGAGGGGATGGGGTCGATAGTGCATGTAGTCGGACGAGAGGAAGAGAGGAGTCTGGAGACTTCTTCTTCTGTGATGGGATCAAATGTGGAAAGTGAGCCAGGGGAAATGCAGGGTGGGATGGGAGTCACAGCACTTGGTGGTTGAGAGCAGATTTCCTGACGGATAGTATCTATTTTTTCTATAAAGTGGGAGGCCAGGTCGTCAGCACAAATGTCTGTGATAGGGGCTTGTGCTTTTGGCCTGAGGAGGGAGTGAAAAGTGTCAAAAAGTTTCTTGGGGTTGTTGGCTAGTGAGGAGATCAGTGTGGTGAAGTAGGTCTGTTTGGCGAGGTGAAGGGCAGCATTATAAGTTCTTAACATGAATTTAAAGTGGATGAAGTCTTCTGGTGTGCGGGTTTTTCTCCAGAGGCGTTCAGCACTCCTAGAGCATCGCTGAAGAAGTCGAGTTTGCAATGTGAGCCAGGGCTGTTTTACTGTGTGTTTGGAGGTTCTGAGGGTGAGCGGTGCTACTTGGTCAAGGGTGCTTTTAAGAATGTCATTGTAGTGATGAACAGCCAGATCAGGACAGGAAAAAGAGGAGATTGGGGACAGCGATGAGTGTAGGGAGTCTGAAAGTGTCTGAGGGTTAATGGCTTGTAGATTTCTGAATGTGTGGTAGGTAGGAGTGCGCTGGGGTGGTGGAGGATTTGTGAGCGTGAAGGAGAGAATGTTGTGGTCAGAGAGTGGAAGCGGTGAGTTATTTAGGTGGGAGATTGAACAGAGGCGGACAAAGACTAGGTCAAGGGTGTTGCCATCCTTGTGTGTCTCAGAGGTTGAAAGCTGTGAGAGGCCTAGAGAAGTGGTTAGTGATAGAAGCTGAGATGCAGATGTGGAAGTAGGGCTGTTAATGGGATGTTGAAGTCTCCAAGGATAAGGGTTGGTAGTTCTGAGGACATGAAGTGCGGCAGCCAGGCTGAGAAGTGGTCAAGGAACTGGGTGGGTGAGCCTGGGGGCCGATATATGACCGCTACTCTGAGGGAGAGGGGATGGAAGAGCCTGATGGTGTGGACCTCAAAAGAAGGGAATGAGAGTGATGGAATTGGGGGGATGACCTGGAAAGAGCATTGTGGGGACAGGAGTATGCCAACTCCACCACCATGTCTGTTTGTGGGTCTCGGGGAATGGGAGAACTGTAAACCACCATAGGAAATGGCAGCAGGGGAGACAGTGTCAGAATCCTGAATCCAGGTTTCAGTGAGGGCCAACAGATTAAGAGAGTGGTTCAGAAAGTAGTTGTGCAGGAAGGATAGCTTGTTGCATGCAGACTGTGGATTCCAGAGGGCACAATTGAAAGAAGGAGATGAGGGAGTGCAAGTAATATTAATAAGATTATTATGGTTTCGGTATGAGGTAGGGTAGGGATTGAGGTTGGGGGATGGTGGACCAGGGTTGGGGGAGATGTCCCCTGAAATCAGTAGGAGTAGGAAGATAAAGAGCAGGTAGTTGTTGGAATTGTAAGTAGGTTTTTTTCTGTGATGTGTTTGGGCAAGATGGGCTGAGGTTTTTCAGGAAGGTGAGGAGTGCATGGGAGCTGTACATGGGAGAGGGAAGGATAGAGGGGCTGATGTGTATGAGTCGTGATGGAGGGGGGATGGGGCGGTGAATGTGGATGGCAAGGGAACACAGGAGGAAATAGATAAAGTACATAATGAAAAATAAGGCAAAGTGTGGGGTACCTGATTCCAGCCCTGATTAACTGCCATGAATAACTGCCGTTTTCAAGATGCTTTTCTTCTGTGATGCTTAACTTCTGGGATGCATGTGCCCCACAATGCATGCGCCCCTTAGACTACTCCTAAATATATAGTCCACACTACAGGGTCAGGAAAGTGGGATTGTGGGAGCTGCTTTGGGATAATTTGCCAGCTGGGGCCAGCACACCAGGGGGTGGTTAGATCATCAAAGGCACTAGACCTGGCAACATCTATATGTTATAGCACTTTCCACCTGATAGCATCTACAGAGGCTCCAGTCACAGGAATACACAGCAGTAATTATTAAGCACAGTGCAAAAAATGAATTATACTAAAGTTTTACCAGGCACATTAAACTATGTTGCAAAATGGTACAGCAGTGGTTGGCAGCAATCAGAAGTATGGAGTGCATACTATAGCTATATATTTCCACATGCAAGACAGAAGGGGCTTGTGTCATTCAGCTGCTTGCTGACAATGAATGGAGTGCATACATGCAGAGAGGATCAATTCAGAGGATGAATGATTTGGTTACCATTGCTATATATTTCCACATGCAAGACAGAAGGGGCTTGTGTCATTCAGCTGCTTGCTGACAATGAATGGAGTGCATACATGCAGAGAGGATCAATTCAGAGGATGAATGATTTGGTTACCATTGCTATATATTTCCACATGCAAGACAGAAGGGGCTTGTGTCATTCAGCTGCTTGCTGACAATGAATGGAGTGCATACATGCAGAGAGGATCAATTCAGAGGATGAATGATTTGGTTACCATTGCTATATATTTCCACATGCAAGACAGAAGGGGCTTGTGTCATTCAGCTGCTTGCTGACAATGAATGGAGTGCATACATGCAGAGAGGATCAATTCAGAGGATGAATGATTTGGTTACCATTGCTATATATTTCCACATGCAAGACAGAAGGGGCTTGTGTCATTCAGCTGCTTGCTGACAATGAATGGAGTGCATACATGCAGAGAGGATCAATTCAGAGGATGAATGATTTGGTTACCATTGCTATACATTTCCACATGCAAGACAGAAGGGGCTTGTGTCATTCAGCTGCTTGCTGACAATGAATGGAGTGCATACATGCAGAGAGGATCAATTCAGAGGATGAATGATTTGGTTACCATTGCTATATATTTCCACATGCAAGACAGAAGGGGCTTGTGTCATTCAGCTGCTTGCTGACAATGAATGGAGTGCATACATGCAGAGAGGATCAATTCAGAGGATGAATGATTTGGTTACCTGTGTGAAGAGAGAAGATGAATGTTAATTCTTTGCCATGAATAACTGCCGTTTTCAAGATGCTTTTCTTCTGTGATGCTTAACTTCTGGGATGCATGCGCCCCACAATGCATGCGCCCCTTAGACTACTCCTAAATATATAGTCATAAAAATATAAATAAAAAATATAAATGAGTAAAATACACCACAGGATGATCAGGTGGATAAAAAGAGGGAACTTAAAAAAGGAAATTTGTCAAAAGGAAGTTCATAAAAAGGGGACAAAGCTCATATTTTCATTCAGGTCAAGGGGATATACAGTATCAAGGGACCATATCCACCTCGTTTCCATTTGAGCTAATTTTTGGCTAACATTGCCACCCCGTATGGAAGGCAGAAATTTATCAATGCCTCTTACCGTCAGGCCTGATGGATCACAGTTATGATGTTGTTTAAAATGTCTAGGGATGGTTTTTAAAACAGATATATCTTCTACATTTTGCGCCGCGGTGATGCCATTCACATGCTCACATACTCATACCTTTAGTTGGCGAGTGGTAAGGCCAATATAAATCTTTGAGTAAGGGCATGTAGCATAATAAATCACTGCTTTAGTCTCAAAATTAATATAGTGATCAATAGTAAAATTTTTAAACCTGAGGAGTCACAAAATGAGGTGGCACGATCAATATTAGGGCATGCCACACAATGACCACATTGAAAAGAACCTTTTCTTTGTTGTACCTGAGTCAGAAAAGTTTGTGGTTCATTTTTATAGTGGCTTTTTACGAGGATATCACGAATATTCCTCGATCGGCGAATTGTAATGTTAGGTTCTTTAGGAAAATAATTGACCAATCTTTTGATCAGATTGAAGTATTGGCCATGCTTTACGTAGAATGTTCCTGACATGCGTACTGCCAACATTGAAATTAGTGAAAAAACGAACTTGTGATGCGATAGAGGATTCAGATGATGAATATAATAACTAATTTCTGGATGAGTGTTTAGCTCTATTATACGCTCTTTTAACACTACGATGGCTATAACCCCATTGGATAAATCTGGTAGTTAGTTCCTCAGCACGTGCCTTAAAGTCCGCATTAATAGAGCATAGACGTCTCAATCTTAAAAATTGGCCCACCGGAATGGATCGAATTCATGATGTTGGATGAGAAGATGAAGCCTGTAGCAAAGCATTGGTGGAAGTCTGTTTCCTATAAATATCAGTTTGGAGGATATTACTGGCATCACGTTTCACAATTACATCTAAAAACTCTATACAGTTAGCATCATGGTGGTATGTCAAATGAATATTCAGCTGATTCTCATTTAAATAAGATATGAAAGAATCCAAGGATTCAGTAGTCGCCTGCCATATGAAAAAAATATCATCAATGTACCGTGTCCAAAATAGGACACGGCACATCCATTCATGTTGATCCGATAAAAAGAGATCCCTCTCCCACAGCCCCAGGAAAAGATTAGCATAAGCCTGTGCATACGAAGCGCCCATTGCTGTACCCTGGAGCTGTAGGTAGAAGGACCCCTTAAAAATAAAAAAATTATGTGTTAAACTAAATTCTAAAATCTCCGAAATAAAATCATTTATGGCAGGGGAGTTATTAGACATAGTTAAAAAATATTTGACTGCATGTATACCATCAGAATGCTTGATGTTAGTGTACAGAGATTCGATGTCACAAGTGACTAAAATAGTATCCTCATCTATATGAAGACCATCAATTTTCCTTAAAAAGTCACTGGTATCTCGAATGAAAGAAGGGAGGCATTCCACTGACGGCTGAAGTTTAGAATCAATATACTTACCCACTTCTTCCAGGAAGTTGGAATTACGTGAAACAATTGGTCTGCCTGGAGGGCATTCTAAATTTTTACGTACTTTCGGTAGAAGGTAGAATGTGGATACACAAGGCTCCTTAACTGTCAAAGACTGGCACAACTCTCTTGTAATAACAACGTCAGAATTAGATTTATTTAAAATACTATTCAATTTAATAGAAAACGATGATAGAGGGTTATAGGTGAGGTTTTTTTTATAACAGGTCTTGTTTCTTAATTGTTTAAATGCCTCTTCCTCGTACATAGATGTGTTATGATTTGGTAGCTGAGGAGTGCAGGTAAAAAAAAAGGTAATACACCAGAGCAGTTGGAAACTATGAGATTGCAGTACCCTGACTAACCACCACAACTAGAGGCAGCCGTGGAGCGTTCCTACGTTGGTCCTAGACGCCTCGTCACAGCCTGAGAAACTAACTACACCTAAAGATAGATATAGGAAAGCTATCTGCCCCGGAGCAGAACCCCAAAGACAATAGAAAGCCCCCAAACATGTAATGGCGGTTAGACAAGATGAAATACTGACACAGAAATAAAATAGTATGAGCAAACGCTGGGGCCCAAACTAACTAAATAGAAAAGGACAGGAAGGGTACTTACTGCAATCCCAGAAAACCCTGAAAAGCACCAACACCACTAATTTCAAAAACACCTGAGATCACACGACCTCTACCACCTAAATTAGTTCTCTGGTGTAACAAAATCAAAACAGCAGCCACTGAAAAAACTGGAAAAAGCAAAAGTACATACATAAGTGGCTGAACTAAACTGAGAGGGCAAAAGCCCCCGGAGGGGACCCTGAAGGCCCCCACAGAAGTGCAGGACAAAAATGCAAAAATATAGCACAAAAACAAAAAGAAGAAAATGTCTTATCTGTTAGCAGGAGATGCAGACACGACACAGCAGGCTACAAGGGAAACAGGAATGAAGGATTCAGACCAGAACAATTGGTCACCGGCAACCCTGATGGGAAGGTGACTCCCTTATATAAGACCAGTCAGTAACACCTGATTCCCAGTCCTCACAATCTTCACTTGACAGACCAGCACCGCTTGTAACCACCAGAGGAAGCCTCTGCTCAGAACTCATCTCAAACCCATTCACAACAGTACCCCCCCTTGAGGAGGGGTCACCGAACCCTCACCTGAGCAACCAGGCCGGTCAGGATGAGTTCTATGATACGCACGGATAAGTCTCCTAGCATGGATGTCCGAAGCAAACACCCAAGAATTGTCTTCCTGACCATAACCTCTCCATTTAACCAAATACTGGAGTTTCCGTCTAGAAAAACGAGAATCTAATATTTTCTCAACCACATACTCCAGATTGCCCTCAACCAAAACAGGGTCAGGAGGCACAGCAGCAGGAACCACTGGCTCGACAAACCTCTTCAACAAGGACTTGTGGAACACGTTAAGGATCTTAAATGTCCCTGGAAGAAGCAAACGAAAAGAAACAGGATTAATAATCTCCATGATCTTATAAGGTCCAATGAACCTAGGCTTAAATTTAGGAGATGCCACTCTCAAAGGAATATTCTTTGAGGACAACCAGACCAAGTCTCCCACTTTAAACCGAGGACCATCAGTCCTATGCCGGTTAGCAAACCGCTGGGCCTTCTCCTGAGAGAGGGACAACCTCTCCACTACCTGGTCCCAAATCTGTTGCATACGCTCCACAACAGAGTCAACACCTGGACAGACAGAAGCCTCCGTCTGTCCTGAAGAAAATCGAGGGTGAAACCCAGAATTACAGAAAAACGGAGACATCAAAGTGGCAGAGCTAGCCCTATTATTAAGAGCAAACTCAGCCAAAGGCAAAAAAGAGACCCAGTCATCCTGATCAGCAGACACAAAGCATCTCAGATAAGTCTCCAATGTCTGGTTTGTTCTCTCAGTTTGACCATTGGTCTGAGGATGAAATGCCGAGGAGAAAGACAATTGAACACCCAGTTTAGAACAAAAAGTCCTCCAAAATCTGGAAACAAACTGGACTCCTCTGTCAGACACAATGTTCTCAGGAATGCCGTGTAAACGAACCACGTGCTGAAGGAACAACGGCACCAATTCAGAGGAGGAAGGCAACTTAGGTAATGGCACAAGATGTATCATTTTGGAAAACCTATCACAAATTACCCAGATGGTGGTCATTCTCTGAGAAACAGGAAGGTCGGAAATGAAATCCATAGAGATATGGGTCCATGGTCTCTTGGGCACAGGCAATGGCATCAACAAACCACTAGAGCGAGAGCAAGGCTTGGAGTGAGAGCAAGTCCCGCAGGACTGCACAAATTCCCTGACATCACGAGACAAGGTAGGCCACCAAAAGGACCGACTAACCAAGTCTCTGGTACCAAAAATTCCGGGATGCCCAGCCAATGCGGAACAATGAATCTCAGACATCACACTCTTTTTCCACTGATCCGGGACAAACAATTTTCCAACCGGGCAGCGCTCGGGCCTATCCTCCTGACACCCCTCCAGAGCAAGTCTCAAATTGGGCGAGATGGCGGAAAGAACTACACCCTCTTTCAAAATAACAGAAGGATCAGATAACTCAGGAGAGTCCGCAAGGAAGCTCCTCGAGAGGGCATCCGCCTTAACATTCTTAGTGCCAGGAAGAAAGGAAACCACAAAATTAAAACGTGTGAAAAACAAGGCCCATCTGGCCTGTCTAGGATTGAGTCGCTTGGCAGATTCCAGATAGACCAGATTCTTATGGTCCGTAAGGACCACCACCTTATGTTTGGCTCCCTCCAGCCAATGTCTCCACTCTTCAAAAGCCCACTTCATGGCTAATAACTCCCGATTACCCACGTCATAATTACGTTCAGTAGGAGAAAATTTTCGAGAGAAAAAGGCACAAGGGTTACTTTTAGAGGTCTCTGGATCTTTTTGGGACAAAACGGCACCTGCCCCAATTTCAGAGGCATCAACCTCCACCTGAAATGGCAGAGAAACATCAGGCTGCCGTAGAACAGGAGCAGAAGTGAATCTCTGCTTAAGTTCCTGAAATGCAGAGACTGCCTCAGGAGGCCAATTCACCACATCAGAACCCTTTCTGGTCAAATCAGTTAATGGTTTAACAATAACCGAGAAATTACCAATAAATTTACGATAAAAATTGGCAAAACCCAAAAATCTCTGAAGAGCCTTTAATGAAGTAGGTTGGACCCAATCACAGATGGCCTGAACCTTGACCGGGTCCATTTCAATAACAGATGGGGACAAAATGAATCCCAGAAATGAGATCCTCTGTACGCCAAAAAGACACTTTGATCCCTTCACATACAGAGCATTCTCTCTCAAAATCTGGAATACAGTTCGAACATGTTTCACATGAGAGTCCCAGTCATTAGAAAAAATCAAGATATCATCCAAATAAACAATCAGAAATTTGTCCACAAAATCCCTGAAAATGTCATTCATGAAGGACTGGAAGACGGAAGGAGCATTAGTGAGCCCAAAGGGCATCACCAGGTACTCAAAATGCCCTTCAGGGGTATTGAATGCCGTCTTCCATTCATCCCCGTGCTTAATGCGAATAAGGTTATACGCCCCCCTGAGGTCAAGCTTGGTAAACCAAGTAGCGTTTTTCACCCTGGAAAACAGGTCAGAAATCAAGGGTAACGGGTATTGATATTTCACAGTAATATTGTTCAAGAGACGATAATCAATACACGGCCTCAATGAACCATCCTTTTTGGCCACAAAGAAAAAACCGGCTCCTAAGGGTGAAGAGGATGGTCTGATATGACCCTTCTCCAATGATTGCTTGATATAAGACCGCATAGCGTCATGTTCAGGTACAGACAAGTTAAAAAGGCGACCCTTAGGGAATTTACTACCTGGCACTAATTCAATAGCGCAGTCATAGCTCCTATGGGGAGGCAAGGATGCACATTTACTTTCGCTAAACACATCAGAAAAATCAATCAAAAAGTCAGGAACATCCTGAGCCTGGGGGAGGCAGAAAAAACAGGAGTGTTGGTATTAACACATTGGCAGCCCCAACTGGTTACAGACACAGATTTCCAATCCAAAACAGGATTATGAGACTGTAACCAAGGGAAACCCAGCACGATAATGTCATGCAGATTATACAGAACCAAAAATTTGCAGCACTCCTGGTGATCAGGTTCAACCCTCATTATCACCTGAGTAGAAAACTGGGGTTTATTCTCAGCCAAAGGGGTAGAATCGATCCCCAGTAGGGGAATAGACTTCTGTAGGGGTATCAAGGGAAACCCACAACGTCTAGCAAAATCATAATCCATCAGGTTAATAGCTGCTCCAGAATCAACGAAAGCCTGAGCAGAAAATGAGGACAGAGAGCATATCAGAGTGACAGTTAATAAAAACTTAGTCTGAACACTACCCAAGACAACTGAGCGTGCAAAACGTCTTCCCCGCTTAGGGCAGACTGAAATAGCATGAGAGGCATCACCACAGTAGAAACATAACCCATTGCGCTTTCGAAACTCATGACGCTGTGCCCCAGACACCACTCTATCACACTGCATGGGTTCAGAAGCTGGTTCACAAGGCAACACCATTCCACGCATATTTCTCCGCTCATGCAAACGTCTGTCAATTTGAATCGCTAATGACATAGAATCATTGAGACCAGAGGGGACAGGGAATCCCACCATAACATCCTTTACATTATCTGACAGACCTTTCCGGAAAAGGGCTGCCAAAGCGTCGTCATTCCATTTGGTCAGGACTGCCCACCTACGGAATCTCTGACAGTATAACTCAGCGTCATCAAGCCCCTGATTTAATGCCAACAAGGCTTTTTCAGCTTGATCAGTGACATTAGGCTCATCGTACAATAACCCCAAAGCCTGAAAAAATGCATCAACATCACTCAAAACAGGATCCCCAGGTGTCAGGGAAAAAGCCCAATCCTGAGGATCGCCGCGCAGGAGAGAGATGATAATTTGAACCTGCTGCGCTGCGTTCCCTGAGGACTTAGATTTTAAGGCAAAAAACAATTTACAATTATTTTTGAAATTCTGAAACTTAGCTCGATCCCCTAAAAACAAATCTGGCATGGGAATCCTAGGTTCCACAACAGGCAACCTAGCAAGATAGGTAGCAATACTCTGAACCTCAGTGGCAAGCTGATCCACACGGCCAGACAACTGTGCAAACTCCATTGAGAGAAAAGATCCTCCCCAGCACCCAGAGATACAGAGGGAAAAAAAAAAAATGCAACAAACAGAAAAATATCTCTGACAACTCTGACAACCTTTTTTTTTTTTTTTTCTTTCACAATATTTTTCCCTTCTGTGAGTACCACACAATTTTCAGTTTTGGCCGGTGATACTGTTATGATTTGGTAGCTGAGGAGTGCAGGTAAAAAAAAAGGCAATACACCAGAGCAGTTGGAAACTATGAGATTGCAGTACCCTGACTAACCACCACAACTAGAGGCAGCCGTGGAGCGTTCCTACGTTGGTCCTAGACGCCTCGTCACAGCCTGAGAAACTAACTACACCTAAAGATAGATATAGGAAAGCTATCTGCCCCGGAGCAGAACCTGTTATGTTACGGTAGCTGAGGAGTGCAGGTAAAAAAGGAAATACACCAGAGCAGTTGGAATCTATGGGATTGCAGTACCCTGACTAACCACCGCAACTAGAGGCAGCCGTGGAGCGTTCCTACGTTGGTCCTAGACGCCTCGTCACAGCCTGAGAAACTAACTACACCTAAAGATAGAAATAGGAAAGCTATCTGCCCCGGAGCAGAACCCCAAAGATAATAGAAAGCCCCCAAACATGTAATGGCGGTTAGACAAGAGGAAATACTGACACAGAAAGAAAATAGTATGAGCAAACGCTGGGGCCCAAACTATCTAAATAGAAAAGGATAGGAAGGGTACTTACTGCAATCTCAGAAAACCCTGAAAAAACACCAACTCTACTAATTTCAAAATCACCTGAGATCACACGACCTCTACCACCTAAATTAGTTCTCTGGTGTAACAAAAACAAAACAGCAGCCACTGAAAAAAAACTGGAAAAAGCAAAAGTACAAAACACAGTGGCTGGACTAAACTGAGAGGGCAAAAGCCCCCGGAGGGGACCCTGAAGGCCCCCACAGAAGTGCAGGACAAAATGCAAAAATATAGCAAAAACACAAAATAAGAAATTGTCTTATCTGATAGCAGGAGATGCAGACACGACACAGCAGGCTACAAGGGAAACTGGAAAGAAGTATTCAGACCAGAACAATTGATCACCGGCAACCCTGATGGGAAAATGACTCCCTTACATAAGACCAATCAGTAACACCTGATTCCCAGTCCTCACAATCCTCACTAGTACCGCTTGTAACCACCAGAGGGAGGCTCTGCTCAGAACTCATCTCAAACCCATTCACAACAGTACCCCCCCCTTGAGGAGGGGTCACCGAACCCTCATTTGAGCAACCAGGTCGGTCAGGATGAGTTCTATGATACGCACGGATAAGTCTCCTAGCATGGATGTCCGAAGCAAACACCCAAGAATTGTCTTCCTGACCATAACCTCTCCATTTAACCAAATACTGGAGTCTTCGTCTAGAAAAACGAGAATCCAATATTTTCTCAACCACATACTCCAGATTGCCCTCAACCAAAACAGGGTCAGGAGGCACAGCAGCAGGAACCACTGGCTCAACAAACCTCTTCAACAAGGACTTGTGGAACACGTTATGGATCTTAAATGTCCCTGGAAGAAGCAAACGAAAAGAAACAGGATTAATAATCTCCATGATCTTATAAGGTCCAATGAACCTAGGCTTAAATTTAGGAGATGCTACTCTCATAGGAATATTCTTTGAGGACAACCAGACCAAGTCCCCCACTTTAAACCGAGGACCATCAGTCCTATGCCGGTTAGCAAACCGCTGGGCCTTCTCCTGAGAGAGGGACAACCTCTCCACTACCTGGTCCCAAATTTGCTGCATACGCTCAACAACAGAGTCAACACCTGGACAGACAGAAGCCTCCGTCTGTCCTGAAGAAAATCGAGGGTGAAACCCAGAATTACAGAAAAACGGAGACGTCAAAGTGGCAGAGCTAGCCCTATTATTAAGAGCAAACTCAGCCAAAGGCAAAAAAGAGACCCAGTCATCCTGATCAGCAGACACAAAGCATCTTAGATAAGTCTCCAATGTCTGGTTTGTTCTCTCAGTTTGACCATTGGTCTGAGGATGAAATGCCGAGGAGAAAGACAATTGAACACCCAGTTTAGAACAAAAAGTCCTCCAAAATCTGGAAACAAACTGGACTCCTCTGTCAGACACAATGTTCTCAGGAATGCCGTGTAAACGAACCACGTGCTGAAGGAACAACGGCACCAATTCAGAGGAGGAAGGCAACTTAGGTAATGGCACAAGATGTATCATCTTGGAAAACCTATCACAAATTACCCAGATGGTGGTCATTCTCTGAGAAACAGGAAGATCGGAAATGAAATCCATAGAGATATGGGTCCATGGTCTCTTGGGCACAGGCAATGGCATCAACAAACCACTAGAGCGAGAGCAAGGCTTGGAGCGAGAGCAAGTCCCGCAGGACTGCACAAATTCCCTGACATCGCGAGACAAGGTAGGCCACCAAAAGGACCGACTAACCAAGTCTCTGGTACCAAAAATTCCGGGATGCCCAGCCAATGCGGAACAATGAATCTCAGACATCACACTCTTTTTCCATTGGTCCGGGACAAACAATTTTCCAACAGGGCAGCGCTCGGGCCTATCCTCCTGACACCCCTCCAGAGCAAGTCTCAAATTGGGCGAGATGGCGGAAAGAACTACACCCTCCTTCAAAATAACAGAGGGATCAGATAGCTCAGGAGAGTCCGCAAGGAAACTCCTCGAGAGGGCATCCGCCTTAACATTCTTAGTGCCAGGAAGAAAGGAAACCACAAAATTAAAACGTGTGAAAAACAAGGCCCACCTGGTCTGTCTAGGATTGAGTCGCTTGGCAGATTCCAGATAGACCAGATTCTTATGGTCCGTAAGGACCACCACCTGATGTTTGGCTCCCTCCAGCCAATGTCTCCACTCTTCAAAAGCCCACTTCATGGCCAATAACTCCCGATTACCCACGTCATAATTACGTTCAGTAGGAGAAAATTTTCGAGAGAAAAAGGCACAAGGGTTACTTTTAGAGGTCTCTGGATCTTTTTGGGACAAAACGGCACCTGCCCCAATTTCAGAGGCATCAACCTCCACCTGAAATGGCAGAGAAACATCAGGCTGCCGTAGAACAGGAGCAGAAGTGAATCTCTGCTTAAGTTCCTGAAAGCAGAGACTGCCTCAGGAGGCCAATTCACCACATCAGAACCCTTTCTGGTCAAATCAGTTAATGGTTTAACAATAACCGAGAAATTACCAATAAATTTACGTAAAAATTGGCAAAACCCAAAAATCTCTGAAGAGCCTTTAATGAAGTAGGTTGGACCCAATCACAGATGGCCTGAACCTTGACCGGGTCCATTTCAATAACAGATGGGGACAAAATGAATCCCAGAAATGAGATCTTCTGTACGCCAAAAAGACACTTTGATCCCTTCACATACAGAGCATTCTCTCTCAAAATCTGGAATACAGTTCGAACATGTTTCACATGAGAGTCCCAGTCATTAGAAAAAATCAAGATATCATCCAAATAAACAATCAGAAACTTGTCCACAAAATCCCTGAAAATGTCATTCATGAAGGACTGGAAGACGGAAGGAGCATTAGTGAGCCCAAAGGGCATCACAAGGTACTCAAAATGCCCTTCAGGGGTGTTAAATGCCGTCTTCCATTCATCCCCGTGCTTAATGCGAATAAGGTTATACGCCCCCCTGAGGTCAAGCTTGGTAAACAAGTAGCATTTTTCACCCTGGAAAACAGGTCAGAAATCAAGGGTAACGGGTATTGATATTTCACAGTAATATTGTTCAAGAGACGATAATCAATACACGGCCTTAATGAACCATCTTTTTTGGCCACAAAGAAAAAACCGGCACCTAAGGGTGAAGAGGATGGTCTGATATGACCCTTCTCCAATGATTCCTTGATATAAGACCGCATAGCGTCATGTTCAGGTACAGACAAGTTAAAAAGGCGACCTTTAGGGAATTTACTACCTGGCACTAATTCAATAGCGCAGTCATAGCTCCTATGGGGAGGTAAGGATGCAGATTACTTTCGCTAAACACATCAGAAAAATCAAACAAAAAGTCAGGAACATCCTGAGCCTGGGGGAGGCAGAAAAAACAGGAGTGTTGGTATTAACACATTGGCAGCCCCAACTGGTTACAGACACAGATTTCCAATCCAAAACAGGATTATGAGACTGTAACCAAGGGAAACCCAGCACTATAATGTCATGCAGATTATATAGAACCAAAAATTTGCAGCACTCCTGGTGATCAGGTTCAACCCTCATTATCACCTGAGTAGAAAACTGGGGTTTATTCTCAGCCAAAGGGGTAGAATCGATCCCCAGTAAAGGAATAGACTTCTGTAGGGGTATCAAGGGAAACCCACAACGTTTAGCAAAATCATAATCCATCAGGTTAATAGCTGCTCCAGAATCAACGAAAGCCTGAGCAGAAAATGAGGACAGAGAGCATATCAGAGTGACAGTTAACAAAAACTTAGTCTGAACACTACCCAAGACAACTGAGCGTGCAAAACGTCTTCCCCGCTTAGGGCAGACTGAAATAGCATGAGAGGCATCACCACAGTAGAAACATAACCCATTGCGCTTTCGAAACTCATGACGCTGTGCCCCAGACACCACTCCATCACACTGCATGGGCTCAGAAGCTGGCTCACAAGGCAACACCACTCCACGCATACTTCTCCGCTCACGCAAACGTCTGTCAATTTGAATCGCTAATGACATAGAATCATTGAGACCAGAGGGGACAGGGAATCCCACCATAACATCCTTTACATTATCCGACAGACCCTTCCGGAAAAGGGCCGCCAAAGCGTCGTCATTCCACTTGGTCAGGACTGCCCACCTACGAAATCTCTGACAGTATAACTCAGCGTCATCAAGCCCCTGATTTAATGCCAACAAGGCTTTTTCAGCTTGATCAGTGACATTAGGCTCATCGTACAATAACCCCAAAGCCTGAAAAAATGCATCAATATCACTCAAAACAGGATCCCCAGGTATCAGGGAAAAAGCCCAATCCTGAGGATCGCCGCGCAGGAGAGAGATGATAATTTGAACCTGCTGCGCTGCGTTTCCTGAGGACTTAGATTTTAAGGCAAGAAACAATTTACAATTATTTTTGAAATTCTGAAACTTAGCTCGATCCCCTAAAAACAAATCTGGCATGGGGATCCTAGGTTCCACAACAGGCAACCTAGCAAGATATGCAGCAATACTCTGAACCTCAGTGGCAAGCTGATCCACATGGCCAGACAACCGTGCAAACTCCATTGGGAGAAAAGATCCTCCCCAGCACCCAGAGATACAGAGGGAAAAAAAAAAAAGAATGCAACAAACAGAAAAATATCTCTGACAACTTTTCTTCCTTCAAAATATTTTTTCCCTTCTGTGAGTACCATACAATTTTTATGGCCGGTGATACTGTTATGTTACGGTAGCTGAGGAGTGCAGGTAAAAAAGGAAATACACCAGAGCAGTTGGAATCTATGGGATTGCAGTACCCTGACTAACCACCGCAACTAGAGGCAGCCGTGGAGCGTTCCTACGTTGGTCCTAGACGCCTCGTCACAGCCTGAGAAACTAACTACACCTAAAGATAGAAATAGGAAAGCTATCTGCCCCGGAGCAGAACCCCAAAGATAATAGAAAGCCCCCAAACATGTAATGGCGGTTAGACAAGAGGAAATACTGACACAGAAAGAAAATAGTATGAGCAAACGCTGGGGCCCAAACTATCTAAATAGAAAAGGATAGGAAGGGTACTTACTGCAATCTCAGAAAACCCTGAAAAAACACCAACTCTACTAATTTCAAAATCACCTGAGATCACACGACCTCTACCACCTAAATTAGTTCTCTGGTGTAACAAAAACAAAACAGCAGCCACTGAAAAAAAAACTGGAAAAAGCAAAAGTACAAAACACAGTGGCTGGACTAAACTGAGAGGGCAAAAGCCCCCGGAGGGGACCCTGAAGGCCCCCACAGAAGTGCAGGACAAAATGCAAAAATATAGCAAAAACACAAAATAAGAAATTGTCTTATCTGATAGCAGGAGATGCAGACACGACACAGCAGGCTACAAGGGAAACTGGAAAGAAGGATTCAGACCAGAACAATTGATCACCGGCAACCCTGATGGGAAAATGACTCCCTTACATAAGACCAATCAGTAACACCTGATTCCCAGTCCTCACAATCCTCACTAGTACCGCTTGTAACCACCAGAGGGAGGCTCTGCTCAGAACTCATCTCAAACCCATTCACAACAAGAACCCCAAAGACAATAGAAAACCCCCAAACATGTAATGGCGGTTAGACAAGATGAAATACTGACACAGAAAGAAAATAGTATGAGCAAACGCTGGGGCTCAAACTAACTAAATAGAAAAGGACAGGAAGGGTACTTACTGCAATCCCAGAAAACCCTGAAAAGCACCAACACCACTAATTTCAAAAACACCTGAGATCACACGACCTCTACCACCTAAATTAGTTCTCTGGTGTAACAAAATCAAAACAGCAACCACTGAAAAAACTGGAAAAAGCAAAAGTACATACATAAGTGGCTGAACTAAACTGAGAGGGCAAAAGCCCCCGGAGGGGACCCTGCAGGCCCCCACAGAAGTGCAGGACAAAAATGCAAAAATATAGCACAAAAACAAAAAGAAGAAAATGTCTTATCTGTTAGCAGGAGATGCAGACACGACACAGCAGGCTACAAGGGAAACAGGAATGAAGGATTCAGACCAGAACAATTGGTCACCGGCAACCCTGATGGGAAGGTGACTCCCTTATATAAGACCAGTCAGTAACACCTGATTCCCAGTCCTCACAATCTTCACTGGACAGACCAGCACCGCTTGTAACCACCAGAGGAAGCCTCTGCTCAGAACTCATCTCAAACCCATTCACAACATAAATGTTGGCCAAATTACAATGTTGCCCCCTTTATCGGCGGGTTTAATCACCACAGCTTTCAAATTTTTAAGTTTTTCTAAACTCTTCCGTTCTTCAAAATTTAGATTGCCATTGGTAATATTAGGAGGTATTTTTTTGAACTCCTCGCTGACAACCTTCACAAACATACTAATATTCAGACAAGAAGAAAATGATGGGAATTTTTTAGAACGCTGTTCAATACATGGAGGAATCTTACCTCCTTCCGGTGTGCAACTTTCTTGAACAAGCTCATTTAAATTCTGTAACGCCTCTTGTTCCGTGTCTGTTGGAAAAAGATTACGGATGGTCTCATCATGGAAGTATTTTTTGAACATCAAGGATCTTGCAAAAATATGCAAGTCCTTGATGGCGGAAAAGAGAACAAAAGCAGCATCGGGACAGAAAGAGAGACCTTGTGTAAGACCTCGATCTGTTTTGGAAAAAGCATAGGTGCTCAGATTAATTACCTTGAGACGGTTATCATCAGATGATTGGTCATTATTACGTCTATAGGCGGAATTGCGTAGATTCCGCTTTTAGCATCCAAACATTGAACACGCTGCAAAGATGACATTGCGCCAGGCCGACTAATAAAAAGAAGAGCCGTGAAGGCCAAAAGGTAAGAGGTTTTTCTCTGGGCTTCATCCAGCGGCCACAGATTTCTAATGTGGCCAATTGACCGGATCTAGCAAATTGATTCTCACTGACTCAATGGAAATTCTACAAATTTTCTATGCATAATTACACTTGGAATAACTACAGCAGATTATTGATTTTTCTGTCTTGTGTGGATATTTCTTTGTTATGTTTTTAATGCAACTTCTCTAACGCCGATTTTATTTGTATAAATACTATTTATGGTAGGCTTTAAATTACTTGCACATAGACTTCTGTCTATGGTCTACAAACCATCTGGAATAATGCTGTCAGAGAATCTTGGATTATGAGACCCTATTTCACAGGTATCACAGATATTAAATTCTGTATTAGTCTAGGAAAGGTTAAATGTCCAAGGATGGGCTAGCCTCACAGATTCACAATGCAGTTAGCAATATTTGGCAGCAAACACAGATTACAGCATCAGTGGAAATGCAGAGAGACAAACGCTATTTAGGAAAGATTAACTTATTTAAGGGTAGCAGCCCTTTGGGCAATTGTATGAATTTATTAAGGGGTGGACTCCACATTCCACGGTTATAAGCTGAAGTGTTACCATACATTGTCTACTATGCTGCTAGTATCGCCAGTTAATGAAATCACTGAATAATGTTTTTCCTCCTCATAAAAGGATATAACAGGTTAGCGTCCTACACATCCCATACTGAAGTCTAGTAAAAGAAATTATCATCTTCACTTCTTCTCTCCCCATTTTATATCATATGCAGTGTGTTTTTTTTTCAAATAGCTTAATGAAAATTTTATGATTTTCCCTCTTATAAACTCACTTATTTATATCCCTGTGTCCCCTTGTAATAACGCCTTTTTTGTGTCCCGACATAGTTAAAATACTCTTTGTATGCCTCTATGTAGTAATAATAGCCACTTTGCATACCCACAGTGATAATTATTCCATTTCTGCCCTAATTGGTGCAAACACAGGGGCCCAAAAGAAAAAACGAACCCACTACCAACTGCAAATCAGGTGGAATTGTGCATTAATGAGAGCAATAGAACAGCAAAGGGCCCATTTATAGTTCTTGCAAAGATTCCCTCTTCTATCTGTGTTCGATACTATCTGTTTCTGTTCCTCTAAAATAATGATACTCACTTTGCGCCCCACAATAATAGTGCCCTTGAAATTTGTGTATTTCACAAATAGTTAACCCACCTTTTGGGCCCAACAGAGTGATAATATTCTCATATACTAATTAGTTGCCTTTGTACTCCTTCCAGGGAAACTGTGCCCACATTTGTACCACCGGAAAGTAAAAATACCCCATTCCAGTGGTTCCGATTCCACCTTTTGCACAGAGTAGCAGATGAGCTTGAGTGCTGTGCCCAACAATCTCGCCGGGGTCACACTTGCGAGAAACTCGCACGAGTCTCGCACCTCAATACCCGGCACTGCCACCGGCACTCGGAATAGGTGTGTGCGGCTGCATGTATTTCTATGCAGCTGAACACTCCGGTCCCAACTGCTGGCGGCAGTGCCGAGTATTGAGGTGCGAGACTCGTGCGAGTTTCTCGCAAGTGTGACCCCGGCTTAAGTTCTATTAAACCTTGAATGGAGCAGCAGTGCGTATGCTTGACCATTGAAAATATTAAGGTTTGCACCATAACTTACCAAGAATGATTACTCTACAGTCATGGACAAAAGTTTTGAGAATGACACAAATATTAATTTTTACAAAGTCTACTGCTTCACTTTTTCTAATGGCAATTTGCATATACTCCAGAATGTTATAAAGAGTGATCAGCTTAACAGCAATTACTTGCAAAGTCAATATTTGGCTAGAAAATGAACTTTATCCCCCAAAACACATTTCAACATCATTGCAGCCCTGCCTTAAAAGGACCAGCTAACCTCTTTTCAGTGATTGCTCCATTAACACAGGTGTGGATGTTGATGAGGACATGGCTGGAGATCAATCTGTCATGATTAAGTAAGAATGACACCACTGGACACTTTAAAAGGAGGCTGGTGCTTGGCATCATTGTTTCTCTTCTGTTAAACATGGTTATCTCTAAAGAAACACGTGGAGTCATCATTGCAATGCACAAAAATGGCCTAACAGGGAAGAGCTAGAAAGATTGCACCTCAGTCAACAATCTATCGCATCATCAAGAACTTCAAGGAGAGAGGTTCCATTGTTGCCAAAAAGGCTCCAGGGCGCCCAAAAAGACCAGCAAGCGCCTGGACCGTCTCTTAAAAGTGTTTCAGCTGCGGGATCGGGCTACCAGCAGTGCAGAGCTTGCTCAGGAATGGCAGCAGGCAGGTGTGAGTGCATCTACACGCACTATGAGGCGGAGACTCTTGGAGCAAGGCCTGGTCTCCAGGAGGGCAGCAAAGAAGCCACTTCTCTCCAGAAAAAACATCATGGACAGACTGATATTCTACAAAGGTACAGGCAGTGGACTGCTGAGGACTGGGGTAAAGTTATTTTCTCTGATGAATCCCCTTTTCGATTGTTTGGGACATCAGGAAAACGCCTCATTCGGGGAAGACAAGGTGAGCGCTACCACCAGTCTTGTCTCATGCCAACTGTTAAGCATCCTGAAACCATTCATGTGTGGGGTTGCTTCTCAGCCAAGGGAATCGGCTCTCTCACAGTCTTGCCTAAAAACACAGCCATGAATAAAAAATGGTACCAGAATGTCCTCCAAGAGCAACTTCTCCCAACCCTCCAAGAGCAGTTTGGCGATCAACAATGCCTTTTCCAGCATGATGGAGCACCTTGCCATAAAGCAAAGGTGATAACTAAATGGCTCAGGGAACAAAACATAGAGATTTTGGGTCCATGGCCTGGAAACTCCCCAGATCTTAATCCCATTGAGAACTTGTGGTCAATCATCAAGAGACGGGTGGACAAACAAAAACCTAAAAATTCTGACAAAATGAAAGCATTGATTGTGCAAGAATGGACTGCTATCAGTCAGAATTTGGTCCAGAAGCTGATTGAGAGCATGCCAGGGAGAATTGCAGAGGTCCTGAAGAAGAAGGGTCAACACTGCAAATATTGACTTGCTGCATTAACTCATTCTAACTGTCAATATAAGCTTTTGTTACTCATATGTTTGCAATTATATTTCTGTCTGTGATAAAAACATCTGTCAAACACACATAAAAACCAGAGGGCAGCAGATCATGTGAAAATATAATATTTGTGTCATTCTCAAAACTTTTGGCCATGACTGTAGAGCATAGGAACTGCATTACTGCATAGAAAAAAATTGAAAAAAGCGCTGTATGATGTATATATGAAATATGTATCTGCAAAAATTGCTATGAAAAAATGAAGGTTCTTAGCACATAGATTGGCCAATATATGTATGCCCAATTACTACGTCACGGTGTCCTTCGTCAATTGGGTCACTATCCTGTTATGTCAACGCTCTTGGGCAAAAAGCCTACAATTTATGGGCAGGAATAGACCAGCTAATCTGATTAAAATCACCTGTGGCTTTTGGGAGTAAGTGCACATGTCCAAAAAGCTTAATACAAATAGACAAAAAAAAAAGGACCAGCATATCTAAGCTAGTGTGAATAGGCGCCAACCAAAGAAAGTATACAAATAGTGTTGAGCGATACGATACCGCAAGTATCGGGTATCGGCCGATATTAGCTCTATCGGCCTTTCGATACTTAGTTTCGATATTTTCCATATATCGTATACCGGAATCGGAAGTCCCATAATTCTTTGAGAGGCAATGTGATTTTAGTCAGCCAATGAGGAATCCTAAGAAGTGTGGGCACATCCTGTACTGCTGCGGTCATGTTAACTAATGGCATGGCTGTGATTGGATGCTGAAATGATGTCAGAATGCACTATAAAAGGTGCCGCCGCCATTTTAGCGTCACTGTGCTGTGAATTCAGTAAGGGACAGAACGCTGCTGTGCTGACTCTGAGGGACAGTTAGAGATTGCGATTTAGTGTACTGTGCTGTAGGCAGGCTAGCACCAACCGCTGTGTAAAGCTTCCTTTTGCCTGCAGTGTTGTTTTAACAGCTCTGCAAGGTGTGTGTGAGTGCAGGTGACGCTGCAGTTTGCTCTGCATGCAACGCTGTCTGTAGGCATCTGCACGTGTCACTCACAGACTCTTCTTTTTTTCTTCAGTGTAATTCTTGCAGCTCCATGCAATTTAACTATTAGTGTGACGCGCTTCCATCCGTATCCAATACATTGGTTGCAAACACTATAGAAGTAGACAAAGGAGTAGCCTTTCACAGATTGTGAACAGTTGTGTTTCAGTGTTCACTTCAGTCTGTGTTTTTTATTTTTTGAGTGCACATCACGCTCCAGTTACTTGTTCAAGCACTGCTGCTTGTACTCTGCTGAGCGTGTCTCAGTGCCTCATCCTTTTCATTTATCTCCAATTGGTTCTGCTCCATTCCATTTAAAATATAATCTATTAGTGTGACGCGCTTCCATCCGTATCCAATACATTGGTTGCAAACACTATAGAAGTAGACAAAGGAGTAGCCTTTCACAGATTGTGAACAGTTGTGTTTCAGTGTTCACTTCAGTCTGTGTTTTTTATTTTTTGAGTGCACATCACGCTCCAGTTACTTGTTCAAGCACTGCTGCTTGTACTCTGCTGAGCGTGTCTCAGTGCCTCATCCTTTTCATTTATCTCCAATTGGTTCTGCTCCATTCCATTTAAAATATAATCTATTAGTGTGACGCGTTTCCATCCGTATCCAATACATTGGTTGCAAACACTATAGAAGTAGACAAAGGAGTAGCCTTTCACAGATTGTGAACAGTTGTGTTTCAGTGTTCACTTCAGTCTCTGCGTAATAACCACACTTAGGCCTTATAACTTTTCTGACTTTCTTTATCAATCTACCAAGATGAAGAAGTCAGTGAGTAAGGCACGTGGTCGTGGCCGTGGAGTTTCAGCAGGGAGAGGACGTGGGGATTCTGTCGCTGCTGCCGCCCTCAGTGACACAGCATCCACCAGTTTTTACCCATGAGCGTTCCTTTATGCGCACTTTGGTAGGAGCTCGGCGTGCCCCCCTGCTGCGGGAAGAACAAATTGAAGCCGTTGTTGGTTGGATGGCAGCCAATGCATCGACTTCAATTCCTTCCACCTCCTCTCAGGAACACAACACTGTTGAGCAACCATCTGTCTGTTCACCGCCTGTCAAATTGCCCAGGCAGTCAGAGAGTTCTGTACAGGAGCCAGCTGAGTCTCTGCTTCTGTTCTCAGAATCTGTTGGCTCGCAAACACGGGCACAGGCAAGCAGCATTCTGCAATTTGAAGAAGAGGGAGTATGCAGTGATGCGCAACAGCTGTGTCTCTCTCAATCTGAAGAGGCGGGTGAGCCAGTGCCGATGGACAGCACACCGCAGAACGCATCTTATGATGATGATGAGACTCAGGTGCCAGGTTTTGTGGAGCATGGTGCTGCCCAGACCATCCAACAGCAGCAGGTGTTGGAACAGGGTAGTGGAGATGATGAAGTCCGAGACCCAACATGGCGTGAGCAACAGGAAGGTGGTGGGAGCAGCTCTGAGGAAGAGATTGTCCCAACGGTACAAAGAGGAGGGAGAGGTAGGCTGCAGACTCGCTTGCCTGTAGCCTCCAGTTTGGCACCTGTTGGGAGCAGTTCTCTTAGAAATGTCAAAATTGGCGCTCCCATGACTTGCACTGCGTGGTCCTTTTTTGACAGACTTGTAGATGATATTTGCTATGTTCAATGCAAGCTGTGTAAGCAAAAAGTTAAAAGAGGTAAAAATATCAGTAACCTGAATACCACAAATATGTGGAAACATGTACGGACAAAGCACGTAGCTGAGTTACAAAGACACACTGGAGATGTAGGCCAACCTACAGCAGCACCTACATCTTCAGGTCGTGTTGGAGCCTCTACCTCCAGCTCACACACACCTGGTTCGGCTTCCTCACAGGATCTCCATGGAAGAACCTCGGTCACTGTTGTCCATAGACAAACTGTTATTCCACCCACAGCAGCAAGTTCACAGTCATCGTCACACTCCCAGACCACAAAACAGCCATCGGTACCACAGGCATGGGATAAAAGACGGCCATACTCGGCAAACCATCCACGAGCACAGGCTCTGAATGCTGGCATTGCAAAACTCCTGTCCCTTGAAATGCTGTCATTCAGGCTGGTGGAGACTGACAGTTTCAGGAACTTTATGGCATTGGCAGTTCCACAATATAATGTGCCAAGCCGATTTTATTTCAGCAGGCAAGCTGTCCCTGCTCTGCAAAAACATGTCGAGGGAAACATTAAACATGCGCTACTAAACGCCGTCAGTAGCAGGGTCCACCTGACCACCGATGCGTGGACCAGTACCCATGGCCAGGGACGATACCTTTCCCTCACTGCCCATTGGGTCAATGTTGTGGAGCCGGGTACAGATCTTGCCAGTGGCGCTGTACGTGTTCTGCCAACTCCAAGGATTGCAGGAATCCAGTCTGTACACATTGATTCCTCCTCCTACTCCAGTTCCTCAGAATCATCGCTGCACGAGCCGTCACGGTATACCTCCACATGGACCCGTGAACGCTTACCTGTTGCGACCGATATGAGCACAGCCGTGGCCAAACGTCAACAGGCCGTCCTGAAATTAATTTCCATGGGGAATCGAAGCCACACAGCGCAGGAGCTCTGGGATGCCATCAAGCAGGAGAGCGACGTGTGGTTAAAGTCAGCTATTCTCCAGCCAGGCTTGGTAGTGTGTGACAATGGCCGAAATCTGGTGGCAGCTCTGGGCCTTGGCAACCTCACTCACATACCATGTCTGGCACATGTGCTCAACTTGGTCGTGCAAAGTTTTTTGAGGGACTATCCGGATCTTGATGCACTGCTGCACAAGGTCCGCCTAGAGTGCGCTCACTTGCGACGTTCCAGCATGGCCAGATCGCGCACTGCAGCTCTGCAAATCAGATTTCAACACGTCCGACTATCAAACACATTCGGATCCTTCAGACGGAACCTGAAAACCCACCTCTTCAGGAAAGCCTACAGCCTGCAATGACCCTGCTACCTCCTCACCACTACCGGAGATATTGCCTCAACCAACACCGGAACTGCTGCAACCCCCCGACCTACTGTCTCCTGCCTCACAATCCTGTAGAATGTAAGCCCGAAAGGGCAGGGTCCTCTCCCCTCTGTATCAGTCTGTCATTGTTAGTTTGTTTACTGTAAGTGATACCTGTAATTTGTATGTAACCCCTTCTCATGTACAGCACCATGGAATCAATGGTGCTATAGAAATAAACAATAATAATAATAATAATAATTTTGCCTTCCTGAACATCGCATCATATGTGACGTACCCACCAGGTGGAATTCCACGTTACATATGTTGGAGCGGTTGTGTGAGCAGCAGCCAGCAGTAATGGAGTATCAGCTGCAACAGGCGCAATCAACTCGCAATTTGCGCTGTTCACACTTCACCACTACTGAGTGGGCCTCTATGAAGGACATCTGCGACGTTTTGCGTGCGTTTGATGTCTCAACGCGGATGGCGAGTGCAGATGATGCACTAGTCAGCATGACTGTCCCCCTTATCTGCCTGCTTCAGAAATCACTGAAAGCACTAAAGGAAGAGGTTTTGGAAGAGGTGGAGGATGAGGAGTCACAAATTCAATTACCTTCAGGACAGTCATCGCAACGTGGTTCCTCACAAAGGGCTGGGCAGGGCTCACTTTGTGAGGAGGATGAGGAGGAGGAGGAGTCAATGGAGGAGGAAGAAATCCCTACAGAGGGAGGTACACAACGCTCTAGTCAGTATGTAGAGCGAGGGTGGGGTGATGCAGAGGAGGCAGAGATGATGCCTCTTCCAGAGGACAGCCTTTGTTGGCCAGTTGGGAGTCTGCAGCACATGGTTTATTTCATGCTTCAGTGCCTGAGAAACGACCGCCGCATCGCCCACATTCTCACCACGTCAGATTATTGGGTGTACACCCTCCTAGGCCCTCGCTACCGGGACAACTTACAAACCCTCATCACACCGGTGAACCGGGACCGTAAAATGCAGGAGTACCAAGACACACTGGTGCAATCCATACTGTTGTACATTCCAGCCGAGAGAGCTGCTGCTGCTGCTACTGCTTTACAAAGCAGCTCTGTGCGTCGAGGCAGTGTAGACACCTCTACAACAAGAGGGAGCAGAAGCAGCGCCTCTGCACAGGGCAAGAGCTGTATGTTACAAATGTGGAAAAGTTTTATGACAGCGCCAGCAAGGTCTACACCATCCGAGACGGCTCCAGTCACCAGGAAGAAACGTTTCCGTAAGATGGTGACAGACTACTTGGCTTTCCCTCTAAGTGTACTCCCAGATGCCTCTTCCCCTTTCAAATTTTGGGTCTCTAAGTTGGATACATGGCCAGAGCTTAGCCAGTATGCATTGGAGGTGCTGGCTTGCCCTGCTGCCAGTGTATTATCTGAGCGTGTCTTTAGTGCTGCAGGTGGTGTAGTAACAGACCGTCGCATGCGACTATCCTCAGAGAATGTAGACCGGCTTACTTTTCTGAAAATGAACAAGGCATGGATCTCACCTGAATTTGCCTGTCCGTTTTCAGATTAAATAACTGTTTGGCAACGTTTTCCATGTCTCCTGTTATGTTCATCTTTCTACCACCTGAACTCTACTCCCTGGGCTACAACACCGCCATTTGTTGCTCGTAAGTAATTGGCAGGGGTACTGACTCATGGCCAGCCTGGTTACAGCACGACAGCTGTTTCCTGGCAGTGTGAACGTCAATTATCCTCCAATAAGTTGTGCTGTCGTGTTGCATTCGGGTTAGCCGACTCTATGGTGCCTGCAGTTTAGGTGATTCCTATGTGTGCTGTGGGATATGTAAATAAAGGCGGTTTCCATTGTGACAATAGGACAAGCACCCACTGTAGGACTGTGTGATTCGGTAACTGCGGACGGCTTGCGTCCTGTCAACTTACATTTTCATGGGTGCGTTCTTCTACCCGTCCGGGGTCCAGTACCGTCAACTGGTTCTCCCCAGTGCCTTTGGCCTAGGTGCCTCCATCTCTGTATCCGAGTTCCACCAATGTCTGCTGGTCCTTGGTAGTGCTTTGGAGCACAGGTACCTCCTGCTTAGAAACCGTGTCACAGTAACGTCAGCTGGTACTCGGTTGTGACATTGCCTCTTTTCCTTCTGCTACCCGTCCGGGGTCCAGTACCGTCAACTGGTTCTCCCCAGTGCCTTTGGCCTAGGTGCCTCCATCTCCGTATCCGAGTTCCACCAACGTCTGCTGGTCCTTGGTAGTGCTTTGGAGCACAGGTACCTCCTGCTTAGTAACCGTGTCACAGTAACGTCAGCTGGTACTCGGTTGTGACATTGCCTCTTTTCCTTCTGCTACCCGTCCGGGGTCCAGTACCGTCAACTGGTTCTCCCCAGTGCCTTTGGCCTAGGTGCCTCCATCTCCGTATCCGAGTTCCACCAACGTCTGCTGGTCCTTGGTAGTGCTTTGGAGCACAGGTACCTCCTGCTTAGTAACCGTGTCACAGTAACGTCAGCTGGTACTCGGTTGTGACATTGCCTCTTTCCTTCTGCTACCCGTCCTGGGTCCAGTACCGTCAACTGGTTCTCCCCAGTGCCTTTGGCCTAGGTGCCTCCATCTCCGTATCCGAGTTCCACCAACGTCTGCTGGTCCTTGGTAGTGCTTTGGAGCACAGGTACCTCCTGCTTAGTAACCGTGTCACAGTAACGTCAGCTGGTACTCGGTTGTGACATTGCCTCTTTTCCTTCTGCTACCCGTCCGGGGTCCAGTACCGTCAACTGGTTCTCCCCAGTGCCTTTGGCCTAGGTGCCTACATCTCCGTATCCGAGTTCTACCAACGTCTGCTGGTCCTTGGTAGTGCTTTGGAGCACAGGTACCTCCTGCTTAGTAACCGTGTCACAGTAACGTCAGCTGGTACTCGGTTGTGACATTGCCTCTTTTCCTTCTGCTACCCGTCCGGGTTCCAGCACAGTCAGCAGGTCCTTGTTACTTCCATTGTCTCTTGCTCCATCTGATACCCGTCAGGGTTCCAGTAACGTCAGCTGTTTCTCGGAAATTAGACGACCTTAAAGACCACCCAGAAGAAGATGACGACAACAAGGACGACGAGCATGAAGCCAACCAGCCTGAACACAATCACAAAGAAAAAATAAAAGATTACCCAGAAGAAGATCACCAACAGGACAAAGAAGGTTAAGACAAACTACAAGATACAGAACAAGAGACAGAAGAACAATAAGCAGAAGATCAAAAAGCAGAAGAACATGAAGTATAAGACCAAAATGAAGAGCAAAATATATGCTCTAAATTCTAAGCAGAAGAAGACTAAGCAGTGTATGGGGGTGAGTCCGTTCCTCCTCGTGGTGCCCCTGGAAAATGCCTGCTGCTGCAGGCTAAACTGAACACGGACAAATACTGTTGTAATTTAAATCTTTTGTGACAGCAAGAACGGAAGGATGAACAATTCATACTTTTACAGATTACAAGTACAGGAATCTCTGTCACAAATAAGAATATGATGAAGAAGATGAAGAGGAAGAAGATGAAGAATTTGAATATGAAGAAGATTAATTAGTTTAATAATAACAATATGAGTAATGTAAACAAAAACATGAATAGCAAGAAGTTTAAGAAGAAGATTAAGAAGGTGAAGATGAAGAATAATTTGATGAGAAAGATGATGCTGCTGCTGAAGATTATGAAGGAGAAAGTGTGGCACTGGCAAAAGTTAAAAAGGTGAAGAGCATGGAAGTTGTGAAACATACATATTTGCCAAAATAGAAAAAAGGTTAACAACATTGTCAATTTGTTAGTCAATCCAAACGTATTTCCAAAAAAAAATATATTAATGCTATTCCAATGCATTGGGTTAAACATGTATGCCTTTATTGTCTCCTCAACCTCCCCCAATACATTCTACATTAGTCTTTGTTGTTTTCCTTCATGTACAATTAACCAACAAGGCAAGAATGTTTTTTTTTAATGTCGATATTTGGTTCCCATAGACTTACATGGGACTTCCGGTATCGGAATCGGATATCAACGATATTTAGTGATATCGGCGATACCATTCCGATCCGATATTTTTAGATATCGAGCAGTATCGCTCAACACTATATACAAATCAAAAATATTAAGGTTTGCACCATAACTTACCAAGAATGATTACTCTAGAGCATAGGAACTGCATTACTGCATAGAAAAAAATTTGACCATTGAGCCATGAAAATGAACCTCTTTCCCTGTTGGGCAAACTCTTTACTCATCTTTTTTTACTTATATTTGGTTGTTCTTTGGGGAGGTTAAAGCCAAAATATTAAGAATGTTCAGCTTCAATGGTGCTCTCAAAAATTGAAATACTGTAACTTACAGGAGCAATGTATACGTCTTCTCTAGAAACATGTTTTTTACCTCTCAACTAAAATTTGTATTAACCCCTTCGCCCCGAAGCCTGTTTTCACCTTCCTGACCATGCCAATTTTTACAATTCTGACCACTGTCACTTTATGAGGTCATAACTCTAGAACACTTCAATGGATTCCACTGATTCTGAGAATGTTTTCTCATGACATATTGTACTTCATGATAGTGGTAAAATTTGCATTTATTTGTGAAAAAAACAGAAATTTGGCAAACATTTTGAAAATTTTGCAATTTTCAAACTTTTAATTTTTAAGCCCTTAAATCAGAGTCATATCACACAAAATAGTTACTAAATAACATTACCCACATGTCTACTTTACATCAGCACAATTTTTGAAACATAATTTTTTTGTTAGGAAGTTAAAAATTGGTCAGCAATTTCTCAATTTTGCATCAAAATTTGCAAAACCAAATTTTTTAGGGACCACCTCACATTTGAAGTGTCTTTGAGGGGCCTATATGACAGAAAATACTCAAAAGTGACACCATTCTAAAAACTACACCCATCAAGGTACTTAAAACCACATTCAAGAAGTTTATTAACCCTTCAGAAGCTTCACAGGAATTTTTGGAATGAAGAAGGAAAAAATAAACATTTACTTTTCTTTCACAAAAATTTTCCTTTATACCTATTTTTTTTTAATTTTGCAAGGGTAACAGTAGAAAATGAACCATATAATTTGTTGTGCAATTTCTCCTGAGCATGCCGATACCCCATATGTGGGGGAAATCTACTGTTTCGGCACATGGCAGGGCTTGGAAAGGAAGGAGCTCCATTTGACTTTTTGAATGTCAAATTTGCTGGAATAATTAGTTGATGCCATGTCATGTTTGGAGAGCCCTTGATGTGCGTAAACAGAGGAAACCCCCCACAAGTGACACCATTTTGGAAACTAGACTCCTTTGTAAACTTGTCTAGATGTGTATTGAGCAACATGAACCCCCAGGTGCTTCACAGAAGTTTATAATGTTAAGCCATGAAAAAAAAAAAATCACATTTTTCCCATGGCGTTTTCCAGAAACAAGCAGCAGTGGATGTTGCGGAGTGAAAATTGCAGACTGCTGTCGTAGAGACCAGTACATTATGCCCTGCTCATGCTTCTGGAGTCACGCACCTGTAAATTAGGTGGACTCTCATCACTACAGAAATGCCAAACATGTCGGTGCTAAATGTGGTGTAGGTACACTGGGGCTCAGAAGGTAGAGGGGCATTTGGATTTGGGAGCAGAGAATTTGCTGAATATCCTTTGGGGGGGAGGAGGCTATTTCACTTTTCCAGAGCCTTTGTGCTACCAGTAATATGGAATCCCCCAATATATCCGTTAATAGACGATGGACCTGAGTGAGGACTTGTTTTTTGTGGATTGAGTTGAAGCTTTTATTGGGAGCATTTTACATAGCATTTATGATCACATTTATCTGGCGCTCTACGCTAAGCACTTATATCGGGGTTTCCATCTAAATCTCACAGTGACGTGACAGATGAACCCCGATGGATCCATTCACTATAATGAGGCAGCAGAGTTACTCTGGACTCCGTCTGGCCTCTGTTCAGCGGTATCCTTTTCAAAAGTGCACAAAACTATGGCCGACGGCACCGTCCTATGGTGCCCACAGTGCCTCCATTTGCCTCTTTATAGGGAATCATCCGACAGGGGGGGTTGTGTCTCAGTCACGTATTTCAGAGATTTACACAGAAACCCCGATGTAAGCGCTCAGCGTAGAACGCAGGATAAATGTGCGCCGAGCCTTACTGCGATCTTTAGGAGGCAGAATGAAAAAATCAACAGGATATGAAGAATTGGCTTTATTTTTTATGCCATTCCTTGTGCAGTATAAGTGCTTAGGCAACTTTATTCTTCGGTTCGGTGCGATTACAGCGATACTAGATTTATATCAGGTTTTCATGTTTGGGTGCTGTCACACACTAAAAAATGCTTTTTATTGTAAAAACACATTACCATATTTTGAGAGCTATAATTTTTCCATATTTCAGCCAACAGAGTCACGTGAGGGCTTGATTTTTGCACGATGAGCTGACGTTTTTATTGGTACTATTTTTGGGCACATGACGTTTGTTGATCTCTTTCTATTCTGAATTTTGTGAGACAAAAAGAACAAAAAACAGCAATTCAGGAATACTGCAACTTTATTCTTCGGGTCAGTATGATTACAGCGATACCCAATTTATAGTTTTTTATGTTTTGGTGCTTTACACAATAAAAACTATTTCATAGAAAAAATAATTATTTTTGCATTGCTTTATTCTGAGAGCTATAACTTTTTATTTTTCTGCTGATGGAGCTGTATGATGGCTTGTTTTTTGTGGGACAAGATTACATTTTGCAGCGCTACCATTTTTATTTACATTAGTTTTTTTATCGCGTTTTATTACACCTTTTGTTCGGCGGTATGATAAGGCAATGTTTTTTGCCTAGTTTTTTATTTTTTTTACGGTGTTCACTGAAAGAATTGACTAGTGGAACAGTTTTATAGAGCGGGTAGTTACGGACGTGGCGATACCAAATATGTGTACTTTTATTGTTTTCTAATTTGCATAAATAAATGTATTTATTGGAAAAATATTTGTTTCTTTTTTTCTTTATTTGGGGATTTTTAAAAAATATTTTTACACTTTCTAATATTTTTGTTTTACTTTTTTGCATTGTCCCAGTATGGGATATTACTGTATTACTTCAGATCAGTGATACTCTGCACTGCAGAACATTGGAGCAGCGACTGACTGGCAGGGTAGATGGTGTCTCATGTCCTGCTCTCTGCAGGCACTGGGAAGCCACCTTCCATGCAGGACCTGGAAGGACCCAGTGGCCATCTTAGGGCCGAGGATCTACATGGAGACGATCAGGACAACGTGATTGCATCGCATTGTCCTGATGGAAGGGCACTGGGAGCCCCTCCCTGCACGATGCCCCTCTATGTGGCTGTCAGTACTGACAGCGGCATCAGAGGGGTTAAATTCACGAGATCGGTGCTAGCATATAATGGACACCCGCACCCGATCGTCGCTGCCCTCAGCGTGAGGCTGCGTGATCAGTGCGCTTTACTAGTACTGCTGTACCCGCAGAACAGTACTAGTACGGCGCATGTCAGAAAGAGGTTAAAGAATGCAGATTTTTGTTCACATCCTCCTTAGCAATTAATTTTATTATGTCAAGCAATGAGTCAGAGCTTTATGCACCGGGCATTAATTTAGGGGCAAATAAGACATTCAGTATTATCAATGGCACATTGTAGTAAAGGGCATCATTTCACAGTTCCTGTGAATTTAAGAAGACCTTTCACCAAATGATGAACTGGACATGCAATGCAATAGTGGCTGCAGAGCAGAATGAAATGTTTTGTTTTTGTTTGTTTTTTATTTATTTTACCTCTCCAGAGATATAAGCAACCAAAGTATTTGGCACCTAATGAGTTAACTTTTGATAAGTCCAAGTGGGTTTTATCAGAGAGTTTTCAATGATGGCATGAATTTCTACACCCTATATGATGCTGATCAATCATAAGCAGGCAGCAACACTAAAAGAAGAACATGCCCCATAATAGTATAGAGCAGAGTTCTCAGTGTGCGAAATATATGACATCAGATAGCCCTGAACTCCTGCTCTAATTTCATGCATAAGACGATATGGGGGAGGAGCAGTGCAGCTGAGTTTAACTATGTCACATTACAAACCTTCCATCAGCTCTTCTGATTAAGGAGTGTGTCACTATCCCACTTATGTCTGTTGTGCTACGGCAACTTGTACTCACTCTGTATTGAGATCAAGTCTGTCATTACATCTCACACAGGAGTAACCCACTTCTTCTGAACTACTTCTGCATGAGATGTAATTAGACCCTGCTCTGATCTGCAGAGTAAGTATAAGTTGGGCACAATAGACATACTAAAAACAACATCCATAAAAAAAAAGACAGACAGTGTGCTGGGAGTAGAAGTACAGCAAAGATGACAGTGATAGAAGAGAACTGATCGAATGGTTTGTAACATGACACAGCTAATCTCGGCTGTTCTGCCCCTCCACCACATTGACTCATGCAAGAGGTTAGACCAGGAGATCCAGGCTGCATCTTCTCACATACTAATACTACTTTAAACTATTTTTATGGCTGGGTTTTATTTTTCTTTTCTTAGAATGTTGCTGCCGGCTTGTTATTGGTCAGCATCAAACAAAGAGAAGTACACACCTCCAGTGAAAACTTTGATAACACACACTTGGACTTTTTAAAAAAATGTAAAAAGTTATTTTCCGCACTTCAGCCTCTTTTACATTGTGTGTTCATTTCAATATGAGAAATTTGGTTAAAGGTTATCTTTAAAGGGAATCAGTCAGCAGATTTTTGCTACATCATCTGAGAGCAGCCTGATGTAGGCAATCAGAAGCTGAACCTAACAATGTATCACTTAGATTACTGGATGCAGCAGTTCTGACACAATCAGAGCTTTTAGATTTGTTAATGAAGCAGAGCTGAAAACCTTCCCCTGCCATCATCCGCTCTCCATGTACAAAGTCCATAGACAGTGAGCTGCCTATCACAGGAGAGGGCGTGTCGGACCAGGAGCTACTAGATCACAGCAGGCAAAACAATCATTGCAGGCAAACAAAACTGCAGACCTTGATAAGAGAGGAATCACTGAAATCTTTCCGTTAACCCTGCTGTCTTCTGCATAGCAAAAACCTGCTAACAGATTCCCTTTAATTGTTCTTCACTATAAACATATTTTAACTTTATTACATGCTGAAAGACAATAGAGTGCCCCGCACCAGCTTAATAAAGGGAATATATCCTTTTGGCACTAAACTTTGCAAACTGTATTGTGGTCTACTAAGAATGAATATATTCATTATTACATAAAACACTAAGGTGATGTCTTTCATTCTGTCATGGCACAGTAGCTAATCTCATTGTGGCAGATGCTGTGAAGATTAGCAGCAAGATGCAACCATAAGGAGTTCTGGGGTTGTCATTGGCTTCCAAATAAAGCACATTTTATTATTAATATCAACATCTACATTATGGATGCAAGACAAATCCTCCATATGAGTTCAGCGACTGTCCTTAACTGAAATAGCTGGTGTGAGTTAATCGCTGGCGTGCTGGACAGACATACAGGAAATGCCCCGGTCATTGACTGTTAGTCTGACTGGAGGACATGAGGAATGTGGACTCACTATATGGTTTCCTTCATATTAGTACTGTAAGACTGGGTACAATGTATCAATCATTGATGGAAGTCTAACCATATTCCAGGATCATCTCTAATACCTAATCTGCATGAAATGTATTTCTTGCAACTTCAGATTATATGATGATGAACTCTAAGCAACATTTTTTGGATACTGGAGAGAATGTACGATGATTGATTGTTGTGTTTTAAAGAGACCATGTCACCAGATCAAAAGTGC
>JARQOD010000002.1:135708411-135868020 GCA_033576555.1 Oophaga sylvatica | reverse complement strand
CTTTTAAATGGGGGAAAACACACGTATGGGCACATTCGGGGCTCGGAGGGAAGTAGTGACTTTTTGAATTGCCGACTTGTGGAATGGTCGCGGGGTCATGTTCTTTTGCGGTCCCGATGGCCAAAAACAGTATAAACTCCCCACAAGTGACCCCATTTGGGAAACGCCCCCGAAAGGGAACTTTTTTTGTGGGGTGACCTTTAAACCCCCAAGTTCTTCACAAAAGTTTATAAGCAGACCCGTGAAAATAAAAAAATTTTTTTTTCCACAAAAATAACTTTTTTTAGTCCCCAATTTTTTTTCCAACAGTAACAGGAGAAAATTAGACCCCAAAGTTGTTGTGCAATTTTTCCGAGTACGCTGTACCCCATATGTGGGGGTAAACCACTGTTTGGGCACACGTCGGGGCTTGGAATAAAGGGAGCACTGTTTGACTTTTTGAACGCAAAATTTGCAGGAATCAATGGTGGCGCCATGTCGCGTTATGGAGATCCCCTGATGTACCTAAATAGTGGAAACCCCTCAATTCTAACTCCAACCCTAACCCCAACACACCCTAACCCAACCCTAACCCCTACACACCCTAACCCTAATACAAACCCTAACCATAAACCCTAACCCCAACACACCCCTAACCCTAATCCCAACTCTAACCATAAAACTAACCACAAGCCTAACCTAATCCAACCCTAACCCCAAAACACCCTAACGCTATCCCAACCCTAACCCTAATCCCAAACCTTAACCCTAATTCCAACCCTAACCCTAATTCCAACCCTAACCCTAGTCTAACCCTTACCCTAGTTCTAACCCTAGTTCCTAACCCTAAGGCTGGGTTCATATTGCGTTTTACCAGCCCGTTCAACACGTAGCGTTGACGGGGCTGGTAACGGTATGCATAATGCGATCGCGTTTTTGCTATACCCGCTAGTGCAGAGGAATCAGCGATGATTCATCGTGTGCTAGCGGTGATGGAGCCCAGACGCTGCAGCCTGCGTCCAAGGCTCCGTCACTGATGACGACACGTCGCGAACGCATGCCGCTTCATGGCATGCGTTGCGATGCGCACACAAATGGGGTGAATGGCAGCGGTTAAACGGATTGCGTTACCCGCGTTATACCGCGGTGAAACGCGTCCCATCTAACGGAATGCCATAATGCAATATGAACCCAGCCTGACCCTAAGGCCCCGTGCACACGTTGCGGATTCACTTGCGGGATTTTTCTAAAATCCGCAGGTAAAACGACCCTGCCTTTTACCTGCGTATTTAGCGCGGATTTGCCTGCGGTTTTTTCTTGCGGTTTTACGCCTATAATGGAATAGGTGTAAATCGCTGGGGGAATCGCACAAAGAATTGACATGCTGCGGATTTTAAAACCGCAGCAAATCCGCGCTGAAAATCTGCAGCATGTGCACGCGTTTTTTTTTTACCATTTATTTTGCATTTGTACTGTACATGGTTTCTGGATCTGCTGTGGATCCGCAGCGCAAAATCCGCTGCGGATTAGCAGCGAAATCCGCTGCGGATCAGCAGCGAAATCAGCGCGGATCAGCAGCGAAATCAGCTGCGGATGAGCAGCGAAATCCGCTGCGGATCAGCAGCGAAATCAGCTGCGGATTAGCAGCGAAATCAGCTGCGGGATCAGCAGCGAAATCCGCTGCGGATCCGCAGCTGATTTCGTGCTGTCGCAGTGATTTCGCTGCTGATTTCGCTGTGATCCGCAGCGAAATCAGCAGCGGACAGCAGCGAAATCAGCTGAGGTCAGCAGCGAAATCAGCTGCGGATCGCAGCGAAATCAGCTGCGGATCAGCAGCGAAATCCGCTGCGGTTCAGCAGAGAAATCAGCTGCGGATCCGCAGCAAAATCCGCAACGTGTGCACAGGGCCTAATAGGAAAAAAAAAAAATTCTTTATTATTTTCCCTACTATGACAGGGGGGGTTCACTTACTTTTTTTATTTTGATCACTGTGACAGTTTATCACAGTGATCAAAAAAAATTTTTCGACTAGGCAGGGGCACTGCGCATGCGCCGGCCGGCGGGAGCAGTGGCCCGCCATTTTCGAGATGGCGGCGCCCTTTGAAGAATCCGGGCAGCCGCGGAAGGATCCAGGGACATCGGTGGACCGGGAGAGGTGAGTATGGGGGTCGGAAGTGAGGGGGGGGGGGATCGGAAGGTGGGGGCAGCGGAGGCCAGGACGAGGGAGCTTCAGTGACGGCGGTTTTACCGACCGCTGCCATCTTTCGGTGGCGGCGGCCGATCGCCGCCGTGAATCCGTGTGGGGGGGTCAGGGCTCGGTGTCCAGCCATGGCAGATGCTATTGCAGCATCGGCCATGGCTGGATTGTAATATTTCACCAATCATATTCGTGAAATTTACAGATTGCTCTAATTGGCTGTTTCACTTTTAACAGCCAATCAGAGTGATCGTGGCCAAAGGGGGGGTTAAGCCAACCCCCCTGTGGTGAAGCACAAAGGGTCCTGTGCCGGCGGGTCGGGTGACTTTCAGTGACCCCGGTCACCCGACCCGCAGGGACGCGATCCTTTCATGACGCCACATAGGCGTCATGGGGGATTGGCATGATTTTCATGGGCGCCTACGTGGCGTCATGGGTCGGGAAGGGGTTAATAAGAAAAAAATTTACTTTTTTGAATTTACCAAAGGCTACAATGAAACAAAAAATGAAAATTTAAAGGGGTCTGAATACTTTCCGTACACACTGTACTATTATTGACTATGGGGTGCATTATTATACTGTATATACACACACTACTGACAAATTCCATGCCAGTTTCCTTGCTTCTTCAGGCAGGGACCAGTGCAGCCAATCAGGACCAGTGCAGCCAATCAGTGGCACAGAGAACAAGTTCATGCTGGGCCTGGATTTAGAGAGCGCAAAAAAAGGGGTGGACTTTTTTTATGACTAAATTTCTTCACTTGATATTACCACTGTGCAGATATTTTCAGGTCAGGCAATGACGGTATGGAATTTATTTAGTTAGACATTTAGAATCCATTGGTTGCTATCGATCTTATTAAGAGTATTTCTCCCCTTTTTGTCTGGTGTTACTCTTCCACAACTGTTCAATAAGATAAGAGTTTGATCATGCTACTAGGTTCACAGCCTACAGGCTCCATTTCCATTAGTAGTCTGCAGAAGTAAATACTGTGGACCCAAATCATTACCGGTATTTCATTTGCACCTGTGTTTTGGCCATTTTTTTGGCGTTTTAGCCTGCTTTTGATTTTGCCAAATATGTATTTTTAATTTATGACTTTCTTGAAGTCATTTTATGGATTCACTTGTTTATTTGGGTCTTTTGTGTTCACAGATGTGTGTAGGTTTTGGTTCCCAGACTTAACGATCGATTCATCAATTACACTTTTTAAAAAGTTACTACTGTAATTTTTTGGACAAAGGTATTATAGTCTTCCTTGGAGTATCTTTATTTTCTTGAAATTTTTTGTGCAAATTTTGCAATCATTATTGGAACATGGGACTTTTTGCTATAGAAAGGAAAAAAAGGTTAAAAAACAAAAATGAAGAAATTTTCATAAAACAATTTCTGAACCACTTAAATACGAAGACAAAAAAGTGAAGGAAAAACCGGGAAAATGATGATCACGCTCTTTATCTGTTTAACTTTTCTAATGTCGTAGCTGATCATTTCTAAAAAGTTTTTATGTGCAGCTATTTTGGAAGCACACACATCTTCTGCTTTGTTTCATAGATAGTAGGCCAAGGTGTGTTATGCTCACTGCACTTTTAGCCTTTAGGACCACAGGATTCTAACATCACAACACAAAGATTTTTATCTGACATCACTAAACCAGGTTTCAAGCAGTCAAATCGTCACAATGTTTTCAAGCGTTGCTGTAGCCTCATGGTGGGACGAGTTAAATTTAAGGCCAAGTTCACAAGACAGTATTCTCAGTCTGTGTGCTGTGAAAAAATGGTTAGCCTAGGGTCAGCACTCAAACCAACTTTATTCATGTTTTTTTTTTCCCACAGTCTGCATGTGGATAAAATTGGAGCATGCACCATTTCCTGACATCGCACTGATTTTCTACCCATAGTTGCCAATGATTTAGAGGTATTCTTTGCAGCATGAGATTGTGCACGGTCATGTGTGAAGATGAATTTGCCAAGGATGGCACAGTTCTTCTTATTATACCATGGAAGAAGGTGGTCACTCAGAAATTATACTTTGTAGAGGTCATTTTCACACCTTCAGGGATCCTAAAGGGGCGTACCAGCTCTCTCCCCATGATTCCAGCCCACAACATGACTACCACCTCCTTGATGATGTTGCAACCTTGTTAGGACATGGTGGTCATCCACCAACCATCCACTAATCCATCCATCTGGTCCATCCAGGGTTGCCCAGGACTCCTCAGTACACACCCGCTTTAAAATTAGTCTTCATGTATGTCTGTGCCCACTGTAATAATTTATGCTTGTGAGCACCGTTTATTGGTGGCCGAATAGCAGGTTTACGCACAACTGAAAGCCTCTGGAGAATCCTTCATCTGTTTGCTGCTTTGTAATGGTGTTTTTGCAACTAATTTCTTAATCCAATGGATTTGTCTTGCAGAAACCTTCCTCATTATGCCTTTACTTGCATGAACCAGTCTATATTCTGTATCAAAAATACCAAAATAAAAACTGAGCTAAATACAAAAAAAGATAGGGGAGACACACTCCTCAAATAGATGTTAAACTAACTGAATACGCTACACAGGTGTCATGAAGAAAATATTTTATTGATGTCACAAAAACAAGTACAAATTTTTACAAAAAAACAGAATAATCCAATGGAGTGGTACCAAAGCACTTATGGATATATGTCATAATAGATTTATCAAAAGGTCATGTGCAAGATACGTACAGTATATACAAAAATATATAAACAGGTAAATAGGGTAATTTTTGGTAAGGGCTCTATTTACCTGTTTATATATTTTTGTATATACTGTACGTATCTTGCACATGACCTTTTGATAAATCTATTATGACATATATCCATAAGTGCTTTGGTACCACTCCATTGGAGTATTCTGTTTTAGAAAAATTTTTAGTCATTGTTTTTTTTACATCAATAAAATATTTTTCTTCATGAGACCTGTGTAGCACGCTGGGTGTTTTCATTTGGTTTAATATATTCTGTATCAGTCACAAATCTCTAAAGCTCTTCACAGAACGAGAATCAGGCTTAAAAGGTAACCTGTCACCAGGTATTTCCCATATAAAGTAGGGCCAGCACTTTCCGCCCTCATATACCCATGTATAAGCCGAGATTTTTTAGCCCATTTTTTAGGGCTGAAAGTCCCCTCTCGGCTTATACGCGGGTCATATACGGGAGTCGGCGGGGGAGGGGGAGCGGGGTGTCGGATTATACTCACCTCTCCGTCACCGCGGTCTCTGCAGCCCCCTGCTTCTCCCCCGATCTCCGGCTCCTTCCTGCAGCGGTCACATGGCACCACTCATTAAAGTCATGAATATGCACATATTCATGACTTTAATGAGCGGTAGCATGTGACCGCTGCAGGACTGAAGGGCTGCGGAGAGCGCCGGGAGAAGAGGAGAGGCAGCAGGGACGCGCGGCGGAGGGGTGAGTATAGCGATATTTACCTGTCCCTCGGTCCACCGCAGCGCACTGCTCCCCCGGTCCGACTCCTCTGTGTGTGAATGATGAGGCAGAGGGCGCGATGACGTCGTTAGTGTGCGCCCCACCCCTGCCTGATCATTCATACACAGAGGAGTCGGACCGAGGGAGCAGTGCACTGCGGTGGACCGAGGGACAGGTAAATATCTCAGGTGCCGGGGTCCTGAGCGAGCGGTGAACCCCCCGCCTGCTCAGGACACCAGCACCTGGCCCCCAGCGACGAGAGGTGAGTATGTCATTTTTTTTTTTTTGCAGCAGCAGCAGCATATGAGGCCTAATACTATGGGGCATAATTGTGCAGCATATGGGGGCATAATATGGAGCATATGGGGGCATAATCTGGAGCATATGGGGGCATAATATGGAGCATATGGGGGCATAATATGGAGCATATGGGGCATATCTGGAGCATATGGGGGCATAATATGGAGCATATGGGGGCATAAACTGTGGAACATATGGGGCATAATCTGGAGCATATGGGGGCATAATATGGAGCATATGGGGGCATAAGCTGTGGAACATATAGGGCATAATCTGGAGCATATGGGGGCATAATATGGAGCATAATATGGAGCATATGGGGGCGTGAGCTGTGGAACATATGGGGCATAATCTGGAGCATATGGAGACATAAAATGGAGCATATGGGGGCATAAGCTGTGGAACATATGGGGCATAATCTGGAGCATATGGGGGCATAATATGGAGCATATGGGGGCATAATATGGAGCATATGGGGCATAATATGGAGCATATGGGGGCATAATCTGGAGCATATGGGGGCATAATCTGGAGCATATGGGGGCATAATCTGTGGATCATACGGGGGCATAATCTGTGGAATATATGGGGGCATAATCTGGAGCATATGGGGGCATAATCTGTGGAGCATATTGGGCATAATCTGTGGAGCATATGGGGGCATAATCTGTGGAGCATCATATGGGGGCATAATTATTTTTCACCCTAGGCTTATACGCGAGTCAATAAGTTTTCCCAGTTTTTTGTGGCAAAATTAGGGGGGTCGGCTTATACACGGGTCGGCTTATACATGAGTATATACGGTACATATATTATGTCGCCATTGTGTTCTCCATAATACAAAAAATAACTTATTATACTGACCTACAGGACGGTCTGGTCTGATGGGTGTCGCTGGTCTTGATCTGGCTGCTCTTCTCTTCTTGCTTCATGTGGATAACGCATTGTACATCATCCACAGTGTCCTCGGTCTCGCGCAACTACGCAGGCATACTTCTGTGCCCTGCTGAGGACAGAGCAAAGTATTGTAGTGCACATGTGTTGGCGCTCCTTGGCCTTTCCCCCCACACTCCAATTCTTTTTATGGGAAGCAGAGAAATCCTTTTGCTTTCCCATATTGCTTGAAACCTGTGTAGTTTTCGTTTCATTGGTCTCACCTGGCAAACTAATTATCACAGGTGTTTGAGATTGATTTCAGTGATCCAAAGAGCCCCGAGACATAAGTTTAATATTAAAGATAGGACTGTTCCTTGCCACAGTGGGATGACTTACACTTTTTTTTTAATCAAAACAGTGTCAACTAGGTACCCCATGTTATTTACAATTTGCTCATTTTGTTTTTCTCTTAGAGTTTAATAAATTGCAACGCTGCATATTTACATCTGGCCCCCAGTGGTGCTAATAACAGATGAGTGGTGGGGTTGCTGGATCTTCAACAATCCAATATTGATGACCTACCCTCTGGAGAAGTTTAGGTCATCAATATTAGATGCAGACAAAACCTTATTTAAAAGTTAACCTGATCCACGGGCAGCATACATCATTCTTTGGCTGCATGATTTCAGCGATATAAGCACAACTCTGAAACGAAAAAAAACCTAGTTTAACAGTCACAGGAAATCGAGCCGCACAATAGACTAGTTGGCGGGTCCCCGGCAGCTTCTCTCCACCCACTGCCCTGGAGTGACATGTCTCTTCCTGTGTGCATGTAGAAGGAGATATGTCACTCAAGGGCAGCCGCAGGGCACCTGCATGTCTGAATAGTATCCCATGTGGCTTGGTCCTCTGCATCTTTTGAAGTATGTTTTTTTCTGAAACACCAGTGTTTTGTAGTCAAACATAACTGGCTGAAATCATGCAGTCAAGTGTCTCATAAATGCTGCCCGTGGATAGGACAAAACATATCATCTGGCCTAAGTTGGAAGTCTCTTGTAAAGACGCAAGGATGATTCAACATAATAATAATACTAATCTTTATTTTTATATAGCGCTAACATATTCCGCAGCGCTTTACAGTTTGCGCACATTATCATCGCTGTCCCCGATGGGGCTCACAATCTAAATTTCCTATCAGTATGTCTTTGGAATCTTACAGACCTTGATCCACCAAATGATCGAACCTTTTTTCACTTGAACCACAAGTCTGAAAGCTATATAAACTTTGATTTCCACTTTTGCTCTATGGTTTTATCAACATTATTCACACCAGTCATGTGGAAAGGTTTAAAATATCAATTTGTCAGTCTCAGAGTTGGATTAAAGACATGAAAATAGAAACACTCATATCCTGTTTGTTACGAACCAACCACTCACATTTAGTTAAAATGTACTTTGTTAAGTCATGTCTCATACTTGTGGTTACTCATGTGAATGCCCCAGGGGCAGTCCTGTTCCCACTCTTGTCCTTTCAGAAATCTGCCCAGTAATAGAACTCTTCTTACAATTAGCTGACTGGCTTCTACTTTACTTTATATAATACAATTTTACTATTAAATTATACAAAATTTTAGGCACTCTTAGGTAAAAAAAGAAAAAAACAACATATTGATCGTGGTGATGTGGGCTTTGCAACAACACCTGTAGGATATGTGCAAGAGGCTTTTTTTTTTCCAGGTGCATTCAGCCGGTTTAAACTATGGGGAAAAAAAATACCAGATCTGCAACAAAAATAGAATTTCATTTACCGGTAATTTGGTTTCTAAGACCCTACACCACAGCACACAGAGGTTGCCTCCCCATCCTAATTAGGGACAGGAAACAAGAGGTTTAAATAGCCCTCCCCTTCCCTCTATCCTCAGTGTTTTCCAAGAACCACACAGAATGAATGCTTGAGCTTTTTATTTACACTAAGGAATCAAATGAACATAACATTTTAGGGGAGGGAATTACCCGTGCTGTCGTTGAGGGTCTTAGAAACCAAAATTACCGGTTAATGTAATTCTATTTTCTCTAATCCCATGCACAACAGCACACAGGAGAAATACCAAAGAATTAGGCTAAGTGCACACGATCAGGAATAATTGCGTTTTTTTTCGCGTTTTTTCCGTGATTTTCCGCGGTTAAACCGCGAAAAAAACGCAAGCATTAAGCATTCTATACTTGTTAATTGATTGCGCATGTTTTGTACACATGTTGCGGTATTTTCCGCGAAAAAAACGCTTCGCGGAAAATCTAGCAACATGTTCATTAATTTAGGCTAAGTGCACACGTTCAGGAATTTTTGCGTTTTTTTCGCGGTTTTTCCGCGATTTTCCCGAAAGCGATAAAAACGCAAGCATTAAGCATCCTATACATATTAATTGATTCCGCATGTTTTGGCCACATGTTGCGTTTTTTTCCGCGAAAAAAACGCTTCGCGGAAAAAATAGCAACATGTTCATTAATTTTGCGGAATGTAAGCGGTTCATGTGCGGTGGTACCCAGGGTCTGGAGGAGAGGAGACTCTCCTCCAGGCCCTGGGTACCATATCCCTGGTAAAACAATAATTAAAATAAAAAATAATGATATTCTCACCTTCCGGCGGCCCCCGCAGCCTTCCCGCGGCCCCCGCAGCTTTCCCGCCTTCAGCGATGCTCCTGGCAACTCCCGGTCCCAGGAGTGCTTTGCGAGAATCACGCAGATGGCGTAGCGGTCTCGCGAGATGCTACGTCATCGGTGTGATTTGTCGCAAAGCACTCCTGGGACCGGAGTTGCCGGGAGCGTCGCTGAAGGCGGGAAAGCTGCGGGGGCCGCCGGAAGGTGAGAATATCATTATTTATTATTTTTTTTATTATTTTAACATTAGATCTCTTTACTATTGATGCGGCATAGGCGGCATCAATAGTAAAAAGTTGGTCACACGAGTCAAACACTATGTTTGACTCGTGTGACCAACCTGTCAATCAGTTTTCCAAGCGATGCTACAGATCGCTAGGAAAATGCCAGCATTCTGCAAGCTAATTACGCTTGCAAAACGCTATTATTCTGGCGGGAATATGCTTATAAAAAACGTGCGTATTTCCCGCGGGAGAAGTGCGGGATTGCCGCGGAAATTTCCGCGGCAATTCCGCAACGTGTGAACTTAGCCTTAGCGTAACCGCGGTGATTCCGCCGCCATAGGAATGCATTGAACCGCTTACTTTCCGCATGTGGCTATGCCCACTATGCGCAATGTAAGCGGTTCATGTGCGGATGGTACCCAGGGTCTGGAGCAGAGGAGACTCTCCTCCAGGCCCTGGGTACCATATCCCTGGTAAAACAATAATTAAAATAAAAAATAATGATATTTCTCACCTTCCGGCGTCCCACGCAGCTTTCCCGCCTTCAGCGACGCTCCCACCAACTTCCGTTCCCAGTGATGCTTTGCGAGATCACCCAGATGGCGTAGCGGTCTCGCGAGATGCTACGTCATCGGGGTGATTTGTCGCAAAGGACTTCTGGGACCGGAAGTTGCCGGGAGCATCGCTGAAGGCGGGAAAGCTGCGTGGGACGCCGGAAGGTGAGAATATCATTATTTATTATTTTTTTTATTATTTTTACATTAGATCTTTTTACTATTGATGCGGCATAGGCGGCATCAATAGTAAAAAGTTGGTCACACGTGTCAAACACTATGTGTGACTCGTGTGACCAACCTGTCAATCAGTTTTCCAAGCGATGCTACAGATCGCTAGGAAAACGCTAGCATTCTGCAAGCTAATTACGCTTGCAAAACGCTATTATTCTGGCGGGAATCAGCATACAAAAAACGTGCGTATTTCCTGCGGGAGAAGTGCGGGATTGCCGCGGAAATTTCCGCGGCAATTCCGCAACGTGTGAACTTAGCCTAATGGTTAGGGAGGGACAACAGTCTGGAGGACTTTCCTGGCAAAGGCTAGATCTCTCATAGACAATAGATCTAATCTGTTATGTTTAGTGAAGGTATGGACCGAGGACCAGGTAGCTGCTCTGCAGATCCGCTCGATGGAAGCATTGGCCCTTTCAGCCCAGGAGACAACGACTGCTCTAGTGGAATGGGCCTTTAGCAATTCTGGAGGAGATAAGTCTTGATTTCTGTACGTGTCTGTGATCGCTTTTTTGATCCAATTCACCAGAGAGCTCTTGGAGGCTTTCTTTTCTTGGTTTGGTCCACAGCACTGGACGAAAAGGTTCCGATCCTTCCTCCAAGGTTTTGTTTGACTTAAGTAGAAGAGAGTAGTTCATCGATCATCCAGAGAATGGAATCCTGCTTCTCTCTTGTCCTGTGGAAGTCAGATGATACTTTTGGCAGAAATGACAGGTCTAGGCGGAATATTAATCTGTCATCCAGAATTCTTAAATGAGGTTCCCTAATAGATAGGGCCTGAATCTCACCCACCCTTCTTGCTGTTGTAATGGCTACTAGTAGTGCCGGCTTCCAGGATAGTTTGTCCATCTGGACCTGGTCCATAGGCTCAAAGGGTGGAATAGTTATAGCTATCCTTTTCAGCACTATATTCAAATCTCAAGTTGGAATTATATTGGACTTCCTTGGACAGATTCTGGAGGCAGCTGTCATGAACCTCTTTAGCCACCGGTGGTCTGCCAGGTTCTTATCAACACAGGAACTCAGTGCAGACACCTGGACTTTCAAGGTACTGGGTTTTAGTCCTTTTGATAAGTCGTCCTGTAGGAAGTCTAGTATTTTAGCCATGTCAGGGTGGAAAGGATTGATGGGAGTGGATCAATACCATGCCGAGAAGGTCGTCCATAGTTTGGAGTAGATGTGTTTTGAAACTTAAACTGTAAAGCGCTGCGGAATATGTTGGAGCTATATAAAGATTATTATTATGGTATTAGTGACCTGTTTCCTGCTTTTCACAAAGTGGATATGACGGCATCTGAGAGGCCTCTGGCTCTCAAGACTATAGCTTCAGAAGCCAGCCTGCCAAGCTTAGGCTGTGGCGAGCCGGGTGAAAAATGGGACCTTGATGTAAAAGGTCATGGTCTAGCAGCAGGGTCAGAGGTTCTTCTGAGCTCAGTTATTTAAGAGCTCCAAACTAGCTCTTCTTTGGGCAGAGAGGGGCGATCAGGATGGTTTTGACCCTGTCTGTTCTGACCTTTCATAGCGTCCTTGGCAAAAGCGTAATTGGAGGGAACATGTAGGCCAACCCGAAACTCCACGGGTGAGAGAAGGCATCTGTTATGTTTCGGTAGCTGAGGAGTGCAGGTAAAAAAGGCAATACACCAGAGCAGTTGGAATCTATGAGATTGCAGTACCCTGACTAACCACCACAACTAGAGGCAGCCGTGGAGCGTTCCTACGTTGGTCCTAGACGCCTCGTCACAGCCTGAGAAACTAACTACACCTAAAGATAGAAATAGGAAAGCTATCTGCCCCGGAGCAGAACCCCAAAGATAATAGAAAGCCCCCAAACAAGTAATGGCGGTTAGACAAGAAGAAATACTGACACAGAAAGAAAATAGTATGAGCAAACGCTGGGGCCCAAACTAACTAAATAGAAAAGGATAGGAAGGGTACTTACTGCAATCCCAGAAAACCCTGAAAAGCACCAACTCTACTAATTTCAAAATCACCTGAGATCACACGACCTCTACCACCTAAATTAGTTCTCTGGTGTAACAAAATCAAAACAGCAGCCACTGAAAAAACTGGAAAAAGCAAAAGTACAAACATCAGTGGCTGAACTAAACTGAGAGGGCAAAAGCCCCCGAAGGGGACCCAGAAGGCCCCCAAAGAAGTGCAGGACAAAATGCAAAAATATAGTACAAAAACAAAAAGAAGAAAATGTCCTATCTGTTAGCAGGAGATGCAGACACAACACAGCAGGCTACAAGGGAAACAGGAATGAAGGATTCAGACCAGAACAATTGATCACCGGCAACCCTGATGGGTAGGTGACTCCCTTATATAAGACCAGTCAGTAACACCTGATTCCCAGTCCTCACAATCTTCACTGAACAGACCAGTACCGCTTGTAACCACCAGAGGGAGTCTCTGCTCAGAACTCATCTCAAACCCATTCACAACAGTACCCCCCCTTGAGGAGGGTCACCGAACCCTCATTTTAGCAACCAGGTCGGTCAGGATGAGTTCTATGATACGCACGGATGAGTCTCCTAGCATGGATGTCCGAAGCAAACACCCAAGAATTGTCTTCCTGACCATAACCTCTCCACTTAACCAAATACTGGAGTTTCCGTCTAGAAAAACGAGAATCTAATATTTTCTCAACCACATACTCCAGATTGCCCTCAACCAAAACAGGGTCAGGAGGCACAGCAGCAGGAACCACTGGCTCAACAAACCTCTTCAACAAGGACTTGTGGAACACGTTATGGATCTTAAATGTCCCTGGAAGAAGCAAACGAAAAGAAACAGGATTAAGAATCTCAATGATCTTATAAGGTCCAATGAACCTAGGCTTAAATTTAGGAGATGCTACTCTCATAGGAATATTCTTTGAGGACAACCAGACCAAGTCCCCCACTTTAAACCGAGGACCATCAGTCCTATGCCGGTTAGCAAACCGCTGGGCCTTCTCCTGAGAGAGGGACAACCTCTCCACTACCTGGTCCCAAATCTGTTGCATACGCTCCACAACAGAGTCAACACCTGGACAGACAGAAGCCTCCGTCTGTCCTGAAGAAAATCAAGGGTGAAACCCAGAATTACAGAAAAACGGAGACATCAAAGTGGCAGAGCTAGCCCTATTATTAAGAGCAAACTCAGCCAAAGGTAAAAAAGAGACCCAGTCATCCTGATCAGCAGACACAAAGCATCTAAGATAAGTCTCCAATGTCTGGTTTGTTCTCTCAGTTTGACCATTGGTCTGAGGATGAAATGCCGAGGAGAAAGACAATTGAACACCCAGTTTAGAACAAAAAGTCCTCCAAAATCTGGAAACAAACTGGACTCCTCTGTCAGACACAATGTTCTCAGGAATGCCGTGTAAACGAACCACGTGCTGAAGGAACAACGGCACCAATTCAGAGGAGGAAGGCAACTTAGGTAATGGCACAAGATGTATCATTTTGGAAAACCTATCACAAATTACCCAGATGGTGGTCATTCTCTGAGAAACAGGAAGGTCGGAAATGAAATCCATAGAGATATGGGTCCATGGTCTCTTGGGCACAGGCAATGGCATCAACAAACCACTAGAGCGAGAGCAAGGCTTGGAGCGAGAGCAAGTCCCGCAGGACTGCACAAATTCCCTGACATCATGAGACAAGGTAGGCCACCAAAAGGACCGACTAACCAAGTCTCTGGTACCAAAAATTCCGGGATGCCCAGCCAATGCGGAACAATGAATCTCAGACATCACACTCTTTTTCCACTGGTCCGGGACAAACAATTTTCCAACAGGGCAGCACTCGGGCCTATCCTCCTGACACCCCTCCAGAGCAAGTCTCAAATTGGGCGAGATGGCGGAAAGAACTACACCCTCTTTCAAAATAACAGAAGGATCAGATAACTCAGGAGAGTCCGTAAGGAAACTCCTCGAGAGGGCATCCGCCTTAACATTCTTAGTGCCAGGAAGAAAGGAAACCACAAAATTAAAACGTGTGAAAAACAAGGCCCACCTGGCCTGTCTAGGATTGAGTCGCTTGGCAGATTCCAGATAGACCAGATTCTTATGGTCCGTAAGGACCACCACCTGATGTTTGGCTCCCTCCAGCCAATGTCTCCACTCTTCAAAAGCCCACTTCATGGCCAATAACTCCCGATTACCCACGTCATAATTACGTTCAGTAGGAGAAAATTTTCGAGAGAAAAAGGCACAAGGGTTACTTTTAGAGGTCTCTGGATCTTTTTGGGACAAAACGGCACCTGCCCCAATTTCAGAGGCATCAACCTCCACCTGAAATGGCAGAGAAACATCAGGCTGCCGTAGAACAGGAGCAGAAGTGAATCTCTGCTTAAGTTCCTGAAACGCAGAGACTGCCTCAGGAGGCCAATTCACCACATCAGAACCCTTTCTGGTCAAATCAGTTAATGGTTTAACAATAACCGAGAAATTACCAATAAATTTACGATAAAAATTGGCAAAACCCAAAAATCTCTGAAGAGCCTTTAATGAAGTAGGTTGGACCCAATCACAGATGGCCTGAACCTTGACCGGGTCCATTTCAACAACAGATGGGGACAAAATGAATCCCAGAAATGAGATCCTCTGTACGCCAAAAAGACACTTTGATCCCTTCACATACAGAGCATTCTCTCTCAAAATCTGGAACACAGTTCGAACATGTTTCACATGAGAGTCCCAGTCATTAGAAAAAATCAAGATATCATCCAAATAAACAATCAGAAATTTGTCCACAAAATCCCTGAAAATGTCATTCATGAAGGACTGGAAGACGGAAGGAGCATTAGTGAGCCCAAAGGGCATCACTAGGTACTCAAAATGCCCTTCAGGGGTATTGAATGCCGTCTTCCATTCATCCCCGTGCTTAATGCGAATAAGGTTATACGCCCCCCTGAGGTCAAGCTTGGTAAACCAAGTAGCGTTTTTCACCCTGGAAAACAGGTCAGAAATCAAGGGTAACGGGTATTGATATTTCACAGTAATATTGTTCAAGAGACGATAATCAATACACGGCCTTAATGAACCATCCTTTTTGGCCACAAAGAAAAAACCGGCACCTAAGGGTGAAGAGGATGGTCTGATATGACCCTTCTCCAATGATTCCTTGATATAAGACCGCATAGCGTCATGTTCAGGTACAGACAAGTTAAAAAGGCGACCTTTAGGGAATTTACTACCCGGCACTAATTCAATAGCGCAGTCATAGCTCCTATGGGGAGGCAAGGATGCAGATTTACTTTCGCTAAACACATCAGAAAAATCAATCAAAAAGTCAGGAACATCCTGAGCCTGGGGGGAGGCAGAAAAAACAGGAGTGTTGGTATTAACACATTGGCAGCCCCAACTGGTTACAGACACAGATTTCCAATCCAAAACAGGATTATGAGACTGTAACCAAGGGAAACCCAGCACGATAATGTCATGCAGATTATACAGAACCAAAAATTTGCAGCACTCCTGGTGATCAGGTTCAACCCTCATTATCACCTGAGTAGAAAACTGGGGTTTATTCTCAGCCAAAGGGGTAGAATCGATCCCCAGTAGGGGAATAGACTTCTGTAGGGGTATCAAGGGAAACCCACAACGTTTAGCAAAATCATAATCCATCAGGTTAATAGCTGCTCCAGAATCAACGAAAGCCTGAGCAGAAAATGAGGACAGAGAGCATATCAGAGTGACAGTTAATAAAAACTTAGTCTGAACACTACCCAAGACAACTGAGCGTGCAAAACGTCTTCCCCGCTTAGGGCAGACTGAAATAGCATGAGAGGCATCACCACAGTAGAAACATAACCCATTGCGCTTTCGAAACTCATGACGCTGTGCCCCAGACACCACTCTATCACACTGCATGGGTTCAGAAGCTGGTTCACAAGGCAACACCATTCCACGCATACTTCTCCGCTCACGCAAACGTCTGTCAATTTGAATCGCTAATGACATAGAATCATTGAGACCAGAGGGGACAGGGAATCCCACCATAACATCCTTTACATTATCTGACAGACCCTTCCGGAAAAGGGCTGCCAAAGCGTCGTCATTCCATTTGGTCAGGACTGCCCACCTACGGAATCTCTGACAGTATAACTCAGCGTCATAAGGCCCTGATTTAATGCCAACAAGGCTTTTTCAGCTTGATCAGTGACATTAGGCTCATCGTACAATAACCCCAAAGCCTGAAAAAATGCATCAACATCACTCAAAACAGGATCCCCAGGTGTCAGGGAAAAAGCCCAATCCTGAGGATCGCCGCGCAGGAGAGAGATGATAATTTGAACCTGCTGCGCTGCGTTTCCTGAGGACTAAGATTTTAAGGCAAAAAACAATTTACAATTATTTTTGAAATTCTGAAACTTAGCTCGATCCCCCAAAAACAAATCTGGCATGGGGATCCTAGGTTCCACAACAGGCAACCTAGCAAGATATGCAGCAATACTCTGAACCTCAGTGGCAAGCTGATCCACATGGCCAGACAACCGTGCAAACTCCATTGGGAGAAAAGATCCTCCCCAGCACCCAGAGATACAGAGGGAAAAAAAAAATGCAACAAATAGAAAAATATCTCTGACAACTCTGACAACCTTTTTTCTTTCACAATATTTTTTCCCTTCTGTGAGTACCATACAATTTTCAATTTTTAGGCCGGTGATACTGTTATGTTTCGGTAGCTGAGGAGTGCAGGTAAAAAAGGCAATACACCAGAGCAGTTGGAATCTATGAGATTGCAGTACCCTGACTAACCACCACAACTAGAGGCAGCCGTGGAGCGTTCCTACGTTGGTCCTAGACGCCTCGTCACAGCCTGAGAAACTAACTACACCTAAAGATAGAAATAGGAAAGCTATCTGCCCCGGAGCAGAACCCCAAAGATAATAGAAAGCCCCCAAACAAGTAATGGCGGTTAGACAAGAAGAAATACTGACACAGAAAGAAAATAGTATGAGCAAACGCTGGGGCCCAAACTAACTAAATAGAAAAGGATAGGAAGGGTACTTACTGCAATCCCAGAAAACCCTGAAAAGCACCAACTCTACTAATTTCAAAATCACCTGAGATCACACGACCTCTACCACCTAAATTAGTTCTCTGGTGTAACAAAATCAAAACAGCAGCCACTGAAAAAACTGGAAAAAGCAAAAGTACAAACATCAGTGGCTGAACTAAACTGAGAGGGCAAAAGCCCCCGAAGGGGACCCAGAAGGCCCCCAAAGAAGTGCAGGACAAAATGCAAAAATATAGTACAAAAACAAAAAAGAAAAATGTCCTGTTAGCAGGAGATGCAGACACGACACAGCAGGCTACAAGGGAAACAGGAATGAAGGATTCAGACCAGAACAATTGATCACCGGCAACCCTGATGGGAAGGTGACTCCCTTATATAAGACCAGTCAGTAACACCTGATTCCCAGTCCTCACAATCTTCACTGAACAGACCAGTACCGCTTGTAACCACCAGAGGGAGTCTCTGCTCAGAACTCATCTCAAACCCATTCACAACAGGCATCCACCTTTGACTGGGTTTCGTTTGGACCTATGGAGAAATAGTGCTCTGCTCTACTTTTGCATTTTTCCGATTCACAAACAGGTCCACATCTGGGAGATCCCATTTTTTTTTGTTATTAACTGGAAAACTCTCGTACTGGGGCTTCATTCCCCTGTGTCTAAATCAGTCCTGCTCAGAAAATCTGCTTCAATGTTGTCGGATCCTTTTAGATAAAGAGCCAATAAAGACAGGAGGTGACATTCTGCCCAAATGAAAATTCTTGCTGAGACCTGCTGCAGATTCTAGAATTTTATGCTGCCCTGATGACGTAGATGGGCTACAGTGGTCATGTTGTCGACGTAAATTCGGACATGGGTTCCCTGGAGTATTTGTTTTGCTGCTCTCAGGGCTTCCTCTACTGCTCTCAATTCCCTGAAATTGGAGGATCGGTTGTCCATCTTTTTTGGGCCAGATTCCCTGAAAGACCTCTCAAGATGTCACTGCTCCCCAACCGCGTTTGCTGGCATCTGTTGTTACTGTAGAGACTGGATATAAGATCCAAGGTATTCCATTTGCCAGATTTTCTTGGCCAAGCCACCAGTTGAGTGATAATTTCACATGGTGAGGAAGAGAGATTCTTGTACCGAGTGCTTCCGGAGTTTTGTCCCAGCGAGAGAGGATAAATTTTTGGAGGATCCTCGAATGAGCCTGGGCCCAGGGAACTGCCTGAATACATGATGTCATTGATCCCAGGACTGATATGGCAACTCTTAAGGTCATCTTCTTCTGGGTTTTTAGGGTCCGAACCCTTGATCTTATCTTCAATTGTTTGATGACCGGAAGAGAGGATCTTTGGTTTTGGGAGTCTAAGAGGATTCCTAAAAAGATCTTCTCGGTTCATGGGTTCAGGTCTGATTTTCCCTGATTTATAATCAAACCTAAAGATGTTAGGGTATGTAGAACTGAATGGAGATGTGTTCTTAACATTACATGATCAGAAGGTCGTCCAGGTAGGGAACGATGCAGATATCTTGCTTTCTGAAAAGGCTACTACCTCCGCCATGATCTTTGTGAATGTTTAGGGGAGCAGATGATATGCTGAAGGGAAGGACCTTGAACTGGACGTATCACACCTCCTGGTCTAGAGTGACCGCAAACCTCAGATACCGATGGTAGCTTGGATGAATGGGTACATGGTAGCATGCCTCCTGGAGGTCTATAGTGGTCATGGTGAAGTCCTTCCTGATCAATGGGATTGATGATTTTACTGACTCCATTTTGAATCGTCAATACACGATGTATTGATTCAGCCATTTCAAGTTGATAACCTGGTAATCTTCACTCGGCTTCTTTATAAGGAACACACGGGAGTAATGACCTGGGCCCTGCTCTGCTTCTGGAACCAGAGATATTACTACAGAGGATAGCATTTTCTGGTGTTCTGTGTACAGAATGTTGTGTAACCTTGATGATGGAAGAGATGTCACCTCTAGGCTCTGTGGGGAAAGGAGGAAAATTCTCTTTACTCCTCTTCTGACTGAGTCCAGGATTTTGCAGTCTGATGTTACTTCCCGCCATTTTGAGAAGTAGATTAAAATCCTGCCCCCTACTCGTTTGGCATAATTTCCTATCTAAATGTGGGTTTTGAAAAATATTTCTTCCTCTACCCCTTTTCGGGTAGCTCCACCATCCAGTTTTACCTTTCCATCTGTATTGAGGGGTCTGCGTCTGAGGTGGACGAAATGGCCTCTTTTTGAGGGTTTTTGGTTCAGGAAGATTTTTCTTTTTGTTGGTCACATTCTCCAATAACTCATCAGGACCAAACACGTATTCTCCTTTGAAGGGCATAGAGCATAGTTTAGACTTAGATAGGATGTCTCTGCTCCATATCTTTAACCATAGTGCCCTTCACGTAAAATCGCCGCATGCGGACACATCAGCATACAACGCATGTCCCTGCGTACCCAATGTTAAAGATAGGTACGCAGGGAAACGCTAGACATATGCGGCGGTAGTCGGAGCATGGGCGGAGCTTCATGGAGGACAGAAAGGAGGAAGTGGCTGCCATCCGCAGCCCTCCTGAACGCGTGTGAAACTAGCCTTAGCGCTGGGCTCTGCAGACAGAGATCTAAGAGAAGGAATATCCATCATTAGAACCTTAGTCCTACCTTATGGAGTCTTCAGTCAGGGTCCTTTCATACAGGAACCGAGTCCCAGTGCTTCTTCTCATACAATAGGATGAGATCTCGCCCAGTCAGTGATAGGTCCTGTCTTCTGGCACCTTTTTCCGATTTGAAATTTCAAATTTTGCTGCAAAATGGCGGTGCGTTCCACTGTGGACCGCATGCCGGAAGTGATATTGTGCCTTCTCTCTCAGCGGTATACATCACTTCCTATGCACACCCAGGATTGCCAGAGAACCCGGAAGACACCGCCGGCATGCAGGCGTGAGGGAGAGACTACGAGGCTAGGGGGTTATGGAAGGCTCCCAGTCACTCCTCAACATCCAGCATTGCCAGCTGGTGCTGGAGGATGGTGCAGTTCCGCCCGGGGCAGGAGCAACTATTGGAGGAAGGTCCAGAACAATCGACCCAGACTGCCAGGCTTAAAAGGTGTTACAAGAAAGTCTGCTGCCAGCCCAGCTCTCAGGAACGCACACAAAAGACGGATTTTGGTAAGAACTTACCTGTAAAATCCTTTTCAGCGAAGGAAGGGAGGGAGACACAGTAATTCATTACTGATGGGTAGGCGGAGCCCCAGATCAGGATGACACCTCAGATCAAAAGCGTGTTGACTGGCTGGCTCCTCCAGCTCGGGCTCCTCCTACTCAGCTCCTTCAGTCGTACCAAAGCTTTAAGGAAGAACCAAGATCACCAGCGGAGCAACATAACCCCTTCTGAAGGAACTTCAGAGAAAAACACAAGAATACAGGTTATGCATGCAAAGTAAGCCAAAAACCACAGAGTTCCAGGTACTACTCACTGAACCTGACTACTGCGATGAGCTGGCGATGCTGGAACAGAGCCTTAGCGCGCTGACCTCAGCCCAGATAATCGCTATCAGATAAGAGTCGCGCTGCATCTGAAAACATCAACACACTTCTGCCTTGGGCGGGATCTGTGTCTCCCTCCCTTCCTTCGCTGAAAAGGATTTTACAGGTAAGTTCTTACCAAATCCGTCTTTCAGCTGCAGATGGAAGGGAGGGAGACACAGTAATTCATTACTGATGGGACGTCCCAAAGCAGTTCAAAAATAAGGGTGGGAAAAACCAACAAAGGCAGAAACCCAACAACCTTAACAAGGAAGCGCAACCAGCGCTAAACACAAGTTCATCTAGAAACTTTAAACTACAGCTGCCTGCAGGACCCTACGTCCGAGGGCTGCATCAGCGGAAGCACTGGCGTCCACTTTATAAAAACTTTGTAAACGTGTGGACAGAGCGCCAAGTTGCCTCCCGGCAGAGCTGCACTGCCGAGGCACCTTGATGAAAAGCCCACGATGAAGCCACAGCTCTCGTGGGATGGGCTCGAACCTTAATTGGCAAGATTCACCCCCAATACGGTAAGCTTCCAGAACAGCTGACCGGAACCAACGAGCTATAGAATCCTTGGAGGCTCGTTGACCACGCCGACGACCTGCTGGAACCACAAACAGGGAGTCCGTCTTACGAAAACCTTGAATAATAGATAGATAAAAATTCAAGGCCCGCACTAAATCCAAAGTGTGTAAAGCTCACTCTTTCGCATTCTTCGGATCCGAACAGAGTGAAGGCAACACAATATCCTGGTTAACATGAAATTGTGACACTACTTAGATAGAAAATCACCCCGTGTGCGAAGCACCACCCGATCCGGAAAAAAAAACTCCAGAAAAAGGAGGCGAGCAAGAAAGAGCTGCCAACTCAGAAAAACTCTCCTCAAGAGGCGACCGCTACTAGGAAGGCCACCTTCCAAGAAAGTAAAGAAAGGCTAGCAGAATCCATAGGCTCAAAATGGTTTATGCTGAAGAGCCTCCAAAAACAAGGTTGAGCCGCCAAGAAGACACGGGTGCCTTCCGCGGCGGAAACTTACGAGCTATACCGCGGAAAAGGGAAAGCACGTCCCTACGCGAGGCAATAGCCCTCCGAAATAATAAGGACAGAGCAGAAAACCTGACCTTTCAGGGTGCTAACTGTCAAACCCTTGTCTAACCCATGCTATAGAAAAAACAACAGATTGGGAATGGAAAACTTTCTCGGGTTCCGTGAAGATCCCGAACACCACGAAAAGAAGGTTTCCCAAGTTTTGTGGTAAATCCTAGTAGTAGTAGCCGGACTTCTGGCTGAAAAACCTCTATGGGTTAACATTTCGGTCTCAAGAGCTACTCCGTCAAACGCAGAGACTTCAAGTCCGGATAACGAGTGAGTCCCTGGGTTAACAGGACCGGGCGCAGAGGAAGTGGAAATGGTGGCGCCGCCAAAAGCGACACTAGTGTCGAGAACCACGTCCTCCTTGGCCAATCTGAGCTATCAAAATAGCCGGAATTCTCTCCAGTCTGAACCGACGCAGCACCAGAGAAAGTAAAGATATCGGCGGAAAAACATAGACTAGCTCGAAATGGTCCCACGGATCCACCAGAGCGTCTACCGCCACAGCCTTCGTGTCATTGTACCTGAACACGAAGGTCGGTAATTTGGTATTAAACCTGGACCCCATCAAGTCCACTTGGTGAGTTCCCCAACGGAAGCACAGCAGTGCAAAAAAATTGTCGGATGAAAACCCCATTCTCCGGGAACCATCTTTTCGCGACCGAGGAAGTCCGCCGTGGTATTCTGGACTCCTGGAAAGTGAATTGCAGAGATGGCTGGAACCCTGGTCTCGGCCCAAATCAGTATCCGAGACACCTCCAGCATGGGAACTCCTCGTCCCGCCTTGGTGGTTGATATACGCGACCGCCGTCGCGTTGTCTGTCCGCACTCGGACTGGCATACCGCTCAAGGAGACCGTCCAGTGTTGGAGGCAAAGAAAAAATTTTGCCCTCAATTCCAGGATGTTGATCGGTAGAACCGACTCTTCCGATGACCATACTCCTGGATCCGAAGATCGTTCCAGACACCCTCCCCAGCCCGTCAGGCTGGCATTGGTGGTTATGACCGACCACTTCGGAGGGAGAAAGACTTTCCCAGGAATAACGCTCCTGGACGTGACCACCATCCTAGGGATTCTCGCACCCCGCGAGAAATGGTGACACTGCAATCCAGTGATTGCGACCGATTCCAACGACTCAGAATGAGCCTGTGGAGAGCTCTGGAATGAAATTGGGCAAACGGAGGTGCTCCATGGACGCCACCATCAAACCCAGAAGGCGCATACCTTCCGAAGGGACATTGCTGTCGCAGCCTTCATAATCTGTAAATGTTGGAGCAGACATGCCTGCTTGTCTGGAGGTAGGGACAACACCGCCCGTACCGTGTCGAAAAGCATCCTCAAAAAACAGGATTGCCTGCGACGATTCCAGAGACGACTTCTCCTTTGAGGCCACAATCGAAAGGTCGTCCAAATAGGGACGAATCGTAAGTCCCCGTCTTTGAAGAATTGCCATGAGATTTAGGCGCCAGAATCGTTGTAAAAATTCTGGACGTTAAGGCCAAGCCGAATGGCCGAGCCACAACCTGGTAATGGTTGATTCTATGGCAAAAACGAAGGAAGCGCTGATGAGCTCTTCCGACGGGAACATGCCAATAAGCGTCGCGAATGTCGATTGACCAAAAAATCGATCTGCGACAGGGCTGCCATAACGGAGCGAAGCGACTTCATGCTTGGCTCTGACGGAATGTCAGATGTCAGTCCGCCTTGGCGGATTTTTTTTTTTTGAAAAAGAGAGAGAGAGACGACACAAACCCCCAGAGGGTTGGCCAGATCATCCCTTGAACCGAAAGGGACTGCCAATAACTATCGGCACTAGTCCTGTCAGACGCAGAAGTCACAGCTCTGCGCTACGGTAAAGCTGTTTCTTTTGCCTTTGCCTTGGCAATCAGCTCTGTGAGGTCAGTCAAATAGCTGACCACTTTCTAAGCTAAAGATAGCAAACCTTGTTGAAAAACCGCGTTCCATCCAAGTTACAGTGCTCTTCTGACTGTAACTGCCGAGGATTGCGCCCTGGATAGCAGTGACGCATTATCCTTCAACTAGAAAAGCCCATCTACCTCGATAGAGGGGATCCAACTTGCCTCGCCGTCCTTAGACGGTCCAACCGGCTCAGGGGAACTTAACAAGTACACCTAGATCCTTAATACCGAATCTATGTCCACGGCCTCGCAGATGGAAATTGTTGCCGTCTCCGTTTTTCTGCCCAGCGTGTCCTGCAGACTCGCCTTCCCTTTACCAGGAAGATTTGCTAAGCTGGAATGAAGGAACATTCACTTCAGGAGATGGGGTCCAATTAACAAACAACTCCGTAGAAAAAACGGATACAGTTTGTAAGGTCGTCGCGACCCATGCGACCCTTGCAACATCCGGGCCGACTTACCAGGACGACTAGTTACCTCCTTTGGTAACTGTAACGTCCACATGGCTTCCACAGAAATTTTAGTACGGCCCATGAGAGAGGCAGGGAGTCCCTGCCGAACCTCCTTGTCCGAATCGGACTTCTTCGCTAAGCGAAAAAGGCACCGATTTTGTGTCGCTTCCTTGAGAGGATCTAGCTGACACTCCATAACCTAAAAGGTCAGACAGGCCATCAATAGAAACCAGTGAAGGCCTCCATTTTGACACCACTGGAACCTCCGACCGTGCATGAGTCGAGGTCTGCGTGTCAGATACGCGAGGCTGGTCCGTAGCGGATCTGGGAGAGGGTCTCTGACATGCCCTTGCATAGTATATGGCAGGCTAAACCTGTCAGTAACTAGAGCAGTTCTTAAATAAAAAACAAAGCTGAAGGATTAAAGCTCTAAAGAGAGAGCTACCCCAGCTGTCTCCCATTAAGAGTTAACCGCCTAATAAGGGGTTAAAGTAGCAGACTCCCCACAACCTTGATAATGAAAAAGGGTGTGCGAATCTCAGGCGCCTCTTATAAGGTCGCAGCTGCAGGACAGCTATGCCACACTAAACAGAAAAAACGTACTGTAGCGTAGGCGCAGGACACAAAATATCCGTAGCGCAGGCGCAGGACACAGCACATCCGTAGGACATAGCGAATACATAGCGCAGGCGTCAGATGAGCAGGCGTCAGTCACCATCTGTAGTACAGGTGTAGGTGCTGGATAGAGCATCTGAAGCGCAGACGTTATGGAAACGTCAATCACAAGCATTTGGACGCTCCTCACACAGTATATGACGGGTTAAAAACTGTCAATAACTGTTTCTCATATAGCTGAAGGGTTAAAGCTCTTACAGCATGAGCTACCCCAGCTGACCCTTCAAAACAAGGGTTAACCGCCTTCCATGGGGTTAATGCCGCAGCCTCCCATAGCCTCTGCTGGACGGAGGCGTATTGCAGGAACTGGCTCAAAAAAGATGCCCTGCGCTCCCAGATATATGCGGCACAGCCGCAGATAGGGAATAAAATCAGGAAGGCGCCCTGCAGTTGAAGGGGTTAAGCTTCCGCAGAAGCGACTCACCCTGCTGGTAATAGCTGCCGGGAGGAAAGGGAAAGCGATGACCCCGAGGAGCTTCCAGCTCCTGCATTAATAATGGCCGCCGCGCTGTGTCTCCATGTAGAAGATGCAGGAAATGGAGACTGCTCAGAAAGCGCGCGCTCAGAGTGCCGCGAAAATTCAAATAAAAAAGCGGGAACTCCTCTCTCCTCACCGTGACTGAATACATGTACCGGCGGTCGCCGCCGCGACCGTTGAATGCACACTGATCATAATTACAGTGAACACATGTAATAACGCTGCCACCGCAGTCGTTAAAACACACTGACATAATCACAGTGAATACATGTAATAACGCTGCCACCGCAGTCGTTAAGGCACACTGATAACACACAGTGAATACATGTAATAACGCTGCCACCGCAGTCGTTAAGGCACACTGCCATAATCACAGTGAATACATGTAATAACGCTGCCACCGCAGTCGTTAAAGCACATAGTGGTACATGTAATAGCGCTGCCACAGCAGTCGCTAAAGTACTACACACATTATAAAAAAGGAATGTGGAGTACTCACCAGCTTAGCGCCACAGGGAACCCTCAGGATTTGTGGCGCTTGTGCCCATGCTTCCCCCCAGGGCGAGGAACGCAGTGACCGCACGTGTGGTTTGCGTCCCCGCCAGGGAAGCCATCCTCATCCCCCAGGGCCGGCAAGATTCTGCAGGGACTATAGTGTAAATACAGATCCGCCAAGGGAGAGGTTGGGGTACAGCAGCGCTGGTACCCCTGAGACCTCTAGACCAACTAGTGATCCAAGTCTCTTGTCCGATATAAAATAATAAAATCTTCTGAGGAGCTGCATTAGCAGCGACCATCCTCTGAGACCTCAAATCTTAGACTGAAGGAGCTGAGTAGGAGGAGCCCGAGCTGGAGGAGCCAGCCAGTCAACACGCTTTTGATCTGAGGTGTCATCCTGATCTGGGGCTCCGCCTACCCATCAGTAATGAATTACTGTGTCTCCCTCCCTTCCATCTGCAGCTGAAAACCTCTTCATCCCTTACGGACAGGAAAACATTGAGGATAGAGGGAAGGGGAGGGCTATTTAAACCTCTTGTGTTTCCTATCCCTAATTAGGATGGGGAGGCAACCTTCTGTGTGCTGTCATGGAGGGGATTAGAGAAAACAACGGTAAAAACCATTTCTGGAAAAACACCGCCAGCACTTCCCTGAAGCAGCTTTTGAAAAAACTCTGTGGGATGCAACTGTCTAAATCGACCTTGTTCACATACCCTTAGCTTCCTAACATTCGAGCATTTTCAAACCTAGAGACTAGGAGCAGTTTTGACGTTTGTGGGGTAACCATGGCCTGATTTATTAAGGTCGGCAATTTATACGCCAGCCTTATTAGGTGTGCTGGAGGAAGATGCACCAAATTCATTAATAAGCATGCACATCTTTCACTGGCTTTTCAGCACTGCCGGATGTGTACCATAGTCAGGGACTGGAGAACATTTCTGTCTTAAAGCCACTTTTATGGTATAAATTCTCATGATTTTGTTGGCTGCCATACCTCTTCCAAGCAAAACTCATCCCGATTTCCAAAAGTTGCCGGAGATTGACGTGACGAGATTGGCATTTTTATGAGTTTCAAACAGCTTTGAATTCTCCAGGTAACTGGTCATAGGCCCAGATTCAACAAGCAACCTAATCTGCTTTAGGAAAGCCTAAAGGCTGGGTCTCACATAGCGATACACCAGCGATCCCGACAACGATCAGGATCGCTGGTGTATCGCTATATTATCGCTACTGAGCTGCCAAACAGGCAGCTCAGGGCAGCGATCAGCACAAGGACACTGCGGGTAAACATCGCTAGTTACCCACAGTGTACCTTGGATACCAGCGCCCTGATGCAAGGAGCTGGTAACCAAGGTACACATTGGGTTTCCAGGTGCTGCGCGGTGCCTGGAAACCCGCTGTGTACCTTGGTTACCAGCTCCCTGCATCAGGGCGCTGGTATCCAAGGTACACAGCGGGTTTCTAGGCACAGCCCCGCGCCTGGAAACCCACTGTGTACCTTGGTTACCAGCGGATCGCTGGTCTCCCGCCTGTCACACGCAGCGATGCGTGCCTGTCAGCGGGAGACCAGCGATCAAAAAAATGTCCTGGCCTTTCAGCGACGATCAGCGATACCCGGCAGGGGGGCTGATCGTCGCTGAATGTCACACACAGCGATATCGCTGGTGAGCTCGGTGCTACGTCACGAAACTAGTGACTCAGCACCGATCTCGCTAGCGAGATCGTTGTGTGAGACGGGCCCTTAACTGGTGTTACAGATAGGGAAGTGTGAGGAGCAATCAGTCTTGGAAATAAATTTATTGCTGAACATAGGACAGATAGAGCTATTTAAGGTGTTGTCCGGGATTTACATATTGATGACTTCTATACAGGTTAGGCCATCAATAAGAGATTGGTGGGCATTTGATGCTTGACGTGCCAACGATCAGTCAGGATATGCTCTGGCAGCAAATGTAAGTAATGTACATAGTAGAACACAACAGCTCGATACATTGTTTACTGCAGTGTGCTTCAAGTTCATCTCCTATTCACTTGGACAACCCCTTTAAAGTCATGGACATCATCTTTAAGTGTGTGATAGACTATAAACTGCAATACGTGGTAACAAACAGCTGAAAGTCTGTCTACTTGGCGTTAACTCCAAATATCTAGCAAGCATCAAGAGAAAAAGAGCTAGTTAATGGCAAAACACATTTCTCTCTACAATGGATTGTAAATGGATTATAAAACCATTGTTTCAGCTGCAGATGGAAGGAAGAGAGCCACAGTCATTACTAGTGGGTAGGCGGAGCCCAGATAGGATTGACACCTCAGATTAAAAAGAGTGTTGACCGGCCCCTCCAGCTCGGGCTCCTCCTACTCAGCTCTTCAGTTTACAATTTGAGGTCTCAGAGGATAGTCGCTGCTGGAAGCAGCTCCTCAGAAGATTTTATTATTTTTTATCGGACAAGAGACTTGGATCACCAAATGTGGTCTAGAGGTCTCAGGAGTCTCAGCGCTGCTGGTCTCCCACCTCTCCCTTGGCGGATCTGTATTACCCTAATGGTGGTCCCTGCAGAACCCTGCCGGCCCGGGGGGATGAGGATGGCTTCCCTGGCGGGGGCGCAAACCGCGCTGCAGGGGTCACTGCGTCCCCGCCCCTGGGGGGAAGCATGGGCATAGCACCAGAAACCCCTGGGGGTCCCTGTGGCGCTTCGGCTGGTGAGTACCTCACATTTTTATTAATGTGTGTGTGAGTGCTTAAGCGACTGCTGCGGCAGCCGCTGTACAATACATGTCGGTGACTGTGTTTTTTGTCCGCAGGTGGATGCCTGCAGGACATAGGAGAGGAGTGCGCGCCTTTTTATTTGAATTTTCGCGCCGCTCTGAGCGCGCGCTTTACTGCTGTCTCCATTTCCGGCTTCCCTCATGGAGCACACGGAGGCACAGCGCGGCGGCCATTAAAGAAGCAGGCTGAAAGCTTCTTCTGGCTCTTCTCCCTCCTCCCCTCCCGGCAAGATGTTACACTGTTACCAGCTGGGTGAGTCGCTTCTAGCCCGCAGGCAGAAGCTTAACCCCTTCACCCCCACAGCGCGGGCGCCTTCTGGGGCACTAATGAGTGACAGACTGCGCTGTCCTGCGGCTGTTATCGCATAAGGGGCTCGCACACTCTTTTCAATAATAATAAAGAGTTTGTGGGGAGTCTGCGATTTTAATACTGCCACTATACGTGTAGCATCGGCGTCCCTGCCTTCTGCCAGGCAGGGACGCTGTTCCCCTGCGACAGCGTCCTCTGCCAGGCAGGGACGTCGCCCCCCTTACCCGCGCTCAGCGTCCTCCTTCCGCCCTGCTGGGGCCGCGCGCTCCTTCCCTGCTGCTGGACTTAGGGCGCGCGCCCGCGCCCTCCCCCGCTCTTAAAGGGGCCGCGCGCATCTTTCAAAAAGGTCCCCGGCCAATGCCGGAGGACTCCACCCTATATAAAGTACTTCCTCCTTAATGGAGGTGCCCGAGCAATGTTGTTGTTGCACTGTTTACTCTGCTTCAGCCCTCAGGGTCCGTTTCCAGTTACCTGCCTGTTTCCTGCCAGTCTGCTGTCTGCTACCTGCCTGCAAGTCTGCCTGGAGGTTCGGCCGTCACATGCGGTGACCATCGGCAATTCCAGAGACTCTCGCCTGCTTACTTGGGAGCACTCATCTGCCATCTGACTGCAATCCCACCTGAAGGTTCGGCCATCACCTGCGGTGTTCATCGGCTGTTCCAGAGACTCTCGCCTGCTCACTTGGGGGCGCTCATCTGTCATCTGCCTGCTAGCCTACCGGGAGGCTCCACCATCTCAGGTCGTATATACCTGTTCAGTCAAAGACTGCCCCGGCTCCTTGCTTGCCTGTTTATCCAGAGACTGCCCCGGTCACTTGCTGTGACTTCCTCCCTGTCTAACCAGAGACTGCCCCGGTCACTTGCTGTGACTTCCTGCCTGTCTAACCAGAGACTGCCCCAGTCACTTGCTGTGACTTCCTGCCTGTCTAACCAGAGACTGCCCGGTCACTTGCCGTGACTTCCTGCTTGTCTACCCAGAGACTGCCCCGGTCACTTGCCGTGACTACCTGCCTGTCTACCCAGAGACTGCCCCGGTCACTTGCCGTGACTACCCGCCTGTCTAACCAGAGACTGCCCCGGTCACTTGCCGTGACTACCCGCCTGTCTATCCAGAGACTGCCCCCGTCACTTGCAGTGACTTCCTATCCGTCTCCCCGGGCGCCACCCGCTCCTTTACAAGGAAAGCCTCCTTGTATAATAAAGCTCAGAGGTTCCGCCTCCCAGACCCATTACAGTTTGCTCGGGCCCTGGAACCCGGTGGCACCCAAACCCCTTCGCTCTCTGACCTGTGTCATGAACTGTCTCGTCAGAGGTCTCAACAGGAGTCCATCCTGGGTCACCTGCAGAATGTTAATTCCCGCCTGGACACCCTGACTACTTCACCAGCAACCACCGCGGGCGCCATGACTCGCAATCCGGCAGTTCCGCTGCTTACCAATTCCGTGGTTTCTGTTCCTGGACCTCGACTTTCAGCTCCTCCTCGGTTTGGAGGCGACCCTGCTCTGGCTCGGGGTTTCATTAACCAATGCACCCTGCATTTTGAACTCCTGGCACACCAGTTTAACTCCGACCGGGCCAAAATTGCCTTCATCATGTCCCATCTCACCGGAGAGGCCCTGGCCTGGCTAAATCCTCTTTGGGAGAGAGAGGATCCTCTGGTGTCTGACCTGTCTGCTTTTCTCTCAGCCTTCCGGGGGTATTCGATGAACCCGGACGGAAGACCTCCTCTGCATCTTCTCTGCTGCGTCTCCGTCAGGAGAGTCTCACCGTGGGTCAATATGCCATACGGTTCCGTACCTTTGCCTCGGAGCTAGCTTGGGATAATGACGCTGTGATCTCAGTCTTCTGGGAGGGTCTGTCCGGCCGCATTAAAGATGAACTTGCTGGTCGGGACATTCCAACCTCTCTCGATGACCTAATAAATCTCGCCAATCGAATCGATCTACGGTTCCAGGAGCGCGCTAAAGAGGCCACCCGTGAGAGAAGGTTTCCTCGTCTTGCTCCTTTTCAGAGACCTGTAACTCCTTCCGTTTCTCCTCAGGTACACTCTTCTGAGCCTATGCAAGTCGACCAGACCAAGATGGTCAAAGCCCGTCAGGACTCACGCCGTACCGAGAGGAGTTGCTTCTACTGTGGCAGTAAGGAGCACTGGATCCTTACCTGCCCAGAGAGGTCGGGAAACGCCTGTGTCTAGGTTCGCTCGGAGAGGTCCACCTAGACAAAAATAAATCCTCTTCATCTCTGCTGTTGTCAGTCTCAATTCTCCTCGGTGAGAACCGTTATTTCGAACTTGCCCAACTTGATTCTGGAGCAGCCGGGAATCTTGTTTCACAGGCTCTAGTAGAGAAATATCACATTCCTACCAAACCTCTGGTTGAACCAGTATCTGTTGCTGCTGTGGATGGAGGTCTCCTGCCACGTCCCATTCAACTTATCACTGAAGCCATAACCCTGCAGGTAGGAATGCTGCATTCTGAGAGCATCTCGTTTCATGTTCTGCCTGGACTCTCACATGCTTTCTTACTAGGTCTGCCTTGGCTCCAAAAGCATGCACCCGTGCTCGACTGGCAGAATGGAGAGATTCTTCGCTGGGGACAGGACTGTCATAAAACTTGCTTGGTTCCTGTTCATCCCGTCCGTCCTTCTCCTACACCAACTAATCTACCAGGGCTCCCGATTCCATATTGGTCTTTCGCTGATGTCTTTAATAAAAAGGAAGCAGAGACATTACCCCCGCACAGACCATATGATTGCCCTATCGACCTGCAACCCGGTACTACGCCTCCCCGTGGGCGTATTTACCCATTGTCCGCTGCTGAGACCAGGTCGATGTCCGAATATATCGAGGAGAATTTGGCTAAGGGATTCATCCGGAAATCCACCTCCCCAGCGGGAGCAGGTTTTTCTTCGTAAAAAAGAAAGACGGCTCTCTTCGTCCCTGTATTGACTACAGAGGCCTAAATTTGATCACGGTGAAGAATAAATACCCTCTTCCGCTCATTCCAGAATTGTTTGATCGTCTGAGGGGGGCTAGAATCTTCACCAAACTGGATCTCCGTGGGGCATATAACCTGGTCCGTATCCGTCGGGGAGATGAATGGAAGACGGCATTCAATACCCGGGACGGCCACTACGAGTATTTGGTTATGCCCTTTGGTCTCTGTAATGCTCCAGCAGTCTTTCAGGAGTTGGTCAATGACATCTTCCGGGACCTTCTCTACTCCTGCGTTGTGGTGTACCTAGACGACATCTTGGTCTTCTCTCCGGATCTCCAGTCTCACCGGAGGGATGTTCGTCAGGTTCTGCTCAGGCAGAATCACCTCTTCGCCAAATATGAGACGTGCCTCTTTGAGCAGACCTCGCTTCCGTTTTTGGGCTACATCATTTCTCAGACAGGCCTACGAATGGATCCGGAGAAACTGTCTGCCATCGAGAAATGGCCCCGACCGGAGGGGTTGAAGGCCATTCAGCGGTTCCTGGGATTCGCCAATTATTACCGACTCTTCATACCACACTTCTCTTCCCGGACTGCTCCAATCTCCGCGCTCACCCGCAAGGATGCTAATCCCAAACAGTGGACGCCCGAAGCAGAGGAGGCCTTTCTTTCTTTAAAACAGGCCTTCTCCTCCGCTCCAGTGCTGCATCGCCCGGACGGTAACAAGCAGTTCTTCCTGGAGGTGGACGCTTCCTCTTCTGGAGCTGGAGCGGTACTTACTCAAAAATCTTCATCCGGGAGGATGGTATCTTCCGGCTTCTTCTCCAAACTCTTCTCCTCTTCTGAGCGCAATTACTCCATAGGAGACCGAGAGTTATTGGCCATCAAGCTGGCATTGGAGGAGTGGCGTTACCTACTCGAGGGGGCTCTTCATCCGGTAATCATTTACACTGACCACAAAAATCTGGCTTACCTCCAGCATGCCCAGAGACTTAACCCTCGCCAAGCCCGGTGGTCCTTGTTTTTTGCCCGCTTTGATTTTCTGTTACATTTTCGTCCGGCCGACAAGAACATCAAGGCGGACGCCTTGTCCCGGTCCTTCCTGGTGTCGGATCTCGAGGAGGAACCTAAACATATCATCGATCCCGCCAGAGTGATGCGGGTGGCTCCCGTGAGTCTAAATCGTCTCCCTCCTGGCAAGACGTTCGTATCGGTAACCGATCGGGAGAGAATCCTACACTGGGGTCATTCGTCTAAACTAGCTGGCCACGCTGGTCAGAAAAAGACCCTCCAGCTCATTACTCGGCATTACTGGTGGCCTACCCTGCACAAGGACGTAATAGACTTTGTTTCTGCCTGTGTCTCCTGTGCCCGCAACAAAGTTCCGAGACACCTGCCTGCCGGCCGTCTTCTTCCGCTTCCTGTACCCGCTGCTCCCTGGCAGCATATAGCCATGGACTTCATAACAGATCTGCCCGTCTCTGCCGGTTGTACGGTCATTTGGGTGGTCGTTGACCGATTTTCCAAGATGGCTCACTTCATTCCCCTGCCAGGGCTTCCGTCTGCACCCGAGTTGGCTAAAGACTTTATCCGCCACATCTTCCGTCTTCATGGTCTGACTCGTCACATTGTGTCGGATCGTGGGGTACAGTTCACCTCACGATTCTGGAGAGCCACTTGTAAATTGCTAGACGTCACCTTGGATTTCTCCTCCGCTTACCACCCACAGTCCAATGACAAGTCGAGCGAATCAATCAGAATCTGACCCGTTATCTTCGGCACTTCGTTAATGCCCACCATTCTGACTGGGTGGATCTCCTGCCTTGGGCCGAATTCTCTTATAACAATCACGAGAGTGAATCTTCCTCCAAATCTCCGTAGTCTTCGGTCAACACCCCCGGATCCCTGTTCCTGTCTCCATCTCTGTGGACAATCCAGCTGCGGAATCTCTGGTTAACGAATTTTCCTCCATATGGGAGAGTGCCCGGTCCGCGCTCGTTCTGTCATCCGAGCGCATGAAGAAACATGCTGACAAAAGACGTTTGGATCCTCCTCAATTCCGTCCTGGGGATAAGGTCTGGCTTTCATCCAAGTATGTCCGGCTCAAGATTCCTTCCTACAAGTTGGGTCCTCGGTTCATCGGTCCTTTTGAGATCATCAGTCAGATCAACCCGGTGTCTTATAAATTGAAACTCCCGGCCAATTTGCGGATTCCTAACTCCTTCCATGTATCTCTCCTCAAACCGGTGGTACTTAACTCTTTTGTCAAGTCTACAGGTACACCTCCTGCTCCAGTGTCTGCTGAAGACGAATTTGAGGTAGAGAACATTCTGGCCACCAAAAGGGTAGGAAGAAAGACCTATTTTCTGGTGGATTGGAAGGGGTTTGGTCCTGAGGAGAGAACGTGGGAGCCTCGGGAGAACATCCATGCCCCTCTCATCCTAGCTAAATTTCTTTCTGGCCTAAAAAGGGGGGGGCCTAAGGGGGGGGGTACTGTAGCATCGGCGTCCCTGCCTTCTGCCAGGCAGGGACGCTGTTCCCCTGCGACAGCGTCCTCTGCCAGGCAGGGACGTCGCCCCCCTTACCCGCGCTCAGCGTCCTCCTTCCGCCCTGCTGGGGCCGTGCGCTCCTTCCCTGCTGCTGGACTTAGGGCGCGCGCCCGCGCCCTCCCCCGCTCTTAAAGGGGCCGCGCGCATCTTTCAAAAAGGTCCCCGGCCAATGCCGGAGGACTCCACCCTATATAAAGTACTTCCTCCTTAATGGAGGTGCCCGAGCAATGTTGTTGTTGCACTGTTTACTCTGCTTCAGCCCTCAGGGTCCGTTTCCAGTTACCTGCCTGTTTCCTGCCAGTCTGCTGTCTGCTACCTGCCTGCAAGTCTGCCTGGAGGTTCGGCCGTCACATGCGGTGACCATCGGCAATTCCAGAGACTCTCGCCTGCTTACTTGGGAGCACTCATCTGCCATCTGACTGCAATCCCACCTGAAGGTTCGGCCATCACCTGCGGTGTTCATCGGCTGTTCCAGAGACTCTCGCCTGCTCACTTGGGGCGCTCATCTGTCATCTGCCTGCTAGCCTACCGGGAGGCTCCACCATCTCAGGTCGTATATACCTGTTCAGTCAAAGACTGCCCCGGCTCCTTGCTTGCCTGTTTATCCAGAGACTGCCCCGGTCACTTGCTGTGACTTCCTCCCTGTCTAACCAGAGACTGCCCCGGTCACTTGCTGTGACTTCCTGCCTGTCTAACCAGAGACTGCCCCAGTCACTTGCTGTGACTTCCTGCCTGTCTAACCAGAGACTGCCCCGGTCACTTGCCGTGACTTCCTGCTTGTCTACCCAGAGACTGCCCCGGTCACTTGCCGTGACTACCTGCCTGTCTACCCAGAGACTGCCCCGGTCACTTGCTGTGACTACCCGCCTGTCTACCCAGAGACTGCCCCGGTCACTTGCCGTGACTACCCGCCTATCTAACCAGAGACTGCCCGGTCACTTGCCGTGACTACCCGCCTGTCTATCCAGAGACTGCCCCGGTCACTTGCCGTGACTACCCGCCTGTCTATCCAGAGACTGCCCCCGTCACTTGCAGTGACTTCCTATCCGTCTCCCCGGGTGCCACCGCTCCTTTACAAGGAAAGCCTCCTTGTATAATAAAGCTCAGAGGTTCCGCCTCCCAGACCCGTTACAATACGTTCCCACTAACGATCCTGATAACGACGCATACTAATGCGATCGTTTGTGTGATCATTTTTTAATGTCGCTAGTAGCTGCCAATCTGGGCGATCTCATTAACATCGCATAAGCGGTTAGCGATTCCCTTAACAACTTTGGCGGTCATTGCGATATACAAAACAGCGCAATTTTTAGCGATCTTGTGGAACGTTTTTCTGTTAGTGTGGCATAAAAAGCTGTCCTGCAGCTGCTGCCTTATAAGAGGCACTTGGGGCTCGCACAACTTTTTCAATATCAAGGTTGTGGGGAGTCTGCTACTTTAACCCCTTCTTAGGCGGTTAACTATTAATGCTGGGGTAGCTCTCTCTTTAAGAGCTTTAACCCTTCAGCGATTGTTTTTTCTTTAAGAAACACACTGTTCTAGTTACTGACAGGTTTAACCTGCCATATACTGTGCAAGGACATGTCAGATGCGGACTATCTGACACGCAGACCCCGACAGCGTCATGCGCAGCGGTCGGAGGTTCCAGTGGTGTCAAAATGGAGGCCCTTGCTAGTTTCTATGATGGCCTGTCTGACCTTCTAGGTTATGGAGTGTCAGCTAGATCCTCTCAAGGAAGCGACACAAATCGGTGCCTTCCTTCTCGCGTAGCGAAGATGTCCGTTTCGGACAAGGAGGATCGGCAGGGACACTCTGCCTCTCTCATGGACCGTACTATTGGAGCCATGAGGGCGTTACAGTTACCAGAGAGAGGTAACTAGGCGTCCTGGCAAGTCGGCCCGGATGTTTCAGGAGTCGCATAGGTCGCGACGGCTTTACAATCTGTATCCGTTTTCTACGGAGTTGATTGTTAATTGGATCTCCTGAAGTGAATGTCCCTTTATCCTGGTAAAGGAAGGCGAGTCTGCAGGACCTGCTGGACAGAAAAATGGAGATGGCAACAATATCCATCTGCGAGGCCGCGGGTCATGGATTCAGTATTAAGGATCTATGTGTACTTGTAAAGTTTCCCTGAGCCGTTTGGACCGTCTACGGACGGCGTGACAAGATGGATCCCCTCTATCGAGATAGATGGGCTTTTCAAGTTGAAGGATTCTGCGTCACTGCTATCCAGGCCGCAATCCTCGGCAGTCATAGTCAGAAGAGCACTGTGGCTTAGACAGTGGAACGCGGTTTCCAAGCAGGGTTTGCTATCTTTAGCTTACAAAGTGGTCAGCTATTTGAATCTGACCTCACAGAGCTGATTTCTGAGGCAAAAGAAACAGCTTTACCGCAGCGCAGAGCTGTGACTTCTGCGTCTGGCAGGACTAGTGCCGGTAGTTGTCGGCGGTCCTTTCGGTCCAGGGGATGATCCGGTCAACCCTCTGGGGGTTTGGGTCGTTCCTCTCTTTTTTTTTAAAAAAAAAAAAAAAGGGGGAATTTCTCAGAAATTCCGCATACCCTGGAAACAGAACTTCCATTAAGACAGAAGCTGGCAAAAAACCCGCTAAAGCGGTCTGACGTCTGGGTCTCACTCGAGCGCTCTCGAGTGGAGGGTCGTTTACTCCAATTCAAACCGACTTGGGTTTCCCGTGTGTCGGACGCCTGGGTAACACAGGTTGTGTTGGCAGGCTACTTCATAGAGTTTCTTTCTCGACCCCCGGACAGGTTTTGCCAATCTCGCATTCCGTCAGAGCCGAGCTATTTGCCGCTCTACTACGAGAGGTCGATTCCCTTCTGCAGAAGGGTGTGGTGATACCGGTTCTGCAGAGGACCGGGGAAGAGGATTCTTATTCCAACCTCTTTGTGGTCCCCAAAAAGGAGGACAAATTTCGCCCTATTTTGGATTTCAAAGATTGAATCGGCATGTTTACATCCCGAAAATTCCGCATGGAGTCGCTTCGCTCCGTTGTGGCAGCCCTGTCGCAGAACGTCTTTTTGGTCAATCGACATTCGCGACGTTTATTTGCATGTTCCCGTCGGAAGGGCTCACCGGCGCTTCCTTCGTTTTGCCATAGGTCAGGACCATTGCCAGTTTGTGGCTCTGCCATTCGGCTTGGCCTCGGCGCCCAGAGTTTTTACAAAAATTCTAGCGCCCCTCATGGCAATTCTTCGAAGACAGGGGGTTACGATTTCCCTACCTGGACGACCTTCTGATTGTGGCGTCCTCAAAGGAGGAGGCGGGGACGGCTCGCAATCTATCCCTTCAGCTCCTGGAGGATTTCGGGTGGCTGGTCAATTGGGAGAAGTCGTCTCTGGAAGTCAATCCTGTTTTTGGGAATGCATTTCGACACTGTACGGACGGTGGTGTCCCTTCCTCCAGACAAGCGGGCATGTCTCTTTCGACATGTACAGATTATGAGGTCTACGGCAGCAATGTCCTTTCGGAAGTGTATGCGCCTTCTGGGTTTGACGTCCATGGAGGCACTTCCGTTTGCCCAATTTCATTCCAGGGCCCTCCAAAGGCTCATTCTGAGTCATTGGGATCGATCGCAAGCTTCTCTGAATTGCAGCGTCATCATCTCTCACAGGGTGCGAGAATCCCTAGGATGGTGGTTACGTCCAGGAGCGTTATTCCTGGGGAAATCTTTCCTCCCTCCGAGGTGGTCGGTCATAACCACCGATGCCAGCCTGACGGGCTGGGGGGGGGGTGTCTGGAACGATCTTTGGATCCAGGGAGTATGGTCATCGGAAGAGTCTGTTCTACCGATCAACATCCTGGAGTTGAGGGCAATTTTTCCTTTGCCTACAACACTGGACGGTCCCTTTAAGCGGTCTACCAGTCCGAGTGCAGACAGACAACGCGACGGCGTTGCGTATATCAACCACCAAGGCGGGACAAGGAGCTCCAGCCTCATGATGGAGGTGTCTCGAATCCTGCTATGGGCCGAGACCAAGGTTCCAGCCATCTCTGTGATCACATTCCAGGAGTCCAGAATACCACGGCGGACTTCCTCAGTCGCGAGAAGATGGATCCTGGAGAATGGAGTCTTCATCCGAAAATTTTTGCGCTGCTGTGCTTCCGTTGGGGAACTCCCCAAGTGGATTTGATGGCATCCAGGTACAAATGCCAAACTACCGACCTTCATGTCCAGGTACAAGGACCCGAAGGCTGTGGCGGTGGTTGCTCTGGTGGCTCCGTGGGACCATTTCGAGCTAGTCTATGTGTTTCCGCCGATATCTTTACTTCCTCTGGTGCTGCGTTGGATCAGACTGGAAGAGAATTCCGGCTATGTTGATAGCCCCGGATTGGCCAAGGAGGACGTGGTTCTCGACACTGGTGTCGTTTTTGGCGGCACCGCCATTCCCACTTCCTCCTCGCCCGGACCTGTTAACCCAGGGGCCCGTTCGTCATCCGGACTTGAAGTCTCTGCGTTTGACGGCGTGGCTCTTGAGACCGAAACCTTGACCCGTAGAGGTTTTTCAGCCGAAATCATTGCCACTCTGCGAGCTGCCAGAGGTCCGGCTACTACTAAGATTTATCACAAGACTTGGTCTTTTCGTGGTTTCGGGTTCTTCAAGGAATCCGAGGATTTTTTTTCCATTCCCAATTTGTTGGCTTTGCTACAGTACGGGCTGGACAAAAGGTTTGGCAGTTAGCACTCTGAAAGGTCAGGTTACTGCCCTGTCTTTGCTATTTCGGAAGGCTATCGCCTCGCGTAGGGACGTACGTTTTTTTTTTCGCGGAGTAACCCGTCAGTTTCCACTGCGGAAGGCGCCTGTGTCTCCTTGGCGGCTCAATCTGGTCTTGGAGGCTCTTCAGCATATACCTTTTGAGCCTATGGGTTCTGCTAGCCTTTCTTTAATTTCTTGGAAGGTTACCTTCTTAGTTGCGGTAACCTCTTTAAGAAGGGTTTCTGAGTTGGCAGCTTTTTCCTGCTCGCCTCTCTTCCTGGAGTTTTACCCGGATCGAGTAGTGCTTCGCACACGGGGCGATTTTCTACCTAAGGTGGTGTCGCAATTTCATGTTAACCAGGATATTGTGTTGCCCTCGCTTTGCCCGGGCCCAGGGAATGCAAAGGAACGGAACTTGCACAAATTGGATTTAGTGCGGGTCTTGAAGTTCTATTTTGTCTATTACTCAAGGTTTTCGAAAGTCAGATTCCCTGTTTGTGATTACAGCAGGTCGTAGGCGTGATCAACGAGTTTTCAAGGACTCTATAGCTCGTTGGATTCGGTCGGCCATTTTGGAGGCTTACCGTCTTAATGGCGAACCTTGCCCGATTAAGATTCGAGTTCGCTCCACGAGGGCTGTTACTTCATCGTGGGCCTTTCATCAAGGGCTTCGGCAGCTCAGCTCTGCCGAGCGGCGACCTGGCGTTTCGTCCACACATTTACAAAGTTTTATAAGGTGGACGTCAGTGCTTCCGCTGAAGCGGCCTTAGGACGTAGGGTCCTGCAGGCAGCGGTAATTTAAAGTTTCTAGTTAACTTGTATTTGGCGCCTGTGGCGCATTTATCTAGGTTGTTGGGTTTCTGCCTATTTTGGTTTTTTCCCACCCTAATTTTTGGACTGCTTTGGGACGTCCCATTAGTAATGACTGTGGCTCTCTTCCTTCCATCTGCAGCTGAAAGACGGATTTTGGTAAGAACTTACCTGTAAAATCCTTTTCAGCGAAGGAAGGGAGACACAGCTCCCTCCCATGGCAGAAGTGTGTTGTTGTATTTACAGATGCAGCGTGACCCTTCTCTGATAGCGATTATCTGGACTGAGGTCGACGCGCTACGGCTCTGTTCCAGCATTGCCAGCTTATCGCAGTAGTCAGGTTCAGTGAGTAGTACCTGTAACTGTGTGATTTTTTTGCCGAATGCATGCATAACCTGTACTCTTATGTTTTTTCTCTGAAGTCCTTCAGAAGGGGTTATGTTGCTTCGCTGGTGATATTGTTCTTCCTTAAGCTTGGGTACGACTGAAGAGCTGAGTAGGAGGAGCCCGAGCTGGAGGGGCCGGTCAACACTCTTTTTAATCTGAGGTGTCAATCCTATCTGGGCTCCGCCTACCCACTAGTAATGACTGTGTCTCTCTTCCTTCCTTCGCTGAAAAGGATTTTACAGGTAAGTTCTTACCAAAATCCGTCTTTTTACAGCCATCTCTTCTTTTTTGTCTCCCTTTCATTGGAGTTTCACATTCAAGGTCTGACAGCGCACAGTTCAAAGTGATAATATTGCAATTCTTCAGTCTACTCCAATGAAAACAGTAGTGCAGAAATGTTGGCAAGTGCCAGGACCAGGTGTATTTTAGCAGTAGCAGTGAGTAGTGATGAGCGAGTATGCTCGTTGCTCGGGTTGTCTCCGAGTATTTGGAAGTGCTCGAAGATTTAGTTTCTGTTGCCGCAGCTGCACGATTTGCGGCTACTTGACAGCCTGAATATATGTGGGGATTGCCGGTTAGGGAATTCCCACATGTATTCAGGATGTCAAATAGCTGCAAATCATGCAGCTGCGGCAACAGAAACTAAATCTGCGAGCACTTGCAAATACTCGGAGATCACCCGAGCATGCTCGGGAAAATCCGAGCAACGAGTATACTCGCCCATCACTAGCAATGAGCCTTGGTTGGAATTGGGAATTTAAGCAACTGCAGTAGTTTTTGCCCACATTATTAAAAAAATATTGAGTAGATGGAGAATGGATGTGGGCTATAGTAGCAAACCTACAGTCACATACTTACATTTTAGAAGGGAATGAATCATATAAAGGTTATTAAGAATTACAACCATATTCTTATACTTTCATTTTTTGCATTCTTTATTTTTTAATTGTAGAGTTTCGCCAAAATCTTTCCATGAACTGGCATTTACAGACTTAGAAATGTTCTCAATCTTTTGTTACCGTAGCACCCACCCCAGTTGCCCATGTGCCTGTTGACACCAATGTCTACATGTGTATTGACAGGAAAAACAGTGCGTAAATTACGAATGTTTTTGAAGGTTTTTCATGTTTTAAATACATTCAATTGAATGGTTAAAATGTAACAGAAAACTGTCAGCTCCTTCCATCATTGAGGCACGATGATGTCACTGCATTGCATCAGCTGTGCCTCCATACACAGCGCAAACCAAAGCAGTGGGGGAACAAGGTAAGGAGAGTAGCTTTATTTCTAACTCACATTACGTTGCTGGCAATTGATGGAAAATAATGCTGTGCCCTGAGGGACACGTGCGGGGACATCACACTGCATAGTTGGGCTCTGTGGTGACATATTGTGTGATGGGCATCATACTGTGTGGGGGGCTCTGTGGAGACATCATACTGTGCAGGGGTCTTTGTGGGGACATTCTATGTAGGATGACTGTGTATGGATAACATACTTCATGGGGGACATTATGCAGTTTGAGCACACATACTGTTTGAGATGCTGTGTGGGGACATCATACAGTGTGTTAGGACTGTAGGGGCATCATTTATTTATTTTACTCATTTATATAGCGCCATTAATTCCACAGCGCTTTACAGACATTATTGGAACTGTCCCCGATGGGGCTCACAATCTAAATTCCCAAATTCCCTATCAGTATGTCTTTGGAATGTGGGAGGAAACAGGAGAACCCGGAGGAAACCCACGCAAACACGGGGAGAACATACAAACTCCTTGCAGATGTTGTCCATGGGGATTTGAATCCAGGACCCCAGCGCTGCAAGGCTGCAGTACTAACCCTGAGCCACTGTGCTTCCCATCATAGGGCCCTCATTCCTCTTGCTATCTACTTTGATCTGTGTTTATTGTTATGCTGTAATGTCTATTGTCTGTACAAGTCCCCTCTATAATGTAAAGTGCTGCGGAATATGTTGGCGCTATAGAAATAAAATTATTATTATTGTGTTGTGAGCAGTTGACAAGAGGTTCAAGGGCTAAATAACAGGAGCAGAATAATTTGCTGCTTTATATAAACTTAGTAAAAAGCAATAAATTATGTTTTTGTTTCACTGCTACAGGTAACAATAGATCATATTAGATCTGTTCAATATTAAGTGAGAAAAATTGATATAAAACAATAACAATGAGCAGAATTAAGTTGGGCAGTTTGATTTGGCCTCTGAAATAGTCAGGGTCTCTCATGCGGCCCCTTGGGAAAATTAATTGCACACTCCTGCCTTAGACAATAAATACTGTCAGATTTACCAGTGATCCATGTGGTTTGATAAAGATGGCGTATTTTTATACTTTCTAGTCCAAGTTTACACGCTTACTTTGGCACAGATGTCTGGTTCACACAGATCTGCTCGCTAGGCCATGTCCCTTTGCCACCAAGCATTTTTTGGTGAAGCCATGCACCAAGGTGCAGAGAACATCTAAAGATTATAATAAGTAATGAAAGTTTTCTGGTGCAAACTTAGCTAAACCTTGTCCATTTACTATTATGGGAAAGTTTTTAAGGCATGCTCTATAACCTGTACAGAGATTATGGTGCATGGTAGTGGAGGACGTGAGCTGTGATCATCCCCTCTTGTGAATGGTAATTTATTTATATACATTTCATTAAATAATAGATTACACCTGTCATTATTAACCTACCTGCTCAGAAGTGATCTCTATAGAACTGGAAGTGTCAGCTTCTTGTGAAGCTCAAAAGGTCCAGAATAAATAATTTCACAATTATTTTAATAAAGATAATGCCATGGAAAAAATAATCCCCAAAATGCTTAAACAAAAAAAAAAGCCACAAAAATTAGCTTTATGCAAAATAATTTATGATTACACATTGTTTAAAAAAGGTCACCAACAAACCTAGACAAAAGAACAGAAACAACACGGTGTCTTGCTTCCAGTGGTTTAATTCTTTTCTTTTTGAACACATACAGCTTACATTCCAAAATATACAAACAAAAAGAGAATAACCGGCTGAAACCATACGTTCCACTATACACCACACAGACCAGAGGTAAAAGAGTAGAGATAAAGAGTACAGTTGAAAGAGTCTACTGATTCAACAACTTCAACTAAGTTATGAGAAGGAGAAAAGAAACACCAGGAAAAGTAACCTGATTACAACCAAACAATATCAATAAATAGCAAATCAACCATCACTGGAGAAAACAAAATGGTCCCTTATGTAAAAAGTGCACTACATGGCATGAAAGAGGACAACGGCAGCTCAGGTTTATTAATACCGCTTCTTCCCAACACAGGGATGTAGTCAAAAGCACCCAAGAGTCTTAAGTACCAGCAGCAACTCTGGGTAACAGAGTCATCTTCAGATACTGTCACAGATGGTTCTTTGTAATTTCATCTGGATTTTCCCTTTTATTGTAGCACTTAAGGGTTAAAGTAAATAGCACTTGCGCAATAGAGAAAAACCTACATTGTATATTTAGCAGAATACTGCCCACTGGTCCTCATAGATAATGGTTTTACTTACTTCTCTGTATCTTCGGTCTGTTATCAGCCAAACCTTGAGGGTAGCAGTCATTTCCCTTTAACAATTACATCACAAAAAAGGGGTGGTCCACTACTGACAACCCTGCTTAATCCCTTCAGTGCCTGATCCAAACACCAAACCAATACTCCCCCTTCCCACAGCAGTGTTGATAGCGGCATTGCCATTTCTAGTAGATCACAAGACATTGTTGTGTCATGTGACTGCTGCAGCCAATTAGTGGCGACTGATTGGCTGCAGCCTTTATTCCATGAGAGTAGACTTTTGTTTTGACAGAATACTGAAGGGATGCAGATGATCAATGGCTGATAATTGGTTGCAGGGGTCATGTAAGAATAGCAACCTCAACATCACAGGAATGGCACCACTGCGGGATGGAGTATTGGTTGTTCTCCATTTATATTAGGCACTAACATGATTACGCAGGGGTTATCCAGTAGTCGGCAACACCTTTTAAATTCGCCAAGCAATAGGAGGAGCCCTTTAAGGATGTATATGTAGAATGTTTAAAAACAGTATTTCAGCGGTATTTGGCATCATTATAATTGACCAAAAAAGCCTAAAATTCAGTTTCTTTGAACTACTGACCCCAAAACTATAGAAAATACTGTACTGCCCCCCCAAAAAACCACATGAAAAGCAAAAAAGGACAGCAGAACAGGGTATTTCCCTATATTAATAGTCATGCACATGACATGTGTGGGCTCTGCAGCTTTTTTTGTTCGGTTTATTAATTTCACGCTAAAAAAAAATTTGTTTACAGTCATGGCCAAAACTTTTGGCACCCTTGAAATTGTTCCAGAAAATTAAGTATTTCGCACAGAAAATTATTGCAATAACACGTTTATTTCCTGTGTGTATTAGAACAAAAATCACTCCTTTCCTATAACCATCAATAAGCTTCTTACACCTCTCCATTGGAATGTGGGACCACTCTTCTTTTGCAAACTACTCCAGGTCTCTCGTATTTGAAGGGTGCCTTCTCCCAACAGCAATTTTAAGATCTCTCCACAGATGTTCGATGGGATTTAGATCTGGACTCATTGCTGGCCACTTCAGAACTTTCCAGCACTTTGTTGCCATCTATTTCTGGATGCTTCTTGAATTATGTTTGGGGTATTGTCCTGCTAGAAGACCGATGACCTAGGCACTTCAATGCAACCCAAAATCCTTTGGTAATCTTCAGATTTCATGATGTCTTGCACACAATCAAGGCACCCAGTGATTTGAATCTCCATCACATTTGACTGTAGAATGATGAGCATTACCAAAAAGCTCTATCTTGGTCTCATCGGTCCACAACATGATTTCAAAGAAGGATTTTGGCTTATTCACATACATTCTTGAAAAAAATGGGTTATCCAGGGTCTCCTATTATTCCATTTCATTGAAATATTGATGGAGATTTCGGGCTGACACAGATGCAAGCTGAGCCTGAAGGAGAGCTTGAATTTTTTTGGAACTTTATTATCATTCTTTGTCGCAATCTCTCATCAATTTTTCTCTGCAGTCCACATCCAGGGAGATTAGCTACAGTTCAATGGGATCTTAAGTCCTCAGACAGTTCTCTTTTCTTTCTGTTCTCCATGCTTAGTGTGACACACACAGACAAACAATGAAAAGATTGAGTCAATTTCTCCTCTTTTATCTGGATTCAGGTGTGATTTTCATATTGCCCACACCTGGTACTAGCCACAGGTGAGTTTGAAAGAGCATTGCATACTTGAAACAAAGTTGTTTACCCACAATTTTGGAGAGATGCCAACAATTTTGTACAGCCCATTTTGGGGATTTTGCGTGAAATTATGTCTAATTCGCCTTTTTTCTCTTTTTTTTTTGTGCTGTTCAAATACACAAAGGAAATAAACATGTGTATAACAAAACATGTAATTGCAATAATTTTCTGGGAGAAATATTTTATTTTCTGGAATAATTTCAATGATGCCAATACTTTCGGGCATGACTGTATATGGCGTGCTGAGGTCTTTTTGATTTCTTGTGGAATTGTTTCTTGGGCATTTGTCTTCCTAATCCTGAATACTGAAGAATGGTGCGGTCGTGACCCTCCTTGGAAAATGCCCACAGCAGCCAGTTAGTGCCATACCTTACAGTGAATATCAGCCTTTCTGGAGCTGTGAACACTGAAGTTTTTACGAGCGATTGACTGTAAAAGTTGAAAATCCTGTATGAAGAAAACAGATTGGTCACCTGATCAGTGTGCCAACCTCAGAAAAGATATAAATCACTGGAATAGGAGTGGTGAGGAATTAAGAGCGGCAGGTGACAATGCGCGATGCTGCTCTCTTCAAAGTCTGTAGGACTGATGAAGCCCGCCAAGTACAAAGTTTGGTTGTTTCCAGCAGCTCTATTGACCATGAATGTAACAGCTGTACGCATGCGCTACCTTTTCCCCACGTAAACTCCTCCTCACTGCAATGTCGGGTCTTTAGGTGCCTGATTTAGTGGTTGAGTAGGTCCCAGCAGTGTTGTAAGGACTGGGGAATAATGGGAAATGGTTGAGAAATAATAAAAAGTACCATAATGAGTGTGTAACAGCCATGGTACAATGCATCAAAAACTATAACAGAAGTGCCAAATTTATCAAGATTTACCACAATGTGACAGAAAATCCAACTTGAGGCTATTTCCCCTAATCCTGCAATAGCAGCAGTCCTCTGAGAAGACCAGAGATGGGAACATAGGACAGGTTGTTCTCTAGAAAAAGAAAACAGCAGAGAGGAAATAGAATTCTTGGCGTTCCAACCATTTCTGAATTACATCTCTCATGATGCTGTGCTAACTGCCAGGGGCCAAAAGTTTCTCATCCTGGGTCCACAGAAACAAACTCTTTCTGCTTTAAAGAAAAAAAGAAAACTACAAAGATACGAGGGGCGATTTTGGTATCTGACACTCCTGTCATTACAATAACCCCTATTATTCCATCTGAAAACATTTTGCAGACAGAAAAAGGTCACTTGGAAAAATCTGTTTTAAATCTATGATGTAAAGATGAATCACCTTAACACTAAATCCCCATCACGTTGCTTGCTTCACAGAGAGTTACGAGTCGCACAAACCATGAGTGCACACTTTTTTTTTCATTTCGCACAAATATGACAAAATATTTAAAAATTTGGGGTTTTAATCAACAATTTAGCTGCAACTAAGTTTGAGGAGAAGCGTCAGCACCGATTATACAAAACTCTTCTTTTTATTGAAAAGTTTTAATGCAAATACGATGCTATTGGAATGTCATCAGCTGGACGGGCTCCCAGTGATGTAACTGACAGGAGGAGTGGAGATTGCCACAATGACCTCATTGGGAACTGCTCCAGTCATTAGAAATAAGGGTGGTGAGACAAGAGCACAATGTGCTTAAATAACCTCTTATTTCATTACAGCAGGTGTCTAGAAATTAAAACGCACGACCTACATGCACTGCACAGTTCATATAAAGTAAACTTTACCACTGGCTCAATACAGTTGCAAAGGAAATAATACTATGGCTTTTGCGGTCAGTTTTTACCACCCGAGTACATGGGATTCGTTTTGCTTTATTGCACTACACTTCAAACACAGTAAAGAATCCAGCTCTTGTGTGTATCCCATATAAATGAAGCACAGGAGCAGCGGAGTCCGATTTCAGCACCACCCTGAAGAAGATCTATGCAGATCTAGACCACAGTATACCGCAGCAATGAGATCCCTACCGAGAACAATGTATGGCCTTGGAATATATGCAAAGTTAATAAATTACTGTAGAGTAAAACAAGTCCGTCATTTATAGGACCCAAACATCACATACCTTTAAGTTAAAAAGAAAAAAAAATCTGTAAAAGTTCACTTGTTCGGAGTACTAATTTTTGTTGTATGAAGCACTGAAGACAACCTGCCTTAAAAACAATCACAGTAAGCCAAATACAGCTCTCCATCTTCAGCACTGGGAGCTTCCACAGAACATACAGACACAAAACATCACAGCTCCCAAATCCGTTCCTTACCAACCCTGTCTACAGGGGGTACATTGAATTGCAGAGGCTGCCAAATCTCACAAGTCCTCCCCCACCCAAATCTCCAAAAGGACAAATAAAGAGCGAGTAACAGCAGCTGGATGAGTCAGAAGAAACACGGCACCCGATAAAAACACCCCAAACCAAAACGGCAAAGTAAGCTAGTGTGGAACCAGGAGAAGCAGGTGGGATAGGGTGGTCTGTGTCGGAAGCCAACCCCAACCTGCCCTGGCACAAGAGGGAATTTTGGATGGAGGGGTATGGGGGAAGAAAAGTCAGGCGCACGCTGGGGAGGCAGAGGTAGGGCCACAAATCATTACTTCTTGTTCTTTAGTTGGTTGGCTAGCCAGTCCAGGCCCTCGTAGAGACCATCTCCACTGGTGGCACAGGTGGACTGGATGTACCAGTTGCGATGACGAAGAGAATGAAGGCCCAGTTTGTCTGTGATTTCAGCAGCATTCATGGCATTAGGGAGGTCCTGTAATGAGATTATTAGGAAGGGATTTTGATAAGGAACATATAACGGAATGAAATGGACATAAGATGTCTCATATAGAGAATTACCACACATGAAACCAACCTGTTTATTTGCAAAAACAAGCAGTACAGCATCCCGAAGCTCATCTTCTGCTAGCATCCTCATTAACTCTTCACGTGCCTCATTAACTCGTTCTCGGTCATTACTGTCAACCACAAATATTAACCCTGAAAAAGATAGGATGGTAAATAGATAGATAAATAAACTGTTCTAATTCAGGTCAAAGGGGTGTGGTAATCTGGGATATTTAAGGTATATGTGAAGGATCTGTCATAGGCCGGTGTCACACTTGCGAGAAACTCTCATGTATTTCTTTGCAGCCGCACGCTCCGGTCCGAGTGCTGGCGGCAGCGCCGGGTGTTGATGCGAGAGACTCGCACGAGAATCGTGCGAGTTTCTCACAAGTGTGACACCGGCCATAATGTCCGATAAACGTGGGTCCCGCATTCATCTTGAGAACGAAGCACAACCCATATACAAGGGAAAAAAATAGTCATCATGGCGTTAAAAAAATATGCAAAACAGCTACTTGTTTACTTGGTAGTTTGTGCGTGTTACAAGGGTTGTTACAACCCCTATCCATACGCCTATTAGAGCTGATGGATAACAGAGCTAGACCTCCCCCTCTGTTGAACAGCCACTCATGAAAATACCTGGCTAACCACAGCTTCCCTGATATGAACTGTCACTGAGGTGCCAACAATGCCGATTGCCCAGGGAGCAGTATTCCGAAAGGAGTTAAAAATAATCCCTTTTAAACCCCTTCATGACCGGAGCTTTTTTTTTTCGGTTTTGCGTTTTCGTTTTTTGCTCCCCTTCTTCTCAGAGCCATAACTTTTAACTTTTCCATCAATATGGCCATGTGAGGGCTTGTTTTTTGAGGGACGAGTTGTACTTTGAATGACACCATTGCAACACCATTGGTTTTACCATGTGGTGTACTAGAAAATGAGAAAAAAAATTGCAAATGCGGTGAAATTGCAAAAAAAAAGTGCAATCCCACACTGTTTCTTTGTTTGTCTTTTTTAATAGGTTCATTAAATGCTAAAAGTGACCTGCCATTATGATTCTCCATGTCATTACGAGTTCATAGACACCAAAAATGTCTGGGTTCTTTTTTTATCTAAGTGGTGAAAAAAAATTCCAAAACTGCGCCATTTTCCGATACCTGTAGTGCCTCCATTTTTCGTGATCTTGGGTTGGGTGAGGGCTTATTTTTTGCGTGCCAAGCTGACGTTTTTAATGATACCATTTCGGTGCAGATATGATCTTTTGATCGCCCGTTATTGCATTTTAATTCAATGTCGCGGTGACAAAAAAAAAAGGAGATTTTTGTGTACTCGCCGTAAAATCCTTTTCTCCGAGACGCTCATTGGGGGACACACAGACCGTGGGTGTTATGCTGCTGCCACTAGGAGGACACTAAGCAATACATAAGCACAAAAGATTAACTCCTCCTCCTGCAGTATACACCCTCTGTTGGCTCAATCCTGAACCAGTTCGGTGCCAAAGCAGTAGGAGCTCATAACAGAGTGCAATATGTCAACAAATCAAATAAACAACGAGGCTCCAAACTAAACAAGGGTGGGAGCTGTGTCCCCCAATGAGCGTCTCGGAGAAAAGGATTTTACGGTGAGTACACAAAAATCTCCTTTTCTCCATCGCCTCATTGGGGGACACACAGACCGTGGGACGTCCCAAAGCAGTCCCTGTGTGGGAAGCCATCAACAGATGAAGCCTCGTGAACCTCATGCATAAAACGCTTAAACAGTCAACAGACAACTTACAGATGCGCAACAGCTGATTGCAGAATCTGTCTGCCAAGTGCCGCATCTGAAGAAACCTGAGCATGAATTTGGTAATGCTTGACGAAAGTATGAAGACTGGACCAAGTCGCAGCCTTGCACACTTGCTGTGCCGAAGCCTGGTGCCGAATGGCCCAGGAGGCCCCCACAGATCGAGTGGAGTGTGCCTTAATCCCAGCCGGGATAGGCTGACCTTTAACACGATACGCCTTTTGGATCGCCGAGCGAATCCATCTGGCTAGCGTGGCCTTGGAAGCAGGAAGACCCTGTCTGCGTCCTTCCGGAAGCACAAACAGAGCGTCCGATTTTCGGAAAGATGCAGTTCTCGAGATGTACCTTTGGAGAGCCCTCACCAAATCCAAAGTGTGAAGGGCTTTTTCAGTACGGTGAATCGGCTTTGGACAGAACGAAGGCAAGACTATCTCCTCATTGATATGAAAAGCCGAAACGACTTTAGGTATGAAAGAAGGAAAAGTCCTAAGGACTACCTTGTCCTGGTGAAAAATAAGGAAAGGCGGTTTACAAGATAAAGCTGCCAACTCCGATACCCGTCTGATAGAGGTAATCGCCACTAGGAAGACAACCTTCCAGGAAAGAAGCGATAAGGACACTTCCGGCAAAGGTTCGAAGGGGGATTCCTGTAAGGCACTGAGGACCAAATTAAGATCCCAAGGCTCCAAAGGCCTCTTGTAGGGCGGAACAAGATGTGACACTCCCTGGATAAAAGTCCTGACCTGAGACTTAGATGCGATCCGCCATTGGAAAAGGACGGACAAAGCAGAAAACTGCCCCTTGAGGGAGGAGAGAGCTAACCCCGAGTCCATTCCTGCTTGGAGAAATTCTAGAATGGAAGGAATAGAAAAGACCAAGGGAGAACGACCCTTGTCCTTACACCAGGAAAAGAAAGTCTTCCAGACTCGATGGTAAATGCGGGCGGAAGCCGGCTTTCTGGCATTGACCATAGTTGAGACAACTTTGTGAGAAAAACCAGCCTGACTTAAGATCCAGGCTTCAATGGCCATACCGTCAAATTCAGCGCTTTCGAATTGTGATGGTAAATTGGGCTCTGTGAAAGAAGGTCTGGACGATCCGGTAATCTCCAGGGAACGTCTGCGACCAGACGTACTAGTTCCGCATACCACGGACGGCGAGGCCAGTCCGGGGCGACCAGAATGAGAGGAACGCCTTCCGCTTTGATCTTTCGAATCACCCTGGGGATTAACGGAAGAGGTGGAAAGATGTAAGGAAGGCGAAAATGACTCCAAGGGAGGACTAGCGCATCCGAACCGGTGGCTAGTGGATCGCGAGAGCGACTTATGAAATTCTGAACCTTGGCATTCAGTCTGGATGCCATGAGGTCCACATCCGGCGTGCCCCATCGCTGGCAAATGAGATGAAACAGTTCCGGGTGCAGGGACCATTCCCCTGAGTCTAGGCCTTGGCGACTGAGGAAGTCGGCCTCCCAATTGTCCACTCCTGGAATGTGAACCGCGGAGATGGGCGAGCGGTTTGTCTCGGCCCAGCGCAGGATGTGCGATACCTCGAGCATCGCTGTTCTGCTCCGAGTGCCCCCCTGACGGTTCATGTACGCCACGGCCGTGGCGTTGTCTGACTGGATCCGGATGGGACGACCGGCCAGAAGATGATGGAACTGCACGAGAGCTAACTTCATAGCTCTGATCTCCAGGATGTTGATCGGGAGACGGGTCTCTGGTAAAGACCAGCGGCCTTGAGCCGTGTGATGGAGGAACACAGCTCCCCATCCTAGGAGACTGGCATCGGTGGTCACCACCAGCCAATGGACAGGCAGAAAGGATTTTCCTTGATTCAGTGATGAGGCATTTGTCCACCATTTCAAGGAGCTTCTGACTGTGGGAGACAGACGGAAGCGGCGACCTAGAGACGCAGGGTTCCTGTCCCAAACTGATATTAGCTCCTGTTGAAGAGGGCGAAGATGGAACTGAGCGAACGGTACTGCTTCGATGGACGCTACCATCTTCCCGAGGACCTGCATGGCGCCCCGCAGAGAGTGGGAGCGGCCTAGAGACAACAGAAGCACTCCCCGCCTCAGAGAAGCGATCTTCTCCGGAGGGAGAGATACCAACCCTTGGGAGGTGTCCAGAATCATTCCCAGGAAAGGAATCTTCTGAGAGGGAATGGGAAGAGACTTGTCTAAATTGACTAGCCAACCCAGGCGATAGAGGGTGTCGTTAGTGATCTCGACACTCTCTGCGCAGGCCCAAAAAGTCGGACCTTTGATGAGTAGGTCGTCCAGGTACGGAAGGACCACCACACCCCGAGAGTGTAAAATTGACATGGCGGCCGCCATGACCTTTGTGAACACTCTGGGGGCGGTTGCGAGACCGAAGGGCAGAGCGGCAAATTGAAAATGATCCTCTCCGACAGCAAAACGCAGAAATTTTTGATGACCTCTGAAAATCGGAATGTGTAAATACGCATCCTTGATGTCGATAGACGCCAAGTATTCTTTTCTTTCTAGAGATGCGACAACAGAACGGAGGGATTCCATCCTGAAATGACGGACTCTGATGAATTTGTTTAGCAATTTTAGGTCCAGAATAGTACGCAAGGAGCCGTCCTTCTTGGGAACCACAAAGAGGTTTGAGTAAAACCCTTTGAATCTTTCCTTGTGAGGAACTGGGACGATGACCCCGCTGGAACGAAGCGTGTGCAGAGCCTGAAGAAAAGGAAATGCGAGATCCTTTGACTTGGGGGGGCGAGACTGAAAGAAACGTCTTGGGGGGGGGGGGACAAGAATTCGATCTTGTAGCCGGAGTGTACAAGATCGAGGACCCACCGGTCTTGAACGACCGACTCCCAGACTTTGTGAAACAAGAGTAGGCGGCCGCCTACCTTGTTTGGGTCCCCCGTCCTCAGCAAGGAGTCATTGGGAAGACAATTTGCGAGAGGAGGCGCTCCTATTTCCCGCCTGAGAGAATCTGTTTCTCCAGGGCTGAGAGGACCTGGACGATGGTTGCGAGCCCCTATCTCTGCGAGATGGACGGGGTGCTCGAGCCGAGGACGAGGCAGAGGACCAGTTCAAGGAGCTACGAAATGGTCGGGAACGACTTTGGTATTGAGACCGAAAAAGGCCGATTGATTCTGCGCTGCGGCAGAAATTTGCTTTTGCCACCAGTAGCATCAGAAATAATCTGATCAAGACGATCTCCAAAGAGACGCCCTGATCTGTAAGGCAGCGAAGTCAAAGTCCTCTTTGAGGCAGCGTCTGCACGCCACTCCCGGAGCCAAAGGGACCTCCGAATGGTGATAGCATTGGCGGCTATGAGTGCAGCACAATTAGCTGCATCAAGGGACGCATGAACCATGTAGTCACCTGCCCGAGTAATCTGATAGGCCAGATTACGTGCCTCGGGGAAAGAGGGATATCACTAGTTATTTTAACTAGGTTCTCAATCCAAGCCACCATGGCCCTTGCTACCCAGGTGGCTGCAAAGGAGGGAGAAAGATGCTCCAGCCGCCTCAAAAATCGATTTAGCGAGGTTGTCAATCTGTTTATCTGAAGGGTTCCTAATGGACGAACTATCTGAAACAGAGAGCAGGGTTTTTGAAGCTAAGCGAGATACTGGAGGATCCACAACTGGGGATTCAGTCCATTCTTTCGCTACAGTTGTTGAAAATGGGTATCGTGTTTTCAAAGACTTCAGTCCTGAAAAACGTCTGTCTGGACGCTCCCTATGTCCCTGAACAATATCCGTAAATTCAGGGTGATTACTAAACACCTTGTGAACACGTTTGGCTCTTTTGAAGGAGATAGGATGATTCGGTTGAGACCTGGGTTCTTCATCTAACTTGAGGATTTTATTAATTGCCTCAATGAGGGAATCTAACAATTCTTGAAAGTCTGGCGAGTTGGGGTCATCACCAATGTCCGACTCGTATTCCGAATCATGGTTACTAATATCTTTAGGAGAGGGGGAGCGAGAGCCTGAGCTCGCCGATGCCGAACCGCTAGATGGATTGGGAGATGCATTATGGCGGCGTTTTCTGGACGACCGCTTTGCGGACGCCGTGAGTCGGCCCCTGTCAGATGAGGTCTCTCTGAAGGCTAACGGGCCCCTTTCTGGAAAAGGGACGCCCTGGCTAGAAGCGGAGCCACGGAAGGTATCCAAGGCCCTAGTCAGAGAATCCATGGACTGCGCCAGAAACTCGGGCCACCCTGAAGCACCTGGCTCAATGGGGTCAGAAATAGGTAGGGACTCCTGCACGGTAGTAGGGGGCTCCTGAGCGGAAGAGGCAATGGGCTCTTGGGCACATGATGTACAGAATTGGGAACCATGCTTTGACGGCAGGGAAGCGTTGCATGAAATGCAGGCGGCATATACTACGGTGTAGTTTTTGTCAGCCTTTTTAGTGCCCTTTGATTGCGACATATTTCTGCACCTGAGAGCCTGCTGCAGGAGAAGGGTCAAGCGCTGTGTAGACCTAGTCGCAGCGTGCACTTACCCAGGTCCTGTGTGTGAACCAGGGAAGGAGGAGGATGGCGTCTGCAGCGCTGTCCCACAAGAAGATGGCGCCCGAGATTACAGTAGCGCTTCTCGTATGACACGAGAAGCGCCAGAAGCAGTGGGAGGAGAGGGGAGGAAACAGGAGGGAGTCCCATGTCATCTGAAGGCGGCCAATAGCGTGCGAGGTGGGCGGAGACACCCGGGCAGCCCACTCCCCTTGAGGCCTATCCCGGCCCGAAGCCGGGGACTAAATTTATGACTGCGGCCTAGCCCGGGCTGAAGCCGGGGACTAAATTTTTGGTTGCGGCCTACCTCGGGCCGAAGCAGGGGCCTAAATTTTGAAGCTGTGGCCGCGGCGCGAATGGAAGCGCCAGCGGCGCGACGCAGGTGCGGCCGTGGTGCGACGCAGAAACGGTCGCGGTGACCTGTGCCAGATGGCTGTGCTCACTGCGGGGGGAGCCCGAAGATGGAGAAGGGGGAACTCCGCAGGACTACAGCAGTTATGGCCGTACTTCCTCAATCCACCATCCCCTTTCAATAGGGGGGTGGAGAGGGATCTTATATGCCTCCAGACCGCCACCGCTTTCAGGAGAGGTGGAGCGGGGTATCCGTCCATGGTGCCACGCGAATCACATCGTCCACATCGAGGGGTATCTCATGGGGAGAGCGGCCCATTCAAGGGATCGGTCGCCCCATGGTAGCGTTGCAGGAGGGGTACGTGGAGGTGACACTCGCACGATGCCGCCTGTTGCTGGTTTTTGGGAGATCGTGACTTTTCGTACAAGTCCCGTCGCCCATCCGTGCGTGAAGAAAGCAAAATAATAAAATAGGTAAAAAAGGTAAAAAATGAGAAAAAAAGTGGGGTCTGAGAGCAGACCCTAGTGCCTCCTACAGACACTAAGCAAGAACTGGTTCAGGATTGAGCCAACAGAGGGTGTATACTGCAGGAGGAGGAGTTAATCTTTTGTGCTTATGTATTGCTTAGTGTCCTCCTAGTGGCAGCAGCATAACACCCACGGTCTGTGTGTCCCTCAATGAGGCGATGGAGAAAACTTAATTCTGGCGTTTTGACTTTTTTTCTCACTACGCTGTTTAGCCATCAGGTTAATCCCTTTTTTTTCATTGATAGATCAGGCGATTCTGAACACGGCAATACCAAAAATGTGTATATTTGATTTTTTTTATTGTTTTATTTTGAATGGGGCGAAAGGGGGTGATTTGAACTTTTATGTATTTTTTTTTATATTTTTAAAAACGTTGTTTTTTACTTTTGGCATGCTTCAATAGTCTCCATCACCTCTATATAGCAGAATTACTCACTTGCTACGAGCGCCGACCACCGGGTGGATCTAACAGCAAGCCGGGAATGACAGCCATAGCGGTCTCCAGGAGACCTCTGGTTATCATGCCAACGACAAACCGGTGACCCGCGATCACGTGACAGGGTTTTCCGGCTCGATAACCGGAAGCGCTAGTTAAATGCCGCTGTCAGTGTTTGACAGCGGCATTTAAGGGGTTAATAGACGAGGGTAGATCGCGATTCCACCCGTCGCTAATCCGGGCACATGTCAGCTGTTTAAAACAGCTGACATGTCCCGGGAAGATGTTTGCTCAGCGCTGGAGCCCACATCAAAGGGAGGGAGCCCGACATCGCCGTACTATTACACCTGACGTCGGAAAGGGGTTAAATCAACCTGTCACATCGGAAAACAAAATTTACCTGCAGATGTGTGGTTAATCTGCAGGTAAAAAGCATTACAATGCTGCCTGACCGCCTTACTGAAAGTGCGAAACCAGACTGTAAATCGTTCCTTGCAGGACACCAATGACTGAAAGCCAGTGACTGCTGGGAAGAAATAAGTTTCTCCTGGTAGCTTCACTTTTAGTGAGGCGACCAGGCAGCATCGTAACACTATTTCTGTCCACATACACATATGAAGCCTTGTTTTTTGTTTGAAGGGTTGTACTTTTGAATGACACCATTCATTTTACCACATCGTGTACTGGAAATTGTGAAAGAAAAAAAAAAAAAACTAATTGTGACATTCTTTTTTGGGAATTTTTTTTACGGTGTACATTTTGAGGTAAAGATTACCTGGTAATATGATTCTCTTCATCAATACGATTACAGTGATACCCAAAAGTACAGTTTCTTTATTAATTCAGTGGTAAAATTTTTTTTTAAAAAAATTGGGTTGTGTCGCCATTTTGTGTCGAGATCTGTAGCATTTTAATGTTTCGGCTGATAGAGCTGTGTGATGGCTTATTTTTGCAGGGTGAGACAATTAGATTTTATTAGGATATGATACAGAGAACAAGGAGTCAAAATAGTCCATTACACTTGAGTTTCTTTGTACTGCTCATCTTGTTTTTACATTTGTAATATTTATTACAGATTCTGTGTTTGATAGCGATTTAACCCCTCTCTGACATCTGACGTACTATCCCGTCCATAAAACCGTGACAATCTGACCATGGACGGGATAGTACGTCATAGCGATCAGCTGCCCTCCCGGGGGGAGCGCAGCTAATCGCCGCCGGGTGTCAGCTGATTATCACAGCTGACACCTGGGACTGTGTGCTAGGAGCGGTCACGGACCGCTCCCGGCACATTAACCCCTTGCACACCGCGATCAAACATGATCGCGGTGTACCGGGGGCACAGGGGAGCATCGCGCAGGGAGAGGGCTCCCTGCGAGCTCCCGAGACCCTCAGAACAGCACGATGTGATCGCGCTGTTCTGAGTGCTTCCTCCCTCCCAGGACCCGGATCCAAGATGGCGCCGGGGGCCTGGAGGGAGGCGGCTTCCTCAGTGCCTGCTGAGAGCAGGCACTGAGAAGCCTGCAGCGCTGCCTGTGAGATCGCTGGTCTCACAGAGTGCTGTGCACACTGAGACCAGCGATCTGACATTTTACAGTGATGTCCCACCCTGGGACAATGTAAAAAAGTAAAAAAAATAAAAATAAACATGTGTAAAAAAAAATTCCAAAATAAATAATAAAAAAAAAATATTCCCCAATAAATTCATTTCTTCCTGTAAATAAAAAAATAAAACAATAAAAGTACACATATTTGGTATCGCCGCGTCCGTAACGACCCCCCCTATAAAACTGTCCCACTAGTTAACCCCTTTTGTGAACCCCTTAAAAAAAATAAAAACAAAGCAAAAAATCAGTGCTTTATCATCATACCGCTGAACAAAAAGTGGAATAACACGCGATCAAAAAGACAGATATAAATAAACATGGTACCGCTGAATACGTCATCTTGTCCCGCAAAAAACGAGCCGTCATACAGCATCATCAGCGAAAAAATAAAAAAGTTATAGCTCGCAGAATAAAGCGATGCAAAAATAATTATTTTTTATATAAAATAGTTTTTATTCTATAAAAGCGCCAAAACATAAAAAAATGATATAAATGAGGTATCGCCGTAATCGTACTAACCCGAAGAATAAAACTGCTTTATCAATTTTACCACACGCGGAACGGTATAAACGCCTCCCCCAAAAGAAATTCATGAATTGCTGATTTTTGTTCATTCTAACCTCCCAAAAATCGAAATAAAAAGCGATCAAAAAATGTCACGTGCTCAAAAATGGTACCAATAAAAACGTCAACTCGTACGCAAAAATAAGACCTCACATGACTCTGTGGGCCAAAATATGCAAAAATTATAGCTCTCAAAATGTGGTGATGCAGAAAACTATTTTTTGCAATAAAAAGCGTCTTTTAGCGTGACAGCTGCCAATCATAAAAACCCGCTATAAATAGTAAATCAAACCCCCCTTTATCACCCCCTTAGTTAGGGAAAAATAATAAAATTAAAGAAATGTATTTATTTCCATTTTCCCATTAGGGTTAGGGTTAAGGTTAGGGTTGCGGCTAAAGTTAGGGTTAGGGTTGGCGCTAAAGTTAGTATTAGGGTTATGGTTCGGATTAGGGATAGGGGTGTGTTAGGGTTAGGTTTGTGGTTAGGGTTGGGACTAGGGTTAGGGGTGTGTTGGGGTTAGGGTTGGAGTTAGAATTGGGGGGTTTCCGCTGTTTAGGCACATCAGGGGCTCTCCAAATGTGACATGGCGTCTGATCTCAATTCCAGCCAATTCTGCGTTGAAAAAGTCAAACGGTGCTCCTTCCCTTCTGAGCTCTGCCATGCGCCCAAACAGTAGTTTACTCCCACATGGGGTATCAGCATACTCTGGACCCTAAGAGTTATTGTGCAATTTGTCCTATTTCTTCTGTTACCCTTGGGAAAATAAAAAACTGGGGGCAAAAATATCATTTTAAAAAAAAAAAATGATTTTTTTTTTTGTTTTTACGGCTGTACGTTATAAACTTCTGTGAAGCACTTGGGGCTTCATAGCGCTCACCACACATCTAGATAACTTCCTTGTGGGGTCTATTTTCCAAAATGGGGTCACTTGTGGGGGGTTTCCACTGTTTAGGCGCCTCAGGGGCTATCCAAATGCGACATGACGCCCCCAGACCATTCCATCAAAGTCTACAATCCAAAACGTCACTACTTCCCTTCCGAGCCCCAACGTGTACCCATACAGTAGTTTTCTCCCACATATTGGGTATCCGCGTACTCAGGACAAATTGGACAACAACTTTTGGGGTCCAATTTCTCCTGTTACCCTTGTGAAAAAAAAATATTGGGGGCGAAAAAAATAATTTTTGTAAAAAAAAAATATTTTTTATTTTTACGGCTGTTCGTTATAAACTTCTGTGAAGGACTTAGGGGTTCAAAGTGCTCACCACACATCTAGATAAGTTCCTTATGGGGTCTATTTTCCAAAATGGGGTCACTTGTGGGGGGTTTCCACTGTTTAGGTGCATCGGGGCTCTCCAAATGCGACATGACGCCCCCAGAGCATTCCATCAAAGTCTGCAATCCAAAACGTCACTACTTCCCTTCCGAGCCCCAACGTGTACCCATACAGTAGTTTTCTCCCACATATTGGGTATCAGCGTACTCAGGACAAATTGGACAACAACTTTTGGGGTCCAATTTCTCCTGTTACCCTTGAGAAAATAAAATATTGGGGACGAAAAAAATCATTTTTGTAAAAAAAAAAAAAATTTTTTTATTTTACGGCTGTACGTTATAAACTTCTGTGAAGCACTTGGGGGTTCAAAGTGCTCACGACACATCTAGATAAGTTCCTTGAGGGGTGTCATTTGTCGGGGGTTTCCACTGTTTAGGCAGATCAGGAGCTCTCCAAACACGACATGGCATCCAGCCAATTCTGCGTTGAAAAAGTCAAACGGCGCTCCTTCCCTTCCAAACTCTGCCATGCACCCAAACAGTGGTTTACCCCCACATATGGGGTATCAGCGTACTCAGGACAAATTGCACAATAACTTTTGGAGTCTTGTTACCCTTGGGAAAATAAAAATTGGGGTGAAAAGATCATTTTTGTGGAAAAAATATGATTTCTTAATTTTACGGCTCTACGTTATAAACTTGTGTGAAGCACTTGGGGGTTCAAATTGCTCACCAAAGATCTAGATAAGTTCCTTAGGGGGTCTAGTTTCCCAAATGGGGTCACTTGTGGGGGGTTTCCACTGTTTAGGCACATCAGGGGCTCTCCAAATGCAACATGGCGTCCAATCTCAATTCCAGCCAATTTTGGTTGGAAAAAGTCAAATGGTGCTCCTTCCATTCCGAGCTCTGCTGTGCGCCCAAACAGTGGTTCCCCCCCACATATGGGGTATCAGCGTACTCAGGACAAATTGGACAACAACTTTTGTGGTCCAATTTCTCCTGTTACCCTTGGGAAAATAAAAAATTAGTGACTAAAAATAATTTTTGTGGGAAAAAAAATAGGATTTTTTATTTTCATGCCCGGGCATTATAAACTTGTGTGAAGCACTTGGGGGTTCAAAGCGCTCACCAAAGCTCTAGATAAGTTCCTTAGGGGGTCTAGTTTCCAAAATGTGGTCACTTGTGGGGGGTTTCTACTGTTTAGGCTCATCTGGGGCACTGCAAACGGAACATGACAACCATCAATGTCTGCATTCCAAAACGTTACTACTTCCTTTCCAAGCCCTGCCGTGCGCCCAAACAGTTCCCCCCCCCACATATTGGGTATCAGCGTACTCAGGACAAATTGGCCAACAACTTTTGGGGTCCAATTTCCTTGGGAAAAATCAAAAATTTGGGACTAAAAAATCATTTTTGTGGAAAATTGTTTCTTTTTTTTTCACACCCAGGCATTATAAACTTTTGTGAAACACTTGGGGGTTCAAAGTGCTCACAACTGATCTAGATAAGTTCCTTAGGGGGTCTAATTTCCAAAATGGTGTCACTTGTGGGGGGTTTCCACTGTTTAGGCACATCAGGGGCTCTCCAAACACGACATGGCGTCCAATCTCAATTCCAGCCAATTTTAGTTTGAAAAAGTCAAACGGCGCTCCTTCCCTTATGAGCTCTGCTGTGCGCACAGACAGTGGTTTTCCCCCACTTATGGGGTATTGGCGTACTCAGGAGAAATTGCACAACAACTTTATCTGTCCATTTTCTTCTTTTACCCTTGTGAAAATAAAAAAAAAGTTTGTAAAAGATCATTTTTGTGGCTAAAAAGTTAAATATTCATTTTTTCCTTCCACGTTGCTTCAGCTCCTGTGAAGCACCTGAAGGGTTAATAAACTTCTTGAATGTGGTTTTGAGTACCTTGAGGGGTGCAATTTTTAGAATAGTGTCACTTTTGGGTATTTTCTGCTATATAGACCCCTCAAAGTGACTTAAAATATGAGGTGGTCCCTAAAAAAAATGGCTTTGTAAATTTTGTTGTAAAAATGAGAAATCGCTGGTCAACTTTTAACCCTTATAATTTCCTAAGAAAAAAAAATTTTGATTCCAAAATTGTGCTGATGTAAAGTAGACATGTGGGATATGTCATTTCTTAACTACTTTGTGTGACATATTTCTCTGTTTTAAGGGAATAAAAATTCAAAGTTTGAAAATTGCAAAAATTTTCAAAATTTTCACCATATTTGCATTTTTTTTTCAAAAATAAACGCAAGTTATATCGAAGAAATTTTACCAATAACGTGAAGTACAATAAGTCACGAGAAAACAATCTCAGAATCGCGCAGATCCGTTGAAGCGTTCCAGAGTTATAACCTCATAAAGAGACAGTGGTCAGAATTGTAAAAATTGGCCCGGTCATTAACGTGCAAACCACCCTTGGGGTGAAGGGGTTAATAAAATTCGATGCATTTTCTACTAATAGACTATTTCGACTCCCAGTTTTGTACTATATCCTACGTTTGGAGGGTCCAGCTGACTAACTAATGTTGGCCTACTAGGCAGTTAGGCCCCCCTCCTGATTATACACTTATGATGATTTCTGTTCTCAGGATATTAAACGTTTCTATTAGTAGTAGCATTGTGGGATAGATGTGACTTTTTTTTTTAATTGCTTGTTATGGCATATTTTGAGAAATTGCGGCGACCAAAAATAAAATTAATTTTGCCATTCTTTAATTTTTTCTTCATTTACAGTGTTCACCGATCAGGTTAATTGTTTTTATATTTTCATAGATCTGACTTTCCTCAACGCGGTGATACCGTGTAATTTTTTTTAAATCTTTATTTTCAATAGGGGAAAAGGGAGGTGATTTGAACTTATGTTTTTTTTTTTAATTTTTTTTTTACTTTTCACTGTTCTTGTTAGCCTCCTTAGAGGACTAGAAGCTGTGATTGTCTGATGGTGCTGCATAAATCAGTCTCCTTTGAATCCTAACCATCAGCTGACCACCAGCTATCATGACAACCCGTCCAAGACCCGCAATCTCCTCACAGGCACGTCAATGGGCGAAGAGAATGACAAGTACAGGGTACGCATTTCAGTGCGTGATAAATGCCGCTGTCAAAAGATTGACAGTGGCATTTCACAGGCTAACAATTGTGGGCAGAGCACCGCTACACCTGCAATTGTAAGTGGCAGGTCATGGCTGTAATACAGAGTCAGTCATCACCTGCCGGGTATGGGGTGGGCTCGCTGCTTAGAACATGTATGGCGGATGTCATGAAGGGGTTAACATAGTAACTCTGCTCAATCAGACTGGCGGTTAAGTATAAGCCCCAGCTCACCAGGAAGCAAGTGCAGAGAGAGGATTTACAATACAACCAAAAGATACTAAACCAAATGCAATTTACAAATTTACAGCAGATGAGCCAGAATGAGAGCAGATTTAACTCAAGTTTTTAAAAAAAAAGTTTTGTTTTTTTAAAAAAACAAACAAAAAAAAAAGAAAATAGTTTTTGAGCACCATTTTCTGATTGTCATTCAAAACTGCCGGCCATATGAGAAGGTAAATGACATGTTTTGCTGTTTGTATGCAGTCATGTGTCCAAATGCTTTATCAAGACCTTACCGATTCATGCAGATGGTGATTGACAAGCATATCAGCTATCCTGACACTTTTTTGGAGATCTATTTTTACAGATGGCTTACAAAATGTACTTGGCCTATGTATAGAGAAGAAAATAATATTTTTAAATCTGATCAGTAATTTTATGTTTAAATTTAATCAATTTTGCATTCATGATCTGTATATTAAAATTGTGATAAGAAAGAAAGGAAGAATACTACATAGTTTCATCATCGCTGTTATCTTGTCCAGTCCAACAATGAATTCACATCACATATGTAAAAAATATATAACATCTCACCCTGAGTATTCTGGAAGTAATGTCTCCACAGTGGTCGGATCTTGTCTTGGCCACCAACGTCCCAAACTGTGAAGCTGATGTTCTTGTATTCTACTGTTTCTACATTGAAGCCTGAGGGGGAGAAAACAGTACAAGTATTTGAGATTGCTGAGGTATGGGAAAGTGAAAGTAGTAAATAACCACCAAAAAAACATTTATCTCCTTCTGTACTCTCCATTTGAGAACATGACTACCAGGACTAGTGTCAACTGAAGCCAATGGGGTTGACCACTATGGTGTTATGGGGTGGAATGGGTTGTAGGACTTATCCCTGTTCAGCAAAAAATGGTGTCAAAAAATGAATGGGTCAGTGTAAAAGAGTGTGTAGATTACCACTGCACGAAAGTCTTACAAGAATATATGCCAGAATACTGGCATTCCTTGTAGCTGAAAACTACACTAGCTCATAGATGCTTTAGATTCCATTTTCTGGCACAGAAGCAGCCGAAGATAAACCATATTTATTAAGAGGCATCAAAAAACAAGAAACAAATATCCTAAAATAAAATAAAAAATATATTGCAAAACATGCATGAGGTTGTAATAATAATAATAATAATAATAAAATAATAATAATAATAAGGGTATTTGGTAAACATAATTTTGATCAAAAGAATGTACAAGCCATCCCTCCACGTCAAGGCAACCCTTTGTGGGACAGTCCTAACTCTTGTATTAAAAACCTTCCCACCTGTCAAGTGACAAATGTGAACAAGGACAGAGAGACTGAACCCACCAGTAAAAGCATAGGCCAGACAGGATGGATTTTTCAGCTCAGAAGCAGGGCTGTCACTAAGAACTAAATGAAAAACTAGGTCTGAACTGAAAAAGTAAGTTGATGTGTATGCAAAATGTAAATGCATATTAAACACATGACCATTATACAGAGAAAACAAAAAACAAGAAACAAATATCCTAAAATAAAAAAATATATTGCAAAACATGCATGAGGTTGTAATAATAATAATAATAATAAGGGTATTTGGTAAACATAATTTTGATCAAAAGAATGTACAAGCCATCCCGCCACGTCAAGGCAACCCTTTGTGGGACAGTCCTAACTCTTGTATTAAAAACCTTTCCACCTGTCAAGTGACAAATGTGAACAAGGACAGAGAGACTGACTGTATATATATATATACACACACATACAGTACAGACCAAAAGTTTGGACACACCTCATTTAAAGATTTTTTTGTATTTTCACAACTATGAAAAAGTGTGTAACAACTGAAATTATGTCTTATATTCTAGGTTCTTCAAAGTAGCCACCTTTTGCTTTGATGACTGCTTTGCACACTCTTGAGGTAGTCACCGGGAATGGTTTTCACTTCACAGGTGTGCCTGGTCAGGTTTAATAAGTGGGATTTCTGGCCTTATAAATGGGGTTGGGACCATCAGTTGTGTTGTGCAGAAGTCTGGTGGATACACAGCTGATAGTCCTACTGAATAGACTGTTAGAATTTGTATTATGGCAAGAAAAAAGCAGCTAAGTAAAGAAAAACGAGTGGCCATCATTACTTTAAGAAATGAAGGTCAGTTAGTCCGAAAATTTGGGAAAACTTTGAAAGTGTCCCCAAGTGCAGTTGCAAAAACCATCAAGCGCAATAAAGAAACTGGCTCACATGAGGACCGCCCCAGGAAAGGAAGACCAAGAGTCACCTCTGCTTCTGAGGATAAGTTTATCCGAGTCACCAGCCTCAGAAATCGCAGGTTTACAGCAGCTCAGATTAGAGACCAGGTCAAAGCCACACAGAGTTCTAGCAGCAGACACATCTCTACAACAACTGTTAAGAGGAGACTTTGTGCAACAGGCCTTCATGGTAAAATAGCTGCTAGGAAACCAATGCTAAGGACAGGCAACAAGCAGAAGAGACTTGTTTGGGCTAAAGAACACAAGGAATGGACAATAGACCAGTGGAAATCTGTGCTTTGGTCTGATGAGTCCAAATTTGAGATCTTTGGTTCCAACCACCGTGTCTTTGTGCAACACAGAAAAGGTGAACGGATGGACTCTACATGTCTGGTTCCCACCGTGTAGCATGGAGGAGGAGGTGTGATGGTGTGGGGGTGGTTTGCTGGTGACACTGTTGGGGATTTATTCAAAATTGAAGGCATACTGAGCCAGCATGGCTACCACAGTATTTTGCAGCGGCATGCTATTCCATCTGGTTTGCGTTTAGTTGGACCATCATTTATTTTTCAACAGGACAATGACCCCAAACACACCTCCAGGAGGTGTAAGGGCTATTTGACCAAGAAGGAGAGTGATGGGGTGCTACGCCAGATGACCTGGCCTCCACAGTCACCAGACCTGAACCCAATCGAGATGGTTTGGGGTGAGCTGGACCGCAGAGTGAAGGCAAAAAGGCCAGCAAGTGCCAAGTATCTCTGGGAACTCCTTCAAGATTGTTGGAAGACCATTTCCGGTGACTACCTCTTTGAACCTCATCCAGAGAATGCCAAGAGTGTGCAAAGCAGTTATCAAAGCAAAAGGTGGCTACTTTGAAGAACCTAGAATATAAGAAATATTTTCAGTTGTTACACACTTTTTTGTTAAGTATATAATTCCACATGTGTTAATTCATAGTTTTGATGCCTTCAGTGTGAATATACACTGGTATATTTTCTGGTACATTGCTCACTGCTGCCATTTGCAGTTCATTTACAGTTACTACTGTTGTTACACTACACAGCACTTTCTTCTCCTCCCTCTATCTTACCATTCTCTGCATTCCTTTATCTTTTCCCTCCCCACTCTCCCCTCTCACTGTTCCCTCTTTCCGGCTACCTTTCCCTTCCTCTCCCTTTTCTCTCCGTTCCCTCTTCCACTCATCCTTGGGGGACCTGACCCTACTTCTCATAATCTCCCCCTCACCTTCCACACTAGGGCACCCTTGCCCTTCTCTACTATATCATAGGATCCTGATACACAGGACACGGTCCGCCTTACGGTCACAATCTTTTTCTCCCATCCTCCTTCCCTACCCTCCTGACCCCCGGCCTCTCTCCTCCATTACCCTATTCTTCACCTTCTTGGTCCGAGTAGTCGCCCCACCTGTAGCTATATGTGGGTCTGGTCTGCTATCCTCTCCCTTCTCCCCCCTTCACTCTCTCCCCCCTTTTTCTCTCCTATACGCTGCCCCTTCTGCTTGCACCTGGGAAGGCATCATCTCCTGCTGTTCTTCTCTTGGTCCCTTCCCTTCTTTTTCTTCCTTACCTTTCTCTCCCCACTCTCCTCCCCATTTTTAGGCAAATACATTTCACTATGACCCAGGTTTTCTTGGGTTCCACAGGCTGACTGGAGGTTATTGCAGGTGGGCTCTTATGCGACCCTTGCATCGCCTCCACTGCCCCCTCCTCCTTCAGGAGGGGTGCAATGTCTCCCGGCCCCCCTTGTGGATCCGCCTAGTTCACATTTCTCCAAATGTTTACAAGCACCGCTACCTATGGTGCTTTATTTTTTGTCTCTGTTTTGATTTTTTTGTGTTCTTTCCCTCTTGTGTCCTCCTTGTCACACTTCTCTTTCCTTGGGGTCGCTCTCTGTCCTTGCTACGGTACACCGCTTTATCGCTTCTCTATCCTCCCAGTGCACCTCCATGATGACTCCACGTGATATTGTTATACAATCTTATAATGCTAAGGGTATGAATGCGCCTGCGAAACGTGCTCAGGTTTTGCGACTCCTTAAAAAAGATGGTGTCTCTGTTATTTTTATGCAGGAAACACATTTCCGCCACGATCATGTTCCACAGCTGTCTCGCTCTTCATTCCCAGTATGGTTCCACAGTTGCAGCGACTCCCACGCGTCGAGAGGGGTGAGTATAGCTTTTTGCCGCAATCTTCATTTTCAGTTGCAAGCGCAGTTGGCAGATACAGATGGTCGATATCTTTTCTTGAAGGGTAAACTGGGAAACACTTTAGTGACTTTTGCTAATATTTATGCGCCCAATGTTCGCACAGTCGACTGGTTACTATCTACTCTACGTCTTTTACAGCAATTTATGTCAGGGCTAGTGGTACTGGGTGGAGACTTTAACCTCACTATGGAGCCTCTCGTGGACTCCTCCACGGGCCGCTCCGCCATCTCTTTTCGGAATCTCAGAAGACTTAAACTGCTATTGGCGGAGCTGTCCTTGGTGGACGCCTGGAGAGTCCTCCATCCTGACACTAAGGATTATACGTTTTATTCGACGCCGCACCGCTCATACCAAAGACTTGATTACCTCTTTGTATCCCGACGCCACCTGGGGTGTTATTCTACGGCGGATATTGGATCCATGACAGTATCGGAACATGCGCCTGTATCCTTAACACTGGCCTTACCTGGGGTGGGTGGTCTCGGATACACCTGGCGACTCAATGAGACACTGTTGGACGTTCAAGATAATATAAATGCCATTGAAATACCCCTTCAGGATTTCTTCCATAGAAATTACACTCCAGGCATGCCAATCCCCATCGTCTGGGAAACTCACAAATCTTTTGTCAGGGGCGAATTCATCTCACTGGCCTCTAGACTTAAAAAATCTAGGGAGAAACAAACCGATGCCTTGCTCCTTCAAATTTGCAAATTGGAGTCGCTCCACAAGCGATCTGTGTGCCAACAACACCTCTCCGATCTCCTGTCCTTGCATATGGCCCTTAAATCCCTCCTAAACCTAAAAATTGTGAAAATTTCTTACACGCGAAACACCGTCTTTATGCTTCAGGTGACAGAGGTGGGAAACTTATGTCCGCCTACGTCAAAGAAACGTCTCCGCGTACATTCATCGCTGAGACGAGATGCCCCTCGGGTGCCGCACACACCGAGACGGCGCAAATCGCGCAAGATTTTCATCAATATTACACCGCCTTGTATAACTTACATAACCCCATGTATGAATCTGCCCCCACTGCAGACCCCCATCCTGCTATTGTGGACTTTGTCTCCTCCCTGAACCTCCCTAAATTGAAACCTTCCCATCACGCGGAATTGTTATCTCCAATTGCGGTGGAGGAAGTGGAGGAAGCTCTGAAGTCTACTCCATCGGGAAAATCTCCTGGCCCAGATGGTCTGACAATACTTTACTACAAAAAGTTTAAAGCTACCCTTCTCCCACACCTCACCCGACTTTTTAACGCCTTGATGACTGGCTCCTCCTTTCCTCCCCAATCCCTTTCTGCGGATATAGCTTTAATCCATAAGGAAGACAAAGATCCAGCACAGTGTAGTAGTTATCGGCCAATATCTCTTCTTAACTGTGATTTGAAGCTCTGGGCGAAGGTCCTGGCGAACCGGGTGTCTCGCTTGGTCCCCCTCCAGGTGCAGAGCGATCAGACTGGGTTTGTACTGGGTAGGGAGGGGAGGGAAAACTCCACAAAGATCTTACACCTAATCCATGGAGCAGTTTCCCGAAAAACTCCTTTGTTGTTGTTAAGTACTGATGCCGAAAAGGCGTTTGACCGCATAGATTGGTCTTACATGAAGTCGGTCCTACACCTATTTAATTTTCCCGATCGCTTTATAGACTCCATTTTTACACTTTACACCTCGCCCACTGCCAGGGTCAAGGTGAACAATTCTTTTTCGGCTCCATTCTCTATATCCAATGGAACCCGCCAGGGCTGCCCCTTGTCCCCCGGTCTGTTCGCTCTGTGCCTGGAACCTTTGTTACAGGCTTTTCGTACACACCCAGACATCCGAGGCGCGTCCACGCCTAAAGGCGAGGCCCTCGTGTCCGCATACGCTGATGACATCATGCTTAGTATCACTAACCCGGAGACTGCTATACCCGCTGTGCTGGATCTTTTTCACCATTTTGGTATTCTTTCAAACTTCAAAATCAATTATAATAAATCGGTCGCGTTTGCTATCGGTTTCCCCAGGGACACTCTAACCCGCCTCCAACGAATGTCACCGTTCACCTGGAAGACAGACCATGTAAAATATTTAGGCATTCTTATTCCGAGGGATATTTCTCGCCTCTACGCTCTGAACCACCTACGCCTACTCTCCTCGGTTAGGACACAGCTCCAGCGTCTACGAATACCGTTCATGTCTTGGTTGGGCCGAAAAAATTATCTGTCCACATATATAGTCCCAAAATTCCTCTACTTATTCCAGGCAGCTCCTATATTCCTTCCCAATTCCTTTTTTCGTGCCTTACACGTTCTGTTCTCACGGTTCCTATGGAACCAACGTCCGGCTCGTATCGCTTTCTCGACTTTGACTCTGCCCACAGATGCAGGTGGAGTGGGTATGCCCGACCTGAAGAACTATTCCTTCGCTTGCCATCTTCGTCGTTGGGTGGAGATAAACAGCTGGAACAAAAGGTCTTTCTGGTCCTCCCTAGAAACGGCTCTTCTTTCGCCTCGGGAGGCACTTGAGTTATGGGGTGTGCATACTCAGATCCCTCGTACACGCGGCTTCTCCCCTCTCCTGAAGGGTTTGCTCCACACATGCCTGAACTTGTCTACATCATGACACTATGAGTAAGTTCCCCTCTCCGCTCATGCCTGTACGCTTACTCCCTTTGTTGACCTGCTCGGATGAGGGTTTTTGGACTTTTCAGGGTTTGTGGAGCAAACTGGTAACGCCCCTCAATTCCTTTCTTGCTGGAGGCAATGTCCCTTCGGCGGAGGGCCTGTCATCCATCCTCGGACCTACACACGCCAACTTTTTATCGCTAGCACATGTACATCATGTCTGTCAGACCTTTATGGAGCAACATCGTCCCTTGCGGGCTGCCTCCAACTTGGAGCGGCTGTTGCTGGCACAGAGTCCTGTCAAAGGCGTGATCTCCACCATTTACAAATGGCTTATGTCTCTTCGCTCTGATACTGAGCCTACTTACCTTGCTGCCTGGGAACAGGAACTGGGGCACCCATTGTCCCTACGAGTCGCCAGGTGTATTAAAAGACACGCACTGGGATTTTCTAGGTGCGTTCGCATTAAAGAGAATTCTTATAAACTGATTGCCAGGTGGTACCGAACCCCGTCCTTCCTATTTCGCCATGGCTTGCAGACCTCTGACATCTGCTGGAGATGTGGGGCGGGTTCAGTAACTTATGCTCACATCTGGTGGGATTGTCCCCTCATTGTGCCCTTCTGGAATGCGATACGACAAAAAATCAAAGATATCTGCCTTCTGCCTTGTGATTTACCCAGGGACTCAGTCCTTTTTTGGGTGCCGGCGACGGGTTATAACCCCATTAAGCACAAACTGGCGACCTTTATGTTGACGGCTGCCAAACTTCTAGTGCCTAAGCATTGGCTGTCTACTGTGGCGCCTTCTCTGGAGGAGTGGACTGTTGCTGTGGACCATATCAGGGACATGGAGGACCTGTCGGCATGGATCAACCATACCCGGGATAAATTCCAGACCATCTGGTCCCCGTGGATTGCCTTTCGTACCCCTTCGCCTACATAGTGTAAGTGACTCATTGGAGTGCTATTTTTGTATGTAAGATTCTCTGCCACGTGGTGTGCTGTGGGCGGAGACCGAGGGCGCCCCCCCCTCCCCTTCTTCCTTCCCTTACCTTTAACCTTCTTCCTTTTTTCTTTGTCCAATTATTTATTTTTCATTTAGGTTCATTTAATTCCCTTATTTTTCTTTATTTCCCCTTATATTTTCTGTGTCTTCTTGTTTTATTTTGTTCTTAGTTCTTGTTCTTGTAGAATGTTATTGGGGTTCGTTAGTCCAGGAACCCAATTTGTGTGCCAAATCTCACGCAATACTAGTAGTGATCCTCGATCACGCTGTTTCATTCATATATATTGTGCTCTGTTTTATTGGACATGACCTGATATGATGACGCTTGGCTTATATTATGTGACATGTTTTGTTACTGTTCATACCCTTGATATGTGTTATACATGTGTGTTAATAAATACATATTCAACAACAAAAAAAATAAACATAAAGTGGGCAACACTTTTACTATAGAAGTAACAATTTGCGGGGCTGCTGCTTTCAAAAATTTTAGCTACCGAGAAACAGAACTATATCTCTTGGTAATTATTTAATGATTTTTTTTTGTCCAGTTTCAGCTAAGCAAAATCTGAAGCCCTGTATAACACAGATCCTCAATAAAGCCTCATCATAGATCAGATCGCATCAGTATTACATTTGGTTTTAAGCTATACAACATAAATGGGTGGATCTTCCGGATTATACAAAACCAGAGAGAGTGGAAAGTGCAGTTCATTTGTCATTACATATGGATTTCAATAAAAAAGGAAACATTTATACAACAGCTAACAAAACATATCTCCAAATCATAATTAATCATTCAGTAGTGGTATGAATTCCACCTCGTATATAGATTGCATCTAATCAATATTTACCCGTCATAGCCTTGCAAGAGTGGGCGCAGGAGACCGAATCCCCGACATACGTTTCGTACGCTCCCTGAAGAAGGTGTACCGAAACGTACGTCGTGGATTCGGTCTCCTGCGCCCCCTCTTGCAAGGCTATGACGGGTAAAAATTGATTTGGCCCTTTATTTATGATTGTACTACCACATGTGGACTAGGACTTTGCATTTTTCTGTCTCATGACAATGGTTTGGACTCCCATGATTTAGTCTGCTCTGATCAATTTGAATGATCACAGCTCTGCTTTCTGTTTGGGGTTATATATTATTAGCAGCCAAAAACTGGGAAGTATTTTTTACATTTGCTCCATAATTGTCATAAGTCTTACTATTATTCTTATTTGTCCAGTGGAGTTAACTACATTTTAAGGCCCCCATTTTTTACCCCATATGCCTCTATGTGGAAGCAGGATACTTATGCTACTGTATAGGGTTTAAAGGTTACTCTATGATTCTCGCATACTTATTCTTATTGTGTCTGCTCATTTATACTTTGTGACTAGTGTTTCTCTTTTGCACAAATACGATTCTTTCTATGAATTTTCTATAAATTTTTTAATGAATTTAAAAAAAGTTATTATCTTTTAATATCAGCATTGACTCAGGTTCTCCATTCATTCATTTATACAACAGCATAGAAGAAAATAAATGTCCATCATCCTTGCCCAAGTTGCATGAGTATACTGTAGTCAGCAGCATACAAGCAATACAGTAGTAAATTAGTCAATATAGCTATTACCAGAGAAGTTAAAACTCAAAGCCTTATAAAGCCACACTACAGCTCAAGTATGATATAGTGGCTTTTCCTCCGATTCCTTTTTCATGAAGAGAGGCATGCTTTAAGGCTGCCCCATTCCCTTTATTCTTCTTACTATCGAATCCTTAGCTAAAGTCTTTGTCTTAATGCAAATTCCAACACATAGAAATAGAGTCAGTCTCCCATAAACCCCTTCTGTTCACAGATGACATTTTGCTCTTAATTCCTTGCTTTACGAATAAAGTCTAGTTTTGAAATAATATCCGTTCTAGAGGTCAATCAAAACCTTCTCTCTTCCTGCCGCTATAACGCAATTAAAACAAGACTTTCTAGTGGACCATACCAATCAACTTAGCGTGAAATTGACCGCTAACCTTGAATCCCTAATGGCAGCAAGCTACCCTGAAATGCTGCGTCAATTTAGTTTACTACTTCAAATGTGGGGCAAATTTCAGCTTTCCTGGATAGTTCGCGCATACACACCCTCAAATTGACGCTGCTCCCAATATTACGTTACTTATTCTGAGTTCTCATGGCTACCATTCCATCTCAATAACCTAAGGCCTCTTTCACACATCCGTTTTTTTTGTGTCAGGCATAATCCGTCGAACACCTGAAGGGACGGATCCGGCTCTGAAATGAAAAAACTGATGCAACGGATCCGTTTTTTTGCTGGATCCGACCTGAACTTTTGAACCCGGAAAAAGAGGGTTTTTATGTCCGGAGACAGTGGAAAATGTAGTAGTAGTAGTAGTAGTAGTAGTAGTAGCAGCAGCAGCAGCAGCAGTAGTAGTAGTCCCTGATTTCCAGAATCCGGATCAGTGTTTTGACTGTTTGCACAAAAGACTGATCCGGTTCCATTGACTTGTATTATTTCCGGCCGCCTGATGCGCCGCTTAAGGCACTATCAGGCGGCTCCGGCAAACAAAAAAAATGTTGCATGCACCGTTTTGTCCAGCCGCCGGAATGTACATTTCCACTGGATCCGGACAAAAACTCATGCAACGCAATGACATCAGGCACGATCCGGCGCTAATGAAAGTCAATGGTAAAAAAAACGCATCCGGTACCGGATCCGTTTTTTTTAACAACACGCCGGATCGTGCCTGAAGTCAAAAAACGGATGTGTGAAAGCAGCCTAAGACATCCTAACAATTGATCAATTCTTTCGTTTGTTGAGATGGCCTCCCTTGAGTACAGAGGGCTACATTATATCGCCAGCACCTCAAGGGTGGCCTAGGGGTACCTAATATGACTAAATATTATCAAGCAGCTTAACAGGCCCAATAAACATATCATGCATCCTTTGAAACACCTGTTTGACTAGAGAAATCTTCTCTGAGCTGGTGCGGAGTGTTCTTCTTTCCTTTGAGGTAGTCAGCCTGCTTGCGATTGGTCAGAATCATACAGGAGGCAAAAGTACACACTCTCAAGGTACTGCCACACTAAACAATCCCGCTAGCGATCACGATAACGACGCATACTAATGCGATCGCTAGCGGGATTGTTTCTATATCGCTAAATGCGGCCACATTTAGCGATATAGTTAACGACGCTATCGCCGTTAGCGATCTTCTTAACGACTTTAGCGGTACAAAAGTACCGCTAAATCGCTAAGAAAAGGTGCCACACAGCGATTAGATACTCACCCAGCGGGAGCGCCAGCGATGAAATAGGGTCCGGAGCGATTCCAGCGACGAGCGAGATCACAGCAGGAAGCTCGTCGCTGGAAGCTGCCGCACTGAACAATATCGCTAACGGGATCGCTAAATAGTGACGTTTTTTAGCGATCTCGTTAGCGATATTGTTTAGTGTGGCATACCCTTCAGTGAAAAATGTCTGATAACCGGTTTAAGTTCAAGAGGGTGTTACTTTTATTAGGTGCCAAATACTTTGCCAATATCTCCGCAATAGAAGAAATTAAAAAATAAAAATAAATAAAAATACACCTGCATTGTGTGTCCAGTTCAACATAGAAAAACAAATAGTGAAAGGTTCTCTTTAATAATACAACACCATAAACCCTGTTCACACTATCACCGCAGTATTCCATCCATTGGGTATGTGCACACAACGTTTTTAGTCTGGAGGTTTTTTTTTTTTTTTTTTAATCTCAAAGTAGCTTCAGGAACATTATGTCCATTTTTTCTGGCACTTTTCAGACGTTGTGTGTACACAGAAATTACAACTAGTGATGAGCGAGTATACTCATTGCTTGGGTTTTCCCGAGCACGCTCAGGTGGTCTCCGAGTATTTGGAAGTGCTCAGAGATTTAGTTTCTGTTGCCGCAGCTGCATGATTTGCGGCTACTTGACAGCCTGAATACATGTGGGGATTGCCTGCTTGTTAGGGAATCCCCACATGTACTCAGGCTGTCAAATAGCTGCAAATCATGCAGCTACGGCAACAGAAACTAAATCTCCAAGCACTTCCAAATACTCGGAGACCACCAGAGCGTGCTTGGGAAAACCTGAGCAACGAGTATATTCGTTTATCACTAATTACAACTAATTGCTTTCCGATTTGGCATAAAGCTTCAATTCATCGTACATGTGATTTAGAGAGTTGGGATATTACATTACAAAATTGTTCTTAAGTGACGTGCACTTGTTATTAACACACAAAAGCGTTATATGGGACTATACCTATAGTTGGGATTGTGGTCACGATCTCTCCAAGTTTCAGTTTGTATAATATGGTGGTCTTCCCAGCAGCATCAAGACCCACCATAAGTATTCGCATTTCCTTCTTCCCAATAAGACTTTTGAGCAGATTTCCAAAAATGTTTCCCATGGCTCTTCTCTCAGGATCACAGATCTGAACAGATAAAGACTGTTGGCTTGTGCTCTTTCCTGAAATGACAACACATGAAGCACAATATAAATCTGAAACAGCAAGATCAGATTGGCTTTAGACTTATCAGATGCTGTGGCCACCTCTAAACATTGACTGCTGCAGAAAAGTAAAAAAGGACAAGTCTACCCAGCGCTACATCATTAAATCCTCTCTGGTTTTGAGTGATGCAATAGCGTGGAGAAAAAAAAAAAAAAAAAAAGAGAGGAAGGTTCTTGCATCAGCCTTCCCAGCGGTGATACATATGACTTTTTTGGGGCACATAGCACTTACACAGAAAAACAAAAGAAGCTTTTTAAATTACAAGGAGGTTAAAAAATATTGTACAGTCATGGCCAAAAGTTTTGAGAATGACACAAATATTATATTTTCACATGATCTGCTGCCCTCTGGTTTTTATGTGTGTTTGACAGATGTTTTTATCACAGACAGAAATATAATCATTGCAAACATATGAGTAACAAAAGCTTATATTGACAGTTAGAATGAGTTAATGCAGCAAGTTAATATTTGCAGTGTTGACCCTTCTTCTTCAGGACCTCTGCAATTCTCCCTGGCATGCTCTCAATCAACTTCTGGACCAAATCCTGACTGACAGCAGTCCATTCTTGCACAATCAATGCTTTAATTTTGTCAGAATTTTTAGGTTTTTGATTGTCCACCCGTCTCTTGATGATTGACCACAAGTTCTCAATGGGATTAAGATCTGGGAAGTTTCCAGGCCATGGACCCAAAATCTCTATGTTTTGTTCCCTGAGCCATTTAGTTATCACCTTTGCTTTATGGCAAGGTGCTCCATCATGCTGGAAAAGGCATTGTTGATCACCAAACTGCTCTTGGAGGGTTGGGAGAAGTTGCTCTTGGAGGACATTCTGGTACCATTCTTTATTCATGGCTGTGTTTTTAGGCAAGACTGTGAGAGAGCCAATTCCCTTGGCTGAGAAGCAACCCCACACATGAATGGTTTCAGGATGCTTAACAGTTGGCATGAGACAAGACTGGTGGTAGCGCTCACCTTGTCTTCTCCGAATGAGGCGTTTTCCTGATGTCCCAAACAATCGAAAAGGGGATTCATCAGAGAAAATAACTTTACCCCAGTCCTCAGCAGTCCACTGCCTGTACCTTTTGCAGAATATCAGTCTGTCCATGATGTTTTTTCTGGAGAGAAGTGGCTTCTTTGCTGCCCTCCTTGAGACCAGGCCTGCCCCAAGAGTCTCCGCCTCACAGTGCGTGCAGATGCACTCACACCAGCCTGCTGCCATTCCTGAGCAAGCTCTGCACTGCTGGTAGCCCGATCCCACAGCTGAAACACTTTTAAGAGACGGTCCTGGTGCTTTCTGGTCTTTCTTGGGCGCCCTAGAGCCTTTTTGGCAACAATGGAACCTCTCTCCTTGAAGTTCTTGATGATGCGATAGATTGTTGACTGAGGTGCAATCTTTCTAGCTGCGATACTCTTCCCTGTTAGGCCATTTTTGTGCATTGCAATGATGACTGCACGTGTTTCTTTAGAGATAACCATGGTTTACAGAAGAGAAACAATGATGCCAAGCACCAGCCTCCTTTTAAAGTGTCCAGTGGTGTCATTCTTACTTAATCATGACAGACTGATCTCCAGCCATGTCCTCATCAACACCCACATGTGTTAATGGAGCAATCACTGAAAAGAGGTTAGCTGGTCCTTTTAAGGCATGGCTGCAATTATGTTGAAATGTGTTTTGGGGGATAAAATTCATTTTCTAGCCAAATATTGACTTTGCAAGTAATTGCTGTTAAGCTGATCACTCTTTATAACATTCTGGAGTATATGCAAATTGCCATTAGAAAAAGTGAAGCAGTAGACTTTGTAAAAATTAATATTTGTGTCATTCTCAAAACTTTTGGCCATGACTGTAAACATAGTTTCCTTGACACAAACAGTTGTGATCAACATTATTGGCATCCCTGAATATTTAAGGGAATCTGTCCCCAGATTTTTGCTATGTAAACTGAGAGCAGCACAATGCAGATGCAGAGACAGCGCTTCCGGGTCTCCTTGCTGTCATTTTGATACAATCCCTGTTTCCTCTACTCTGTACACCCTCGCCCATACCCGCGATTGGCAGCTTTCTGTTTACACACTGTGCATAGGCAGTAAGTAACCTCCTGCTGATAAAACACTGATTTTATACAAAAAAGCAGCACACAGCCTAAAAATTGACATTACTAGAATCAGGGTCTTCGCCCCTACATAATGTTGCTCTTGGATTACGTACGAAAAACCATGCTGAAGGATTCCCTTTAAACCTTTCTGTACAAATGTATGCTTGCTGTGATAGAAGAATATTAGTAATATAAATAAACCGGTACTAATCCTCCCCAGGTCCACTGCTCTGGTAATTGTATGCGTTATGTGTGTGATGTATTGTTTACACCTCATCACTGGGCTCAGTGGCTTGTGCTATCTTTATTGCAAAGTTGCTATGGCCTGTAAGTGGATGAAGTGGTCAAAAAAAAAAAAAAAGTCATGGGCATCCACGCTGCAATTCAGTCCTGTAGTGAGCCAGCTAGGATGGAGTTATGTATGGAGTTCATGGTTTCTGGGCAGAGTCATACAATATTAGTCCTGATTCATCAAGACACAATTTGTATGTGTGTGTAAGGCACTCCCTCTATAGAAGAGCTTTAACAATTGTATACAGTCATGGCCAAAAGTTTTGAGAATGACACAAATATTAATTTTTACAAAGTCTACTGCTTCACTTTTTCTAATGGCAATTTGCATATACTCCAGAATGTTATAAAGAGTGATCAGCTTAACAGCAATTACTTGCAAAGTCAATATTTGGCTAGAAAATGAACTTTATCCCCAAAACACATTTCAACATCATTGCAGCCCTGCCTTAAAAGGACCAGCTAACCACTTTTCAGTGATTGCTCCATTAACACAGGTGTGGGTGTTGATGAGGACATGGCTGGAGATCAATCTGTCATGATTAAGTAAGAATGACACCACTGGACACTTTAAAAGGAGGCTGGTGCTTGGCATCATTGTTTCTCTTCTGTTAACCATGGTTATCTCTAAAGAAACACGTGCAGTCATCATTGCAATGCACAAAAATGGCCTAACAGGGAAGAGTATCGCAGCTAGAAAGATTGCACCTTAGTCAACAATCTATCGCATCATCAAGAACTTCAAGGAGAGAGGTTCCATTGTTGCCAAAAAGGCTTCAGGACGCCCAAAAAAAAACCAGCAAGCGCCAGGACCGTCTCTTAAAAGTGTTTCAGCTGCGGGATGGGCCACCAGCAGTACAAAGCTTGCTCAGGAATGGCAGCAGGCAGGTGTGAGTGCATCTGCACGCACTGTGAGGCGGAGACTCTTGGGGCAGGCCTGGTCTCAAGGAGGGCAGCAAAGAAGCCACGTCTCTCCAGAAAAAACATCATGGACAGACTGATATTCTGCAAAAGGTACAGGCAGTGGACTCCTGAGGACTGGGGTAAAGTTATTTTCTCTGATGAATCCCCTTTTCGATTGTTTGGGACATCAGGAAAATGCCTCATTCAGAGAAGACAAGGTGAGCGCTACCACCAGTCTTGTCTCATGCCAACTGTTAAGCATCCTGAAACCATTTATGTGTGGGGTTGCTTCTCTGCCAAGGGAATCAGCTCTCTCACAGTCTTGCCTAAAAACACAGCCATGAATAAAGAATGGTACCAGAATGTCCTCCAAGAGCAACTTCTCCCAACCCTCCAAGAGCAGTTTGGCGATCAACAATGCCTTTTACAGCATAATGGAGCACCTTGCCATAAAGCAAAGGTGATAACTAAATGGCTCAGGGAACAAAACATAGAGATTTTGGGTCCATGGCCTGGAAACTCCCCAGATCTTAATCCCATTGAGAACCTGTGGTCAATCATCAAGAGACGGGTGGACAAACAAAAACCTAAACATTCTGACAAAATGAATGCATTAATTGTGCCAGAATGGACTGCTATCAGTCAGGATTTGGTCCAGAAGTTGATTGAGAGCATGCCAGGGAGAATTGCAGAGGTCCTGAAGAAGAAGGGTCAACACTGCAAATATTGACTTGCTGCATTAACTCATTCTAACTGTCAATATAAGCTTTTGTTACTCATATGTTTGCAATTATTATATTTCTGTCTGTGATAAAAATATCTGTCAAACACACATAAAAACCAGAGGGCAGCAGATCATGTGAAAATATAATATTTGTGTCATTCTCAAAACTTTTGGCCATGACTGTACATGCTATCTAATACATCAAATAGGGTTTTTGTGGGATCTACGGATTTAAAAAAAATGTGTAAAGTCGAAACAGCACTTTTTTTGCAAATCAAATTATTTTACACAAATAAAAATATTAAAACAGTTGATGATTATGAAACCTAATAATTTTTATTTGCACTATTAAACAATCAGAATTGAACTACAGAGAGTAAGTACTTTTTAACAATAGCCTATCTCTAACGTTTGAAGTAAGCAAACATCTTCAGTGAATACATCAGTCCTTTAAGCCTACTGTTTATTTAGGACTTTTAATAGGAAAACTAGTTGTCCTGCTTTAGCAGTTCCTAAGCGGTTTCGGACTGTTGTGTGCACAAAACCAAATGAAGAAAACAATCTCTCTACTCCTGCCGATGAAGCCGATGCAGTCAGTAGCTGAGTAGCTACATTTATTATCTTCGCTGGAAGAACAAGTGATTGCGACTTCCACCAGTCCAGTGGTTTTAGTTCATTAACGACGTTATCTGCAAACATGTATTTTTGAAATGGTGCAGATTCACACTTCAATTTCAGCACAGTTGCCACAATGTCATGGTTAGTATTGGCGAGCCACTCCATTGCAGAGTTGATTTCCGCCTCAGATAGTTTTTTCCCTCTGTAGATGGGATGCAAGATATTGGCTAAATAGTGTTCTTCTTTTAATGCTTGGTCCTTGCGGTGGTGTATTGCAACCTTTACATTGTTTGAGAGGTTCAAGCGATCTAGCGAACCTTCTAAATCTTTCCAAACTTCTGTGGCATCAGCTATGGTTGCAGTATCTTTCTGCATTTTATCCAACGCAATAGATATTGGCTTTAACCTTTCCAAAAGGTCCTCGGCATTTCTCTTCACACCAAGATTTAATACTTTGCTTCGTATATTAGCATCAATTTTATCCCGATGTGTTTCGCAAATGGACACTAATTTTGACCAGTTGTTAATAAACAGTTCCAAGCATTCAGCCAAGGTATTCCATCTAACTGTCATGTGTGCATCGCCACGAAGATCGTCGCGGTTGCACATTCTGACTTCTCACAGCTGAGTTGCTGTTTCTTTGTGTTTGGCAGTTAGGGAGTTAATTCTGTCTGTGCTCAGTTCTGGGACTGGGTGCAGTTTTCTCCCGGCTGCAATTAATTATTTGTTGATTGGTTTCCTTTAAATCTCTGGTTGTCTGTGTTGGGAGTTGCCAGTGAAATTCTTCATGCAGACCACAGATAGGATTGTATCTGTATAGACTTAAGTTAAAGAGCTCCTTAGTTGTTTTAAGCTCACCTTGCTTAGAGTTTAATATCCCAGATCATTTATGTTCCTTCTGTGTTTGAGTGTGTATGCAAGTCTGTGTTTTCTCCAGTCTGTCTTATATGTCTAATCTGTGTATTTAGCAGAGATCAGCCCATATCCCTTTGGTGGTAATCAGAATCCTTCTTAGGACTGATTACAGGGTTCAGGGACTGATAGGAGACAGGGTTAGGCTGGAGACTTGGACCTCTGAACCATTATCAGTACCTCCAAGGTGAGGGATTAGTTAGGACCCCAGTTTAGGGTCAGGTTAGACCCCCGGTCCTCCTCTTTCCTGTGACAGTGTATCAAGTCCTCAAGATTAACCCTGAGTTCAACGGATATCGTGTCAGGTAAATCTATTCTATATTTACATGCTGATGTTGCTAATCTATATGTTGTATAGAGTGTTGTTCTTTTAAGAATAGTTTACTGACATCGTACACATATCATAAGACCGCGTGACACTAACATCTTGTGGTAGAACCAACTTCAGTCCTCCCATTTCCTTGTAGGTTGCATGTGCAAAATGATTATTGCGGAAATATTTAACAATTTCTACAACATGTTCCTTGACACCCGAAATAATATGCAGGTCTTTTGCCAAAAGATGCAACAAATGGGCAGAACAACCGTATGTAATGACATTTGTGTCATCCTCATGTGCCAGTTCCGCTCGCATTTTTGCCACATTGCTTGCGTTATCAGTAACTAAGCTCCTTACTTTACATCCAAACTGTTCTTGGCATTGGTGAATTGAGTTCTTAGCAATTTCAAGTAAATATTCAGCAGTATGTGAATTTCCAGATGTGTCGATTGTGTCTGTAAGGTAAGTTTCACCATCTTCTGTTGTGACACAAGTGCAAATTATGGGGTCGTTGTGGATGTTGCTCCAACCATCCAAGCTCATGTTAACAACTTTGTCTTTCAAATATTTTGTACAAGCCGCTCTTTCTTTGTCGTATACAGCCTAAAGATGTTTTCCTGAGATATCAAATCTACTTGGTGGTTTGTAGCCTGGTCTTATTCCTTCGATCATTTGTACAAACAATGGGTGTTCAACTAGTCGGAAAGAAGAATTGGTTGCAAATATGAATTTAGCAATTAATTCATCAAAATGTTCTTTCTGGCTCGTCGTAGTCTTTAAGAGGAATTTTTCTACACTTTGCACGCAAAGTTTTTTGTTGGGCTGCTTTGTTGAAGTTGTACCCAGATATTGATTGTCACGTGCAGCACAAGCCATATTTGACCCTGAAAGCACAGTAATTAAAAATATAATTCGACTGCGTATTTGAAGAAATATAACGAAAATATTTTGAAACAAACTTTTTGAACAATGTAATGGTCCTCGTCCTATAAGGGCTGTCTCAAAAGTTATGCTACTCAAGTTTCCGGTGAAGTTGCTGTAATACTAGTAATATCAGAGCAACTGAAAAAAATTATGTCACAAAAGTTTTAAAAATGTTTTTTTAAAAAAATGGTCAATTTGGCAGACTTCAAAAGTGAATTGTAGCCTACAATAAAAATAAAAAAAATAGGCGTATACACACTCTTTTATTTTTACTTAACGTTAATCTTCTGTGAAATATTGCCTTAACATAAATTTAAATTCTATACTCCAGAACTAGTGCTAGAAATTTTTCTTTTCATAGACTTTGACCATCCCAGTAAAACGTCTGTTAAAATAGGTTGTAATTGCCAGACTTACCACTAGTGCTAGGGTCCTGGTGCATAAGAAGCTGTGGGGGTTCATTGACATTAGTTGTATCACTATCAACATCTTCATTTCCCTTCTGGTTGCAGTTTTCATAATGTGATTTCAAACGGCAAACAAGTCCTTGGATATCCTTTTGACAGTATTTGCACTTTGCTCTCCCACCTTTCTTTCCAAGCTCTGCTGGCATCTCAACAAAATGAACCCAAATAGGGTCTCTCTTACGACCTGCCATGGCTCACGCAGATCACTTCTGAAGTTTGATTGTTACTACAGCCAAGTACTGCTGACTGACTATCCAACAAGTTTGGGCATGCCAACTGAATGGAAAAAGAAACTGAAACCAAGCTACAGAAAGTGAAACCAAGCTAGAAGTGTGGAGTTAATTGAACAATGATTGAAAGTTTTAGATTTTAATCGTGATTTATATTAAAAAAATCTTTTGATTTAAATCAGTGATTTAAATCATGATTAAAATTACGATTTAAATCGATCTGATTTAAATAGAAAAAAATCATTTGATTTAAATCATGATTTAAATCGTTGATTTAAATCGGCGTGATTTAAATCAATCCACCCTGATGCTCCTCACGGAAATATGCAAATTGTCTCTTCAGAGAAGATAAGGACTAGATCTCTAGTGCCACCTATAGAAAGTAGCAATCCTAAAAGTCAACTGTGACTCTCCAACAAGCCTTGTCACATGACTTAGGATAAAAGCCAAAACCAGAAACTCAATTTGCAGACACTGTGTTTTGGGGTAATGCCCCTCATCAGTGCAAAGTGTGAGATCTGGTTTCCAGATGATGTATTATTTTTCTTCACCAAAGCTGACCTGCAATGAGATTTTAAAATCCGCTCCATGGTAATTTCACTTTCACTGCAGATTTCAAACCCTTCACTTTAGCAGGTAAAATACGAAGTGAATCCAAAGGCAAAATATGCTGTTACAAGCAAATTTCTCCACCCTAAGGCTATGTTCACACATTGCGTTTTTGCTGAGTTTTTTTCTGCAAGTAAAATCTGCTCTCTTGGCAGTAAAGACGCTGCTTATAAAAAGCAGGTTCAGCTGTATATTTGTTGTCTCTTGCATGCTGATAAAAGTTTAGTGCCCCCAAAAAATAATGATGATGATGATGATGAAATTTCCTTAAAAAGGGAACCTGTCAGCAGGTTTGGCCGATATAAGATACGGTCATCACCTTTCAGGGCATATATACAGCATTCTATAATGCAGTATATAAGCCCCCAACTCAACCTGGAAGAACTGAAAATCTAAGTTACTTACCGTTAACGGCATTTTACAGAGCCCATGACAGCACCACCTGAGAGGGTATCCACCTACCATGACAGGAAACCTACCAAATAAAAATGCGTACTGTACCTCTCCTCCCCATCAGTTTGGCTTCAGAGCACGAGAGGACCTCCAGACAGTTAGCACAACCTTCACCAAAAAACATTTCTCTTAACACCCCCAATACTGCACACCATAAGTGATAAAAGAGGGGGAGGGAATATAAGGGTGCTGTCATGGGCTCTGTAAAATCCTATTAACGGTAAGTAACTTAGATTTTACCCCCTCTACCATGACAGCACCATCTGAGAGATTTATATGGACTGAAGCACCCTAGGGAGGGATCACCGTTTGCAACACCCTCCTCCCAAAGGATAGGTCAGCAGAGGAGGATAGATTGAGACGATAGTGTCTATAGAAGGTAGTAGGGGGAAGACCATGTGGCCGCCTTACATATTTCTTCGATGGAAACCTCCGCTCTCTCGGCCCAGGAGGTCGCCACAGCCCTGGTGGATAGGCTCTCAGATTTTCCGGAACTGGTCTTCCATTAGAGGTGTAAGCTAAGCTGATGGCGTCACTAATCCATCAAGCTAATGACCCCTTGTGACACTACCCCCTTTCTTTCTTCCTTGGAAAGATACAAATAAGGTCTTGTCCATTCTCCTCTGTCTAGTCCTATCTAGGTAGTGGATCATGGCTCTCCTGACATCTAGCGTGTGGAGTCTGTGTGTTCTTCAGATTTTAGTTCACTGCAAAAGGAGGGAAGGATTACCTCCTGGCTTCTGTGAAATTTGGAGGCCACTTTGGGGAGATATGCTGGGTCAAGTCTCAACCAGACTATCCTCTAACACCTGCATAAAGTGTCATGTAGGGCCTGCAAACACTGACCTACATGACGATGTCAGGGCTACTAGAACCACAGTTTTGAGTATCAAATTTTTGTCCGATACGTCCAGTAAGGGTTCAAAGGGTGATATCGTTAATGCATCCAGGACTTAAGGTACTGCCACACTAAGCGATCACACTAGCAATCACGATAACGACGCAAGCTAACGAGATCGTTGGTGTGATCGCTTTAAGGTCGTTAGCTGCCAAACAGGAGATCTCATAAACGACACATCAGCGGTCAGCGATCTGTTTAACGACTTTGGCGGTCGTTAGGATCTGTCATTAGCACGTACTGAGCGCAACCTTTTCCACGCCCCTCAGCACAGATATATGTTATATATGTGTTATAATTTATGCTTTGATCGCGTCATGAAAGACGACGTATAGCACTCCCTTTCATTGTTCTCGAGCGCTTCTGATTCATAGGAATTTCCAGCATCGCTCCTGCTCTCTGCGTCCTGCTAGCCTGCTTTGCAGCTACTGCGATCCTCTCTGTGACGCAAAAGAAAACCTAGTCCCGCCTGCCTGCTGCAGCTACTGCGATCCACTCTGTGACGCTAAAAAAACCTAGTCCCGCCTGCGCCGCTGTCATATGCATCACCAACGAGGTCGCTCGTCGTTCGCAAAAGGTGTAAAACTCAGCGATATAAGCTCACCAGCGGGACGCCAACGATCAAAAAACGGTCCAGAACGTTCGTGAACGATCAGGACATCACAGCAGGGGCCACATCGCTGCTACATGCCACACACAGCGACGTCGCTAACGAGATCACTAAAGTTAGCGATCTCGTTAGCGATCTCGCTTAGTGTGGCATACCCTTTAGTTTAAATCCCAAGGGGGCATTTTTGGAGCTGGAACTGGTCCACACCTCTGACAAGCTTTGATTAACCTGATAACCTAACTATCTGCTGCCAGATTGTAGTTGTAAAGGGCCCCTAAAGCAGATACCTGCACTTTAAGGGTGCTAGTGGCCAGACCCATCTCCATACCACTCTGAAGGAATTCCAGAATATGTCTAATCGGGATTGAACCCCCAACTGGCTGCCCTGAGAAAGTTAGAAATTTTGCCCATATCCTGCCATAAATTTTAGTTGTTATGGTCTTCCTGCTTTGCATCAGAGTAGCTACCAAGGCCGGAGAGAAACCCCTTTGTATCAGTAATGCCCTCTCAAAATCCAGGCCGTCAAATGAAGACCTGATTTCTGAGGATGTAACACTGGGCCCTGCCTGAGGAGACCCGGAATATCCGGGAGAACCCAGGGGTCTGTCAAGGACATTTTCCTCAGCCATGAGAACCATGGTCTTTTCGGCCAGAAGGGAGCAATGAGGATGACATCTGCCCTCTCCTCCCGAATCTTCCGGAGTACTGCCGGGATTAACATCAACGGAGGGAATGCAAGATGAAAGTTCCAAGGGATTTGTAGCGCATCCACCGCATATGGCCTTTTTCTTGGGTCTAGGGAACAGAACCTGTTTGTCTTTCTGTTTTTCCTGCTCACAAAAAGATCTATCTATGGCTCCCCCTAAAAGATTCACAATCTGCTGAAATACTGATGGATATTGTCTCAAGGCTGTCCGGCTGAGGAAATCAGCTTCCTCGTTGTCCTTCCCCTTTATATGCAAGGCTATCTGCAGTTGGTGCTCCTCCATCATCTGCAGAATTTGCTGAGTTAGTAGCATTAACGGTCTGGACCTTGTGCCTCCCTGATGATTGATATATGCTACAGAGGTTCGGTTGTCTGATAGGATACGAACATGACTGCCCCTTAACCTGGGAAGGAATTCTATCACAGCTTTTTTTATGGCAAGTAGCTCTCTGTAGTTTGAGGAGCTTCCTGCTTGTGATTCTGACCAGACCCCTTGTATTAAATTGTCTCTGAGATGTGCTCCCCATCCCTCTGCGTTCGCGTCCATCACTATCACTTTTGAAATTGGGAGAGACCATGGGACGCCACATGACAGATTCTCTGGATTTAGAAACCAGGTTATGGTACTTAAAGTCTCTTGAGAAAGTACGATCTTCCCCTCTAGATGACCTGACAGTCTCTTTTTCCCTTTAGGAGATCTTGCTGTAACGCCCTAGAATGGCACTGGGCCCACTGTACTGCCGGAATGCATGAGGTCATAGAACCTAGAATGGACATGGCCTTCCTCAGGGATATGGTCGGTCTGGACAGTATTACCGACACTAGGGCTATCATCTTTTGTTTCTTTTCCTCTGGAAGGAGACAGAGTTGTTTTTCTGAGTCTATGATAAGCCCTAAGAAGGATTGAACCTTCCGGGACTGGAGCCTTGATTTTTCTATATTTATCATCCAACTTAGACTGGACATGGTGCTCTGAATGAAACTTAGATGAGCATTGCATTCCTGCTCCGTCCTGCCGACCACTAAAAAATCGTCCAAGTAAGGCACCACTAGTGTGTCTATCTCCCGCAGGTGTGCCGTTACTTCCAGAATTATTTTAGTAAAGATTCTTGGGGCCATGGACAGACCAAAGGACAGCGCTCTGTATTGAAAGTGTCTCAGCTGACCTCTCACATGCATTGCTACCCTTAGAAATTGTTGGTGTTCCTGATGGATGGGGATATGGTAATATGCGTCCTTGAGGTCAAGACGCTCATAAAACAGCCCGGAAATAGGATCTTGATTGCTGTCTTTATGGACTCCATCTTGATGGTCTGTAGACCAAGAATCTGTTGAGGTCTCTCAGATTGATTATCGTCCTGTACGACTGGTCTGGTTTCCTTATCAGAAACAGGGGAGAATAAAATACTCTCCCCTCCTGCTGAAGAGGTACCTCCACCAGCACCTTCTTTTGAAGCAAAAGTAGTACTTCTGCTTCTAGGGCCTGCTGTTCTTTCCAGAATCTGGGGACGAGATCCTGAAACTGTGCCTGGGGATGGACAAAAACTCTAACCTCAGTCCTATTTTAATAATGTTGAGCACTCATGTATTGGCTGAGATTTTCTCTCAGGCAGTTCGGAAGTGGGACAGCCTTCCTCGCACCTGGGGCGACCCATCACTTGGAGGATTTTTTATTTTTTGACGAGGGTCCTCCAAAAATAAAGCCCTTGTTGGAAGGTCTTTTCTCTCTCCAGTCCTCTGGATTTTTGGATGGCCTGCTCCTTCTATAACGCCTCCTCCGAAAGGAGCTTTTGAACTGTGGCCAAGATACAATAGGAAACCTTTTTTTCTTGTATGCTGCCTTGTCCAAGATATCATCCAAGGCTTGCCCAAAGAGGAATTTGCCTTCACACGGGATGGAACACAATCTGGCTTTGGAGTGTGCATCTCCTGGCCAGCTTTTAAGCCAGAGAGCTCTACAGGCTGCGTTAAACAGGTTTGCCGATCTTGCCGCCAACCTTATTGAGTAGGCTGAGGCATGAGCTAAAAAGGAAGCTGCTCCCTGCAATAGAGGTAGATCTGTCAGAATTTCCTCTCTTGGGGTATTGTCCTTTAGGCGGTCGCTCAGCTGCTGCAACCATACCAGCAAAGATCTCGCTGAGCAGGTGGCTGCTATTGCTGGTTTTAATGAACCTGCTGATGATTCCCATGCCTGTTTCAGGAAGGTCTCAGCTTTCCTGTCTAAAGGATCTTTGAGGGTTCCTAGATCGTCGAAGGGCAATATGGATTTTTTAACTGCCATGGCTACCGCCACGTCAATTCTTGGGGTCTTTTCCCATATCCCGGTTTCTTCCTCAAAAGGGTACCTCCTTTTTGAAGAAGATGGTAGCGGACCCTTCTTTTCTGGTCTTTTCCATTCCCTGTTAATGAGCAATTTGATGTTCTCGTTAACTGGAAAGGAGAGTTTTTTTCTGACCCAGGCCTCCGAACATAATGTCCTGGACAAATTTAGTAAACTTGGGGTCTGAGATGCCCATGGTGGATCTTATGGCCCTAACCAGCCTGTCTGTATCTTCTGTAGGAAAGCAGGGTGTACCTCCCATCTCCTCATCCGAAGAAGAAGAAATGACTTTGAACCTGAATTCTCCTCAAGCTGAACTGATCCTTCAGATTCGGAATACATTGACTCAGGACTGGCCCTTTCTTTTTTCGTCATCAGATCCCTTAATGATTCTTGGACCTCCAATCTAATAATGGATTTAAGGTCCGTAGCAAACCCCTGTGTCTCCTCCGCTATGGTCTTCTGTATGCACTGTTGACAGAGTGCTTTGTGACTGGAACTAGGCAGATGTTCTTTACACAGGGCACACTCCCTATTATTTTGTTTGGAGGTGCACTTCAGGGGTCTTCCCTATCAAGGAAACAGAAAAAAGGGGGATGCCCGATTTAATGCAAAGCACATTCACGTAGATCACTCACCACCTGTGGATCTACGGTACCAGAGACGGAGGCTGAGCTGGCTCTGAAGAACGTCTATCTCTGGCAGATGATTCATGGCTTGTCTTACTCCTCAGGCTGGTCCCACTGCCCGTACGGCTGGTATTGTGCACCTTATGCCTGGGGGGACTCTTGTGACACCAGCGGAGATGGCGGCTGCTGGTGCTGCTGTTGCAGAGGCTGCTGCTGCTGTGGATCTATAGTGGAACTTGCAGGCAATTGCCGCCATCTTTTTGGAGCCACCCCTTTAAATATTGGGTAGCTCCGCCTTTCCGTCTCCATTTTTTTTTCTCTTTTTAGCCGGCGCACTGTGCACAGGGGAATCTCGCCCTGCACTGGCGCGTGATGATCGCAGGATGCCCTAGAAATTCCCAACGTCCCGCGCGTGCGCAGACCCAGAAGTGACGTGCCCGGCACGCTACGTCAGCGGGACGCGCGGGAAGTCTCCTGCGTCCCGTGCAGACCCGGGCGGCCCGCTCACCGACACACTCGGCCTTCACCGTGCGCAGCCCCGGGAGCCTGTCCTGGCGCACATGGCTGGGCACCCCACAGTGCATGAAGCCCCAGGACCCATGCAGACAGGGACATTTTGCAAAGAGGTCTACTGCAGCATGCGCTGCACCGGCCCGATGGCCGGTTCTCCTCACCCACGAACGACATCCTCGACTCCTGGACACCCTCCTGGGTAAGTGTACCGCTAGTCTTCTTGTAGGCTTCCCCAAGGTCAGGAAACCGAACTGATGCGGAGGAGAGGTACCGCCTTTTTATTCAGGTTTCCTGTCCTGGTGGGCGGATACCCTCTCTCAGGTGGTGCTGTCATGGGAGAGGGGGAAAATAAGTTTTATTATAATCACCTACAAGGCGGTCTGGTCCGATGGGAGTCGCTGGTCTTGGTCCGGCGCCTCCCATCTTTTTATGATCGCTGTCCTCCTGCTTGCTTCGTGTGGATGACGCGACCCTGCATCACCCACACAGACTCCCCGGCGTCGTGCTCCTGAGCAGGCGTATTTATCTACCCTGTTGAGAGCAGAGTGAAGTACTGCAGTGCGCAGGTGCCGGAAAATGTCAAAGAGCCTCAGCATATGCGCACTGCAGTACTTTGCTCTGCCCTCAACCTGCTGACAGATTCCCTTTAAAAAGGAGAGGTCTGAAGTCCAAAGTAATTTTCCTCCTAAATCTCCACCTATTTAGTGCCAGTGTAAACTATATTCTAATATACTTTAATTCAAAATTTCATGTCCTTCCCCAACTACAATAACTGCTATCTCCAAACACACACACTTTTCCTTTTTGATAATGCTTCGTATGAAAATCTCAGTGCATGCTGGGAAACTCAAATGAAGCATCATCAGGGGGCAGAGGCTGCAGTCACTGCTGCAGCTTCTTCCCTGAAAGTGTCATCAGTTACGCTTGTTTCGGGTTCTGGGCTAGTCCCTGTGCGATGTGTAGAATCACAGTGCGTGCTCTGTTGCTGGCCCAGATCAGTACTAGATTTTGCAGAACAGTTGCGTCATTTATAACACCAAGATGTAATTGGTTTTCGATTTTGAAGGTGAAATATTTGTTCTTCCGTAAAATCAAGTAAAAATCCATAAAAAAAAAACTATCAGATTTTGGCAGAACTAAAAACCAATTCAGACCAAATGATCTAAGCTTTAATCTTAAGGGGGTGAGGGGGAGGACTCCAAACTGAATTGACAGTAAAGCAGAGGCGGGGCTAGGTTTACCTGAACCAGGGGCAGTGTAACAGGTCGATGGCCAATGGTTATTATCACCACTAGAGATGAGTGAACATTCTCGGAAAACGTTCGCCAATCTCAAATTTGGCACGACAGTAGTACATTCGGATGTGTTCGCTTTCACAAATATTGTTACTCAAAGTCGGCAAAATTCAGTGACAGTTCTGTAAATCATTAAATCTCCCCTAATGCTTTTGTTATTACTTTAGCTAGGACAGTGGTGCTGTATGATGAGCAGGTGGGACGGGGGGACGTGTTTGATGAGGGGAGGAGATGTGTCTAGTTCAGATGAGCTATGGAGTTTAAATTTATTCTTTTTCTCTTTAATAACTTAATGTGTGTACATTCCGGCAGCCAATCAGGGCACAGAAGCCATCCACAACGTCATGACACAAGGTCTTCTGTAATTAGCTGCCAAAAGTCACGTGTCCCTGGCCATATAAAAAGCAGACGTCCTGTTTAAAGCGAACTTGTCAGGACTTTTGGCCGATATAATATGCGGCCACTGCCTTTCAGGGATTATCTACAGCAATCTATAATGCTGTAGATAAGCCCCCAGTCCAACCTGAAAGATAAGAAAAATAAGTTTCATTATACTCACCCAAGGGAAGGTCTGGTCAGATGGGTGTCGCAGGTCCAGCTCCGGCGCCTCCCATCTTCTTGCAATTACGCCCTCATGATTGCTTCATGGCTCCCCGGAATCGCACTCCTGCGTAGGTGTACTTATCTGTCCTGTTGAGGGCAGAGCAGAGTACTGCAGTGCACAGGCGCCGGGAAAGGTCAGAGAGGCTCAGCGCCTGTGCACTGCAGTACTTTACTCTGCCCTCAACAGGACAGATAAGTACACCTACGCAGGAGTGCGATTCCAGGGAGCCATGAAGCAAGCAGGAGGGCAGCATCACAAGAAAATGGGAGGCTCCGGACCCACAACACCCATCGGACCGGACTGCAGGCGAGTATAATAAAACTTATTTTTCTTATCTTGCAGGTCGGATCGGGGGCTTATCAAGAATGCTGTAGATAAGCCCTGAAAGCATTGACCTATCTTATATCAGCCAAAAGTGCTGACAGGTTCCCTTTAAGTGCCGCCATTTTCTCAGTGTCACAGTGCAGAGAAGCCGCTCCTGACAGTGCTGCAAGTGAACTTGTCAGTTAGCTAGATAGGATCCTGTTGCGTGAAATTGATCTTCCAGCATATAACTATAACTAGCTGTAGCTAAAACGGTGTTCCAGTGTCAGGAGACCCCATTTGCTAATTCAAATAGTTTATGATAAAACAGTGTTTCAGTGAGAAATCAGGCCAGATTTCTACTTATAAATCGTTATAAAATATATATATATAATATATATATATAATATATATATATATATGAGCGCATAACAGTAATAATATAATGTATAACAGTGTTATTCAGTCACACTAAGAAAATAGTGATTGTTTATTAACTGACAGGTGACTAACAGGTGTGAGTCTAATGTGAAACAGTGGGTTACAAGAGGGGAAGGCTACATACAACATGAGTGGGGGGAAAAAAAAAAAAAGAGGTTGTGGCGGAGGGGGGAAATAGGCTTGGTGGTCAAAGTGTACGTGGGTTAAGTGTTATTGTTAATGAAAGCTCAACTGAACAAACACCGTCATGTTACTGGACGGGCTACTCCACTCCCTTGCTTTAGCAGCCACACGCCTTTTAGACGAGGGCCAGAAAGAGCATGTGCTCCAGTGGATGTTCGTGGTTGGCGGGAGGGGACAAAGGAAGCAACCTTGAGTGTTACACCGCCACCAACACACCATGGACTTGGACCTCATGGATGTGTCCGACACATGAGCGCCTTCTTGCTGCACTATTTTTTAACATGATGCCCATATTCTTAGGGTTAGAAATAGTTTTGACTACTGGATTGCCACTTTGTTAGATCCACAGTGCAAGAGTAAATTTAGTCAGATGCTTTCCTCCCTGGAAAGGGACGTGCGCATGCTGGAGTATCAAAATGAACTGGTAGACAATCTTAAGAGTAGTTTTCCCCAGGACAGCAGTGAGGCACACAGTGTGCATCACAGTTCTAGATGTCGAACCACGGGAACATCAAGGTGCCATCGCAAAAACATTGGCAGCAGCGTAAGCAATTTCTAAGAGTCGTTTCACACATTTTTTAGACTAGCTTGTGCACCAGAAGAACAGAGTACAAGTCTGACACGCTGTGAACGACTGGAGAGGATGGTGCAGCAGTATCCAGAGTTCAATATCAATGGCAAAGAGGGGGGCATTTGGATTTGGGAGCGTAGAATTCTGCTGGATTTCTTTTGGGGGGCGAGGAGCCATTTTGCTTTTCCTGAGCCTTTGTGATACATGTAACGTGGAAGCCCCCAATATTTCCATTAACAGATGACAGACCTGAGTGGGGACTTGTGTTTTTTTGTGGGTTGATTTGAAGCTTTTGTAGGGAACATTTTACATAACATTTGGAATCACATTTATCTGGCACTCTACGCTCAGCACCCACATTGGGTTTTCCATCTAAATCTCCGAGTGATGCGATTCAGATGAATCCCCCAAGAGAGCCATTAACTATAATGAGGCAGCAGAGATACCCTGGACTCTGTTTGGCCTCTATTCAGTGTTGTCTTTCTTTTCAGAAGTATACAAAACTGTGGCCGACTGCGCTTTTATCCACGCCTAAAAAGACGGGCACAGCTGAATCACATGTCAGACAGCATCCACAGTGCCGCCATCTTCGTGAATGGGTTAATAATTTGCAAGATCATTTACAGTATTGCAATGTATCCGTAAAAAAACAAAAATGCTATGCTGTGGCTCCATATGGCATCCGATTTTTTTTGTGTACCTATAGACTTAAATGGGTGAGTCTTCACCGATTTACTGAAGAAACTAGTGCATGCTGGGACGCTTTTTTCCCCCACACACAGAATCGGTAAGGGGAAAAAAAAAAAAATTTACAAATCGCTCACTGCACGGCCCCACTGAAGTACATTGGTCTTGTCAGGTTTTTCCCACAGACAACCCTAGGACCGAAAATACAGTCATGTGAACGAACCCTAAGGCTATGTGTGCACATTGCGTTTTTGTTTGCAGAAACTTCTGCAAGGTTTCTGCATCTCTTGGCAGAAAAACACAGTGGAAAATCCGCACGTTTTTGATGCGGTTTTTCATGCATTTTTGTAAATCCATAGAGCTAAATATAGATTTAAAAAAATAAAAATTGTGATGGAATTTCCTTGTTCAACCTCTTCTTTTTCAGTCTCCAGTGAAGACCATAATATCGTTACATACCATGTTTAAATATGTTTACACAAACAAATATAAGTGAAGATATAGATATAAACACTGCTCAAAAAAATAAAGGGAACACAAACAACAGAATATAACTCCAAGTAAATCAAACTTCTGTGAAATCAAACTGTCCACTTAGGAAGCAACACTGATTGACAATCAATTTCACATGCTGTTGTGTAAATGGAATAGACAACAGATGGAAATTATTGGCAATTATCAAGACACTCAATAAAGGAGTGGTTCTGCAGGTGGGGACCACAGACCACATCTCCGTACCAATGCTTTCTGGCTGATGTTTTGGTCACTTTTGAAAGTTGGTTGTGCTTTCACACTCGTGGTAGCATGAGACGGACTCTACAGTCATGGCCAAAAGTTTTGAGAATGACACAAATATTATATTTTCACATGATCTGATGCCCTCTGGTTTTTATGTGTGTTTGACAGATGTTTTTATCATAGACAGAAATATAATTGCAAACATATGAGTAACAAAAGCTTATATTGACAGTTAGAATGAGTTAATGCAGCAAGTCAATATTTGCAGTGTTAATAATAGTAAAAATCTGGCACTCAACTTTGATTTTATATTTTTATTGCATCCAAAGTGACAAGGAAACAGCAATCAGCAAAACGTTTCGGTCCACAAACGGACCTTCGTCAGTTGCTGTATAGTCAAAAATAAATAATATAGTAAGGGTGATAAACAAAGTATGTACATAACTGATAACTTGGTCAGAATCTATTATATGCATCTTAATATAGACTATAGGAAGGGAGCATATTTAGCACAGTCATAATTCCAGAGAAAGGTGGAGGACATGGACAAAAGAAGATTAATATCGACATACCGTTTTATGAAAACTGAATCAGTCTTAGAGCCAAGTGAAGCAATCACAGATATTAACCTATAGACAGTTGGTGATTGAATGAAACATTTCAGCAAAAAGCTGAGTGTGAACATGCCTGGGTGATCTATGAATATATTGAGACCTACCGCTTGGGTTATGAGGAATATTTTAATAACGTAGTTGTGCCGCTTGTATATAGGGACAAACAGTGCCCAATAGAACGATCATAAGGTAACAACCTAAGAGGAGTGAATGATTCAGAAACCTATTCAGTGATAAAATTGCCTAAATTGTGAATGAGTATATCATAACATACCACAGAGGTGACGTGGAGTATTTCAGTAACAGATTAACAGCCTATAACAAAAGGGTTTGTTAAGGATCATAGTGCTCACACAATATAATGGGAGATATAGAGCGGTCATATTTCTTACCCGGTAGGATGTGCTGCCGACGCGGTGTCCACCGCTAGTCTGGGGCAGTCTATCTTGTGGCCGGCTTATGAGCAGACGCTCGTGGAGTGTGAGCATGTGACCGGAAGTGCTCAGCACGCTGTAAAGAGCGTGCACACCGCATCATAAACCCGGGACCGGAAGTGACAAGATCTGGAGAGACTATGCGTTCCACTGTGTAAGTGGCTTGCGTTCCAGATCGTATGGAGGCCAACATGGGACATATGATGACAGGAGCGCTCATTAGGTTGTGACATGGTATTTCAGAGTTACCAGTGTGGTGATACAGTGGCAGTAATAGACCCATATAATGGTGAATAGTGAGGATCCAAGCGGAAAGAGGTGTAGTATTCAGTAAAGGTGGCTCTGGAAGAATAAAGACATAGTGATTAATTATGCATTCATGGTAATATATAATAGACATTATAGAATCATATAAAGGACAATAGGTCATATTCACGATTTAGCGTGAATCATTTTGGATACACACACTAGAAACATTGGCCCCTAAGGGCCTAAATCGTGAATATGACCTATTGTCCTTTATATGATTCTATAATGTCTATTATATATTACCATGAATGCATAATTAATCACAATGTCTTTATTCTTCCAGAGCCACCTTTACTGAATACTACACCTCTTTCCGCTTGGATCCTCACTATTCACCGTTATATGGGTCTATTACTGCCACTGTATCACCACACTGGTAACTCTGAAATATCATGTCACAACCTAATGAGCGCTCCTGTCATCATATGTCCCATGATGGCCTCCATACGATCTGGAACGCAAGCCACTTACACAGTGGAACGCATAGTCTCTCCAGATCATGTCACTTCCGGTCCCGGGTTTATGATGCGGTGTGCACGCTCTTTTACAGCGTGCTGAGCACTTCCGGTCACATGCTCACACTCCACGAGCGTCTGCTCATAAGCCGGCCACAAGATAGACTGCCCCAGACTAGCGGTGGACACCGCGTCGGCAGCACATCCTACCGGGTAAGAAATATGACCGCTCTATATCTCCCATTATATTGTGTGAGCACTATGATCCTTAACAAACCCTTTTGTTATAGGCTGTTAATCTGTTACTGAAATACTCCACGTCACCTCTGTGGTATGTTATGATATACTCATTCACAATTTAGGCAATTTTATCACTGAATAGGTTTCTGAATCATTCACTCCTTTTAGGTTGTTACCTTATGATCGTTCTATTGGGCACTGTTTGTCCCTATATACAAGCGGCACAACTACGTTATTAAAATATTCCTCATAACCCAAGCGGTAGGTCTCAATATATTCATAGATCACCCAGGCATGTTCACACTCAGCTTTTTGCTGAAATGTTTCATTCAATCACCAACTGTCTATAGATTAATATCTGTGATTGCTTCACTTGGCTCTAAGACTGATTCAGTTTTCATAAAACGGTATGTCGATATTAATCTTCTTTTGTCCATGTCCTCCACCTTTCTCTGGAATTATGACTGTGCTAAATATGCTCCCTTCCTATACTCTATATTAAGATGCATATAATAGATTCTGACCAAGTTATCAGTTATGTACATACTTTGTTTATCACCCTTACTATATTATTTATTTTTGACTATACAGCAACTGACGAAGGTCCGTTTGTGGACCGAAACGTTTTGCTGATTGCTGTTTCCTTGTCACTTTGGATGCAATAAAAATATAAAATCAAAGTTGAGTGCCAGATTTTTACTATTATTACTATGGTGTTGGAACCTATCTTGGCACCTGCTCATTAAGTTGATTGCTGTGCACACGTGTCTACTTCTAATATTTGCAGTGTTGACCCTTCTTCTTGAGGACCTCTGCAATTCTCCCTGGCATGCTCTCAATCAACTTCTGGACCAAATCCTGACTGATAGCAGTCCATTCTTGCACAATCAATGCTTTCATTTTGTCAGAATTTTTAGGTTTTTGTTTGTCCACCCGTCTCTTGATGATTGAACACAAGTTCTCAATGGGATTAAGATCTGGGGAGTTTCCAGGCCATGGACCCAAAATCTCTATGTTTTGTTCCCTGAGCCATTTAGTTATCACCTTTGCTTTATGGCAAGGTGCGCCATCATGCTGGAAAAGGCATTGTTGATCGACAAACTGCTCTTGGAGGACATTCTGGTACCATTTTTATTCATGGCTGTGTTTTTAGGCAAGACTGTGAGAGAGCCGATTCCCTTGGCTGAGAAGCAACCCCACACATGAATGGTTTCAGGATGCTTAACAGTTGGCATGAGACAAGACTGGTGGTAGCGCTCACCTTGTCTTCTCCGAATGAGGCATTTTCCTGATGTCCCAAACAATCGAAAAGGGGATTCATCAGAGAAAATAACTTTACCCCAGTCCTCTGCAGTCCACTGCCTGTACCTTTTGCAGAATATCAGTCTGTCCATGATGTTTTTTCTGGAGAGACGTGGCTTCTTTGCTGCCCTCCTTGAGACCAGGCCTGCCCCAAGAGTCTCCGCCTCACAGTGCGTGCAGATGCACTCACACCTGCCTGCTGCCATTCCTGAGCAAGTCTGCACTGCTGGTAGCCCGATCCCGAAGCTGAAACACTTTTAAGAGACGGTCCTGGCACTTGCTGGTCTTTCTTGGGCGCCCTGGAGCCTTTTTGGCAACAATGGAACCTCTCTCCTTGAAGTTCTTGATGATGCGATAGATTGTTGACTGAGGTGCAATCTTTCTAGCTGCGATACTCTTCCCTGTTAGGCCATTTTTGTGCACTGCAATGATGACTGCACGTGTTTCTTTAGAGATAACCATGGTTTACAGAAGAGAAACAATGATGCCAAGCACCAGCCTCCTTTTAAAGTGTCCAGTGGTGTCATTCTTACTTAATCATGACAGATTGATCTCCAGCCATGTCCTCATCAACACCCACACCTGTGTTAATGGAGCAATCACTGAAAAGAGGTTAGCTGGTCCTTTTAAGGCAGGGCTGCAATGATGTTGAAATGTGTTTTGGGGGATAAAGTTCATTTTCTAGCCAAATATTGACTTTGCAAGTAATTGCTGTTAAGCTGATCACTCTTTATAACATTCTGGAGTATATGCAAATTGCCATTAGAAAAAGTGAAGCAGTAGACTTTGTAAAAATTAATATTTGTGTCATTCTCAAAACTTTTGTCCATGACTGTACAACCCACACAAGTGGCTCAAGTACTGCAGCTCATCCAGGATGGCACATCAATGTGAGCTGTGGCAAGAAGGTTTGCTGTGTCTGTCAGAGTAGTGTCCAGAGGCTGGAGGCAGGCCAGTACACCAGGAGACGTGGACGGGGCCGTAGGAGGGCAACAAACCAGCAGCAGGACCGCTACTTCTACCTTTGTGCAAGGAGGAACAGGAGGAGCACTGCCAGAGCCCTGCAAAATGACCTCCAGCAGGCCACAAATGTGCATGTGTCTGCACAAACGGTTAGAAAACGACTCCATGAGGATGGTCTGCGTGCCCGACGTCCACAGATGGGGGTTGTGCTCACAGCCCAACACCGTGCAGGACGCTTGGCATTTGCCACAGAACACCAGGATTGGCAAATTCGCCACTATTGCCCTGTGCTCTTCACAAATGAAAGCAGGTTCACACTGAGCACATGTGACAGAGTCTGGAGACTGCCTGCAACATACTTCAGCATGACCGTTTGGCAGTGGGTCAGTAATGGTGTGGGGTGGCATTTCTTTGGAGGGCCACACAGCCCTCCATGTGCTCGCAAGAGGTAGCCTGACTGCCATTAGGTACAGAGATGAGATCCTCAGACCCCTTGTGAGACCATATGCTGGTGCAGTTGGCCCTGGGTTCCTAATGCAGGACAATGCCAGACCTCATGTGGCTGGAGTGTGTCAGCAGTTCCTGCAAAATGAAGGCATTGAAGCTATGGACTGGCCAACCCGTTCCCCAGACCTGAATCCGATTGCACATATCTGGGACATCATGTCTCGCTCCATCCACCAACGTCACGTTGCACCACAGACTGTCCAGGAGTTGGTGGATGCTTTAGTCCGGGTCTGGGAGGAGATCCCTCAGGAGGCCATCCGCTGCCTCATAAGGAGCATGCCCAGGTGTTGTAGGGAGGTCATACAGGCACGTGGAGGCCACATACACTACTGAGCATCATTTTGACTTGTTTTAAAGGACATTATATTCCACTTTAATTTTGTGGATGACTCCAAATCCAGGCCTCCATTGGTTAATAAATTTGATTTCCATTGAAGATTTTTGTGTGATTTTGTTGTCAGCACATTCAACTTTGTACAGAACAAAGTATTCAATGAGAATATTTCATTCATTCAGATCTAGGATGTGTTATTTGAGTGTTCCCTATATTTTTTTTGACCAGTGTATATTACCAAGCCCGAGGTTTAGTAATTAACAGGTGTCAGCAAGATACCCTCATTAATAAACCGGTACAGTTAAAGAAACACACACACACACCAGCCTATATAGGAGCATTAAAAGGAATCTGTCACCCCATTTTTGCCCTATGAGCCCCAATGGGGACAGTAATGCAGATGTCTGGTGCTGCAACCAAAGACATTACAACTTTCAGAGATTGCAGAAATTAGCCCTTTAAATTTAGCAAGGATGCACCAACAACTTTTAAAGGGAATTTGTCACCTCATTTTTCGCATGTAAACTGCGGCCACCGCCATCAGGGGCTTATCTACAGCATTCTGTAATGCTGTAGATAAGCCCCCGATGTCACCTGAAAGTGAAGAAAAACTAGTTATATTATACTCACACAGGGGCGTTCCGCCGTCCGGTCCGGGTCCTCCCATCTTGTAGCGAAGCCGGCCTCTTCTTTCCGTCCCGTCGCGGCTCCTGCGCAGGCGCACTGCTCTGCCCTGGTGAGGGCAGAGCAGAGTACTACAGTGCGCAGGCGCCGGACCTCTCTGACCTTTCCCGGCGCCTGCGCACTGCAGTACTCTGCTCTGCCCTCACCAAGGCAGAGCAGTGCGCCTGCGCAGGAGCCGCGACAGGACAGAAAGAAGAGGCCGGCTTCGCTACAAGATGGGAGGCCCGGACCGCGATGCCCATCGGACCCGACCGGACGACGGAACGCCCCTGGCTGAGTATAATATAACTCGTTTTTCTTCACTTTCAGGTGACATCGGGGGCTTATCTACAGCATTACAGAATGCTGTAGATAAGCCCCTGATGGCGGTGGCCCTATCTCATAGGGCAAAAGTGGGGTGACAGATTCCCTTTAAAGGGAATCTGTCACCCCATTTTTCGAGTATAAGATACGACCACTGCCATCAGGGGCTTATCTACAGCATTCTGTAATGCTGTAGATAAGCCCCCGATGTCACTTGAAAGAGAAGAAAAACGAGTTCATTTATACTCACCCAGGGGCGGTCCGCCGTCCGGTTCGGTGCCTCCCATCTTCTAGCGAAGCCGTTCTCTTCTTTGCTTCCCGTCGCTGCTCCGGCGCACTGCTCTGCCCTACTGAGGGCAGAGCAGAGTACTGCAGTGCACAGGGAAAGGTCAGAGAGGTCCAGCGCCTGCGCACTGCAGTACTCTGCTCTGCCTTCACCAGGGCAGATCAGTGCGCCTGCGCAGGAGCCGCGATGGGACGCAAAGAAGAGGACGGCTTCGCTAGAAGATGGGAGGCGCCTGACCGGAGCGCAACACCTATCGGACCGGACAGCGGACCACCCCTTGGTGAGCATAATCTAACTAATTTTTCTTCTCTTTCAAGTGACATCGGGGGCTTATTTACAGCATTACAGAATGCTGTAGATAAGCCCCTGATGGCGGTGGTAGTATCTTATACTTGAAAAATGGGGCAACAGATTCCCTTTAACTTAACTAACCTACGTATGCTGTAACAAAACAGCAACCGTCAGAAATCTGCATAAAACGCAATATCTATTTAAAAAAAAAAAATTGTGTGGGGTCCCGCATAATTTTCATAACCAGCAGAGGGAAAGCCAGCGGCTGATGCTATATTTCCGGGAAGTAGCCAATAGCCATAAAGGTTCCCAGGCTATTAATATCAGCTCATAGATGTTTGCTTAGCCTGTACTGGCTAGTTTACAGGGGAACCTCAAAAAAAAAAAAAAAATGACATGGGGGGTCCCCTTATAAAATCGAACTAGCAAAGGCTAGACAGACAGCTGTGGGCTGATATTACTAACCTGGGAAGGGGCCGTGTATATTGGCACACCCCATGGCTAAAAACATCAGCTCTCAGCCGCCCCAGAAATAGCGCATCTTATAGATGCGCCAATTCTGGCACTTAGCCTCGCTCTTCCCACTTGCCCTGTAGCAGTGGCAAGTGGGGTTCATATTTGTGGGGTTGATGTCGCCTTTGTATAATCAAATGCCATCAAGCCCACAGGTTAGTAATGGAGAGGTATCTATAAGACACCTCTCCATAACTAATCCTATAGTTCTATGGTAAATAAAGACACAGCCAGAATAAAGTCCTTTATTTGAAATAATCACACAGACTCCTTTATTGAATCTAAATTTACCATACTTACTGAACACCTAATCCCTGACGCCCTTGTCTCCTGCAAACAATCAAAAAATAATAAACCAACATATAATACAGTTAGGTCCGTATATATTTGGACAGAGACAACATTTATTTAATTTTGGGTCCAGACATTACCACAATGAATTGTAAACAAAACAATTCAGATGCAGTTGAAGTTCAGACTATCAGTTTTCATTTGAGCGTATCCACATTAAAATTGGATGAAGGGTTTAGGAGTTTCAGCTCCTTAACATGTGCCACCCTGTTTTTAAAGGGACCAAAAGTAATTGGACAATTGACTCCAAGGCTATTTCATGGACAGGTGTGGGCAATCCCTTTGTTATGTAATTCTCAATTAAGCAGATAAAAGGGCTGGAGTTGATTTGAGGTGTGGTGTTCGCATTTGGAAGGTTTTGCTGTGAAGGAAACATGCGGTCAAAGGAGCTCTCCATGCAGGTGAAACAAGCCATCCTTAAGCTGCAAAAACAGAAAAAACCCATCTGAGAAATTGCTACAACGTTAGGAGTGGCAAAATCTACAGTTTGGTACATCTTGAGAAAGAAAGAAAGCACTGGTGAACTCATCAATGCAAAAAGACCTGGGCGCCCACAGAAGACAACAGTGGTGGATGATTGCAGAATACTCTCCATGGTGAAGAGAAGCCCCTTCACAACAGCCAACCAAGTGAACAACACTCTCCAGGAGGTAGGCGTATCAATATCCAAATCTACCATAAAGAGAAGACTGCATGAAAGTAAATACAGAGGGTTCACTGCACGGTGCAAGCCACTCATAAGCATCAAGAATAAAAAGGCTAGGCTGGACTTTGCTAAAAAACATCTAAAAAAGCCAGCACAGTTCTGGAAGAACATTCTTTGGACAGATGAAACCAAGATCAACCTCTACCAGAATGATGGAAAGAGAAAAGTATGGCAAAGGCGTGGTACAGCTCATGATCCAAAGCATACCACATCATCTGTAAAACACGGCGGAGGCAGTGTGATGGCTTGGGCATGCATGGCTGCCAGTGGCACTGGACCACTAGTGTTTATTGAAGATGTGACACAGGACAGAAGCAGCCGAATGAATTCTGAGGTATTCAGAGCCATACTGTGTGCTCAGATCCAGCCAAATGCAGCCAAACTGATTGGTCGTCGTTTCATACTGCAGATGGACAATGACCCAAAACATAAAGCCAAAGCAACCCAGAAGTTTATTAAAGCAAAGAAGTGGAATATTCTTGAATGGCCAAGTCAGTCACCTGATCTCAACCCAATTGAGCATGCATTTCACTTGTTAAAGACTAAACTTCAGACAGAAAGGCCCACAGATAAACAGCAACTGAAAACCACCGCAGTGAAGGCCTGGCAGAGCATCAAAAAGGAGGAAACACAACGTCTGGTGATGTCCATGAGTTCAAGACTTCAGGCAGTCATTGCCAACAAAGGGTTTTCAACCAAGTACTAAAAATGATCGTTTTATTTACAATTATCTAATCTGTCCAATTACTTTTGGTCCCCTTAAAAACAGGGTGGCACATGTTAAGGAGTTGAAACTCCTAAACCCTTCATCCAATTTTAATGTGGATACCCTCAAATGAAAGTTGAAAGTCTGAACTTCAACTGCATCTGAATTGTTTTGTTTACAATTCATTGTGGTAATGTCTAGAACCAAAATTAAATGTCTCTGTGCAAATACATATGGACCTAACTGTACTATCTTGTCCGACGTAGTCCATTTAATACAGTGTCCCACGGCGATCTCACGTGTAGAACAGTCATATCCCTAACAGCCACAGGTGGAAATCACGATCCTCCCACGGCTGTTAACATGTTAAATGCCACTGTCAATCTCGGACAGCAGCATTTAACATGCTTGCACCAGAAGCATGTCACTAATCCCGCTCATCGCCACCCATGTCATATGACCGCATGATGCCAATGGGTTGGCATGACAACCCCGGGGTCTGCAGGAGACCCCGGTTGTTGTCATTGCCAAATCGCTATAAGCGCCGCCCAGCGGTCGATGTTCACTGCAAGTGAACATTTCTGCTACACAGAGCAGGGCTGAAGCCCCGCTCTGGGTAGCACAGGCGATCGGATGATCAGTTTCCAGTCTCCCATGGAGACTATTGAAGCAAAGGTAAAAATGTAAAAAAAAAAAAAAAAAAAAAAAAAAAAACACACATTGTGGAATTGCACTTTTTTTAGCGATTTCACAGAATTTTTTTTTTCCTATAATTTTTTTACCCTCGTTTTCCATTACACTATTATGGCAAAACTAATGGTGTTGTTCAAAAGTACAGCTCGTGCCACAATAAACAAGCTCTCACATGGCCATAGTGAAGGAAAGATTGGAAAAAAAAAAAAAAGTTATGGCTCTGGGAAGAAGGGGAGCAAGAAAAACTCAAAAGTGGAAAAACCCAAGGTGGTGAAGGGGTTAACTTGTTCTCTTATCTCTTCAAATATGATTTTCCAATCGTTTGTCAAAGTATGATTAGGTCAATAACATTATATTGGTTGTGTGAGGAAGAGAAAAAACAACAATATAAAATGTATGTCCTCATGTATTGGCCTCATAATGAAAATCCACTTCAATAAAATGCACCCAATTCATTAGGATGCATGTAATTTTGTGCCTCTTTCAGCTGAGGTGCCGCAGTCTAAGAGATGTACACTTATCAGTGGTTTTAGTACCTTTATATTGCAATATACCATTTATTTGTATTTATGGAGTAAATTATAAATTTTACGGCCATGCTTGACAAGGATACTTTATAAAGCTGGCGTTAAATAAAAAAAAAAAATTTTTTGCACAACTACTACATGTGACAATGAATCGCCTCCTTGAATCACTTGATGGACTACACGGACCCGATCCATTATGCCACTTTTTCATACAAAAATGCTCTATGGTATTTGTAGGAGTTAAATAACAATTGAGTAAATGGCTCAAAGGCCAAAAAGTCCCATTCTAGTCAAACCACAACAAAACATAATTTTTAATTACGGTACTTCATAAACGATGCAAAATAATCTATAATTCATAGTATAATGCAGATAATTTGTTAAAGTGCACATTTGAAAACAAACTAATTCCCGAATTGCTCCTAACTCATTATTGTTGAAAGTGGATATAATTAATTTCCCAGTGAAAATAAAGCGATATTGCTAACAAATAGATTTGGCTGCGCCAGTAATGAATAAACCATTAAGAGGAAACGTGTGTTAGTTAATAGTCACCCCCAGCTGTGCAGTGAGATCAGACTGTCAGTCATTACATGTCTCACACTGGTAATGCCCACTTTTATGTAAAATAAGCTCTGGAGACAAATTTTCAGGGGTCCAGCCCACAGATCTTAACAGCTCATTTACATATTAAAAACAATACCTTAGATTTCTCTGGAATTAGACATCGGATCGCTGTCAAGGCATCAATTAAGTCAACTTTCTATGTCCTACATGCCCGTATAGATGGCTTAGGAGGGTTCATCCTACTGAAGGAATTCATTTAACCACGGAAAATGCATCACTCGTCCATTGACGTTTGTAGCATGGCAGCACAGTCTTATTGAAGTGTGTATAGCAGAACACTGGATAGCCAGTTAGATTGGGAACACTGGGGAATTGTGAGAATATTGACAGCTGCATACCTAAATCACCCAGTCAGGATATTTGTTAACTCCTTGACAAGAACAATTATCAGCATTGGAGAGGTTTCATCTTTTCAGTTTTAAGGACTTTGTAAAAGATAAGGGCCATGTGTGAACTTTTTATTTTTAGGAAGTGCTGTGTGCCTCAATCCAGATCTTCTATTAAATATTCCAAACATTTATTGAAGAAGGAGCCAGAAAAGATATAAAACCTAAATGTGCAGCCGACTTCTGGTAATAACTGTATACAGTCTTGGTAAAACGAGAAAGTATCACATAGAGAAGAATGACGTTTATACAGAATAAGGCCTCATTTAGACGACTGGTTTTCATGCACATTCTTCTCTCCGTGGTAGGAACACGTACCACTTGTCTATGGGGGTAGTTCACATATACACATTATCATCCATGTACAGTCTGTTTTTTATCACTGCCATCATTATTAGGTTTGCATTTTCTTTTTTCATGTAAAAAATTAAGCACCGATGATGAAACTCAGTTTTTTTGGCGCAAGAGGAAAATCCCTGATGTCTGAATGAAGCCCAAGGCCAGTTTATTATGGCCACATTTTAGAGTCTAAAATATGCACAACACAACTGGAATCCATAGTTTTAATGACCATTCAAAAGGGATATGAAGGCTAAATATGTACATACATATGTACTGGAAAAATCATTTACTCATGTGTTGTGATATACTGCTGCTAAACGGCTTTATTTTCTACTTTTTGCGAAAAGCTGTTAAAAGCATATCCAGGTTGGGATCTAAATTATGCATCTCAAGATGTGGCACAGATGGTGTGAATTGTGCCCTGATCCAGTGATCCAGGCAGGTAATGAATTATTTATAGACCTGGATGGAGAGAAAGTATTATTTCCGAACGCTCGATTCATTTAACAATGTCCTACGTGTGGTTATAAATGCTACCTGCATCTGTCAGATTTACGCAGAATTGCTAAAAATAGCCATTTATGAGAGGGGACTAGAATGGGGCATTCATACGCACCTTTCATGCTCACACAAAAATAATATTAATTTGATGTCAAAGAAAAGGTCTATGAAAAACAATATTTTTTCATAGCCAAGAGACATGAAATCAGAGGAATATGGAGGTACAGCCACATGCTCTCCAACAAGAGCCCTATTTTGGCCTTGTACATGCAGTCACAGTCACATGAAACACAGCTGCATGTCTTGTTACAGTAGCAACACAGTTATCAGTGCTGGAAGTAAACAATGAAGGTCTTGTGAGTGATCTGGAACAAACAAAGGAACTGATACAGAGTGTATGAAATAAATTGTATATCTTTTCTTCATAGAAAACACTCATTTTCTGAAACAGTACTACCCTTTTAACTGTTTGGTCTACTCGAGTGCTGTGGACTTCTTACATGGCATCCACACCTTCCAGGCGAGCAGAGCAGCTTTCCCTTTAAGGTACTGCCACACTACACAATCCCGCTAGCGATCTCGTTAGCGTCGCATACTAATGAGATCGCTAGCGGGATTGTTTTTATATCGCTAGTAGCTACCTAACTTAGCGATGTCGTTAAGGACGCTATCGCGGTTAGCGATCTCCTTAACGACTTTAGCGGTACAAAAGTACCGCTAAATCGCTAAGAAAAGGTGCTACACTTAGCGATTATACTTACCCAGCGGGAGCGCCGAGATAAAATAGGGTCCGGAACGATTCCAGCGACGAGCGAGATCACAGCAGGAAGCTCGTCGCTGGCAGATGCCGCACAGAACAACATCGCTAACGGGATCGCTAAATAGTGACGTTTTTTAGCGATCCCGTTAGCGATGTTGTTCAGTGTGGCATACCCTTTACACCTGTCCCTTCCATTATGTTATATTGTAACCTGCTACACCAGTGTTACCAGTTTTCTTCATCAGAGAAAATGAAGGGAGCAGTCCAGCTTCTGTAGAAAGTGCAATTCTTTATTCAATCCAAAAATAAAATCGTCACATAACGGTGTCCTCCAAATGCAAAAAGCAGAGAGTATGCACTACCAGCAACGCGTTTCGACCTTAGATGGTCTTTGACAAAGACCATCTAAGGTCGAAACGCGTTGCTGGTACAGCTGGTAGTGCATACTCTCCGCTTTTTGCATTTGGAGGACACAGTTATGTGACATTTTATTTTTGGATTGAATAAAGAATTGCACTTTCTACAGAAGCTGGACTGCTCCCCTCATTTTCTCTGCTGCTGCATGTCTTGGTCCGGACTTTCAGTCTCGTGCTCCGGTGGTGGTTGGTGAGCTGGCATAGGGTTAACACCCTTTACTTCTTTATACAGTTTTCTTCATGCCTGGACTGCTTAGGTACAAATGGAGGAACCATTTTTGTATATGCATGATAATATGTAATATAATAAATATGTGGATTTATACGAATATAAAAAAAAATGTGTTGTCAAGAAAACATACCGTATAAGAGAATCGTGTTGATGGTCTCCAGACGGTGAAAACCTCCATCTATACGGTGTCTCAGGCTGGGTTCACCATAGCGTTTGAGTCCACAGCTTGGTGCTGCGGTCTTCTTTCCTTAGCTCGACATGCATCCTGCATACCTATCTTTAACATTGGGTACGCAGGGACATGCGTTGTATGCAGATGCGTCCGCATGTGGTGATTTGACGTGCCCGACGAACGCAAGAAAATGCAACATGTTGCGTTCGGTGGCACGTCAAAACGCCGGATTCGGACGCATCCGCATACAATGCATGTCCCTGCGTACCCAATGTTAAAGATAGGTACGCAGGACACATGCGGAAGTATGCGGAGCTTTAAGAAAAGAAGTCCGCAGCACCACCCTGCGGACTCAAACGCTAATGTGAACCTAGCCTTATCACAGCTAAAGGATGCCCATTTTCTAGGTGACACTAGACTACATGGTACATCACATGCCCATACTGTTTAGACATGGACTTTTTTTTTTTTTTTTTTTAATTCACCCTAGTGCCCCTAGTAGACTTTTTAAACCAGGACCTATTGGCAAGTTAATTCTCTCCATCATATCAAAATATTCCTGGGTCTCGTTTAAACAAGCGTGCAAGTACAGATGTGTCCTTTATTTAGTAGAATTCGGCAGCCCCAATAACAATACAGATGGCCAGTTCCCCCCCCCCCCCCACAAAACGCTTTTTTTTTGTTTTTTTTTCCCCTCAATCAATCACAGCATGCACTATTCTCTTCTGCAGATCAGAGAAGACTCGCTCATTCATGCAAATGGGTGCATAAAAACAAGACATCGGTACTGCGTCCCATTTTTAACCTAGGAAACTGTTTGTCATGTACATTTTAAAATTATGTAAAAATCTGATTGCCACATGGGAATAAAATAGACACATGAATGAAATCATCTGAGTTTTCTGGGTCAAAAGCGGACGATTTTTTTTCATACGCTTGTAAAGGGTATATATGTTAATTCAATATCGGTATTTTTTTCCTAACTAGATTGAATAGTGTAGGAGACTACTTTACTACACAAAGGGTCAAGGAAAGATAAGATACATTATGTGGCACATGTTCCATTTAATAATAGGACACTATGGGCAACAGAAGCCCCTGCACATCTCCACAGTGACATACGTCAGAGGTACAGAGTTGGATGAAACCCGGTCAGCAGGAGCGCAAAAACAGGGGCTGAATTAATAAACAATCTTCTTTTATTAAAACCACAACGCATTTCAACAGGTAATTCTGTCTTCCTCAGGTGGCAATGATCTGAATACGTCAGAGGTACACATAGGGTGATGTTACTGACTATTCGCTCTGACGAAGGCTCAAGACACCATGATCACCGGGGCTGATATGGTCAACCTCTACATGATGTTAGGTAGTATATGGATAGGATCTGAATATTGTATTATCACCTCATTTAGATTCCAAAAATGCTGTATTAAACCAAAGAGCAATGTTCTAAAGAAAGAACATGACTAATAGCGACTCGCTTTGTAATAATGAATACAAGGAGAGTTGTAGTACTGTTTATTCAGACAACTTCCTTCACGTCTCAATCTTTTCTTCCTGGAGACATGTAATTTTGTCATGCAAATACTAAGAGCAGGCTTTATTCTGTCACTGTAAGACAGGCAAAGAGCTTTCTGCCTACTTGTGAGAAAAGCAGCAAAGTCTCTACTGTAGCATGATAATCTTTATTTTTATATAGCGCTAACATATTCCGCAGCGCTTTACAGTTTGCACACATTATCGTCGCTGTCCCCGATAGGGAATCTAGATTGTGAGCCCCATCAGTATGTTTTTGAAATGTGGGCGGAAACCGGAGTACCCGGAGGAAACACACGCAAACACGGGAGAACATACAAACTCCTTGCAGATGTTGTCCTTGGTGGGTTTTGAACCCAGGACTCCAGCGCTGCAAGGCTGTAGTAATATGCACTGAGCCACGATGACTGACTCCTTTTGTAGAGGAAACTATATATGGGCTGTACTGCCAGAGGGGGAAGGAGACAGATCCAGTCTAAAGCCTGCTCCTAGTAGCACAGATTAACAACATCAGTAAGGGCATACAGTACTTACCAACAGCTAAAATGCACTCCAAAATTCAGGTCATAAGGCTGGAGCACAGAAAGTCTACTCTGAGGAATGGTTTCATCAAGTGCAGAGCCATTGTGGCCGTTTGCGTACTGTTGGCAAGTGTGCATTGGGAAGGTCACAAGGAAAATGATGACAAGGGTATTTGTTATGCTAGAAACCATGTAAAATTACTTTAAGACTGTTGGTATAAAAATGATGGATAACCCCTTTTAAGAGGTTTGGAAAAGATTTTACTGATAGGGAATCAAGATTGTGAGCCCCATCGGGGACAGTGATGATAATGTGTGCAAACTGTAAAGCGCTGCGGAATATGTTAGCGCTATATAAAAATAAAGATTATTATTATTATGTGGGGATTCCCTAACAAACAGGCATTCCTCACATGTATTCAGGCTGTCTAGCAGTCGCAAATCATGCAGCTGAGGCATCAGAATCTAAATCTCCGAGCACGCCAAAATATTCGGAGATAACCCAAGCAACAAGTATACTCGCTCATCACTAAACGTAATCAAAAAAATGGATATAAATAAAAGTGGTACCGTTGAAACGTCATCTGTCGGCAAAAACAGTCCGTACAGCTCAGCAAAAAAAAAAGTATAGCTGTCAGATAAAGCATGCAAAATAATTATTTTTTCTAGTTTTATTGTGATAAGCAGCAAAATTTAACAATGATAGAAAGAATAGCTGTAATGTACTGACCGAGTATAAACGCCTTATCAATTTTACAATACGCGGAAGCGTGAACGCCCCCCCAAAGGAATTCATTGAATTGCGGATTTTTGTTATTCTGCCTCCCAAATCAGAGAAAAAGAATCAAATGTTGTCCAAATGGTCCATTAAAACGTCACCTCCCTCAAAAAATAAGACCTCACATGACTAGGCCAAAATAGGAGCAAAATTAAGCTCTCAAAATATGGTGAGCAAAACAATTTTTGCAATAATATGCGTTTTAGTGTGTGACCGCTGCCAACAAAACGCTATAATAGTAAATCAAACCCCTTCACCCCTAGTTAGAGAAAAAATTTAACAAGTTATTTTCCAATTCCCATAGGGTTAGGGCTAAGTAGGGTTAGGTTGTTGGGGTTAGATGGGATTCACTGTTTAGACAATCGGGGCTCAACGCGACATGGCTCCAATCTCAATTCCAGCCATTTTTGTTTGAAAATGTCAAATACGCTCCTTCCCTTCCGATCTCTGCGGCGCCAACAGTGTTCCCCCCCACATATTGGGTATCAGCAACTAGGACAAATTGGACCACTTTGGGGTCCAATTTCTCCTTTTACCTTGGGAAAGAAAAATTGGGGACTAAAATTAGTGTCTGTAAAAAAATATGATTTTTTTTTCACGGCTCTGTTATAGACTTGTGTGAAGCACTTGGGGGTTCAAAGTGCTCACCACACATCTAGATAAGTTCCTTAGGAAGTCTAGTTTCCAAAATGGTGTCATTTGTGGGGGTTTTCCACTGTTTAGGCACATCAGTGGCTCTCCAAACGCGACATGGCATCCGATCACAATTCCAACCAATTTTGGTTTGAAAAAGTCAAACGGCGCTCCTTCCTTTCCAAGCTCTGCCGTGCGCCCAGTGATTTTCCCCCACATATGGGGTATCGGCATACTCAGGAGAAATTGCACAACAACTTTATCTGTCAATTTTCTCCTTTTACCCTTGAGAAAATAAAAAGATTGTTTGTGAAAGAATTTTTGTGACTAAAAAAGTTAAAATGTTCATTTTTTTCTTCCACATTCCAAAAATTCCTGTGAAGTCCCTGAAGGGTTAATAAACTTCTTGAATGTGGTTTTGAGTACCTTGAGGGGTGCAGTTTTTAGAATGGTGTCACTTTTTGGTATTTTCTGCCATATAGACCCCTCAAAGTGACTTCAAATGTGAGGTGGTCCCTAAAAAAAATGGCTTTGTAAATTTTGTTGTAAAAACGAGAAATCGCTGGTCAACTTTTAACCATTATAACTTCCTAACAAAAAAAAAAAATATTCTTTCCAAAATTGTGCTGATGTAAAGTAAACATGTGGGAAATGTTCTTTAGTAACTATTTTGTGTGACATATTTCTCTGTTTTAAGGGCATAAAAATTCAAAGTTTGAAAACTGCTAAATTTTTGCCATATTTCCATTCTCTTTTCATAAATAAACGCAAATTATATCGAAGAAATTTTACCACCAACATGAAGTACAATATGTCACGAGAAAACAATCTCAAAATTGCCAAGATCTGTTAAAGCGTTCCTGAATTATAACCTCATAAAGGGACAGTGGTCAGAATTGTAAAAATTGGCCCAGTCATTAACATGCAAACAACCCTCAGGAGTAAAGGGGTTAAGAGCACTAACTCATCTCTTGCCTTAATAATGTGAATGTGTCTTCACTAAATACAGATTTTACCTATAAATTCAAGAGTAAAAAGATCAATAAATGGAGATAAAAAAAACAAAAAAAAAAAACAAGCATCTCGGATAAGATATATTACAAAGTTGATCATTTTTATCTGCAGTGTTGATTTATGAAATAAAAGTTTACACAACAGTTACTGCACATCAGTTTCCTAGAAAGACTTCCGATCACTCCCTTGTTATAGCAAAACATCCAAGCAATTTTTTCACAACTTCACGTGCACAAAGCGACTTCTCAGGCACGGATATATATTCCTGACTTCACTGTGAATGCCAAGGAGAAGGTAACTGACCCATGTGATTTCAAGTGCTGGTACATCAAATCATGCCACTTTTGGAATTTTTTTTTTTTTGCAAACTTGCTGGGACACTTTGCTATAATAATGGCAAGATGGGAAGCATTATTACCAGGCACAAGGTAGATTACAGGGGTGATTTCTGATGACCAGTTTCCTCTAAAGAGGCCGTGGTAGTCATAGTGCACAAACCATCTAGTGGTTCAGAATCTGCAATATTCATTGGACGAATCAAACTTTGATGCAAACCATTTCAGGTCTTTGCTTGCTTAGTTTTCATTATGTATGTGGCTTCCCAAAATGAGATAACCTGAAGGATTTAGACGAAAATGAATAAATCAGTAAAATCAAGTGTCTCTGAATTGAAGAAATACTTGTCTATAGATTATTCTAACAGGTCACTATTTTTTGAATGCTTCTCTACTATCAGACCAAACTATTTCAGGTAAAAACACATGCAGCACAAAGGAGGCGTTCTCCAGGGCAGAACAGTGGCTCAGTGTTAGCACTGCTGCTTTTTAGGTCTGGGGTCCTGGGTTCGCATTCCACAAAGGACAACATCTGCAAGGAGTTTGTATGTTCTCCCCGTGTTTGCTCTGGATACTCTGGTTTCCTCCCACACTTCAAAGACATACTGGTAGGGAAAGTAGATTGTGAGCCCCAATGGGGACAGTAATGCAGATGTCTGGTGCTGCAACCAAAGACATTACAACTTTCAGAGATTGCAGAAATTAGCCCTTTAAATTTAGCAAGGATGCACCAACAACTTTTAAAGGGAATTTGTCACCTCATTTTTTCGCATGTAATCTGCGGCCACCGCCATTTGGGGAATTACCTACAGCATTCTGTAATGCTGTAGATATTCCCCCGATGTAACCTGAAAGATAAGAAAAACAAGTTATATTATACTCACCTGGGGAGCGGTCCGATGCGCGTCGCGGGTCCGGCGTCTCCCATCTTCATGTGATGACGTCCTCTTCCTTGCTTCTGTCGCGGCTCCTGCACAAGTGTAATTCTCTGCCCTGTTGAGGGCAGAGCAAAGTACTGTAGTGTGCACGTGCTGGGCCTCTCTGACCTTTCCCAGAGCCTGCGCACTGCAGTACTTTACTCTGCCCTCAACAGGGCAGAGAATTACACCTGTGCAGAAGCCACGACAGAAGCAAGGAAGAGGACGTCATCACATGAAGATGGGAGGCGCCAAAACCGGACCCGCGACGCCCATCGGACCCGGACCGCTCCCCAGGTGAGTATAATCTAACTTGATTTTCTTATCTTTCAGGTTACATCGGGGGATTATCTACAGCATTACAGAATGCACATGTTTTGTGATGCACAAATAGAGTCTCCAGACACCTCCAGTCTTAGGTGTTAAGGTCACGCTCACATGGATATTATACAGATCTGTGTGGTGCAGACCTCTAATATATTGCCTGCAGCCCTCTGTGTGCTCATTCTAAACCCAACGTTACAGAATACCATATTATAGAGTTACTCCACCCCCACTTACAAGTCCAGTGCTGCCAGGATAACATAGTGCCCATGTACAGACCCATAAGATCTGTTTGCAAGTCCTACAATTTACACAAGCCCTGAAAGGGAACCTGTCACGTTGCACATGCAGTCCGATCTGAGGACAGCACGGTCAAGAATGGAGACGCAGAGAAGGATATGTAGGTTTCTTGGAAAAAGATTCAGTATAACTTGTATTTTATTCATTGAAATCCCTGTTTTACACATACAAGTCTGGCGGGCGGTCCTACTGGTGACTGACCGCTATATCTGCATGCAGTCATACAGGAAGGACTGTCAATCACTGAACAGGACCGCCCACTTGACTCATACATACAAACACCAAGGATATTCAATATAAAAAATAGAAGTAACACTGAAAGTTTTCACACAAAACAATCAAACTAAAGGGTATGCCACACTTAGCGACCGCACTAGCGATCATGACAACGACACGACCTGGCGAGATCGCTAGTGCGATCGCTAAGTGATCGCTAGTTAGATTCCAAACAACTCATCAGCGATCTGTATAACGACCTCTGCGGTCGTTGGGAAAACCTAGTCCCACCTGCGACGCTGGTGAAGTCGTTCATAAAGGGTGTCACACTCAGGGATTCAGGCTCACCAGCGGGACACCAACGACCAAAAAACGGCTCAGAACGTTCATAAGCGATCAACGACATCTCAGCAGGGGCCACATCGCTGCTACATGTCACACAGCTGAGTCGCTAACGAGATCGCTACTGCGTCATAAATGGTGACGCAGTAGCGATCTCGCTTAAGGGTATGCCACACTGAACAACATCGCTAACGGGATCGCTAAAAAACGTCACTATTTAGCGATCCCGTTAGCGATGTTGTTCTGTGCGGCATCTGCCAGCGACGAGCTTCCTGCTGTGATCTCGCTCGTCGCTGGAATCGTTCCGGACCCTATTTTATCGTCGGCGCTCCCGCTGGGTAAGTATAATCGCTAAGTGTAGCACCTTTTCTTAGTGATTTAGCGGTACTTTTGTACCGCTAAAGTCGTTAAGGAGATCGCTAACCGCGATAGCGTCCTTAACGACATCGCTAAGTTAGGTAGCTACTAGCGATATAAAAACAATCCCGCTAGCGATCTCATTAGTATGCGACGCTAACGAGATCGCTAGCGGGATTGTGTAGTGTGGCAGTACCTTTAGTGTGGCATACCCTTTACTTAAGCTAAAATGGCCAATTTTGGCAAAACATTAGCAAATTAAATACAATGGCCGACAGCAGACTGCTGACTACTCAAAAGATTTGTTATCTAGTTTGTTTCAATTGTTTATAGTCACAAAAACTACTATGTACTGAATATCCATCACTTTGTACAATCCCACATGGCTCTTTTTCAACTAGGTCCTTGATCTGCCAGCTTACTCTGCCATGCTCATCAGATGGGTAATACGAGTGATCAAATGTACAATGTATCGATATCAAAAGACTGACCGTCACTTCCTAAACAGTAAACAGGTGTGTACAGGTGCTTACTAAGAGTAGCCATCTCCTTATATAACAACAAATAAAGGATCATACCTTCCCATAGAATTGTAGGCTTATCATGGCTGCAGGGTCCACACAGATTGGGCAATTTATGCGAAAAGTGTCTAAATTTTTCCAATTTTCTAGCACTTTAAAGTAATTCAAATTTCATATATTTCATGTTCGCATGCTATAGCACTACAGAGTGCGGTGCGGGGGGACCCGGACAGCGACACCACGGCCTGGGGGGGACCAGGACAGCGACACCGCGGCACGGGGGGGACCTGGACGGCGACACCGCGGCGTGGGGGGGACCCGGACGGCAACACCGCAGCACGGGGGGGACCCAGACGGCGACACCGCAGCACGGGGGGGGGGACCCGGACGGCGACACGACGCGGCACAGGGGGACCCGGACGGCGACACGACGCAGGGGGGGACCCGGACGGCAACACGACGCGGGGGGGGGGGGACCCGGACGGCAACACGACGTGGGGGGGACCCGGACGGCAACACGACGTGGGGGGGACCCGGACGGCAACACGACGTGGGGGGGACCCGGACGGCAACACGACGTGGGGGGGGACCCGGACGGCAACACGACGTGGGGGGGACCCGGACGGCAACACCGCGGCACAGGGGGGGATCCGGACGGCGACACCGCGGCACAGGGGGGGATCCGGACGGCGACACCACGACGCGGGGGGGGGGAACCCGGACGGCGACACCATGGCTCTCATGTAACAGAGCTGATTGACATGTGACACAAGGACTCCTGTCATGGAGGTGCTCGCTGCTCACAGAAGACCAGGGAGAATGCAGTAGGTAGCTACTCATTAAAGATGGACGCTGCTGCTTGTGCTCCTTGCGTGGGCGACACACACATCCAGTGCTACGAACACGCGAGAGCTGCCACAGACCCCGAACACGCAGTGTGGTTGCGCCGCCGCCACTTCTGGCACCTACCTGCACCTGTCTCCGTCTCCCTCGCCTACCGCAGCGACTCTTCTGTCCTCTCCGACCGGAAGCACCTGGCCCAAATACCGCGACAGTTGCCCTCTCCTCTGTCAGCGGTGCGGGAAACACTCGCGAGATTTGAGCTGGTTTCCACAGTAACAGATGCAGCAGCGCTCTCCTCCATTCTGCTGCAGGAATGAGTGGGCAGGAGGCCCGGTCCTCACATGCGGCCCTGATGTCTAACAATCACCCACACATCCATTAGCGGCAGAGCAGGAACAGCGCTGCTATTGTACGGCCATCAGCATGAAAGTGACGTACAGCCATCGTGTGCACAGGGACAGCAGTATGGGACACATGTGACTCGGTGCAGTCAGGTGTATGACCTCCGCAGGCTGCTCCTACAGACGTCTGGGAATAGGGTGGGCTATAGAACTAGCTGATGCCAGGGTGGTCCTGTAATGGGACGTCATCGGGGCAACTAGTCCGTGCAGGTGACAATGTGTGCAAAGTACGGCGGAATATGATGGCGCTATATCAGCAACACGTAATAATGATGTCCCACCGTCACCTGTGAGAGGAGCCGCAGCAACTCATTCACAATATGGGGGGCACGTAAATCAGGAGGGGGCATGTAAGGGGCGATTCATCCAGACCGGCAATTCTCCCGCTCATGCCTCTTATTAGGCCTCTTTCACACTTCAGTCGTGCGACGTCAGTCAAAATCCGTCAAAATGTGAAAAAAACGGATCCGCCATTTTTTTTTGGCGGATCCGTTTTTTTCCCATAGACTTGCATTAGTGACGGATTTTGACGGATGGTCGTCCGTTAGGTCCGTTTTTGGACGGATCCGCCAAAAAATTGGCGTCCGTCATTTTAAAAAACGAGAGAGAGAGAGAGAGACAGACCCCGGACACTGTTTTCTGCATTTTACTATGGTTTTCAATAGAGGCGACGGATCCGCCGGCGGATTCCGTCAAAATGGATGCTGGCGGATCCGCCGCCATAGGTGGCCATTATACAAAATGGCGGATGCGGCGGATCCGCCGTTGTCCGCCATTTTGGCGGTCAAAAAAAAACGTTGCATTGGACGTTTTTTAAATGACGGACGCCATTTTTGGCGGATCCGTCCAAAAACGGACCTAACGGACGACCATCGTCAAAATCGTCACTAATGCAAGTCTATGGGAAAAAACGGATCCGCCAAAAAAAAATGGCGGATCCGTTTTTTCACATTTTGACGGATTTGACTGACGTCGCACGACTGAAGTGTGAAAGAGGCCTAAAATGCAGAAAACAGTGTCCGGGGTGTCTCTCTCTCTCTCTCTCTCTCTCTCTCTCTCTCTCTCTCCTCTCTCTCCTCTCTCCCTGCTCTCTCTCTCTCTCTCTCTCTCGCTCTCTCTCGCTCTCTCTCTCGCTCTCTCTCGCTCTCTCTCTCTCTCTCTCTCTCGCTCTCTCTCTTCTCGCTCTCTCTCGTCCGGATTTACATTTCCATAACGAAATTTTCACCATTTCCGGGTGAAATCTTCTTGGCGGATCCGTCAGAAAACTGACCAGTTTTGCATCCGTTTTTTTTACTTTTCTGACAGATCCGCCATTTTCACGGATGGGCGGACGTCACACAACGGAAGTGTGAAATGAATGAGTGGTGTGTGCCGCTATGTGCTCCTCACCACCAATCTTACTCCAGCCCCTGCCAAAGTAAGATGTATGGAGTGGTGAATGCCGCCGTTTGCCATGAATTTGCAAGCGGGTGTCGCCATGATCCAAGCAGCGCCCACTATGTCGGAGCTGGGGTCAGAATGGCGTGAAAACTGGTGAAAAAGTTTTGATAAATCAGTGATCTGCTGACGCAATAACTGCAGAGTCCAAACTTCTGGTATTAACATCAAGACAAAAACTGCAAGCTTCCATCACCAAGCTCCATGACATTGCTTTCCATGGCCAAACAGCTGCATGCAAGCCTTACATCACAAGCTCCATGACATTGCTTTCCATGGCCAAACAGCTGCATGCAAGCCTTACATCACCAAGCTCCATGACATTGCTTTCCATGGCCAAACAGCTGCATGCAAGCTTCCATCACCAAGCTCCATGACATTGGTTTCCATGGCCAAACAGCTGCATGCAAGCCTTCCATCACCAAGCTCCATCACATTGGTTTCATGGCCAAACAGCTGCATGCAAGCCTTACATCACCAAGCTCCATGACATTGCTTTCCATGGCCAAACAGCTGCATGCAAGCCTTCCATCACCAAGCTCCATCACATTGTTTTCATGGCCAAACAGCTGCATGCAAGCCTTCCATCACCAAGCTCCATGACATTGCTTTCCATGGCCAAACAGCTGCATGCAAGCCTTCCATCACCAAGCTCCATGACATTGGTTTTCATGGCCAAACAGCTGCATGCAAGCCTTCCATCACCAAGCTCCATCACATTGGTTTTCATGGCCAAACAGCTGCATGCAAGCCTTCCATCACCAAGCTCCATGACATTGCTTTCCATGGCCAAACAGCTGCATGCAAGCCTTACATCACCAAGCTCCATGACATTGCTTTCCATGGCCAAACAGCTGCATGCAAGCCTTACATCACCAAGCTCCATGACATTGCTTTCCATGGCCAAACAGCTGCATGCAAGCCTTCCATCACCAAGCTCCATGACATTGGTTTTCATGGCCAAACAGCTGCATGCAAGCCTTCCATCACCAAGCTCCATCACATTGGTTTTCATGGCCAAACAGCTCGGCATGCAAGCCTTCCATCACCAAGCTCCATGACATTGCTTTCCATGGCCAAACAGCTGCATGCAAGCCTTACATCACCAAGCTCCATGACATTGCTTTCCATGGCCAAACAGCTGCATGCAAGCCTTACATCACCAAGCTCCATGACATTGCTTTCCATGGCCAAACAGCTGCATGCAAGCCTTCCATCACCAAGCTCCATCACATTGGTTTTCATGGCCAAACAGCTGCATGCAAGCCTTACATCACCAAGCTCCATGACATTGCTTTCCATGGCCAAACAGCTGCATGCAAGCCTTCCATCACCAAGCTCCATCACATTGGTTTTCATGGCCAAACAGCTGCATGCAAGCCTTCCATCACCAAGCTCCATGACATTGCTTTCCATGGCCAAACAGCTGCATGCAAGCCTTCCATCACCAAGCTCATGACATTGGTTTCATGGCCAAACAGCTGCATGCAAGCCTTCCATCACCAAGCTCCATCACATTGGTTTTCATGGCCAAACAGCTGCATGCAAGCCTTCCATCACCAAGCTCCATGACATTGCTTTCCATGGCCAAACAGCTGCATGCAAGCCTTACATCACCAAGCTCCATGACATTGCTTTCCATGGCCAAACAGCTGCATGCAAGCCTTACATCACCAAGCTCCATGACATTGCTTTCCATGGCCAAACAGCTGCATGCAAGCCTTCCATCACCAAGCTCCATGACATTGGTTTTCATGGCCAAACAGCTGCATGCAAGCCTTCCATCACCAAGCTCCATCACATTGGTTTTCATGGCCAAACAGCTGCATGCAAGCCTTCCATCACCAAGCTCCATGACATTGCTTTCCATGGCCAAACAGCTGCATGCAAGCCTTACATCACCAAGCTCCATGACATTGCTTTCCATGGCCAAACAGCTGCATGCAAGCCTTACATCACCAAGCTCCATGACATTGCTTTCCATGGCCAAACAGCTGCATGCAAGCCTTACATCTAACAGTATAATACTATGGATGACTATGGGGTGCACTATACTATTATAAATGACTATGGGGCAGTATGGAGAGACATGAGACAGAATGGGAGGATACTTGGGGTCCAGAATGCGAGGACACGTGGGAGCAGGATGTGGGACATAATTACTTTAAGGGGGTAATTAAAGGATATTGTTTTTGAGGATACTGTTTTCAGTGTGGTGGAGGAGAGGTCATGTTACTGTGCAGGGCGACACCGTCGCTTTTTTCATCTGGCATAGTGTAGAGGTTGGGGAAAAATTGGGGAATGTGCACCAGATAACTGTTATTTTCTGCAGAGACGAGTCCTGACTGGAAGAAGTGATGGCAGTCTCAGCTGGATGAAGATGAAGGACTTCAATTACGTCACCAGTGAGTCAGTGTGTTACCTGTACACTGTATACAGAGCTCCTGTGTATAATGTCACCATGATCACTGAATCTGTGCACTATACGCTATATACAGAGCTGCTGTGTATAATTTTATTAGTGGACATTATACTACTTGTACACTATATGCTATATACAGAGCTCCTGTGTAGAATGTCACTGGTGATCACTGTATTACCTGTACACTGACACTATATACAGATCTCCTGTGTATAATGTGTAGCGCCTGCGTCCCTGCCTGCTGCCAGACAGGGACGTCGCTCTCCTCACCTGCGCTCAGCGTCCTCAGTGCTCCCAGCCCCCTCTGCGCCTATGGCGTCCTCCTTCCGCCCTGCTGGTCCCGCGCGCTCCTTCCCTGCTACTGGCCTTAGGGCGCGCGCCCGCACCCTCCCCCGCTCTTAAAGGAGCCGCGCGCATTTTCCAAATCAGTCTCCAGCCAATGCTGGAGGACTCCACCCTATATTAAGGGCTTCCTCCTTAATGTAGGTGCCCGAGCAATGTTGTTCCTGTGCAGTCTAACTCTGTTTCAGCCATCAGCTCCTGATTCCAGTTACCTGCCTGTTACCTGTCGGCTTGCCTGTCTGCCATCCGTCTGCAGTTCCATCCAGAGGTTCGGACGTCATCTGCAGAGATCCTCGGCTCTTGCCTGCTCACCTAGGAGCGATCATCTGCCATCCGACTGCAGCTCCATCCAGAAGTTCGGACATCATCTGCAGAGATCCCCGGCTCTTGCCTGCTCACCTGGGAGCGATCATCTGCCATCCGACTGCAGCTCCATCCGGAAGTTCGGACATCATCTGCAGAGATCCCCGGCTCTTGCCTGCTCACCTGGGAGCGATCATCTGCCATCCGACTGCAGCCTACCTGGAGGCTCCACCATATCAGGTCGTATATACCTGCCTGTCTAGAGCCTGCCTGGTCACTTGCTGTGACAACCTGCCTGTCTAGAGACTGCCTGGTCACTTGCCATGACAACCTGCCTGCCCAGAGTCTGCCTGGTCACTTGTTGTGACAACCTGCCTGCCTGGTCACTTGCCGTGACAACCTGCCTGCCCAGAGACTGCCTGGTCACTTGCCGTGACAACCTGCCTGCCCAGAGACTGCCTGGTCACTTGCCGTGACAACCTGCCTGTCCCAGAGACTGCCTGGTCACTTCCCGTGACAACCTGCCTGTCCCAGAGACTGCCTGGTCACTTGCCGTGACAACCTGCCTGTCCCAGAGACTGCCTGGTCACTTGCCGTGACAACCTGCCTGCCCAGAGACTGCCTGGTCACTTGCCGTGACAACCTGCTTGTCCCAGAGACTGCCTGGTCACTTGCCGTGACAACCTGCCTGTCCCAGAGACTGCCTTGGTCACTTGCCGTGACAACCTGCCTGTCCAGAGACTGCCTCGGTTACTTACCGTTACAACCTGCCTGCCCAGAGACTTCCTTGGTCACTTGCTGTGACAAACCTGCCTGTCCAGAAACTACCTATATCCTCTGCCGTGAATCCCTGCCCTTTTCCCAGGTGCCACCCGCTCTCTTACAAGTAAAATCTCTTGTATAATAAAGCTTTGTGGTTCCACCAACCTGACCTGTCTCGTCAGTAGTTCCACCCACCAGACCCGTTACAGTTTGCTCGGGCCATGGAACCCGGTGGCACCCAAACCCCTTCACTCCCGGAACTGTGTCATGAGCTGTCTCGCCAGAGGTCTCAACAGGAGACCATCCTGGGTCACCTGCGGAACGTCAAATCCCGTCTGGACACTCTGAAATCATCACTTGCAACCATCGCTGGAGCCATGACTCATAATCCGTCAGTCCCGCTGATTCCCAATTCCGTGGTTTCCATTCCCGGACCCCGACTGTCAGCTCCTCCTAGGTTTGGAGGCGATCCTGCTCTGGCTCGGGGTTTCATTAATCTGTGCACCCTGCATTTTGAACTCCTGGCACACCAGTTTAACTCTGACCGGGCCAAAATTGCCTTCATCATGTCCCATCTCACCGGAGAAGCCCTGGCCTGGCTTAATCCTCTCTGGGAGAGAGAGGATCCTCTGGTATCTGACCTGCCTGCTTTTCTCTCGGCCTTCCGGAAGGTATTCGACGAACCTGGACGGAAGACTTCCTCTGCATCATCTCTGCTGCGTCTCCGTCAGGAGAGTCTCACCGTTGGTCAATATGCCATACGGTTCCGGACTTTAGCCTCAGAACTAGCTTGGGACAATGAAGCTCTAATTTCGGTCTTCTGGGAGGGTCTGTCCGGCCGTATTAAAGACGAACTTGCCGGTCGGGACGTTCCAACCTCTCTAGATGATTTAATAAATCTTGCCAATCGAATTGATCTACGGTTCCAGGAACGAGCCAAAGAGATCACCCGTAAAAAAGAATTTTCCCATCTTGCACCCTCGTGTCAGAGATCTATAACCTCTTCCGTTTCTCCTCAGGTGCACACTGCTGAGCCTATACAGGTCGACCAGACCAAGATGGTCAAAGCCCGTCAGGACTCACGCCGTGCCGAGAAAAGTTGCTTCTACTGCGGCAGTAAGGAGCACTGGATCCAAACCTGTCCGGAGAAGTCGGGAAAACGCCTGTGTCTAGGTTCGCTCGGAGAGGTCAATCTAGACAAAAATAAATCCTCTTCATCCCTGCTGCTGTCGGTTTCAATTCTGATCGGTAAGAACCGCCACTTCGAAATGGCCCAACTTGATTCTGGAGCAGCTGGGAATCTCGTGTCACAGGCTCTAGTAGAGAAGTATCACATTCCCACCAAACCTCTTGTTGAACCTGTATCTGTTGCTGCTGTGGATGGGGGCCTCCTACCTCGTCCCATCCGACTTATCACCGAAGTCATAACCCTGCAGGTGGGAATGTTGCATTCTGAGAGCATCTCATTTCATGTTCTGCCTGGACTCTCTCATGCTTTCTTACTAGGTCTGCCTTGGCTCCAAAAACATGCACCTGTGCTCGACTGGCAGAATGGAGAGGTTCTTCGCTGGGGACAGGACTGTCATAAAACGTGTCTGGTGCCTGTTCATCCTGTCTATTCTTCTCCTACACCTGCTAATCTACCTGGACTCCCGATTCCATATTGGTCATTTGCTGATGTCTTCAATAAAAAGGAAGCAGAGACATTACCCCCGCATAGACCATATGATTGCCCGATTGACCTGTTACCCGGTACTACGCCTCCCCGTGGGCGTATTTACCCGTTGTCTGCTGCTGAGACCAGGTCGATGTCCGAATATATCGAGGAGAACTTAGCAAAGGGATTTATCCGGAAATCTACCTCCCCAGCGGGAGCAGGTTTCTTCTTCGTTAAAAGAAAGACGGATCTCTCCGTCCCTGTATTGACTACAGAGGCCTAAATTCGATCACGGTGAAGAATAAGTACCCTCTTCCGCTCATTCCAGAACTGTTTGATCGTCTTAGAGGGGCTAGAGTCTTCACCAAACTAGATCTTCGTGGAGCATACAACCTGGTTCGTATCCGTCGAGGAGATGAATGGAAGACGGCATTCAACACCCGGGACGGCCACTACGAGTACTTGGTGATGCCCTTTGGTCTCTGTAATGCTCCAGCAGTCTTTCAGGAGTTGGTCAACGACATCTTCCGGGACCTCCTCTATTCCTGCGTTGTGGTGTACCTTGACGACATCTTGGTCTTCTCTCCGGATCTTCAGTCTCACCGGAGGGATGTTCGTCAGGTTCTGCTCAGGCTCAGGCAGAATCACCTCTTCGCCAAATATGAGAAGTGCCTCTTTGAGCAGACATCGCTTCCGTTTCTGGGCTACATCATTTCTCAGACAGGCCTACGAATGGATCCGAGAAAACTGTCTGCCATCGAGAAGTGGCCCCGACCGGAGGGGTTGAAGGCCATTCAGCGGTTCCTGGGATTCGCCAACTATTACCGTCTCTTCATACCGCACTTCTCTTCCAGGACTGCTCCAATCTCAGCGCTCACTCGCAAGGATGCTAACCCCAAACAGTGGACGACCGAAGCAGAGGAGGCCTTCCTTTCTCTGAAACAGGCCTTCTCTTCCGCTCCAGTGCTGCATCGCCCGGATGGCAACAAGCAGTTCTTCCTGGAGGTGGACGCTTCCTCTGCTGGAGCCGGAGCGTTCTTACCCAAAAATCGCCATCCGGGAGGATGGTGTCCTGCGGTTTCTTCTCCAAACTCTTCTCCTCCTCCGAGCGCAACTACTCCATAGGAGATCGAGAGTTATTGGCCATTAAGTTGGCATTGGAGGAGTGGCGTTACCTACTCGAAGGGGCTCTTCATCCGGTAATCATCTACACGGATCACAAAAATCTGGCATACCTCCAGCAGGCACAGAGACTTAATCCTCGCCAAGCCCGGTGGTCCTTGTTTTTTGCCCGCTTCGATTTTCTTTTGCATTTTCGCCCAGCTGACAAAAACGTCAAGGCGGATGCCTTGTCTCGGTCTTTCCTGGTGTCGGATCTCGAAGATGAGCCTAAACATATCATCGATCCCGCCAGAGTGATGCAGGTGGCTCCCGTGAGTCTAAATCGTCTCCCTCCTGGTAAGACGTTCGTATCAGAGACCGATCGGAAGAGAATCCTACATTGGGGTCACTCGTCTAAACTCGCTGGCCACGCTGGTCAAAAAAAGACCCTCCAACTCATTACTCGGCATTATTGGTGGCCTACCCTGCACAAAGACGTAATAGACTTTGTTTCTGCCTGTGTTTCCTGTGCCCGCAACAAAGTTCCGAGACACCTGCCTACCGGCCGTCTTCTTCCGCTTCCTGTACCCGCTGCCCCCTGGCAGCATATAGCCATGGACTTCATAACAGATCTGCCCGTCTCTGCCGGTTGTACGGTCATTTGGGTGGTCGCTGACCGCTTTTCCAAGATGGCTCACTTCATTCCTCTGCCAGGTCTTCCGTCTGCACCCGAGTTGGCTAAAGACTTTATCCGCCACATCTTCCGTCTTCATGGTCTGCCTCGTCACATTGTGTCGGATCGTGGGGTTCAGTTCACCTCACGTTTCTGGAGAGCCACTTGTAAGTTGCTAGACGTCACCCTGGATTTTTCCTCCGCTTACCACCCACAGTCCAATGGACAAGTTGAACGAATAAATCAGAATTTGACCAGTTATCTTCGACACTTCGTTAATGCCCACCATTCTGACTGGGTGGAGCTCCTGCCTTGGGCCGAATTCTCCTACAATAATCATGAGAGCGAATCTTCCACCAAGTCTCCGTTTTTTGTAGTCTTCGGTCAGCACCCTCGGATCCCTGTCCCTGTTTCCATCTCTGTGGACAATCCAGCTGCGGAATCTCTGGTTAGAGAATTCTCCTCCATCTGGGAGAGTACCCGGTCCGCACTCATTCAGTCATCCGAGCGCATGAAAAGACATGCTGACAAAAAACGTCTGGATCCTCCTCAATTCCGTCCTGGGGACAAAGTCTGGCTTTCGTCCAAATATGTTCGACTCAAAATTCCGTCCTACAAGTTAGGTCCTCGGTTCATCGGTCCTTTTGAGATCATCAGTCAGATCAATCCGGTGTCCTATAAATTGAAACTCCCGGCCAATTTGAGAATTCCTAATTCTTTTCATGTATCTCTCCTCAAACCTGTGGTTCTTAACTCTTTTTTAAGTCTACAGGTACACCTCCTGCTCCAGTGTCTGCTGATGATGAATTTGAGGTAGAGAACATTCTGGCCACAAAAAGGGTAGGAAGAAAGACTTATTTTTTGGTGGATTGGAAGGGGTTTGGTCCTGAGGAGAGAACCTGGGAACCTCGGGAGAACATCCATGCCCCTCTTATCCTAGCTAAATTTCTTTCTGGCCTAAAGAAGGGGGGGCCTAGAGGGGGGGGTACTGTAGCGCCTGCGTCCCTGCCTGCTGCCAGACAGGGACGTCGCTCTCCTCACCTGCGCTCAGCGTCCTCAGTGCTCCCAGCCCCCTCTGCGCCTATGGCGTCCTCCTTCCACCCTGCTGGTCCCGCGCGCTCCTTCCCTGCTACTGGCCTTAGGGCGCGCGCCCGCACCCTCCCCCGCTCTTAAAGGAGCCGCGCGCATTTTCCAAATCAGTCTCCAGCCAATGCTGGAGGACTCCACCCTATATTAAGGGCTTCCTCCTTAATGTAGGTGCCCGAGCAATGTTGTTCCTGTGCAGTCTAACTCTGTTTCAGCCATCAGCTCCTGATTCCAGTTACCTGCCTGTTACCTGTCGGCTTGCCTGTCTGCCATCCGTCTGCAGTTCCATCCAGAGGTTCGGACGTCATCTGCAGAGATCCTCGGCTCTTGCCTGCTCACCTAGGAGCGATCATCTGCCATCCGACTGCAGCTCCATCCAGAAGTTCGGACATCATCTGCAGAGATCCCCGGCTCTTGCCTGCTCACCTGGGAGCGATCATTTGCCATCCGACTGCAGCTCCATCCGGAAGTTCGGACATCATCTGCAGAGATCCCCGGCTCTTGCCTGCTCACCTGGGAGCGATCATCTGCCATCCGACTGCAGCCTACCTGAGGCTCCACCATATCAGGTCGTATATACCTGCCTGTCTAGAGCCTGCCTGGTCACTTGCTGTGACAACCTGCCTGTCTAGAGACTGCCTGGTCACTTGCCATGACAACCTGCCTGCCCAGAGTCTGCCTGGTCACTTGTTGTGACAACCTGCCTGCCTGGTCACTTGCCGTGACAACCTGCCTGCCCAGAGACTGCCTGGTCACTTGCCGTGACAACCTGCCTGCCCAGAGACTGCCTGGTCACTTGCCGTGACAACCTGCCTGTCCCAGAGACTGCCTGGTCACTTCCCGTGACAACCTGCCTGTCCCAGAGACTGCCTGGTCACTTGCCGTGACAACCTGCCTGTCCCAGAGACTGCCTGGTCACTTGCCGTGACAACCTGCCTGCCCAGAGACTGCCTGGTCACTTGCCGTGACAACCTGCTTGTCCCAGAGACTGCCTGGTCACTTGCCGTGACAACCTGCCTGTCCCAGAGACTGCCTTGGTCACTTGCCGTGACAACCTGCCTGTCCAGAGACTGCCTCGGTTACTTACCGTTACAACCTGCCTGCCCAGAGACTTCCTTGGTCACTTGCTGTGACAAACCTGCCTGTCCAGAAACTACCTATATCCTCTGCCGTGAATCCCTGCCCTTTTCCCAGGTGCCACCCGCTCTCTTACAAGTAAAATCTCTTGTATAATAAAGCTTTGTGGTTCCACCAACCTGACCTGTCTCGTCAGTAGTTCCACCCACCAGACCCTTACATAATGTCACCGGTGCTCGCTGTATTACCTGTACACGGACATTGTATACTAAGTACAGATCTCCTGTGTGTAATGTCACTGGTGATCACTGTATTACCTGTACACTGACACTATATACAGAGCTCCTGTGTATGTCACTGGTGATCACTATTATCTGCACACTGACACTACATACAGAGCTCCTGTGTATATTGTCACCGGTGATCACTGTATTACTTGTACACTTAATAACATATATAATCCCACATATTTATATTTAGAAAGACCCAGATGGGTTATACTGGCTATATTAAACCAGCTCAAAAAGTATGGAGAACAGGAGAAAAAAGAGCTATAAGGCATTTATATTTAATCATAAAAATAGAAAAATTTTATTAGTAACAACATTAATATCAATAATAGTACAATACATCAGGTGACAATTGCAAACAAGAACCACCTCACATAATACTCAATTGCCTCAGGAAGGTGAACACTTATGTATCTATAGAGTCAAACTGCCATATCCATAGAGGTTACTCTATGGATAATACATGTATATTGGATCAGCAGACTCACATTATAGACATAAAAAGACTGCAAGACTGCAAGTCTAATTAAAGTGGTTTATATCAGTTATGGACACATATCAATATGCAGCAGATCACAGCAAACTCACGTTTATAAATATATAATCACCATATAAATGATATTACTAAACCTATGACAAATGAGTGTATAGCCATATCAGTAAAGACTGCTCCGTGAGTAATACATGTGTATGGGATCAGTAACTGTTGTTACTAATAAAAATTTTCTATTTTTATGATTAAATATAAATGCCTTATAGCTCTTTTTCTCCTGTTCTCCATTACTTGTACACTGTATACAGAGCTCCTGTGTATAATGTCATTGGTGATCACAGTGTTACCTGTACACTGACATTATATACAGAGCTCCTGTGTATAATGTCACTGGTGATCTCTGTATTACCTGTACACTGACACTATATACAGAGCTCCTGTGTATAATGTCATAGGTTATTAACAGTGTTACCTGTAATATGTGGTCTGGTCATGGTGTGGCCGTTTTTGTTTTTTGTATGTGGTTTTATGCAGTCACTATGTGGTGGTAATATGTGGTCTGGTCATGATGAGGCGGTATTTGTTCCTTGCATGTGGTATTATTCAGTTACTATGTGATGGTAATATGTTGTCTGGTCATGGTGTGGCAGTGTTTTTCCCTTGTATGGCCAAACAAAAGCTGCTGGCTATATATGTGATCTGGTGTTCGATGAAACTGTTAATGAGTGATTGGTGAGGATGTAGTGCAGAAGAGGAGTTTTTCCAAAAGTGGGCGGTGGGACTGTGGAAGTTTCGAGGGGTTAGGGCAGAGCTGGGGTGGAGCCTGGATGGAGGCTCTAGGGGCCCGAAATTTTTTTTAGTATGGTGCCCTTAAATTCCTAGTGGCAGCCCTGCCCGAAGAGAAAGTCTGGGTTGCAACTCATCCTGGACTTCCTCTTCATGTTCAGTTTATCCGAAGGCGCAGACCTTGACGCCAGCTGATTGGGCGCCGGGCATTATGTGTCATTCCACTGCATCACAGCCCTGGAACCGCAAGTTCCAACATCGCTGGAACTGAGCCGGCATGGGAGGCAAGTATAGGCTTTATTATTTTATTAGGGCATAACATTAAGTTTAAGAAGGGATTGCACTAGTAGTGGACAACCCCTTTAAGTTTTGTCTTAGGCATGTGAAATGTATGCTTGATGGGGTTGAGATCTGGTGATTGACTCTGTCATTGTAGAATATTCCACTTCTTTGCCTTAAGAAACTCCTGAGTTGCTTTCATAGTATGTTTTGGGTCATTGTCCTTCTATACTATTAAGCGTCGTCCAATCAACCTTGCTGCATTTGGTTGAACCTGAGAAGAAAGTATTGCCAACTACATTTAAGAATTCATCCGGCTGCTTCTGTCTTCAGTGACCCAGTGTCATTGGAAGCCATGCAAGGCCTTGCCATCGCACTGCTTCCACCATCTTTTATAGAGGATGTGGTGTGCTCTGGATCATGAGCCGTTCCAAGTCTTCTCCATATTTTCTTCTTCCCATTATTCTGGTACAGGTTGATCTTAGTTTTATCTGTCCAAAAAATGCTTTTCCTGAACATGGTTGGCTTCTTAGATTTTTTATTGGCAAAATCTAATCTGGCCTTTCTATTTTAAAGCTTATTAATAGTTTGCACATTGTAGGGAACCTGTTGTGAATGTGTTGGAGACTACTTCGGAGCTGAGGCTCCCTCCGGTGGTTGCTGAGGGTATTGAACCAATTAAGGAATGGGTGTCAGGTGGGGCTGACTGGCCTGATATAAGTGAGCTGATCTCCCATGATCCTCGCCGGTAATCAATTGTTGCTTCCAGGTCTTTGTTGGAATTTCAGCTTGCTTTCCTGCTATCATTCAGATAAGTGACTTTCTGTTTTTTTTCTGTGGTTGGATTTTCCTTGCTTTTTGCAGTCTTGCCTTGGACTTCAGCCTGGTCCCCTTTGTGGGCTTGCGCTGCCCTCTGTTCTCATTTTGTATTTGCACTTGTTCTCTGTTCCATTGATATTTTTTATTGCTGGGTAGCTGTGTGTCCACCAGAGATCTGATATAGGTGGTCGAGATCGTGTGGTCTCAGGTTTTTTATAATCAGAAGTGCTGGTATTTTTATTAGGGTTTTTCTGGGTTGCAGACAGAATTTCTCTCCTGTACTTTACTTTCTAGACAGATTTGGGCCCCAACATTTGCTCATTCTATTTTCTGTCTGTGTTCATGTTTTCCTCTTGTCTAACCGCCATTACATGTTTGGGGGCTTCCTATTTCTTTGGGGGCTTTACTCCGGGGCAGTTAGCTTTCCTCTTTCTGTCTTCAGGTGTAGCTAACTCTCCGGCTGTGCCGAGGCGTCTAGGATCACCGTAGGTACGCTCCACGGCTACTTCTAGTTGTGCGGTTAGTTTTGGGATCTGCAACCCATTAGGTTCCAGCCTCTCTGGTGTTGCTGCTTTGGCTGTATTTTGCTCCTGTCCTCCTCAGCTACCAAATCATAACAGGAACCCTCTATATTTGCTCTCATGAAGTCTTCTTTTTATGGTAGACATAGATACTGAGATGCCTACTTCCCGTAGAGTGTTTTTCACTTGAGTGGATGTTGGGAAGGGGTTCTTCTTCACCATGGAAAGGATTCTGTGGTCATCCAACACTGTTGTCTCCCATGGACATCCAGGCCTTTTTGAGTTCCCAAGCTTACTAGTCTGCTCCTTTTTTTGCAAAATTTAACTGTTGATTTGGCAACTTCTAACATTTCTGCTATCTCTGCTATCTCTATGATGGATTTCTTCTTTTATTCAGCCTAATGATGGTCTATTTCTCTTCCATTGAGAGCTTCTTTGACCACATGTGTGTTCACAGCAACATGACTTAACAGGGGAATAGCCCATGCAGCCCATTAAAGAACTTTTAAGATAATTGTCAGATTACTTTTGGTCCCTTATAAAAAGAGGTAACTACATATTAAAAAGCTGTAATTCCTGAACCCTTAGTCCAATTAGGATGTGAATATCCTCAAGTTAAAGATGAGCGTCTGTACTTTAAGCCCATATTGATTATATAACTGAATCTTGAATATGTTTTGGTGAACAGCTAAAATGGCAAAAATTATCAATGTCAAAATATTTCTAGACCTACTAGTATATAGAGATAAATCTGGTGGAATATATGTTAACCCAGTTATGGCTAGAATGAATTTAGCTGATCTGATCGGCCATGTTCTGTTTCTACCTTACCATTCCAAGTCTAGGGCAGAAACCAAAACCAAAGAGCATTGTTTTGGTAAAGGAGCAATCCTGGGTGAAAGGTTCCCATGCTAGAACCGCCAAATAAGATCAAGGTAAGCATTTTGTTGAGTGGTCAAGCTCAAGGTCCTCAGGCACATCAAGATTGTTACTGAATATGGCAGGATAGAATCTTTTATGAATCTTCTGTAATGGATTCTTTATGTCATAAACATGGGTTAATGGATTCTTTATGTGATAAACTTGGGTAATTAGGACATCAGCACATTTGTCAGCAAGTCTGCTGTCATCCATTATGAAGCAATCCACAAAAAATGTATTGTTATATTCTTACAGTATATGTGCCTAATTACTTCTGGACCGCCCAGACTATAAACATCCAGGCAAATTCAGTGCTCCACTATTGTATTCACTAATTCACTTATTTCTAGACAAAATAACTATTTACACATCATTTTTTTCCGCTCTAAGAAAAATTCAATGCATGTCCTATTGTAGTCGTTTTTGTGGATCAAACTTAGCTATTCATTTCTATGGGAGTGAGAAAAAAAAATAAATGTACACTGAAGTGATTTGCATGTACAGTACAGACCAAAAGTTTGGACACACCTTCTCATTCAAAGATTTTTCTGTATTTTCATGACTTTGAAAATTGTACATTCACACTGAAGGCATCAAAGGTATGAATTAACACATGTGGAATTATATACTTAACAAAAAAGTGTGAAACAACTGAAAATATGTCTTATATTCTAGGTTCTTCAAAGTAGCCACCTTTTGCTTTGATGACTTCTTTGCACACTTTGGCATTCACTTGATGAGCTTCAAGAGGTAGTCACCGGAAATGGTCTTCCAACAGTCTTGAAGGAGTTCCCAGAGATGCTTAGCACTTGTTGGCCCTTTTGCCTTCACTCTGCGGTCCTGCTCACCCCAAACCATCTCGATTGGGTTCTGGTCTGGTGACTGTGGAGGCCAGGTCATCTGGCATTGCACCCCATCACTCTCCTTCTTGGTCAAATAGCCCTTACACAGCCTGGAGGTGTGTTTGGGGTCATTGTCCTGTTGAAAAAAAAATGATGGTCCAACTAAACGCAAACCGGATGGAATAGCATGCCGCTGCAAGATGCTGTGGTAGCCATGCTAGTTCAGTATGCCTTCAATTTTGAATAAATCCCCAACAGTGTCACCAGCAAAGCACCCCCACACCATCACTCCTCCTCCATGCTTCACGGTGGCAACCAGGCATGTAGAGTCCATCCGTTCACCTTTTCTGCGTCGCACAAAGACACGGTGGTTGGAACCAAAGATCTCAAATTTGGACTCATCAGACCAAAGCACAGATTTCCAATGGTCTAATGTCCATTCTGTTACACCCGGTCCCAGCGCTGGCTCTGCACTCTGTTCGGCTCACTCACCCGTTCCTCTGCAGCAGTCTGTGCGTGGGCTGGGGTCTCATGTCCCATCTGCTCCACGGCGTCCTGTGTCCTCCTCCACTTCCTGGCACGCTGCTGGCAGGCCTCCTGATAGACGGCTTAGGACGCGAGGCCGCGCCCACCGCCTCTCTTAAAGGGGCAGCGTGCATTTTTTGAAATAGCTAATTAACCAATGGCTGCACACTCAGTACTATATCTGGTCACTCCACCATTAGGGGAGTGCCGGAGCAACGTGTTCTATCATTGCTACATCCGGTTCTGTTCCTGATCTGTCTGCGCTGCGTTTGCAGTCTCTGTGCTTCGCTGATACTGTTTGTCTCCTCAGATCATTGCTAACCCGTATCTGGCTAACCCGGACTATCTCAGCTATTACTGGCGCAAGTGTCATCCCGTTCCGCCATCAGCCATCCGTACCCGTGGACCGTGACAAGGTCACTGAAGCCAGCCTGTTACCATCTATTCCGGACCAGGACCTTACCCTTCTCTGTCGAGAACCCTCCACGGACTCTGTAAACACCTGTTAACCTTTTGGTCCCTCTGGGACAGCTGCCACGTGTCTGGGGTCTAACTGGAGGTAGCACCTGTGTCCTCCGGGTATTCCATTCTGGTCCTGTTCGAGGGGCCTTACTACGGGTACCCGGGGCTCACTAGTTACGCCCCCTTCGGAGCCCCCCGGACCGTGGTCTAGAGGTTCCACATTTAAAAATAAAAACGAATGTGAACTTCACCACCTCTGCCTCCGCTTCCATTCGTTACACATTCCTTGCATTCTTTAGCCCAAACAAGTCTCTTCTGCTTGTTGCCTGTCCTTAGCAGTGGTTTCCTAGCAGCTATTTTACCATGAAGGCCTGCTGCACAAAGTCTCCTCTTAACAGTTGTTGTAGAGATGTGTCTGCTGCTAGAACTCTGTGTGGTATTGACCTGGTCTCTAATCTGAGCTGCTGTAAACCTGCGATTTCTGAGGCTGGTGACTCGGATAAACTTATCCTCAGAAGCAGAGGTGACTCTTGGTCTTCCTTTCCTGGGGCGGTCCTCATGTGAGACAGTTTCTTTGTAGCACTTGATGGTTTTTGCAACTGCAGTTGGGGACACTTTCAAAGTTTTCCCAATTTTTCGGACTGACTGACCTTCATTTCTTAAAGTAATGATGGCCACTCGTTTTTCTTTACTTGGCCGCTTTTTTCTTGCCATAATACACATTCTAACAGTCTATTCAGTAGGACTATCAGCTGTGTATCCACCAGACTTCTGCACAACACAACTGATGGTCCCAACCCCATTTATAAGGCAAGAAATCCCACTTATTAAACCTGTCAGGGCACACCTGTGAAGTGAAAACCATTTCCCGTGACTACCTATTGAAGCTCATCAAGAGAATGCCAAGAGTGTGCAAAGCAGTAATCAAAGCAAAAGGTGGCTACTTTGAAGAACCTAGAATATAGACATATTTTCAGTTGTTTCACACTTTTTTGTTAAGTATATAATTCCACATGTGTTCATTCATAGTTTTGATGCCTTTAGTGTAAATGTACAATTTTCATAGTCATGAAAATACAGAAAAATCTTTGAATGAGAAGGTGTGTCCAAACTTTTGGTCTGTACTGTATCTGTTTTTCACTGATCATTTTTGACTGATGCAGAATTGCATTAGGTCATGTGAATGTAGCACAAATCTCATCTCTGTTAACCAGCAAGGTGAAAAAGACCCTACATAAGTTATTCATGGATAAAAGGGCTTTAATTACGCTCTTTTATCTTTATAGGGAAAATATTGAACTATGGGAGGTACAATGGGGAAAAAAGTATTTAGTCAGCCACCAATTGTGCAAGTTCTCCCACTTAAAAAGATGAGAGGCCTGTAATTGACATCATAGATAGACCTCAACTATGAGAGTCAAAATGAAAAAACAAATCCAGAAAATCACCTTGTCTGATTTGGCAAGATTTATTTTGCAAATTATGGTGGAAAATAAGTATTTGGTCATTAATAAAAGTTCATCTCAATATTTTATATATGCTTTGTTGGCAATGACAGAGGTCAAACGTTTTTTGTAAGTCTTCACAAGGGTGGCACACACTGTTGGTGGTATGTTGGCCCATTCCTCCATGCAGATCTCCTCTAAAGCAGTAATGTTTTGGGGCTGTTGCTGGGCAACACGGACTTTCAAATCCCTCCAAATGTTTTCTATGGGGTTGAGAGCTGGACACTGGCTAGGCCACTCCAGGACCTTCATATGCTTCTTACGAAGCCACTCCTTCGTTGCCCTGGCAGTGTGCTTGGGATCATAATAATGCTGAAAGACCGATCCACATTTCATTTTCAATGCCTATCTGATGGAAGGAGGTTTGCACTCAAAATCTCATGAAACATGGCCCCATTCATTTTTTCAAGTACATTGATAAGTCGTCCTGGTCCCTTTGGAGAGAAACAGCCCCAAAGCATGATGTTGCTACCCCCATGCTTCACAGTAGGTATGGTGTTCTTTGGATGCAACTCAGCATTCTGTCTCCTCCAAACACAACAAGTTTTGTTTCAACCAAACAGTTCTACTTTGGTTTCATCAGACCATATGACATTCTCTCAATTCTCTTTTGGATTATCCAAATGCTATCTAGCAAACTTCAGTTGGGCCCGGCCATCTACTGGCTTAAGCAGTGGGACACATCTGGCACTGCAAGATCTGATTCCTGGCGGCGTAGTGTGTCACTGATGGTAGCCTTTGTTATGGTGGTCCCTGCTCTATGCATGTCATTCACTAGGTCCCCCCGTGTGGTTCTGGGATTTTTGCTCACCGTTCTTGTGATCATTTTGACTGCACGGTGTGCGATCTTGCGTGGAGCCCAAGATCGAGGGAGGTTATCAGGGGTCTTGTATCTATTGCATTTTCTTATTATTGCTCCCACAGTTAATTTCATCACACCAAGCTGTTTGCCTATTGTAAATTCAGTCTTCCCAGCCTGGTGCAGGGCTACAATTTTGTTTCTTCGACAGCTCTTTGGTCTTCACCATAGTGGAGTTTGGAGTGTGACTGAGGTTGTGGACAGGTGTCTTTTATACTGAAAACAAGTTTAAACAGGTGCCATTACTACAGGTAATGAGTGGAGGACAGAGGAGCCTCTTAAGAAGTTACAGGTCTGTGAGAGCCAAAAATCTTGCATGTTTTTAGGTGATCAAATACTTATTTTCCACCATAATTTGCAAAATCTTGCCAAGTCAGACAAGGTGATTTTCTGGATTTGTTTTCTCATTTTGACTCTCATAGTTGTGGTCTACCTGTGATGACAAATTACAGGCCTCTCATCTTTTTAAGTGGGAGAAATTGCATAATTGGTGGCTGACCAAATACTTTTTTTTCCCCACTGTATAACATTTATGATTAATTAGGTATGCTTACCAAAATGTCCAGTTTAGACAGTTAACTTGTTCTGAAAATTAACTATTTTGAAATAGAGAGAGAGCAATGTAGTAATCATGTGCTCTACAACTTTAGCAAATCAGTGACGTCAAATTGTCACACATTGCTTATAGTCATTAATTTTGCTAAAAATGACTGCTAGCTTAAGGAAATCAGTGGCATACTGTGGGTAGTCAGCCCCAAGGCAAGGCATGTATTGTGTCCCTAACTCAGAAATATCACACTTTCAGTGCTCCCTTAATACAAATAATGCTCATGGAGTTCCTCTTAAAACAAATAATGCAGACTTTATAAAGTATTGACGCCCCCCCCTACAAAACGAATAATGCCGTCTTTTGCCATTCTCTCAAAGGTTTATGCTCACCTAATCTGCATGTCCAAGTCCTCTTCTCCCACAAAGGGGGGCCAGTATGGTGTAAAAATGCTGTGATAGCTAGAGTTGAGCGAAACAGGTCGGCCAGATTCATAAGTCGCCGACTTTTGCCAAAGTTGGGTTTCGCAGACCGAAACCCGACCATAGCGTGGGGTCGGCCATGCGGTCGTCAAAACGAGCAACAAAGTTGAATTTCCCAGAATGCTTGCAGGTGCCTTTTTTTCAGCCAATGAACAAGGACGTACACTGTGGGCAACGAGATGACATGTGCAGCGTCCACCACCATCGTAGAGAAGGGCATTGCAGTGATTGGCTTGCTTTGGGGGCGTCATAGTGTCTTATAAAAGCCCTGACCGCCAACCTCCATTTTACTTCTGCCGATCTTAACAGTAGGGAGAGGTTGCTGTTCATCAGTAGGGAGAGAGTTAGGGCTGGAAAGAGAAGTTCTTATGTGCTTGTGCTGATATCAATTGTGCTGTACAGTTAGTGTCCAGTGACAGGGGAGGATTTTCTTGTGTGCAGCAACGCTGGTTATTAGGCTGCCTGATAGCTGTATTGCTGTGTGTACACTGCTGTGCAGACTGCTTTTTACACAGCACTAATACTTTTATTCTTTTTTTCTGCACAGTTACCGACCGTTCATTTTCTCTCACACCGTATAGAGCTGTACGCTCCTCACACACTACCGTGTACCGGCTGGTATCACGGACAAATACATGCTGACTATCTGTGTGTGACTCCGGAAATAAATACGGAGACTTAAATTTTTCCCTACGCCATGTACAGCTGTACGCTTCTGATACAGTACCGTATTTCTGCTGTTTGTATTACGGTCAGATCCATACTGAGAGAGCGTCTGTGTGTGACTCCGGAAATAAATACGGAGATTTAAATTTTCCCCTACACCGTATACAGCTGTACGCTTCTGATACAGTACCGTATTTCTGCTGTTTGTATTACGGTCAATTCCATACTGAGAGAGCGTCTGTGTGTGACTCCGGAAAAAAAATATGGAGATTTCAATTTTCCCCTACGCCATATACAGCTGTACGCTCCTCATACAGTACCATATATCTGCTGGTAATTTTGGCACATATTCCCAAACATGAGGAAGTATGGTGGAAGTGGGCGGGGGAGCCAGCTGGTACTGATGGTGGGGGTAGTGCATCTGCTGGTAGTGCTAAAAGCACAATAGCACCTAAGGCAGGAGGTGTTGAGCCTGCGTCATCGTCTGGCTCCGGAAGGCCTGGAAGGCTCCTTTTCTGGGAGTAGGTAAACCGCTTTTAAAGCCGAAGCATCAGGAACAGGTTTTGGCTTACATTGCCGAAACAGTATCCAGCTCTATCGCCTCCTCTTCTGAAGTTTCAAAAACTGCAAGCACTGGGTCATCAGTGCAGGCTCCTGGTCAGGAACAACACCTTTCCTTGTGTCCTTCACCCCCACCAAAAGTGAAAGATGCGGCAGGCCACGCTTCAGATTACTCCCTGGAGCTCTTTTCACATACCATGCCTGGGTTATCAAGTCAAATCCTGAATTCCCCAGTCCAAGATGAATATGACATGGAGTGCACTGATGCACAGCCACTGGTATATGATTCTGCTGGTACATTCACCCAGAGCACTACATTGCCCTCGCAGTCTACTGAGCCAGATTCTGACCCTGATGAAACTCAGGTGCCCCTTCCCGCATACTATACCACCTTACACGGTGACACAGAGGAAGGTGCAGATGAAATTGAAGAGGTGATAGATGACCCAGTTGTTGACCTGGATTGACATCCATTGGGGGAAGAGGGTGCCGCTGGCAATAGCTCAGAAGAGGAGGAGGATCCGCAGCAGGCATCGACATCGCAGCTGCGGTTATCTGGCAGGCCCATAGAAGTCCAAAAACATGTTAAAAAAACAAATAGAGTTGCAGGACAGCTTGGCCAGACGGTCAAATTAGCACAGCTTGCAAGCCCTGAAAAGTTTTCTCATAGTAGGAAGAGTGCAGTGTGGCACTTTTTTGACCAAAACCCTATTGATGAGGCAAAGGTTATCTGTAAGAAGTGCGGAAGGACCTTTAGCCGAGGGAAAAATCTCCGAAATTTGAATACCAGTTGCATGCTTTGACATGTAAACACCATGCACTTGCAAGCGTGGACGGACTAAAAAACCTCAGGTAGCACACGTGCACCTGCTTCGACTGAAGGTAGCCAGCAACGCTACATCGCTTCCCCCACTGTAAGCCCACCGGTTAGCACACCACCAGCAAGAAATGTTGAGGTGTCTTCGCAAGGCCAAAGCAGTCAGGGAATCAAAATGTTTTCCCAACGAAAGACTGCATCTAGGCCATCATCACCATCACCAACCTCCTCTCAGTCCGCCATGTCCACCGCTAGTTCCACCATATGCAGCTCTCAAGTCCAGCTCACCCTAGCATAGACTCTGAGTAGGACAAGAAAGTACTCATCCTCTCATCCGCGTACACTGGCTTTGAACGCCTACATTGCCAAACTGATCTCATTAGAGATTATGCCCTTCCGTTTGGTTGAAAGCGCAGCGTTCCGAGAGCTCATAGCCTACGCTGTCCCATGCTATGACCTACCCAGTCGGAACTTCTTTTCTAGAAAAGCAATCCCTGCCCTCCATCTGCATGTGAAAGACCGCATTGTCCATGCACTCAAACAATCAGTGAGTAGAAATGTACACCTCACAACAGATGCATGGACCAGTAGGCATGGCAAGGGCCATTACGTGTCCATCACTGATCACTGGGTGAATGTGGTGGATGCAGGGTCCACAGGGGACAGCGGCGGTGGGACAGTGCTGCCTAGCCCACAGTATAGGCAACAGTTGGCTGTAGGAGTTCGACCCTCCTCCTCCTCCTCCAGAAGAGAAAGTTCGTTGACAGAGCGCAGTCGCACGAGCACTCCATCCGCAGCTGCCTGTGTTGCACGCAAGGTGTCCCACTATCGATCAGCTAGTGGTAAGTGTCAGCAGGCTGTTTTAAAGATGATGTCTTTGGGTGACAACAGACACACCGCGGAGGTACTGGCCTACTACTTGCAGCGAGAAACTCAGTCATGACTGGGCAGTCTACATCTTGAGCCAGGCAAGGTAGTCTGTGATAACGGGCGTAATTTTGTGGCGGCCATAGCCCTGGCAAAACTCAGACACATACCTTGCCTGGCTCACACCTTGAACCTGATGGTGCTGTGCTTCATAAATTATCCGGAGTTGCCAGCCCTGTTTCATAAGATGCGAAGACTGTGTTCGCACATCCGTCGCTCGCCCGTAGACTCCAGTCGTATGCAGAGGCTGCAGCGATTGCTCCACCTCCCCAAGCACCGCCTAATCATAGACGCAGCAAGGTGGAACTCCACCATGCACATGGTTGAGAGGCTGTGCGAACAGAAGCAGGCTGTAATGCATTTGTGGAGGATACACGGGCAGGCAGTTTGAGGGCAGACATCGAGTTGTCTGGTGTGCAGTGGTCAAAGCTGAAAGACCTCTGTAAAGTACTTCAGTGTTTTGAGGAATGCACACGGCTGGTAAATGCAGACAACGCCATCATAAGCATGAGCATCCCATTTATGCGTCTGCTTTCAAACTTTGATGCACATTAAGAATCAGGCGTCTGCAGCGGAGGAGGAGGGAAGCCTTGATTACAGACAGCCATTGTCTGCTCAGGGAACTGTCCTGGACGATGTGGAGGATGAGGGGGATGATTATTTTGGGGAGGAGGATGCTTCTCAGGGGGCAAGAGAAAATGTTGGCTTGCCAAGGTCAGGTACAGGGTTTGTGCGTGACTGGAGGGATGTGGGTTTGGCAGAAAGTGCTCCTCCACTGTGCTGTAACATCTGGACGCTGTGGGTTGGACGTTGCGGATGTACGCAGCATTCAACCCGCAGCGTTTACTGACCGTGGGAACATACCCTGCTGGGACACTGGCTGCAGTCGTGGGATTCAGGGGGCTCTCACCGGTTCAGTGACACTGCTTGTAAAAATAGTAGGCAGTTGCCCGAACAGTCAAGAAGCGGTGCCGCAATCCGGTTTCCTGGTCCGCAATTTTCATCTAAATGTGCATCTGAGGAGGCAAATTCAGTTGTAATATAATGTGGTACAGAAAGCCACCGGCTTTCTGCACAGCAATAGTTACCAGCTGCCAGCCAATCACAGGCAAGCAGCTGACATCGGCACACACGTCACCAGCGTCTGACGTCATTGTCAGTCGCCGGCGAGTGCGCGCTTCAGCTGCATGGAGGGAGCTTCACCGCAGGAGCGTGGCCAGGTAAGAAGAGCTTGTTTTTTTGTTTTTTTTTAATTGAGAGCGGCGACTCGGGGGGCCCGGGGCAGACTGAGACACGGGGGCAGAGTGTGAGACACAGGGGACAGAATGCTGGACACGGGGTAGAATGCTGGACATTGGGACAGAATGCTGGACACAGGGGCAGAATGCTGGACACGGAGGGAAGACTGTGAGACACGGGGGCAGAATGCTGGACATTGGGACAGAATGCTGGACACGGGGGCAGAATGCTGGACACGGGGGTCAGAATGAGACACGGGGGCAGAATGCTGGACATTGGGACAATGCTGGACACGGGGGGCAGAATGTTGGACACGGGGGTGCAAACTGAGACACGGGGGCCGAATGCTGGACACGGTGCAGAATGCTGGACACGGGGAGCAGAATGCTGGACACGTGGGGCAGAATGCTGGACATGGAGGGCAGAATTTGGACACGGGGCAGAATGCTGGACACGGGGGACAGAATGCTGGACACAGGGGCAGAATGCTGGACATTGGGACAATGCTGGACACGTGGGGCAGAATGTTGGACACGGGGGTGCAGACTGAGACACGGGGGCCGAATGCTGGCCACGGTGCAGAATGTTGGACACAGGGAGCAGAATGCTGGACACGGGGGTAGAATGCTGGACACGGGGGGGCAGAATGCTGGACATGGGGGCAGAATTCTGGACACGGGGCTGAATGCTGGACACGGGGGACAGAATGCTGGACACAGGGGGCAGAATGCTGGACACGGTGGGGCAGAATGCTGGACATGGGGGGAAGAATGCTGGACATGGGGGCAGAATGCTGGACATGGGGGGCAGAATTCTGGACACGGGGCAGAATGCTGGACACAGGGGACAATGCTGGACATGGGGGCAGAATGCTGGACATGGGGGGGCAGAATGCTGGACACGAGGGACAGAATGCTGGACAAGGGGGCAGAATGCTGGACACGGGGGGCAGACTGTGAGACACGGGGGGCAGAATTCTGGACACGGGGAGAAGAATGCTGGACACGGGGAGCAGAATGCTGGACATGGGGGGCAGAATGCTGGATATGGGGGGCAGACTGTGAGACACGGGGGCAGAATGCTGGACACAGGGTGCAGAATGCTGTACACCGGGGGCAGAATGCTGGACACGGGGGCATAATGCGAGACACAGGGGCAGAATGCTGGACACGGGGTGCAGAATGCTGGACACAGGGAGCAAAATGCTGGACATGGGGGGCACAATGCTGCACACAGGGGGGCAGAATGCTGGACACGGGGGGCAGAATGCTGGACACTGGGGGCAGAATGCTGGACACGGGGGGCAGAATGCTGGACACAGGGAGCAGAATGCTGGACATGGGGGGAAGAATGCTGGACACGGGGGGCACAATGCTGCACACAGGGGGGGCAGAATGCTGGACACGGGGGGCAGAATGCTGGACACTGGGGGCAGAATGCTAGGACACGGGGGCAGAATGCTGGACATGGGGAGCAGAATGCTGGACACAGGGGCAGAATGCTGGACACAGGGCAGAATGCTGGACATGGGGCAGAATGCTGGACACGGGGGCAGAATGCGAGACACAGGGGGCAGAATTCTGAACACGGGGCAGAATCCTGGACACGGGGGCAGAATGCTGGACATGTGTCAGAATGCGAGACACAGGAGGCAGAATGGAGACACAGGGGGCATGACTGGAGACACTGGGGGCATGACTGGAGACACTGGGGGCATGACTGGAGACACTGGGGGCAGGATTTGAGACACTGAGGGCAGGATTGGAGACAGATGGGGCAGGATCATGAGGCAGGATGGATATGATGGAGACAGATGGGGCAGGACGGGGAGATCATATGGGGCAGAATGGATATTCATGAGGGCAGGATGGGAGAACATATGGCTGGAGTCAGGAATGAGACACACCGGGGCCAGGATGGGGGATATTATTACCATAGGGGCTAATTAAGGGATATTATTACTGCAGTGATGTATTTATTTTATTTTTTGAGGATACTGTTTGAAATAGGGGAGGCGGTCCTGTTACTGTTTAGAGTGACACTATGTCGCCTTTTTTTCTTCATGTGGTGTAATGTAGAAGTTGGGAAAAATTAAGTAATGTGTTCTGCAAGCGGAGATAACTGTTATTTCCTGCAGACGAGTTCTGGCTAGTGTTGAGCGATACGATAATGTAAATATCGGCTATCGGCCGATATTAGCTCTATCGGCCTTTCGATAATTCGTTTCGATATTTTCGTCTTATCGAATACCGGAATCGGATTTGTCACTGTCACTGTCTGTGTCCGTCGGTCGGGTCTATCACTGTCAGTGTCCGTCGGTCGGGTCTGTCAGGAGTCAGCGGCACTTACCTGGCAGAAGATCTCCGGCGGTCACGTCCTGGACTGCTTCATGGCCGCCATCCTCTTCTCCCCGGCGGTCACATGCAGTTTCTCGCGATAACTGCAGTGACTGCTGGGTAATCCCGGCCGTAAAGCAGTCAGTCCGATGACGTCACCGCCGGGGAAGCAGGTAATCAGCTGTGCTGCGTCGCGATGCCTGTCATTGCGATGTAGCAGAGCTGGATCGTCGTGGGACTGTCGTTATGGACTGCGTCGGACAGGTGGTATACTGTTGGTTTGTTTTTTTTCTTTTTTTACAGGAGATCGATGGCGTCGCAGGAATGAGAGTACAATAAAAGAAATGAAAACTGTGTTGTCTCTTTTATTTCATTAAAATACTTTTTTCTTGCTTTGTCTTTTTTTTATGCATTTAATAACTTTGGGATTAATAATGGATCGGTGTAATTGACGCCTCTCCATTATTAACCGGGCTTATTGTCACCGTGCAATCAACAGTGACATTAACCCCTTATTACCCCGCTTGCCACCGCTACAGGGCAAGTGGGAAGAGCCGGGTAAAGTGCCACAATTGGCACATCTTTTGATGCGCCAAATGTGGGGCTGCTGTAGCCTGGTATCAGGCTGTTGAGGGCCAAAATCCATGGGCCTTGACAGTCTTTTAATACCAGGCCGCAGCAGTCTGCATTTTACTTGGCTGGTTAACAAAAATAGGGGGACCCCTACACCGTTTTTTTTTTCGAGGGGATCCCCTATTTTTGTTAACCAGCCAAGCTAAGCAGACTGCTGTGGCCTGGTATTATCAGGCTTGCAAAGTCCATGGATATTGGATCCTTACCAGCCTGAAAAACCAGGCCTCAGTGGTCTGCTTCATCTGGCTGGTTAACAAAAATAGGGGGGACCCCACGCCAATTTTTTTCGAGGGGATCCCCTATTTTTGTTAATCAGCCAAGATATGCAGACTGCTGTTGCCTGGTATTATCAGGCTTGCAAGGTCCATGGATATTGGATCCTTACCAGCCTGAAAAACCAGGCCTCAGCGGTCTGCTTCATCTGGCTGGTTAACAAAAATAGGGGGGACCCCACGCCATTTTTTTTCGAGGGGATCCCCTATTTTTGTTAACCAGTTCCCTCTGACGTCACTGATTGTGTCCCTGGCTGACCTGAAGTGAAAGTGGAAAGCAATCAATTAAGCTTTCCACTTCCCCTCCTGTCAGCCAGGAGAGGAACTCATTCATTTGGGGGTTTACTGTGAGGCTGCAGCATTAGCTGCGGTCCCTGCAGTAAACATTAACCCTTTCTGATGGATTACACTGTGGGACCTGACTATACATCGGATTGGTAAGAATAATTTTGCTTTATTATTTTATTTTTATTACAGGAAATGGTTTTAGCAGGTAAATAAAATATGGTCAAAAACTGTGGATTATTTCATTAAACTTCTTTTTATTAAAGTGTGTGTGTTTGATTTTTCTTTCATACAATAGGATTAATAATTGATAGTTGTCTGATTGACAGCTCTCAATTATTAACCTGGCTTAAAGTGACCTTTCAATTGCAAGGTCATTTTAACCCCTTATTAACCCATTCGTCACCGCTACAGGGCAATGGGAATAGACGGGCAAAGTGCCAGAAAGGGCAAATCTAATTAGAGATTTGCCCTTTCTGGGGTGTCTGGGGGCAGATGTTAGTAGCCGGGGGGGGGGCCAAAAATAATGGTCCCTCTCTGGGCTATTAATATCTGCCCCCACTCACTGGCTTTGTCTGTCTGGTTGCGAAAATAGGGCGGGAGCCCACGCATTTTTTTTCAGCAATTTTACACCTCATATATATATATACATGTCATTGAATTTGTGACACATATATATATATTTATATTTATAGTTCATACACTTCTACATAGTATAATAGCCGCTAATTCAATTGCCGGCTTTTGTGAAAATGCAGAACCCGACATGAAATGACACTTGGTTTACATAGAGTTAACCATGTCTTTTCATGTAGTTTGATATCTGATTTGCACAAACAATTACATGAGTGTAAGTGTGCAAAATTTCACACCTGTAGGGGTTAATTAAAGGTGTAAATTCGTAGCAAAAAAGTCAGTTTTTTTTACAACGAATTTACACCTTTAATTAACCCCTACAGGTGTGAAATTTTGCACACATAGACTGATGTAATTGTTTGTGCAAATCAGATTGCAAACGACATGAAAAGACATGGTTAACCCTATGTACACCAAGTGTCATTTCATGTCGGGTGCTTCTGTCTTTTCACAGAAGCCGGCTTTACCCGGCAATTGAATCAGAGGATATTTTACTATGTAGAAGTGTATAAACTATACATATATGTATATATATATGTCACAATGACATGTATATATATATATATATATATATGTATTCTATGTGTGTATATTTAGTGTTTACAAGGAAATAAAGGTTTTTTTTTAGTTGCGATATTTTGTTCCCATAGACTTACATTGGACTTCCGGTATCGAAATCGGATATCGACGATATTTAGTGCTATCGGCGATACAATTTCGATACGATATTTTAGATATCGAGCACTATCGCTCAACACTAGTCCTGGCTGAAAGAAGTGATGGCGGTCTGTGCTGGATGAAAGATGAAAAACAAAGATGAAGGACTTCACCTAGAGATGTCACTGGTGAGTCAGTGTGTTACCTGTACACTCACACTATATACTGTATACTATATACAGAGCTTCTGTGTACAATGTCACCAGTGATCTCTGTATTACCTATACATTATATACAGAGCTCCTGTGTATAATATCACCAGTGATCACTGTATTAACTATACATTATATACAGAGCTCCTGTGTATAATGTCACCAGTGATCACTATTACCTGCACACACACACTGCATACTAAGTACAGATCTCCTGTGTATAATGGCACTTATGGTGATAGTATTGTGTTTTTTTCTATTACTGATCAGTATTATAGTATTCAGTCACTATGTGTGGTAATATGTGGTCTGGACATGGTGTTGCGGTATTTGTCCCTTGTATGTGCTATTTGGTCACTTTGTGGTGGTAATATGTGATCTGGTCATGGTGCGGTGGTATTTGTTCCTTGTATATGATATTATTCGGTCACTGTGGTGGTAATATCTGGTCTGGACATGGTGTGGTGGTATTTGTTCCTTGTATGTGATATTATTGGTCATTTTAAAAATTGAAAAATAAAAATATACCTAAACTGTATTGGATATTTTAACAAATATTTAATAGGTTACAGTAAAGTAGGGCCCGGCCAAAAGTGTCTACCATGTTATGGTGGCAGCTTAAAAAATCTTTTGGCGAAAACAAGAGCTGCTGGATATATGTGTGATCTGGTGATGGGAAATGTTAACGTGTGATAGGGCAGAAGTGGAGTTTTTCCAAGAGAGAGCGGTGGGACTGTGGACAGTTTGAGGGGTGGAGGCAGGGCTGGGGTGGAGCCTGGGCGGAGTCTCAAGGGTGCCCGAAAATTTTGCCAGTATGGGGCCCCGAAATTTCTAGTGGCAGCCCTGCCTGGAACATTGGCCCACATGTGTGATTATGTCTTGCGGATCCTAAAAAGGGACCCCCGCATTGCCAAAATTATGAAGGATGATGACTAATGGTTGGCTAGCATCCTCGATCCATGCTATAAAGGCAAATTACAGAACATCATGCCACAGGAGAACCTAGAGCTAATATTGGCGAACAAACAAGCAACTCTGGTAAACCGTTTGTTAGAGGCATTCCCAGCACACAGCAGCGGTGCAGGTTCTACCACGAGCCATACTGGGCAACATGGAAGAGGTGTTCGTGGTGCACACAGCCGAAGTGGCGTTGGAGACGGGTTTCATGACCATGTTGTGGACTGATTTCTCGAGTACCGCTCACACGACTGGTAATACTGAATGATTGCAACCAGGGCCGGACTGGCCATTTGGCAATTCTGGCAAATTCCAGAAGGGCCTGTCTGGTCATGGGCCGCTTTGTCTGCTATGTTGTTAACAGAATTGGTGTTCTCAAGACACCAATACTGTTAAGAGTTGTTACAGAGGTATCATTAGAAATATTGGTCTTGTAGTAAATCATGCTTTCCTCCATCCAGGGTAATATTAGTAATATATCCCATCTAATGCTTGTGGATGGGGACAGCATGGGCCTGTGTGATTTCAAATGCCAGGGCTGAATTTTAGTGCCAGTCGGTACCTGATTGCAACAGACAGGAGACAGCAGCTGTCAACTATGGTTCAAAATTACCTCTCCTCCCCTATCGATGTTTCCCCTCACAGTTCATTCCCCTTTGACTACTGGGCCTGTAATCTGGACACCTGGCCTGAATTGGCACAATATGCCTGACAGGAGCTCGCTTGCCCTGCTGGTAGTGTGCTATCAGAAAGAGTCTTCAGTGCTGCTGGATCAATCCTGACAGAAAGAAGGACCCGGCTGTCGACCCAAAATGTAGGTGATCTCACCTTCATTAAAATGAACCATGCCTGGGTTTCAAAGGATTTTGTACCACCTTCCCCTGATGACACATAGGTTGCCAGCAAAATGCCTCGCTTTATTCTCCTCTTCCTCTGACTTCTCCAATTCCTCCATTTGCAGCTGCTGAACGTCCAGTCTACACCTCAACATATGCCAATTTTTCCACCTCCCTAACTGGGCTGTATCCCCTCCAGGGCCGGCGTCAGCACCTGGCGCACCCAGGCAAGTGCCGGGGCCCTGAGCAGGTGGGGGGGCCCACTCGCCATCAGAGACACCGGCGTACTATGAGGGGCCCTGTGCCTGTGCCGGCGCCCACGAGTGGGCCCCCCCTGCTTGCTCAGGGCCCCAGCACTTGCAATACTTACCTCTCCCTGCTCCACCGCTGTGACGTCTTCCGCATTTCCTGACAGTGATATTCAGGTCAGAGAGTGCGATGACGTCACGTCTGTGCACCCTCTGCCTGAAACGGTCACAGTGCAGAGAGCTGGAAGATGGCGACGCTCAGGAGTCCAGAGTAGAGCAGTGCCCAGCGAGGAGAGGTATTTCATTTTTTTTAATGTTTGGAGCAATATATGGTGAGCATTATACACTGGAGAATTATATATGGGGCCCATCATACACTTGAGCATCATAGATAGGGCCCATTATACAATGGAACATTATATATGGGGCCCATCATACAGTGGAGCATTATATATGGGGCCCATCATACACTGGAGCATCATATACTGGCCCATTATATATGGCGCATCATATGGGGCACATTATATATGGAGCATCACATGGAGCCCATTATATATGGAGCATTATATATGAGGCCCATTATATTTGGAGCATTATATGGGGCTCATCATACACTGGAGCATCATATATGGGGCCCATCATATACTAGAGCATCATATGGGGTTCATTATTTATGGGGCATCGCATGGAGCCCATTATATATGGAGCATTATATATGGGGACCATTATATTTGGAGCATTATATGGGGCTCATCATACACTGGAGCATCATATATGGGGCCCATCATATACTAGAGCATCATATGGGGTTCATTATTTATGGGGCATCACATGGAGCCCATTATATATGGAGCATTATATATGGGGACCATTATATTTGGAGCATTATATGGGGCTCATCATACACTTGGGCATCATATATGGGGCCCATCATATACTAGAGCATCATATGGGGTTCATTATTTATGGGGCATCGCATGGAGCCCATTATATATGGAGCATTATATATGGGGACCATTATATTTGGAGCATTATTGTCACGCGGTCTTATGATATGTGTACGATGTCAGTAAACTATTCTTAAAAGAACAACACTCTATACAACATATAGATTAGCAACATCAGCATGTAAATATAGAATAGATTTACCTGACACGATATCCGTTGAACTCAGGGTTAATCTTGAGGACTTGATACACTGTCACAGGAAAGAGGAGGACCGGGGGTCTAACCTGACCCTAAACTGGGGTCCTAACTAATCCCTCACCTTGGAGGTACTGATAATGGTTCAGAGGTCCAAGTCTCCAGCCTAACCCTGTCTCCTATCAGTCCCTGAACCCTGTAATCAGTCCTAAGAAGGATTCTGATTACCACCAAAGGGATATGGGCTGATCTCTGCTAAATACACAGATAAGACATATAAGACAGACTGGAGAAAACACAGACTTGCATACACACTCAAACACAGAAGGAACATAAATGATCTGGGATATTAAACTCTAAGCAAGGTGAGCTTAAAACAACTAATGAGCTCTTTAACTTAAGTCTATACAGATACAATCCTATCTGTGGTCTGCATGAAGAATTTCACTGGCAACTCCCAACACAGACAACCAGAGATTTAAAGGAAACCAATCAACAAATAATTAATTGCAGCCGGAAGAAACTGCACCCAGTCCCAGAACTGAGCACAGACAGAATTAACTCCCTAACTGCCAAACACAAAGAAACAGCAACTCAGCTGTGAGAAGTCAGAATGTGCAACCGCGACGATCTTCGTGGCGATGCACACATGACAGTACCCCCCCTTCTACGAGGGGCCTCCGGACCCTCAGGGCCAGGTTTGCCCGGGTGAGTTCTGTGGAAGGTCCGCACCAAACGATCTGCGTTAATGTCAGACGCAGGAACCCACGTCCTCTCCTCTGGACCATACCCCTTCCAATGCACCAAGTACTGAAGGGACCGGCGATTCAGACGTGAGTCAATGATCTTTGACACTTGAAACTCCAAGTTACCATTGACCACCACTGGAGGAGGAGGTAGAGGTGATGGTATGACTGGTGCCACGTACCTCTTAGTAATGACTTGTGGAACACATTATGAATTTTAAACGTAGGAGGGAGGTCCAGACGAAATGCCACAGGATTAATTATGGAACTGATCCTGTACGGCCCGATGAATCTGGGGCCCAGCTTCCAGGAGGGAACTTTAAGTTTTATATTCCTGGTAGACAACCATACCAGATCGTTCACATTAAGATCTGGACCTGAAACTCTCCTCCTATCAGCCATACGTTTATAACGGTTCCCCATAGCACTCAGATTATTCAATACACCTCTCCACACTGAAGCAAGTGACGACGAGAAACGCTCCTCCTCAGGAACCCCAGAAGGGCCCCCCCCATTGAATGTACAAAACTGGGGATGAAAACCATATGCCCCAAAAAACGGGGACTTACCAGTGGACTCGCTCCGCCTGTTGTTAAGAGCGAACTCTGCCAGAGGCAAGAAAGAAGACCAGTCCTCCTGGTTCTCTGAGACAAAACACCGAAGATAAGTCTCTAGGCTTTGATTCAGACGCTCTGTCTGACCATTGGTCTGCGGATGAAAAGCCGAGGAAAATGACAATTGCATCCCCCGACGTAAACAAAATGCCCTCCAAAACTTGGACACAAACTGAGACCCCCTATCTGACACCACATCAGAAGGCAACCCATGAAGTCTCACAATCTCCCCAATGAACACCTGCGCCAGAGTTTTAGCATTAGGGAGGGCAGGAAGAGCAATGAAATGTGCCATCTTACTGAACCTGTCAACAACCACCAGTATGACAGTCTTCCTGACGACTGAGGAAGGTCCGTGATGAAGTCCATAGACAAATGAGTCCATGGACGCTCCGGAAGTTTCAAGGGTAAGAGGGTCCCAGACGGACGGGTATGAGGGGTCTTAGAGCGAGCACAAACCCCACAGGACGCGACAAAAGTTAAAACATCTTTATTAACGTTAGGCCACCAAAACCGGCGAGAAAGGAGATCTAAAGTAGCCTTACTCCCTGGATGTCCTGCTAAAGCAGAATTATGATGTGCCTCAATAACCTTTTGTCTCAACTGATTTGGGACAAACAGTCTCCCTGGAGGTCCTGCAGGGGCGTCCCCCTGAGCCTCTAACACCTCCTCCTCAAGCTCAGAACATACAGCCGACACTACCACCCCCTCCTGAAGGATAGGAATCGGGTCATCCATTTTCCCGGCCCCTGGGAAACTGCGAGACAAGGCATCCGCCTTAACATTCTTAGATCCAGGGCGATAAGTGACAACAAAATTAAACCTGGTAAAAAACAACGACCATCGAGCTTGTCTGGAATTCAGACGCTTAGCAGATTCCAAATACAGCAGGTTCTTGTGATCAGTAATGACGGTGACCGGGTGGACTGCCCCCTCCAAAAAGTGACGCCATTCTTCAAAAGCCAACTTAATGGCCAAAAGTTCCCTATTGCCGATATCATAATTCCTTTCGGCGGACGACAATTTTTTAGAAAAGAAAGCGCACGGATGCCATTTACCAGGGGACGGACCCTGGGACAATATTGCACCCACCCCTACGTCAGACGCGTCCACCTCCACAACGAACGGCTGTGATGCATCTGGTTGGATGAGAACGGGTGCCGAAGCAAAACATTTTTTCAAAGAGGAAAAAGCTTGGCAAGCTTTGTCCGACCATTTAGAAAAATCCGTCCCTTTTCTTGTCATGTCAGTGAGAGGTTTGACAACAGATGAGAAATTACAAATAAATTTCCGGTAGTAGTTAGCAAACCCCAGAAAACGCTGCAGAGCCTTAAGATCCTCTGGCTGATCCCATTCAAGCACTGCTCTCACCTTTTCAGGGTCCATACGGAAACCGGAGGCTGACACCAAGAAACCCAAAAACTGAAGTTCCTGTACGGCGAATACACACTTTTCCAGTTTGGCGTATAGTTTATTGTCTCGCAAGATCTGCAACACCTGTCTCACATGCTCCTGGTGAGACACAAGATCTGGTGAGTAAATTAAAATGTCATCCAAATATACGACCACAAACAGCCCCACCAGATGACGAAAAATGTCATTAACAAAATGTTGGAATACTGCTGGTGCAGTAGTCAGACCAAAAGGCATGACAAGGTTCTCATAATGTCCCTCCGGCGTGTTAAACGCCGTTTTCCACTCATCCCCCTCTTTTATCCTAATCAGATTATACGCCCCCCTGAGATCCAATTTAGAGAACCATTTGGCGCCAACAATTTGATTGAAGAGATCAGGAATCAGAGGGAGTGGATACGGATCTCGAACAGTAATCCGATTAAGTTCGCGGAAATCCAAGCAAGGGCGTAGGCCTCCATCTTTTTTCTTCACAAAGAAGAACCCCGCGGCCACTGGGGAAGATGAAGGTCTAATATGCCCTTTGGCCAGACTTTCCGAAATATAATCTTTCATAGCCTGCCTCTCAGGACCAGAAAGGTTATATAACCTAGCTTTAGGTAACTTAGCATCAGGAAGTAAATTAATAGAGCAGTCATACACGCGATGAGGAGGCAACTCCTGACACACCTCCTCAGAGAACACATCCCCAAAGTCCTCCAAAAAAGGAGGCAAAGTACTAGGCACGACCGCACTGATGACTGTGTTCATGCAGTTACTTTTGCAAAACTCCCCCCATTGGCTTATATCTCTGGACTGCCAATTAATCACAGGGTTATGTTTAACCAACCAAGGAAGTCCCAACACAATAGGAGTAGGTAGACCCTCCAACACATAACAAGATAATAGTTCCCTATGTATTGCCCCTACCCGAAGGTCAATGTTATGAACCTCATGAACAAAGCTACCTTGGCCGAGAGGCCTGGCGTCAATGGAGAATATAGGGATCGGTTTGACCAATACACTCAGATGCATACCTTGAGCCTGAGCAAACTGAGCGTCAACCAGATTAGCCCCGGACCCACTATCAAGAAGAACAGAAAATCTCTCCACTCTCGTACCAACCACCACCTCCACTGGTACAAGGAACTGAGAAGAACTAGCGGACGAAATACATACTCCCAGGTTGTCGTCCACCACACAACCTGGGATTAACAGTTTTCCGGCGACTTTTTGCTCAACAAGGCACGGGATGGACATCCCCCAACAAAATGTCCCTCTTTCCCGCAGAAGAAACACCTTCTAGTCCTGCGGCGTACCGCCAATCCCCTCCTACGAAATGATGTCCCTCCCAACTGCATAGGCTCCTCCGAACAGACAAGGGGAACCTCAACATAAGGGACTTTAGTAGTAGGTGGAGTAACAACAGGGGGCGGAGTTACCTCGCACCTCTCCCGGAGCCGTCTATCAGTACGGATAGCTAGGGCCATAGCAGCCTCCAGTGATGGAGGAGAATCATACTGAGCCAAAACGTCCTTTAATTTGTCAGAAAGCCCATGACAAAACTGGCTCCTAAGAGCTGGGTCATTCCACTGAGTATCTGTGGCCCATCTACGGAACTCAGAAGCAAATTCCTCCGCCGGACGATCTCCCTGCTGTATCTTACGTAATTTTGTCTCAGCAAGAGAGACCCGATCTGGGTCATCATATACCAAACCCAGGGCAGTAAAAAATCGATCTACTGACTGTAGAGCCGGGGATCCCGGAGGAAGGGAGAAGGCCCAGGATTGAGGGTCCCCTTGTAGGAGCGAGATAACAATTCCCACTCTCTGCTCTTCACTCCCTGATGATCGAGGCCGAAGCCGAAAATACAATTTACATGCTTCCCTGAAGGTAAAAAATTTGTCTCGCCCACCAGTGAACCTGTCCGGGAGAGCTACTTTAGGTTCAAATCTGGTTTGCTCCGAGGGAGACAAAACTTTGGACTTAATGTCCGTCAGCTCCATGGATAATCCCTGCAACTGCAGAGCCAGCGGGGCTACTGGATCCATGGCAACTGGGAATAATTTTATGAGCCAGTGAAAATGTCACGCGGTCTTATGATATGTGTACGATGTCAGTAAACTATTCTTAAAAGAACAACACTCTATACAACATATAGATTAGCAACATCAGCATGTAAATATAGAATAGATTTACCTGACACGATATCCGTTGAACTCAGGGTTAATCTTGAGGACTTGATACACTGTCACAGGAAAGAGGAGGACCGGGGGTCTAACCTGACCCTAAACTGGGGTCCTAACTAATCCCTCACCTTGGAGGTACTGATAATGGTTCAGAGGTCCAAGTCTCCAGCCTAACCCTGTCTCCTATCAGTCCCTGAACCCTGTAATCAGTCCTAAGAAGGATTCTGATTACCACCAAAGGGATATGGGCTGATCTCTGCTAAATACACAGATAAGACATATAAGACAGACTGGAGAAAACACAGACTTGCATACACACTCAAACACAGAAGGAACATAAATGATCTGGGATATTAAACTCTAAGCAAGGTGAGCTTAAAACAACTAATGAGCTCTTTAACTTAAGTCTATACAGATACAATCCTATCTGTGGTCTGCATGAAGAATTTCACTGGCAACTCCCAACACAGACAACCAGAGATTTAAAGGAAACCAATCAACAAATAATTAATTGCAGCCGGAAGAAACTGCACCCAGTCCCAGAACTGAGCACAGACAGAATTAACTCCCTAACTGCCAAACACAAAGAAACAGCAACTCAGCTGTGAGAAGTCAGAATGTGCAACCGCGACGATCTTCGTGGCGATGCACACATGACAATTATATGGGGCTCATCATACACTGGAGCATCATATATGGGGCCCATCATATACTAGAGCATCATATGGGGTTCATTATTTATGGGGCATCACATGGAGCCCATTATATATGGAGCATTATATAAGGGGACCATTATATTTGGAGCATTATATGGGGCTCATCATACATTTGGGCATCATATATGGGGCCCATCATATACTAGAGCATCATATGGGGTTCATTATTTATGGGGCATCACATGGAGCCCATTATATATGGAGCATTATATATGGGGACCATTATATTTGGAGCATATATAGGGCTCATCATACACTGGAGCATCATATATGGGGCCCATCATATACTAGAGCATCATATGGGGTTCATTTTTTATGGGGCATCATATAGGGCCCTTTATATATGGAGCATCATATGGAGCACATATGGGCCTATTCTGTATTGAGCATTATATGGAGCCCATTCTGTATGGAGCAATATATGGGGCCCATCATATACTGTATGGAGCTTTATATGTGACTCATTATACTGTATGGAGCAATATGTTGGGCTCATTATACTCTATGGGGACTGTCCTATACTGTATGGCACATTATATGGGGACCATCATATACTGGAGCATTATGTTGAGCTCATCATATACTGTATGGAACATTATATGAGACCAATTATGTATGGAGCAATATATGGGGCTCATTATTATGTATGGAGCAATATATGTGGCTCATTATACTGTATGAAGCATTATATTGGGCCCATTATTCTGTATGAAGCATCATATATGGGACTCATTATTCTGTATGAAGCAATATATGGGGTTCATTATTCTGTATAGAGCAATATATGGGGCTCATTATTCTGTAGGGCGCACTATGTGGTGCCCATAATACTGCTATGGAGGACTATACTGTCCGGTTTTTGAGCTATTGTATAATTTACAATAGATATCACTCATGTAATGTAAGAATTGAAGTATTTGTCATTGTACTATACCTATATTTCTCTGCCGTATCGGAGCATCATGAATTGTGGTATGTGTTACCACGAAAATCTGGAGCCAGCCCTTCCCACCCCCACAACTTTAGCCAAATAACGCCCAGTTTTCAATGATTTACTATTATTATAAAGTAAATTAAGGTTGACAAGCTTAAGTAATAAGAATTGATGTCGTTGGCATTGAAATGGGCACTGTAGGTGTGTTTACTGTCCTCCACTCACTGCCGACTTTTATTCCCCATTGACTTGCATTGGGATCGGGTCGGGTTTTGGTCGGAACTCCGACTTTTGCTGATAGTCGGCCGATTTCGTTCGACTAGACTTTTGATAAAGTCGGGTGGTCCGAAACCCAACTCGACGCTCCCGGAGGCAAAGTCGCTCATCTCTAGTGATAGCATTGCACCCCTGCGCCTGGATGCCAATGTCTTGGAGGTTATAGGCCAGATCATCTGACTAGATCACGTTATTCCACATGCTAGCTGTGTCCGCTACATGGTTTGTGGAAGAAGGTGCTCTGGTCAGATCAGACTAAACTTTTTTGGCCTATGTTGGTGGAAAGCTAACACTGCACATCTCCCTGAAAACATCATGGCCACCATCAAACATAGTGGTAACAGCCTCATGCTGTTAGGAGGCTTTTCTTCAGCAGGTACACGGAAGTTGGTCAGAGTTGATGAAAAGTTGGAAGCAGCTAAATACAAGGCTATCCTTGAGAAAAACCTGTTAGACGCTGCAAAAGACTTGAAACTGGAGTTTATGTTCACTTTCCAGCAGTACGACACTCAGCATGCTTCCAGACCTACAATGAGAACACAGCATTTACTCTTAGGCTATGTGCACACGTTGCGGAATTGCCATGGAAATTTCCGCACCTCCCTGCTGTGGGAAATACACATATTATAGGTATGCGTATTCCCGCTAAACACTAGCGTTTTGCAAGCGTAATTAGCTTGCAGAATGCTAGCGTTTTACAAGCGATCTGACAGGTTGGTCACACGAGTCAAACAAGTGTTTGACTCGTGTGACCAACTTTTTACTATTGATGCCGCCTATGTCGCATCAATAGTAAAAAGATCTAATGTAAAAATTTAAAAAAAAAATAAAAAATAATGATATTCTCACCTTCCGGCATCCCACGCAGCTTTCCCGCCTCTCAGCGACGCTCCCGGCAAGTTCCGTTCCCAGGAGTCCTTTGCGACAATCACCCCGATGACGTAGCATCTCGCGAGACCGCTACGTCATCGGGTGATTCTCACAATGCATTACTGGGAACGGGATTGGCAGGAGCATCGCTGAGAGGCGGGAAAGCTGCAGGGGCCGCCGGAAGGTGAGAATATCATTATTTTTTATTTTAATTATTGTTTTTACATGGATATGGTACCCAGGGCTTGGAGGAGAGTCCCCTCACCTCCAGACCCCAGGTACCATCCGCACATGAACCGCTTACTTTCCGCATGGTGGGCACAGCCACATGCGGAAAGTAATTGGTTCAATGCATTCCTATGGCGGCGGAATCGCCGCGGTTCCGCAAAAAAGAATGAGCATGCTGCGGATTCTCCCAGCGATGCGATTCCGCCGCGGAAAAACCAGCAGCATGTGCACAGCATTGCGGAATCTCATAGGCCATAATGTGTTGTATTGTCTAAGCGGTTTTGACGAAAAACCGCTGCAAAACCGCTAAGAAACTGCAACGTGTGCACATAGCCTTAATTATGCCAAACATATTTTCCAGTAACAACAGCGGGCACTAGAAAAAGCCTAAACACAGAGTATATTTGAACCTTTATTCAATCTTTACTAATATTAAAATACAATAAATTCACAAAAATAAAAATAAAACATAGTGCTCTATGAAAATGTGGGAATCTATGGTTGTTTCTTATCAGTAAACCCCAAAAGATTAACAATTTATATGAAGCAGTATGTGTATATATATATATATACACTGCTCAAAAAAATAAAGGGAACACTCAAATAACACATCCTAGATCTAAATGAATATGTTCTGTACAAAGTTGAATGTGCTGTCAACATAATCACACAAAAATCATCAATGGAAATCAAATGAAGCTTCCTATTCTACCACAAGATCCTATAGTTGTCTAATGATATCTATGGTGAGGAGAGAGAGGAGGTGGGAGGTGGGAGGTGGGAGGTGCAGAGCATGGCCTCATTCAGATGTCTCTTTTTTTCTTGCACATAAAAACAGAGTTTCATCAGCATGTCATTAGAGTTTCAATAGAGTTTGGTCAGAGTTTCATCAGTTTTTCTCTGATGGGGAAATTAAAAGATGTTTCTCCATCTTCTTTCCATCAGTCCATGAAAAATGGACTGATTGCTCTCAGTGGGAAAAACAAAATGATAATCTTGTAGTTATTTATTGCACCTTTTAATGGCTAACAAAAATAAAATAAGATGTTAAAAAGCAAATAAGCAAGTAACATCACTTATTTTATTTTATTTAGCCATTAAAAGGTGAAATAAATAATTACAAGATTATATTGTTTCTCCCACTGAGAGCAATCAATCTTTTTTCACTTGGTTAACACGGGACCAAAGCCTTTTTATTTTATTTTTTTTAATGGACAGCACATGAATGACATCTGAGTGATGTCTGATTTTTTTCCACTGTCCCATGTAATGCAGATTTTGATCCTACGCTTGGATCAAGTGACTGCGATTTTGCATGGACCACTCTGTCCGAGGAAAAAATCAGACATCTGAACCACTCTATAGATTTTCATAGGTTCGAGTGCTATCTGTGAAAAATACACCACTTGTGCAAGGAAAAACTGAGGACTGAATGAGGCCTAAGGGAGATACACACAGAGCATGCTGCAGCTTTCCAGTGAGGATTTTATTTCATTCCAGAGCTGGATTCACATCTACATTGCTCAGTACTGCAGCTTCTAAACAGAGGGGATTGAGAACAGGAATCGCTC
>JARQOD010000002.1:135657359-135708311 GCA_033576555.1 Oophaga sylvatica | reverse complement strand
CTCAGGCAGAGGGCACACAGACGTGACGTCATCGTGCCCTCTGACCTGAAATGTCACAGTCAGGAGATGCGGAAGACAAAGCATCGCAGGAACAGGGAGAGGTAAATATTGCAAGTGTCGGGGCCCAGAGCAAGCGGCGAGGGGGTCCACTCACGGGCACTGGCACAGGCACCGGGCCCCCAAAGCGCGCCCGAGTCCCCGACAGCGAGTGGGCCCCCATCTGCTCAGGGCCCCGGCACTTGCCTGTGTACGCTGGATGCTGACGCCGGCCCTGCTGCCCAATATGGTCACTTGAGCAGACCCACTGTTGGAGGCTGGTCCCAACGTGTCTGCTCAACATGGCCATATTGGGAGTTTGACCAAATGGGTTATTCCCTAACCCAGGAGTTACTGCAGCCATACCCTCCACCCCACTATTATGGTCAGACACAGGATCACACCTTGGCCCAGAATCCTGCCTGCCCATCTACCATACCCCAGGTTGACAGTCAGGTTGGGCAAGCATCCATGCCTAGTTTGGCACATGGTGAACTCCGGCCATCACCACCACCCCCAACTTACCACAACCTGTAATTGTGTTTTGTGGCTGTCCTGTATTTTTTATTTTTTTATATTCTTGTTTATATATTTTTGATTTTTATTTTCTTTTGGCCTTAAATATTTCCATTGTCCTTTAAAAATGTATTATTGGCCCTGGTTAGTAGGGCTTAATTGCCATATGATGTAAATATGGTGTACAGATTGTTTCAAAAAACAAGTTTTTAAGTTAAACAATTTAAAACAACATGAGTTTGATGTATTGTTACATTATGTTTTTGATCAAAGTATATCCAATGGTTTATCAGAAAAAATTACACACTTCAAACAGTAACATAGCTATATTTCATTGGTAACAAATGGAACAACAACTACATAGATACAGCATTCTGTTGCCAGGGAGTAAATCCCTCAGGTGAAACAAAATATTTGGTTAATACAGCACGCTCTTTAAGCCCAGAGGGCTGACGACGTTACTGAAGGACATGTGTAGTAGTAGTCATCTCAGTATTTGCATACTCTACTTCATCAGTACCATTGGATGGACACTCATGGTATCTGGTGAAATTATGAAGCACAACACACGCTTTTATCACAGCATTCACATTGCCTTCACCAAGTTGAATTGTGGACTGCAGGACCCGCCATTTGGCACACTCAACCAGACATTGGGCACGGGAAAGACGAAAATTAAATATAGTGTGCCGGTGGTTCAGGCCTCTCCGTGGATAGGGCCTCATGAGGTTGCATGATAACTGAAAAGCCTCGTCTGCAACCATAACATAGGGCAATGCTTCAATATTAGTCCCTGGTAGGTTACATGGGGTGGGAGGTTCAACTCATTATTGCGCAGTCGCCGACCCACAATGGAAGAATTGAAGACTCTGGAGTCTCCAGTTCTTCCATAGGCCCCAATATCCACAATTATAAACCTGTAGCTACTATCGACCAGGGCCAACAGAACTACAGAAAAATATTGTTTATAATTGTAATATTGGGACCCTGAGTTCGGCGGCTTATGCTCACGGATGTGCTTCCCATCCAGGCCTCCAATACAGTGTGGAAACTGGCACGTCTCCTGAAATCCACGTGCTATACGCAACGAGTCTTCCATTTTGGGCTTAGGCATGACCACTTGATGGAGTCGGGACCAGATTTATGCGCATGTAGACTGGACAGTCCCTGAGATGGTTGACTTTCCAAGTAAAAATTCTAAATGCAGTGCTGCAAATGAGAGGCTAGTGGAAAGGAAGCTAAAAGTAAACAAAACAAAAATAATACAATTAGAAGCCATGCAACCAAATAGCAGTTTATAAATTGGTCAAAGTTATAGTCTATAACTAAGAAACCATGCATCAACAACATTAAATTACATGCAATGGGTTTGGTGTTTATTAGACAAACATATATTGTCAATTTATAAATGTGGGTTTTGACACATACCAAAATAAATTGGAAAAGTACTAAGGTATAAGGCCATGACATACACTAGTCTGTAAAATACATAATCAACATAGAGGTTTAATACATAACATAAGGAGAAGTCGCTCCTCTGCAGAAATAGATTTTCACATCCTGGTATCCTTAAAGGTGATCCCAGGGCGCACAATCTCCAACAAAATATCAAATGTGGTAAGGCTCATCCAACAATAATCAAAAAACTTATCCGGATGGGTACGCAGAGATGCGTAGAGACGGTGGAAATAGCCTTTAATAAGCCGTCGCCTCAAAAGCAGATGGACCCACATTCGTCTCCGCCTCTTTGGATACACAATCACTGGGTATGGCTCCCCAAAACGTTGGGACAAAACCCAGTTGTAAAGCACACACTCAGTTGTGTTAAAAGTAAGTCTGTCTAACTTGTTTTGGACAAAGCAGAAGACACACAACACAACCATGGACTCAACTGCAAAGATTGGAGGGTGCCACCTGTTGTAGAGCCAATAAATAGGGTTCTTGATGATGATTTAAATGAGTTTCAGGCCTAAAAACCGTTAAATGTCCATTTTGCAAGGTGACGAGAAAATCTCGCAGTACGGATACCACACGGATGTCACACGGATGCTTATTTGCAAGAAAATCGCATCCTCGCATTGCACTCGGATGACATATGGATCACTGTTCAGGGAACATTTGTGCGATTCTTGTCCGTGAAAAACAGACCGATTTTTTATACGTTATGTGTGGCTCCAGCCTAAGACTGAGATCTAAGGGGTAAGTTTTCTCCTTCTGGAGAGTTCAAGTCCTCTTCTCCCTGAAGAGACAATTTGCATATTTAATTTCCCAGAGGAGCATGTAAGGTGTTTAAGCCTTCTCATACTGGCATACCAAACCTGGCAAGGAGAACCTGTACCCCTTAGACTTTTGTTAGACTGTTGTAACATTATGAACATGCAACATGTCAAACCCCAGTGATGCTGCAGTCAGCAGTTATGTGTGTATGTATAGTGTATTGCGCTCATCACCTACTCTATGCATGATTGGTACAATATCTGCTTCTTTTATGCTCTGCCAATCGTCCCTAAGCTAGAATCAGTAGGTTTTGTATCCTCTTTGAGAAAAATTAATATGATAATCAGTGGTTTAAGGACCATTTACACTGTCCAACCAGCAAAACTAAAGCACGTCTGATAAGCAAATACAGTATTTAACAATCATTTAATTTCCTATTTTACCTGACGAGCAAGCATTGTGCTCGTTTACTGTGTGATTGGCAGCCTGTTTACACTTAAATATTATCATGAAACAAGTTTTCTTAAGCTTCGCAATACTCTTTCAGCGTAAATAAACCTTAAGGGGAACCTAACAGTTGATACATGCTGCCTGTATCATCGGCAACATGTATCAGATACTGAGAAACAAAGAACTTGGAGCCAAATGCCAAAATTCATATATTAATATTTATTAATGTAAAAAACATACATAACAAGTTATATAAATGTATATGCTACATGGCTTAAAAAGAGGTTTTGATATACTGTGCGTGATGTTGTTTGATGTAATTTACATCTGAGTAACACGTGCTACAGGGTAGAGTGTAGTACAGACACTAAATAATAGACATATATTCATTATAATATTCAGTACAATAGTGTGCCATGAAAGTTGGTTACACTATGCAGCAAAGAGCCAGTATCAATCAGCAATTAATTGTGTATAGTAAAAAAACGCCAGTGCGAATAAGGGACAGGGATCCGGATTCCCATACCCACAACTCACAAAGTTGCGAACTCAGTGCTGCAGAATGCAATGAGAGCACTCACCCATGTTTGCACGGTACCCAGAGACGAGCCCCGACGCGCGTTTCGCTATGGCTTCCTCGGGGGGCTTGCAAGGAGTGCTCTCATTGCAACTTTGTGAGTTGTGGGTATGGGAATCCGGATCCCTGTCCCTTATTCGCACTGGCGTTTTTTTACTATACACAATTAATTGCTGATTGATACTGGCTCTTTGCTGCATAGTGTAACCAACTTTCATGGCACACTATTGTACTGAATATTATAATGAATATATGTCTATTATTTAGTGTCTGTACTACACTCTACCCTGTAGCACGTGTTACTCAGATGTAAATTACATCTAACAACATCACGCACAGTATATCAAAACCTCTTTTTAAGCCATGTAGCATATACATTTATATAACTTGTTATGTATGTTTTTTATATTAATAAATATTGATATATGAATTTTGGCATTTGGCTCCAAGTTCTTTTGTTTCTCATATTTGTAATGGAGTGCCATGGGGCAATTGCCCCCTATCAGTAGTACCTAGTGAGTACTACAACTTGCCATGTGTGTTTAAATAGGTTTGGTCATAGATCATGTTTCCTATGTATCAGATACTGGTTGCATGATTTCAGCCATGTATGTATGACTCTCAAACACTGCAGCATTTCAGAAAAAAATATACTTTAAAAGCCGGCTGGGTAGTCAAAAAGCCTGGACCCCAGCAGTTTCTCTCCGCTCGCTCCCCTTGAGTGATGGGTCTTTCCCCGCGTGCATGTATAGGAAGAGACCAGGCAGCGCTTGGCAATGGCCACTAAGCAATATATGAAGCTGCTGTGTTCCTTCCCAAACATTGTGTAGTTCCAGCCTCTGCTTGGAATAGGGGTGCCAGGTGTCTTACCATGGGTAGGTCAATTGTAAGTTCGTGGACAACATCATTAAAGGAAAGCTATCATCAGGAAAGGACCTATTGATTAAATCAGGTTTTCCTGTGAAATGTATTTTTTTAAATATTTATCAGTTTAATTTAACATATCACAATCAGTATTATAAATATAAAATGCAAATTTTGTAATTTTCACACTGGCAACTGGAGCTTTTTTTAGAATCAATCCCTGTTGTTTTAGGAAACAACACATGTACATAGACACAGTTAAAAAAAAATCTGAGCTTATTTTTTTGTATTTTAGTATCTAATGGGCATGGGCAAAGGTCTGTGCCATCACATATTATGTTTTGTGGATCCTGTGATATCAGCTATGTATAGAAGTGTTACCTGTAGAAGTGTTACCTGTAACTGAAATCCTGCCTTTGACAATAAGGGACCTTGCTGAAAGGACAGGAAGTATTAAAAAAAAAGTTTGTTTTTTTATAAAGATACAAATACAATTTAATACAACTAACATAAAAACCTGATTTAAACAACAGGTCATTTTCTGATCAAAGTTTACCTTTAAGTTTTTAGATACCTATTTTTTATTTTGCTATAACTGACAGCCTGTAATGGTTTATGTGTTGGCTTATTCTCCCTGTATACTGTATGTACCTCGACAAACAACACCAGCATTGAAAACAGAAAGCTGTCGAAAGAGTTAGTTTCACTCAAATGGACTCTAAAAAATCAACAAAACTAAATGTAACCCAAAGAGTGGTGCACCTGTAGAGATCACACCTGTCTCAGTTACAAAATGGCCCCTAAAACGTGACCACGGACTCCACTCATAACACTAATGCTTGCTAGGCTGCTGCTTTATCTTCAGGTGATTTAAGATCCCCATCGATGATTCTAAAGATGCCGACTACCAAGTAAACTAACAGCCCAGCTCATATCAAAGCTGGATTAATGGTTCTTTTTTAAAATATATCAATGATATGGTCTACTGGAGAAAGATCTTAGGACTTCATGACCACTGGAAGGAGGCAGGCCTGCTCAGTGAGAGTCCGCAGGACTGAGAGACTGGGAGAGTAAGGTGAAGCCATCCTGGATTGTGAGGTGATGAGGCCAAAAGAGTATCCCACACAAGACTATGCTATTGCACTCAACGGTATACTGTACACTAAAAAAAGTTATGAGCGGTTAACATTTTATTACAATGGCCACCTATTGGTGAAGGATGCTGATGTATGCCATCTATCATGGCCTCTGCTAAACATATTTTCCTGGTGTATATGTTACATAGAGGCTCTTCACGTGATGTGAACATAGCCTATGTCATGGTCTGCTGAGTTTCTGGGATTACGTGGTTTTAGGGTTAACTTGGATGGCCTCACTCTGGGATTCTGGGAGGCTTCTTATAGCCTCATTGTGGGGCCATTCCTTGTCGCTTATACTTTGACCCTTGGCCGAGTGTGTGTGACCCTGTGTTTTGTGCTTGTGATTCTTTATGCTTGCTTGGTTTTGACTTGGTTCTGTTCCCGTTACGAGTTCTGCCTGCCCCTCTTGTACTACGTTGCTATCTCGTGTATGACCTCTTGCCTTTGTCCTGACAATTCTCTGCTTATCCATACTGTACTGCGTTGCTATCTTGTGTATGACTCCTGGCTTATGTTCTGACTATTCTCTGCTCGCCCCTTCTGTACTGCGCCGTCCTCTCCGTGTATGACCCCCGTTTGTCTGACCTGAGTTTCCCTATTCACTAATCCAGGATCCCTGGAGAGTCCTGCACTCACCTCCAGTAGCAGAACGCTAGGTCCCGCCCCCTGTGGTCACATGATCGAAAGGTCCTTTTGCTTACTGCTACTCTCACCACGCTGCTCTGGTCCCGTCTGCCTGAGCCCCCCTGCGGCATCTGACCCCGGGCCCTTCCACAGTGTGGGTGAGTCACCCTGCTCAGCCGTGGCAGTTCGCTGGCGCTGACAGGGTCGTTACATTGACTTGCATTGGATCCGTTATTCGTTACGAATATACGGATATTAGAAAGTATTTTTGCCAGTTTTCCCGAATCCGAATATTTCACTATTCGCCCATTACTTCTGTTCTTAAACTAATTTTATTTATTTTATTTTTTTTTATTCACCACACAGTTTCAGAGATATGGGCCTTTTTAGTTCTGCCAATATGTTACTTGTTATGGTCTTTACCAAAGGGTAAAGACCATAAAAAAGAGCATGTTGGCCACACTAAAAGAGGCCCATATCTCTGAAAACATATGGCAGATTTCTAAAGGAAAAAAGCAGCATAATCAGGGGAGTAGTAAGAACAAAAATAAGAGCAAAAACTGGTCACTTCTGACATGGTGACAGGTCCTCTTTCAACTGATGTTATTTCACCATGGGAGAATTGCACCAAAAACTTTTCAAATGTATTCATTATTCCAAATTTTACTATGAAACGTTCATATGAAAATATAGTGTAAAATGTCAGGTTACTGTTTAGAGTTTGGACTTTTTTCTTTGTTTGGACCATTGTACCATTTCAGATATTTTTCCTGTAACTCTATTAGACCAGTGTTACACAAGTTAGTGCTGATATTTCAATGCCACTGCAATCATGGGAATCTTTTCTGTAATCTTCTTGGACCAATCAAAAAACCCAATTAATTACATCAATAATATGTACTTCCATCAGTTATAATGCAAAAGCTTCTGCATCAGACAGAGTTTATGCTATGGACTGTTTAGTGCTTGCATGAATATGGCCATACATGGGCAGATGTCTTACCAACAGTTAGGTAGGAATCACACATGCGAGAAACTTGCACGATTCTCGTGCGAGTCTCTCGCATGAACACCCGGCGCTGCCGCCAGCACTCTGACCGGAGCATGTAGCTGCATGTATTTCTATGCAGCTGCACGCTCTGGTCCGAGTGCCGGACGCAGTGTCAGGTGTTCATGCGAGAGACTCACAAGAGAATCGTGCAAGTTTCCTGCATGTGTGATCCCGACCTAATAAGTTGATGAGTTATAAGTCCATCGTCGCACTGTCTCCTGTTATAGGTAAGTCTTAGCTTTGAAGGGGATCTGTCACCACATTTGACCTATCTAAACTATTAGGCCGGGGTCACACTTGCGAGTTCAATGCGAGAAACTTGTGCAAGTCTCCCGCCTCAATACCCAGCACTTCTGCCGTCACTCGGGACCGGAGTCTGCGGCTGCATGTATTTCTGTGCAGTTGAACTCTCCGGTCCAAGTGCCGGCGGCAGTGCCGGGTATTGAGGCGAGAGACTTGGGCGAGTTTCTCACATTGCACTCGCAAGTGTGACCCCGGCCTTAACATGAGCATACAGGATGCAGACTGCTGAAAACAGTCATCTCTGTATGTCTCATATCAGATGTGTTGTTGCTGAGAAATCATCTTTTATCACTTTCTATAAATGATAAGCCTCTGGGGAGGATGGTGCCTAGAGATAACTCTGCCTACAAAGCTTATTACACCTGAAGAGGAGTTACCAGTGTGATATGTAATGGCCACTCTCTGCTCTCCTCATCTCACTGTAGAGCTGTGTGATTATATCTAACACATCTGCAGGTTCTTCTCAGCTTCAGTTTCCATCTCATAGGCAGACAGGGTTGCAATAGTGCTGCAATATAGCAGAGCTCAAGAGTTGCAAAAAAATTGTGTTTGCAAATAGACAACTTTCATTTCTCTTGTTCTGTGCTAGTTACATATCTCACACACTGTTAACTTCACCTTCATGTAAAACAAGCTCTGGAGGCAGAGTTAACTCCCAGGCACTATCCCCTCCATAGCCTAGAAGAGGTAATTTATATAAAGTGATAAAAGATGATTTTTCAAAAACAAGGCATCTGATATGAGGTATAAAGGCATCACTCTCCTCAGAAGTCTATAATCTGTATGCCAATATTAATAGTTTGGATAGGTCAAATGTGGTGACAGATTCCCTGAAAGGCTCCAGATACAGAGTGAATAAGCCAAAAAGATCTACTCATTGTTAGTGCTGCTTCTGTCTCCTGTAATTTTGAAGTTCAGAGTGAGGGCATTAAGGCTAGCAACCCAGGATTGATGACCCCAGTCATTGCATTCTATGTGACATGTTGGAAAATCTCTATGTGTGATCATTTATTATATGAGAGATCTGCTACATAATGCTACATTTACAAAGATTTTTTTGGGGGATAAAAAGCTATAGAATGCAATATGAGCTCAGAGTAACTTGGTTTGTATGATACAATATATTATAAAGGCTTTTTTTTTATTATTGAAAGAACTTATCAAACACTCAGTATGCAATACACTGACAGCTGTTTCTCCTACCCTGGCATTGAGTTGCTATTAATCATGTTCCTGGTGAGACACTGGCCTGATAGAAGCAGACAAGGACTTAGTAGGGGGCAAAGAAAAAAAAAAGAAATAGGACAAAGTTGCAAAGACAGAACACGTGATACATTTAGTTATAGCACTCCAGCGTATTCAGGAACAGAGCATGGATAAATATAACACATGTATTTTTAGAAATTAGGTTAGAGAGTTAACCACGGATGATACGTTTTGTGTATAGTGAGGTGAGATTGTTCAGCTTAATGTGTTTTCTATACTTTTAAAAACCTCATTTATTTAATGTGTGTAGTGACCACCAAATGAGTGTAACAAACTGTAAAGCTGTTTAACCCTATATATTAATTGTAATTTGTATCTTGTAGAGTTCAGTTTTCTTGTTATGTACTTTAGCTATGTTTCTTTTTCCACTTTAGCCTTAGTAAGTGTCTGAAGGATCTGACCACAGATCTCTGTACAAGCAATCGTAAATAGGTTACTCGCTATCCTCGCCTATCTGTCACGCTGGGTGAGGGATAAGCAAGGTGTGCAACAGGGAGAAGGAGGGAAAGCCCAAACACTAGGGAAGGGGGAAGTGGAGGCTCCAAGGCAGATCTAACAACACCCTGACGTCCCTAAATAGGTTCTGCACCTATCGCCAAGCAGGAACCTAATCCCTGCATGATCCTAGCAATAGGCCCTGGATAGGGAGGGGATGAAGTGAGCGCTAGTCAGCCCCACTACAACTAAAGACAGACAGGGTGGACAAACAAGGGGATAATCTTAGCTTGAGAAAACCACCGAGATATCAGGCCAGCAATCCTCCAATAGTACTCCAAGAAGACACTAGCCGATTGCTAGTACTTCCAAACAGACAGAGGGAAATTGAGCTAACATCAGCACCTTGCTGAAGAGACTGAAGGTATTTAAACCTTCAGCAAGGGAGTGTTAATTAGCAGCAGAAGGTGGAGGTGACTGTTGGGTCCTAGAGGGAGAAGGACATCACTCCATAACATAGATGCAAAAATCAAGACGGTGCTTGTAGAGCTAATCGCAATGACCTTCTACAGCCGGATCCAGGATGACTGTCTGTTACACCTGACACACCCGTGACATTATCGCTCACCTGACCAGCTGCACATGGATGATCCAGGAAGAATATGCAGTGGACAAACCTTTAGGTCATTTATTTACAGTACCTTCACAAATATCTATCTAGGGAAGATGAAGGGATGAAGATGAGGTAGAAGATGGAGGTTGGAGGATAGAGGTAACAGGAGAATCCTCTCTCCTGCTCTAATGCATGCTTCTGCCATGATGGCACTGACCAGAAACAAAGAATGTGAGGAAAAAAGATAGAGGGAGTTACAGAGAGAGAGAGGCATGATAGGAAATTAAATCAGGAATACATGTGAACATATAATAACTGTAAGGTTCTAGCAGATAATACCATGGATGAACATATCAGTCACTAGAAATAACATAAGTCATAGCAAGAATAGCGGCAAATGCCATATATTAATGGACTGAAAAAATGTCGGACTGTAATAGACCAACTGCATACATTATGTAAAAAACACCAAAGAACAAAAGCAGTCAAAGGTCAATGTGAAAAAATCGAAACAAACTTTATTGATGTATATGGATAAAAAACACTACACAACAGGTGAACCCTGCATGTGTCATACCACACGGTAAAAAAGTGTACAGCAAGGGGAGCCGTATGTGGTAAAGGAAGATATAATAAACCTCAACTCACATCAAAACGGGATGGTATTCACATAATTATAATACATAGGTATGTATATAGAGGTAAATGGTAGATGGTAATATGGTACATACCACAAAGGTCACCAATGTGACACCACACCAGCTGCCCTTGCCACCCCAACGCGCGTTTCGGAGGGTCTCCTTCCTTCCTTCTTCAGGGGGCAAGGATACAGCCGAAACAGCCATATTAAGTATACAAGAAACAGGAAATACCATCTGTGTCTAATTAGGGTACACACCTCTTCTTTGATTAAAAAGCACCTGAGCACACCTGCGTTTGGAGTTAGAGAAATGGCCGATGCACTTAATAATTATCGTCGCCATAACGACCAGACAGGCAGCGCTATCCTTGAATGAACGCCAAGACACATGGGGCCCCATGTGGATATGCGTCCGCAATTCAGCGGTGCACTATACCGGAAGTATCAGAGCGGACATGCGCAATAGCGCGAAAAGAAGGTGCATAGAAAAACTAGAGATAGAATATGCGTAGTAGAAGTAACAGCGGCCATTTCACTGAAGACCAAACGCAAGGATATATTGTTATCGGTGCAATATGTGACCAAACAGTGATATTATCAACAGCATTACTACTAAATATCTAAATGTAAGCATTAACTAATGATATATATATAGATAATCAAACAAATAAAAAATAAACAATGAAAAGGAAAATATATGTATATAAAATGCAAAAGAAAAAGTAGAGTAAACACAAAAAAAGAGAGATGCATAACAATCATAGAAATATGTAAAAACATAAAAATATACACAGACATATCAAGGATGTGGGGGAAATTAATGTATAGACCAAGGAACACATTAATATCTAACAACCGCATGTCAGGGACATATCATACCCTCTAAGAGGAGGATGTAAATATACATATATATATACAATACATATATATAATACCATTGAACCATCTTGATTAGTCTATATATCAATAGTATCTCTAACGCAGGTATAATCAAACGAAGAATATATAGATTACATCCATGATGACCTTCACAAAAACCATAATGTATAAAAAAATAAAATAATAAATGACATATAACAAAATAACAGATATCACATCATGATAATTAGAGAGTCTTTTTGTATATACTGGCATAGTGCCTAATAAACTCATCAACAATATTCCATGTCGATCCGATGAATCACTGCGTAGATCATTAGTATATAGTCCCATGCAGATCACGGAGGAGGTTGCTAGATGTGGTCAGGAATGCATAGAATATGAAACCCCACACTCAAGACTAAAATCGAATGAAAAATAAAATTAAAATTAATTACAGTGTCCATGTACACACACAGGGACAAGATGTAATAAACAGAATACACAGCAGTCCACGATCTATAAAAAAAGGAGCAAATGAGAGGCACTCATTTAAGCCGTCCGGATGGACAGTTTTGAGTCGCCAAATCCAGCGTGTCTCCAGTCTAGCCAGACGTTTGGAGAGTTGACCACCTCTAATATTTATCTGAAGGGCCTCAATACCCCTAACCCTTAGGAGTGCGGCATCACAGTTGTGAAAGATTTTAAAATGTCTTGGTATTGTCTTCAGGGTGGTCGCGTCCACATGTGTAGATGCCGCCTGTATCCCCAGAACATGTTCGCGTATGCGGACCTTCAACTGTCGGGTTGTGAGGCCGACATATATAAGTCCGCATGGACACCTTGCGTAGTAAATTACGTATCTAGTGGTACATGTGATGCGTTGTCTAATTGAAAATAATTTTTTGCCACTAGAATCAGAGAACGAGTCACATCTATCCACATTGGGGCAGGCGACGCATCCACCACACGGGACGCAGCCCACCCTGGGGACAAAATTATCCAAGAAAGTGATTTGCCGTTGCCCGGAGTAGTGGCTATGAACCAGTTGATCTCGAAGGTTTTTTGCACGCCTAAAGGTCAGAGAAGGTCTCTCAGGGAGAAATTTTTCATAACTGAATCTGTCAGTAGTATTGGCCATGCTCTCCCCAAGATAGTCCGCACTTGATCAGCTCGTGAATGAAAGTTTGTAATAAAGCGGATCTTATTGGCAGATGTTATTCTTGACCTCGGATTTGTCCTATAGAGCAAATCACGGCGGACAGAATATTTAGCTCTCTGATAAGCCCGTTTGATCGAACGACCACTATAGCCTCTCGCCAAGAAACGTGTTCGTAGTTCCCTAGCTCTTAATTCGAAATCGTCATCCGTGGAACAGATCCTACGAAGCCGCAGGAACTGTCCCACTGGAATAGATCTAATCATATGACCAGGAACGCAGGATGCAGTGATGGGCAGGAGGCAGAGCAAGGGTTAACAGGTTTATTTACAGGGGAATACTCCATGCAAGGAGGTGAAGGGTTAAACAGAAGAATAGACAATACAATTAGAGTGGGATATTCTGAGGTAAAGGATAATGGATCAGATAAATCTAGTTCTTGTGAAGCACTTATTATTGAAGCCCCTCAAACTATAGCTCCTGCTGAGCAGTCAATAGCGCCAGCAACGGCTGGCGTGGTGTCTTTTCCTGGAGTGTCCTATGGACAACAAAGCCCAGTCTTCTGGCGACAGTAGTCGGTCTCCAGTACCTTCCACTTCCCTAGTCCATATGCTGAAGTAGTTGACAAGGGTGCGGGCACAGTACTGTACGAGCCCAACGTGGCTCGGAAACTATATTCTGGCAAAGTCAGGGCGTGAGTCTCAGGACAAATATTCACTACCCAAAGTCAGGGTGTAGATAACGGTCATGCACCCAGTCTATTTCAGACAGCACGCGCGCGGTACTCACGGTCCTGAGTGTCTGGCACTTTGCTTTACAGCGGTCACTGGGCACACACTGCACGTCTCTCTCTCTCTGGTCCCCGCAGTTAGCGGCGGGAGATGGTGGACGCTGGCCTGCACAATGCTGATGCTCCCAGGACTGAGCCCTCCTTTCTCTGGATGCTGCATAGTTGGCCCGGCTCTGCTCGGTATGCACGGCTCGGCACAGCTCTGCTCTACACGGCTCTGCTCTGCATGGCACTGCAGCGGTCCCTCTCTCTTGATCGCTGCTGGGCTTCCCTCAGCGCAGCAGTCCCTGTCCTTCTGGTCTGCTGCCGCATGGCCTGTCGCAGCACCAGTACTCTCTGGAGGGGGATGGGGAAGCCAGGCGCACCGCTCAATGCTCTCCTACATGCTGCCCTGGATTGGCACCAAACTCTCCAGCTGCACGTGCTCTGCTATTTTATATCGCTGTGGCTGCGCGTGCTTTACCTCTGAGGGTTCCCTCCTCCCTGGGACAAAAGGTGCTGTCCAGCTCACTAACGCTTCCCCCTGGCTGCAAAGGAAGGTCCAAATCCTTAAAGCTTCCCCCGGGAACAGTGGATGCAGCCTCTCAAGTTCCAGACCCGGCACGCAGGTACCTGCTGCCTCCTCGTCCCCCTTACATAACAATGGCCAATAATTGGCAGCAAAAGACAACAAACTGTGTAACAAGCATAATAATACAATTAAAACATTATATGTATTTATTAGTGTTATTTGTCACGCAGGCACCTCTGCCTTTTCATCACCCTTACACTCCCCCTCTCCTTTAGCTCGCCATTCTACGGGCGAGGACTCTAAGTACTTCTCTATGCTCTTCTGAGAGGGGACAGATGCCCACAATTTTTTCACCCACTCTTGCTTCCCTTGCACCACATTCTGCCAGTAAGGCTGATTAGGGGTACTCCAAACTTCAGGTTGAGTGGTAGAGAATGGGAGTCCATCTGGGTTCCCTGGAGCAGCAGTCCCTGAGACATGTTCCTCTTCCGAGTCAACATATGGCGGATCAAGAAATTCTTCCTCTCTATTCTCTACAGCTGCAGGAGGAAACGTTTCAGTTGCACTTCGTATCTCCTCCATTTGGCCAGGATCCCTTGGGCTGGTGGGCGGCAAACTTTCCACTTCAGAGGACGAGATAAGTAGTTCTTCCTTCTCACAATCGGGAACCGTGGGAGCTGGCATATCAGGGACATTTGACTCTTTCTCTTCTTCGGGCTGAGTCTCACAGACGGAACCTTCGGACTCAGGTTGGAGTTTCACCAGACTCACCTCCACGCGCCTGACCAACGCAGACATCTCATTGTGGACAGTCGACACCTTCCCCATCTCTTCTCGGCATCCGACGTCTTGGCTCTGTCTGGCTCTGGGTGTGGCTCCTCTCTTCTCGTCGTACCATTTCTCCCAGGGGCGGCGTACTCTCCAATTAGCAGGACCTTCGGAGGGATGAGCAGATCTTCCCCGTCGTCTGTCGCGGGTAGGTCATCTTCTGGACAGGTGTCCCATTCTTCCACACATCCAACACCCACTTCGGGTGCTTCGGTCTGGATCGCCGTCCTCTCCAGGAAACATACCCCCTTTGCATTCGTTCTCCACCCCACGATAAGGGGTTAAATTCTGGAGCTGCCACTGAAACTTCTTTCATGCTCCGCACCTCTCCTCTTACTTCTTTCACTTTTCGCCGTGAGTTACCTCGGGGTAGGACGCTGGACTCCAAAACAGCAGCAAGGGCTTCCTTCAGGCATTCGAGTTCTTCCCAAATTCTTCTCATTCCCTGCCGTAAGTCACGGGACCACTTCGGCTCTTCCTCGTTTGGGATGGATACCTCGCAGCAGCGGTCCATCCCTGTCAAGGCTGCGATCCCCTGCTCCTGCTCGCCTATGCGCACCTCTGTCCCAATGTCTGCAAAAGTCATGCGTGGATTAGCTCGCAGGCGATTACGCAAAGCTTGCCTAAGCAGCAGCGTTTCTCTAAGGCCGGTCACTAACTGGTCTCTCAGAATTATGTTAGGGGGTCCTATGCCTACGTCACCTCGCTCATTGATCACAGCGTGAATCTTCTGCAGCGCGTTCATGAATTGGGTCACGGTCTTCCCTTCCCTTTGGATACAGCTAAATAAACGCACCCGTAACTCCCCTACATCTGTGGTGTCTCCATGGGTTTCCTCCAGTATCTGCAACACTTTGTCCAAGGTGTCTCACTCATGGAGGGTCGTAACATGACGGAGCTCCTTGCCTCTCCGTCCAGAGCCAACATGGCAACCTCTGCCTCTAATGCGGGAGTCATGGGGTGCATCCTCATCATTCACCTGACCCGCTCAGTCCAGTCCCATAACAGAGCGTTGCTCCCCACAAACTTAGGCAGATTACTTAGTATTGTCCCCAGCGATATACTGGCCCTCGGGGCAGCCCTAACCACTTGGTCTGCCACACCTGCACCCGTAGACTGCATCTTGCCGACTACGCCAAGTACAAGGTCTAGCAGGAACGTGGGATGCAGTGACGGGCAGGAGGCAGAGCAAGGGTTAACAGGTTTATTTACAGGGAGGTGAAGGGTTTAACAGGAGAATAGACAATACAATTAGAGAGGGATATTCTGAGGTAAAGGATAACAGATCAGATAAAGGTAGTTCTTGTGAAGCACTTATTACTAAAGCCCCTCAAACTGTAGCTCCTGCTGAGCAGTCAATAGCACCGGCTACAGCTGGCGTGGTGTCTTTTCCTGGAGTGTCCTAAGGGCAACAAAGCCCAGTCTTCTGGCGACAGTGGTCGGTCTCCAGTACCTTCCACTGCCCCTATTCCATATGCTGAAGTAGCTGGCAAGGGTGCGGGCACAGTACTGTACGGGCAAAACTTGGCTCGAAAACTATATTCTGACAAGGTCAGGGCGCAAGTCTTTTGGCAATTATTCGCTAGTCAAAGTCAGGGTGTAGATAACGGTCACGCACCCAGGCTCTTTCAGGCGGCACGTGCGCAGTACTCACGGTCCCGAAGTGTCTGGCACCTTGCTTTATGGCGATCACTGGGCACACACTGCACATCTCTCTCTGGTCCCCGCTGTTAGCAGCGGGAGATGGCGGATGCTGGTCTGCATGATGCTGATTCTCCCAGGACAGAGACCTCCTCTCTCTGGCTGCTGCACGGCTGGCTCGGCTCTGCTCGGTGTGCATGGCTCTGCACGGCTCTGCTCTGCACGGCTCTGCTCTGCATGGCACTGCAGCGGTCCCTCTGTTTTGATCGCTGCTGGGCACACTGCTTCCCTCAGCGCAGCAGTCCCTGTCCTTCTGGTCTCCTGCCGCACGGCCTGTCGCAGCACTCACTGGAGGGGGATGGTGAAGCCAGGCGCGCCGCTCACTGCTCTCCTGCGTGCTGCCCTGGATTGGCGCCAAACTCTCCAACTGCACGCACTCTGCTCTTTTATATTGCTGCAGCTGCGCGCGCTTTACCTCAGAGGGTTCCCGCCTCCCAGGGTCAAAAGGTGAGTCTGGCTCACTAAGGCTTCCCCCCAGCTGCAAAGGAAGGTCCGCCTCCTTAAAGCTTCCCCCCAGGAACAGTGGATGCAGCCTCTCAAGTTTTGGACCAGGCACGCAGGTACCCGCTGCCTCTTCGTCCCCCTTACATAACAATGGCCAGTAATTGACAGCAAAGGACAACAAACTCTGTAACAAGCATAATAAATACAATTAAAACATTATATGTAATTTTTAGTGTTATTTGTCAGCCCTGATGAAGGTGGCGGGAAAGTACAGTCCCCATCTGAAATCCATGGATTTCACTATATTAATCGTCTTCAAGTGGAAGAGTTTTCCTGAAGTTCACTGAAGGATACCTCAACCTGAAAGACAAAAAAATGCATGCAAAACAACAATAATGTAAATGTATAAATGAGGTAGAATGATGTCAATAAGTAAACTCCTAGAATAATCCAATTTATAGCCCATCTTCGAATTGGAGATTGCGCACTAGGTCTCCTGTCTCCAACCCCATTTAATGGCTAACTGAAATGATGGTAACAAATTGCAAGCTTTCGGGACTACTCAGGTCTCTTCATCAGGCAAAGACTAATACAAAATCTGAAGAATCACATATTTATACACAGCACAGAAATAATACAAAAGATAAGACAAGTGACGTGTCTTATGTATTGCATTATTTCTCTGCTGTGTTGTATATAAATATGTGATTCTTCAGATTTTCTATTAGTCTATGCCTGATGAAGAGACCTGAGTAGTCTCGTAAGCTTGCAATTTGTTACCATCATTTCAGTTAGCCATTAAATGGTATCAACCACTGAGGACTCTCAATTCTGAATATTTTTCTATTTACTGGCTAACACGGTACAAAGATATATTTCCTATATCCAACCCCATTGTAATTCAACAGTTCAAGTTCCGGAACAATCAGATGAAAGTCCCGAATGGTCTGAAAGTTCCTGCCAACCGGATGGAGAATTAATTCTCAACTGGTACAAGAAAGGCTCTGTTCACATGTCCAGTAGTAATCAGTTAGAACAGATGCAGCAGCAATTCGTTGGCAAAAAAGTTGTGCAGACACAATATTTCAGTCTGTTTTTAAATAACTGATCTCTGCTGGATCCAATTTTTATCATTGTAATCCATAGAAAACAGATCCCTTAATTAGCCATCTGTTTTTCTTTCATTTGTAATGGATCCATTTTTTGCTTACTGGATCCAAGTGATTTGCCAACTGATTGCTGCTGGATCCGTTCTAACTGATCAATGCTGGATATGTGAACGTAGCCTAAGATAACCTCCATTGTAGACCTAATGATAAATTTGGAGTCATGTTGCTTTGTGACTATCATTTCCACTTTGCATACCTTACCATCTTTGCTTGGAAAGGATTTATATATAAGTCCCATAGGCCATATGTTTCTTTACACCTTCTGGTCTTTCGTGAGAACAAGATCTCTTCTGCGTTTGGTTTAACTTGTTGCCATTTTCTTCATCCTTGGAGTAGAGTAAAGGGTATGCCACACTGAACAATATCGCTAACGGGATCGCTAAAAAACGTCACTATTTAGCTATCCCGTTAGCGATGTTGTTCAGTGCGGCATCTGCCAGCGACGAGCTTCCTGCTGTGATCTCGCTCGTCGCTGGAATCGTTCCGGACCCTATTTTCTCGTCGGCGCTCCCGCTGGGTAAGTATATATCGCTAGTGTGGCACCTTTTCTTAGCGATTTAGCGGTACTTTTGTACCGCTAAAGTCTTTAAGAAGATCGCTAACGGCGATAGCGTCGTTAACTATATCGCTAAATGTGGCCGCACTTAGCGATATAGAAACAATCCCGCTAGCGATCGCATTAGTATGCGTCGTTATCGTGATCGCTAGCGGGATTGTTTAGTGTGGCAGTACCTTAAGGTACTCCCTTTTCCATCTACTCCAGAAACAGGTAGCCAGATGTTGAACGTGTTTCCACCAACTCTGATATTTGTTGCTGGAAAACGAGTCTTCAGGTGGGCTAATGACAGCTTCAAGTGTCTGAGTGAGAAGAGCTGCTGGAATAAGAACAGCAAGAGATTCTGGATTTATAGACACAGGAACATGAGGTCTTGAGTTCACAATAGCGGACATTTCAGCTAAGAAGGTGGTCAAAGTCTCATGAGTGAGTCTTCAGAGGTTTGAGTCCATCAACATAGGCATCACTCATAGGATAGTAAAGAAAGAAAAAAGTTCCAGCACCAGGTGTCTCTTCATTAAAATCTTCAATATTTTATTTCCATGTCAAGTCTTTAAAGATTTTAATGAAGAGACGCCTGGGGCTGGAACTTTTTTCTTTCTTTGCTATTGCTAATGAGTGGTATCCAGCGACTTGTTCCTTGCACCTGTGTTCATCCGGATTCCAGTGAGGCACCACTAATCCCTTTCCCTGCTCCCTGCATGATGTTGGATCACTCGTAGGATATTGGAATATATCATTCTTTCCTATGATCCACCCATATGGGAAGCGTCAGGAAGATTGAAGACCCATGAACAACCATTATTTGCCAAGAAGTCCAGGACTGATGTTGAATGCATTTGTAATTCATGACAGGCACCTATGACATTGGTTCCACAATCAGATCTCAGTTGTTTTACTGGTCCTCTGATAGCAAGAAATTGTCTCAAGGCTGTAAGAGGGCTGCCAGACATGTCCTTGAGGGGAGATATGTGTCTTCGGGTCTGTTAGCTGTGGTGATGTGAGCTCGGAAGTATGCTTCAGCACCTATAGTGCTGAGAGAGTTATTTGGGCCATTCCAGGGAAGTCATAAAATATGGGTGGGAATGACTGCTCACATATCCCAACCAAGGGGTGTGGTTTGGCAGAAAAAATGGAGGCAGAGTCCCTTATTCAGTGTCTGTGGTTGGAGGTGAGGAGACCTCCAGTGTGTGTTGCTAAAGACACTGACCTGAGTGGGCGGACCCGCAGGGCTATAAGGATTATTTACCTGCAGTTCGTGTTTACCTTCGGTGCGTGTTGCTAAAGGCACTGACCTGAGCCAGCGGACCCACAATACCATATGGACTATTTGTTTTCAGTTTTGTTTTCACTTTGTGCCAGAAAAGGCTCTATTTTGTTTTGCCTCCCAGAGCAGTTTATGAAGTGAAATAAACTTGCCTGGACTATTGCATGAAAACTGCCTCCTGTGCCTACATCAAGAGCAGCTGAGTACAGATCCCTACAAGGCGTTGATGAATCTGGAGGAATCCAAGAATTCTATCACTTCTATGTGTATCGCGTGTACACTCATGAGTGTAAACAACACTACCCATCGTTTACTCTCTATGTGGCCACCTCTGGTTCTATGTGCACTGGCTACTCATGGCCCAAAGACATCCAAACCAACATAAATAAATGGTGACTGTGCTTGTTCTATTAACAGGCAAATAAGACATTTGTTGTTTTTGCAGTTTTCTTCTTGTTTTGCGACACTGAACACAGTGATGAATTAGCTGGGATATCTGTCTCTTTGCTCCCACAATCCAAAGGCCTGCAGCTCTTAAAGTACCTCTGGTAAAATGTCTGTCCTGATGTTTTACCCTTTCGTGGAAACACCATAGCAGTAGAGTGGTGATATGGTGACGGCCAGGATTAATTAGATGAGTTATTTTCAATTTTAATTAGATGATTCTTTTCTACATCATCAAATGTGGCCTTGTTTAAATAACCACGGACCGTCAGCATGCCCTTACTGTTAATTACTGGTTTTAAGTCGACAATGGGGTTGTTTTCAGGAATGTCTTGCGTTTTACGTATACATTCCAGTTCCTTGTGAAAAATGTTTTGCTGTACATTATATATGACAAACAACTCAGAGCAATGTCTTCCACAGAGATAAGCTTATAACATATGTGCCAACAGCAACAATCAGCATTACTATCCTTATTGCAAAAGCATTGCACAATGTGGACCAACCTTGCAATGGCACGAACAATGAACAAGCCTCGTCCATCTGGATAAGAGTTTGAATCTTTTTACGGTAACAGTTTTTTTCATTTACTAATTTTTCTGCCCTGTCACCTTTCAGGTTCGGCTTTATATACTTTCCCCCTGCTGGTATTTCCTTATGGTGATAGTCTCATTTGGATGTCCAGCCATGCTGCTGTAGTATAAGCTAGTCAGTGAAAGACCAGCTAGGGTTTATCGCTTTTCTTTATTACCCTTCATCTATCTTTTGTTTCTTTTTAGGAAGTAGGCGGCATATTCTCCAACAGTACGTACTTAATCCTTTATTTTCTATTTCGTAGTTTGTTTTACTGTTTTACTCACTCTGGGATCGCTTTCTATTTTAGCCCACTTTCCCTTCTGTAGGTAATTGCACTCTGCTCTGCCCTCAAGTTCTTTAGGAGGAACATAAAGAGCTCGACCGCCTTTCAGGCAAAATAGGTTTGAGTTGCCATCGTCTAGTCTGTGGTTAGGACTTTCTCCACTCATGCAGGGACCACTAGAGACTGCAGAGTCAGGATCTGAAGTCTATACAGGAACTGGCAGGGTCAGTTTCAGTTTTTAGTGTGTTTCCTATTTTTCTGAGTGAATTGCTGCACTACCATTACACAAGGTCAGCATAAACAATTTGGGATGGAACATACTGCCATTGTTCAGGTTTAGAAGATCCTTTCAATGCGGTTACTGACATAGACATAGAAGCGTTTTGTCTAGTTATATATGTAACACAGAACAACTTTGCGGTTTGTGTAGAATTTTGTGTCATCCATGTGAATCGCTAGTTCACTGTGGGACAAATTATGGTGCCATTTTTACCCACTTCTTGTGTGAAAATGTAAAATCTGGGGCTAAAACAAAATTTTGATGCTAAAAATGTAGTTATTTTTTCTTCACTGCCCAATGGTATAAAATTCTGTGACACACACGTGGTCATGTCTGGACTGGCCATCTGGCAATTCTGGCAAATGCCAGAAGGGGCTGTCTGGTCATGGGCCACCTTGTCTGCTACGTTGTTAGCAGAATCTGTGTTCTCAAGACACCCATACTGTTAAGAGTTGTGACGGAGGTATCATTAGAAATATTGGTCTTGTAGTAAATCTTGCTTTCCTCCATCCAGGGTAATATTAGTAATATATCTCATCTGGTGCTCAGGAGAAATTACACAAATTTTGGGGTCCATTTTTTCCTGTTACCCTTGTCAAAATAAAAAAAAATTGGATCTGAAGTAAATTTTTTGTGAAAAAAGTTAAATGTTCATTTTTTTCCACATTCCAAAAATTCCTGTGAAGCACCTGAAGGGTTAATAAACTTGTTGAATGTGATTTTGAGCACCTTGAGGGGTTAAATTTTTAAAAAGGTGTCACTTTTGGGTATTTTCTATTATATAGACCCCTCAAAGTGACTTCAAATGTGATGTGGTCCCTAAAAAAAATTGGTTTTGTAAGGAGAAATCGCTGGTCAACTTTGAACCCTTATAACTTCCTTATAAAAAATGTTGTTTCAAAAATTGTGCTGATGTAAAGTAGACATGTGGTAAATGTTATTTAGTAACTATTTTGTGTGACACATCTCTCTGATTTAAGGGCATAAAAATTCAAAGTTTGAAAATTGCAAAATATTCAAAATTTTCATCAAATTTCCTTTTTTTTCACAAATAAAAGCAAGATATATCGAAGCAACGTTAACACTATCATGAAGTACAATATGTCACGAAAAAACACTCTCAGAATCAGTGGGATCCATTGAAGCGTTCCAGAGTTATGACCTCATGAAGTGACAGTGGTCAGAATTGTAAAAATAGGCCTGGTCATTAAAGGGGTTGCCAGTACTTTAAATTAAGCTCCCAATGTATCCCCCCGGGGCCCCTAATGAATTTTGTAAATACCTTATGCTGCCTCTATTGCCTGTGAGCGGCGCTATCCGTGGCCGCTCACAAACAGCACGTGACCCAGCGCTGATGTCAAGACAAGTGAGGCGTGACTCAGCGCTGGGTCCCCGCGGTGGCTCCTGGGTTGTGGGTGGGATTACCCCCCACGTCACACCCAGCATCCACCGCGAGCTTTCTCAATTAATGGGCGGTGCGGTGGATAACCCCGCCCACAGCCTGGCAGCCAGCGCGGTAGGAGGAAGAGGGACCCCCGGTTGCTGCCAGCACTTGTCGGGGCGTCAGCGGAAGCAAGAGCCGGTTGCAGCCGGGGGTCACGTGCTGCCTGTGAGCGGCCAGCGATAGCGCCGCTCACAGGCAGTATAGGCAACATGAGGTATTTACAGAATTCATTAGGGGCCCCGGGGGATACATTGGGGGGTTAATTTAAAGTACTGGACAACCCCTTTAACCTGCAAACCACTTTGGGGGATAAAGGGGTTAAGAACAGGCAGTGAAATGCTTTGCCTCACAAAAAAAATCAGCTGTGATCCCATGCAGCGCTATCTGTATATTCTTTTGCTCCTCCCCTGCCCAGGAGATGAGGTATAATCAGACCATGTTCCTACATGGTCAGACACAGTCACAGTACTGTACACAGCAGGTGTATAAGATTATTTCGGCACAGGAACATTTTTTTTAACAAATCCAGTTGTGGAACTTATAATTATTCCAAGATGTATTGATTAAAATGTACTTTGTGGGAAAACCTCTTTAAGCTTAGATCCTAGTCACACTCTCAGTAGTCTGGATAACTGAGGGTGAGATATATGGAGTTGTTTGGAGGATTCCTCAAACTGTAGAGCTGCTTCTATTGTCCCTCTGTCTGTCCGAGACATAATAGAAGCAATGTTTTCTTTCGCTAGCTACAAAATTTCAAATTTAAGGGGTCAAGAAATAAAAAAAAAAAATCTGACCTGGATCAGAACTTGTTAATAAAAAAAAGAAAGAATCTCACGTGAAACTTTGTTTCCTTTAGAGGCTTTAGCATATGTAGACCACAACAATATTACAAGTTGTGTTAAAATATAGATAATAAAAATAACACACTTGTATGATATGGTGAGGTTTCAGGTTAAGTGCCAGAGCATTCTGTGGTCTGTGTTACAGAATTCAAGGGACGAGGGAGGAATCCTGCAGGTTAAAATGTGGAGAACGGCATCTTGAGGTGACAGACACTGATGGGACTTACATGGAGTGGCAGAATGTGAAAGTGAGAGAGGAAAAGCAAGCCACCCATGTGTGTCTTGGGAATGTATGAGACAGTTGGTTTGTAGTTAGGCCACAGAAAAGTTTTCTGAGTAATCAAAGTGGAAGTGATATGGAACAGTTAGAAATTACCAAAGCTTGTCAGTGTCTGAAAGTAAGACTTATCATTCAGATGTCTGAGTTTCTCACTTACGAGAAAAGCAGACTATTGTGTTGATCAGTGATCAATTTTTCTCATACGTGGAGAAAAAAATGTTTTTGCCACCTTCTTGAAGATCAGACTGCACTCAGTTGTCATCTGAGTGGGGTCCGATTTTTTCACGGACCCATAGACTTGCATTACCAATTTTGAGCCAACCTTCGGATTAAAATCGGACATGTCTGCGATTTTCCACCGACCTCCATGGATAGCACTCGTACGTGAAAATGGAACGTCTGAATGAGGATTTAAGATAGATGAAACTTTCAATAAAATAAATATTAAGAGGCTGTGAAACTTGGATGGAACATTTTATTCTTTTTTTCAGCCTCCAGTACTAGAAAAATACACATAAATTCCACCTATGAGTCAGAATAATTAAGAGAGATTATATAGGGGATGTTTTAATTCTTGGGTAATCTTACCAATAACAATCCATTGCAACACTACTAGTTGGTTCTCATGATAAATGTGTGCATTGGGGAAATTATTTCCTAGGTGTGATTTATCTAAAAGGTTTGTTTTGACATTAGTGAATATTTTAATCATCTATTGTTTCATGTAGGTGTGGTAGTCATTCAGCGAGAATAGTTGTATATTGTATTGGGAAATGTATTGCTTGTTATTTTTGGAAATGGCTATGGTTATGTAATGTTTCTAAAGTTATGTATATGTATATGTGTTTTTACCTGATGTGGAAAGTATGACTATAAGGCTATGTGCACACGATGTGGATTTGTTGCGGATCAGCACCGTTTTTTTCTGCGCGGAATTGCACCAAAAACGCTAAGGATTCCTAAAGCAAAGTTAATCAATGAGAATCCAGAATTATTGTGCATATGATGTGGAAAATTCGGTCCTGATTCACAGCGTTTTAGTTTTCGCAGCATGTCAATTCTTTTTGGGATCTGCAGCGTTTTTCACCCATTGCCTTCCATTGAGTCACTCAAATCTGAAGCAAAAACGCAGGTGTAAAAAGGTTTTGAAGATTTTCTGCGGATTTTGCTGTGGATTTGGTGCAGATTTAATGCTGATTTGGTGCCAAAAACGCAGCGGATTTGTAAAAGGAAATGATGTCAGAAGGAGGAAGAGTTTGTGGGCGGAGAATAGATCCTATCTTGGTTAAATCAACAATGGAGGTTGGACATGAAAATGACATTTTTTACTTTGTTTTCTTTTTTTTTTAATATAAATCTTTAGCCTACAAATCCACAAACAAATCCAAATACAAATCCGCATGTAAATCCGCATCAAAACCACATGAAATTCTCACAAAAACCACACGGAATTTCCACTGCGTTTTCTGCCAAGAGATGCAGAAACAGGCAGGAATTTTTGCAAGCAAGTCCGCAATGTGCGCACATAGCCTAAGGCTCTAACTAGACCACAGCAAAGAGCCAAGTGGAAACCAAACTACCTTATTTCACTGCTTGTTTGTGGGTCTTTCTGCCTTAAGTTTTATTTTAAGCATGTGATGTACAATAATAAGTTATATTGTGGTACCGTGTTAGCCAGAAAAATCCTTCTTCAGGCAAGATTACAAATAGATACGGACTATCTATTTGTAATCTTGCCTGAAGAAGGAGCCCCTGTGCTCTGAAAGCTTGCAAACATGTTATTTTCTGGTTAGCCAATAAAGGTATCACTCTGAGAATACTTTTGTCATCATTGGGCGAAAAAGTATTCACATCGATTTTAAGCAGGTGAAATGCATGCTCGATGGGGTTGAGATCTGGTCAGTGCAGTATATTCTGCTTAAAAAACTCTTGAGTGGCTTTCAGATTAAGTTTTGGATCTTTGTCCATGTGTACTGTGAAACGCCATCCAATAAAAATTGCTGTATTTAGTTAATCTGACCAGAAAGCAGTAGCGAAGCTACCAGGGGGTCAGAGGGTGCTGCTATCCTGGCACCCATGCTCTGAGCGGCCCACCCGGAGTTACGCTACTTTCAACTGTATCAGTGCGCAAAGTCAGTGCTCAGACTATGGTGCATGCACTATACTATAAGGACTATGGGGTGCTTTATACTGTATGGACAATGGGGTGCGTTATTCTATATGGAGGACTATGGGGGCGTGCATTATACTGTATGGTTTATGGGGTGCATTATACTATATGGACTAAGAGGTGTATTATACTGTATGGATTATGGGTTGCATTGTTCTGTATGGACTATGGGGTGAATTATAAGTCATGGAGGACTATGGGTGCATTATACTGTATGGACTATGAGGTGCATTATACTATATGGACTATGGGTGCATTATACTGTATGGACTATGGAGTGCATTATACTGTATGGACTATGGGGTGCATTATACTGTATAAAATATGGAGTGCATTATACTGTATAGACTATAGGTTGCATTGTTCTGTATGGACAATGGAGTCAATTATACTGTATGGAAGACAATGGGTGCTTTATACTGCATGGACTATGGGGTGCATTATACTGTATGGAGGACTATGGGCTGCATTATACGGTATGGAGTACTATGGGGTGCTTTATACTGTATGGACTATGGTGCATGCATTATACTGTATGAACTATGGGATGCATTATGTTGTATGGACTATGGCGAGCATAACTCCGTATGGACTATGGGATGCATTATACTGTATGAATTATGGGGTGCATTATACTGTATGGACTATGGGGTGCATTATACTGTATGAAGGACTATAGGGTGCATTATTATGTAATGGAGGACCATGAGGTGCATTATACGGTATGGACTTTGGAGTGCATTATACTGTATGGACTATGGGGTGCATAATACTGTATGGAGGACTATGGGGTGCATTATTTTGGTATGGAGGACTATGGGGTGCATTATAATGTATGCACTATGGTTCATGCATTATACTGTATGGACTATGGTGCATGCATTATACTATATGGACTTTGGAGTGCATTATACTGTATGGACTATAGGGTGCATTATACTGTACAGACTATGGGGTGCATTATACTGTACAAACTATGGGGTGCATTATACTGTACAGACTATGGGGTGGATTATTACTGTAGACTATGGAGTGCATTATACTATATGGACTGGTGGTGCATTATACTATATGGAGGACTATGAAGTGCATTATACTTATGGACTATGGGGTGCAGTATAATGTATGGACTATACAGTGCATTTACTGTGTGGATATGGGGTGTGGGGTGCATATATACTGTATGTACTATATTGTGCTTTATACTGTATGGACTATGAGATGCATTATGCTGTATTACTTTGGGGTACATTATACTATATGGTCTATGGAGTCATTTATGTATGGACTATGGAGTGCATTATACTGTAAGGACAATGGGTGCATTATTATGTAAGACTATGGAGTGCATTATACTGTATGGGGACTTGGTGTGCATTATATTATGGTATGGAGGACTATGGGGTGCATTATACGGTATGGACTATGGTGTGCATTATACTGTATGGACTTTGAAGTGCATTATACTGTATGGACTATGGGGTGCATTATACTGTATGACTATGGGTGGATTATTACTGTAGGACTATGAGTGCATTATACTGTATGGACTGTGGTGGTGACATTATACTATATGGAGGACTATGAGAGTGCATTATACTTATGGACTATGGGTGCAGTATAATGTATGGACTATAGTGCATTATACTGTTGGATTATGGGTGTGGGGTGCATTATACTGTATGACTATATGTGCTTTATACTGTATGACTATGGAGTGCATTATACTGTATTACTTTGGGGTACATTATACTTTATGTCTATGAGGTCATTATACTGTATGGACTATGGAGTGAATTATACTATATGGACTATGGAGTGCATTATACTGTATGTACTATGGAGTGCATTATACTGTATGGACTATGGAGTACATTATACTGTATGTACTATGGAGTGCATTATACTGTATGGACTATGGGGTGCATTATACTGTATTTACTATGGAGTGCATTATACTGTATGGACTATAAAGTGCATTATACTGTGTGGACTATGGGGTGCATTATACTGTATGTACTATATTGTGCTTTATACTGTATGGACTATGAGACGCATTATACTGTGTGGACTATGGGGTGCATTATACTGTATAGACTATGGAGTGCATTATACTGTATGTACTATGGGTTGCATTATTCTGTATGGACTATTGGGTGCATTATACTGTATGGAGGACTATGGGTGCATTATACTGTATGGACTATGAGGTGCATTATATTGTATGGACTATGGGGTGCATTATACTGTATGGAGGACTATGGGGTGCATTATATGGTATAGAGGACTATGGGGTGCTTTATACTGTATGGACTATGCTGCATGCATTATACTTTATGAACTATGGGATGCATTATACTGTATGGACTATGGAGTGTATAACACCGTATGGACTATGGGATGCATTATACTGTATGAATTATCAGGTGCATTATAGCGTATGGAGGACTATGTGGGGGCTATTATAATATTTGGAGGGCTATGTGGGAGACATTAAACTGTATGCAAACAATTATACAGTGTGAAGGTTTGTGTGGGGTCCATCATAGTGTGTGGAGGACTGTGTGGGGGCCATTATACAGTGTGGAGAGGTGTGGGGCCATTATATTGCATGTAGGCCTATTATACTCCATGGAGGACTGTGTGGGGGTCACAGTTGCGGGATCATTCTGTGTTGGGGTGAGCATTGGATTATCAGCAGAATATGGAGTTTGTACAGACTGGGGATAGATTTGTTTTTTTGGGGGGAATTGGGATTTTGGGGATAGAGTTTGTGCAGATTGGGGATGGTGCTGGAAATGTGAGAAGTCACATGTGTCTTTGTTGTATCTTTGCAGAAGATTCCTGGACTGGAAGAAGTTGTCATGTCAGTCTGGGCAAGATGGAAAAGATGGGAAAAGTAAATGACTATTTAAGAAAGAACGTCAGCTGTAAGTCACCAACTATAACTGTACTGTAATCTTTTATAGGTTCTGCAGCACTGATATCTATGGTATGATATTGTAACCATATGGCTTTAATATCAGTGTTTTGCTTTGTATAGAGATTTTTTTTTAGTAACAGCTCTGTCATTTGCTGAGGTTCTCCTACATCCACTATTAGGGTGTGCCACCATATTTGTAATCAGTTGTAATCAGTGTCACATGGTTAGAGGCCCACTCAGAAATTTCGCCTGGCCTGAACCAAACCCCTTGCAGAAAGTATAGCCCTCTACAGTTCAGAATTCATCCAGCTGCTTCTGTATTCAGTTATATCATCAATAAAGACTAATGACCCAATGTCATTGAAAGTCATGCCATGCCATCACACTACCTCCATGTTTTACTGAAGATGTGGTGTGCTTTGGATCATGAGCCATTCCAATATCTACTTCTTTGCCTTAAAATCTCCTGGGTTGCTTTTACAGTAAGTTTTGAATGACTGTCCATCTGTATTATGAAACACCGTCCAATAAATCTTGCTGTATTTGGTTGAATCTGAGCAGAAAGTATCAAACTGCACACTTGAGAATTTGTCCAGCTCCTTCTGTCTTCAGTTACATCATCAATAAAGACTAGTGACCCAATGCCGCTGGAAGCCATGCATGCCCATGCCATCACACTGCCTACACCATACTTGACAGAAGATATAGCGTGCTTTGTATCATCAGCCATTCCAAGCCCTCTCCATACTTTATTCTTCCCATCATTCTGGTACAGGTGGATCTTAGTTTTATCTGTCCAAAGAATGCTTTTCAAGAACTGAAGATGGGTATAGAACACTAAGGCCGGGATCACACATGCGACGAAGTCATCCGACACTTACATGTGAAATCCCAGCTCTGGTGCCGGCACTCGGGAGTGGAGCGAGCGGCTGCATAGAACTACATGCAGCCGCGCACTCCACATTCGAGTGCCGGCGCCAGAGCTGGGATTTCACATGCGAGTGTCGGACGACTTCGTCGCATGTGTGATCCCGCCTAACACTCAAAAATGGGGAAAGGACTGGCTGGATGCTGCTGCGGGTCCTGTGTAACTACCCATATGATAATATATAAAAAAACACCAATTGAAGCTCCAGGGAAATTATTTGCATGTTCCTGATGCATTCTGGGAAGAGTGAAGAGTTGCCGCGAGTCCTGAAGATCTTTGGATGTACCTGGATTGAGCTGTTCTTTACAAGAAATCAACAGAAATTCATTTTGTTCAACATTGAGATGGAGATTACCTGTATGGTGTGCTACAATGTGTGCTATATGTTTACAGTCTTGCCAGACGAAAAGACAAACTTTACATACCAGAAATGCAAGCTTGTGACTCTGTTAGAGGAAAAGGTGCAATGTCTCCAGGAGAGAATAGCTACACTGAAGCTCATCAAAGAAGATGAGGATTTCCTTGACAGAGCAGAAGAATCTCTTCAGAATGTTGTAAGAGAACTTTTCAGTATTCCTGAAGAAGCTATTTCTAGAGTAGAAATAACTATTCAGAATGTTTGAAAAAAGGCACCTTTCAAAGTAGCTGCAGAAGAAGAGAAATGGAAGCATGTGACCCAAAGAAGCAGGAGGATGAGGAGGCAGTCGGAACCCATACCGCTGATGATCCGGAACCAGGCTCTCAAGCAGGACAACAATTAAGATGTATATTCAAAAAAGTGCTTTGCCCATAAAAAACACTCCAGTAAACAATCGGAAGCCTATTGAAGGGAGTAAAAGAAACACTTTGGTGAAGAAGAAAAGGAGAGTGGTAGTCATGGGAGATTCTCCTACTGAGAGGAACAGAAGCTGCTATCTGCTGACCGGACATTACCTCTCGAGAAGTGTGCAGTCTTCCAGATGCTCAAATCAAAGATGTGTCTGATAGGGTATCAAGACTCTTCAGTGCTACAGACGACTACTTCTACCTACTAAACAACATGGAAACAAATGACACAGCAAAAAAGGACCTGGAAATTATATGCAGAGACTTTGAAGACATAGGCCGGAAAGTGAAGGAACTGGGAGCACAGGTCGTCTTCTCATCCATTCATCCTCCCAATGGATGGACATGGATCAAGGAGATTGAACAAGATTCTTCAGGTGAACAACTGGCTACATCGATGGTGTCATCAACAATGTTTTGAGTTTCATGACCATGGAGTGAATTACCTGTATGATGGACTTGCTAGATATGGGTTGCATCTTACGAAAACAGGAAAACACATATTTGGTAGCCCCCTTGCTACACTCATCAGGAGAGCTTTACACTAGCGCAATAATAGATGGAAAATATACAGCCAGGAAAAAATATGCAGCCAATGAATTTTTTTGAAAACCCTACTATTCGAAGTGGAAATAAAGAATAAAAACCACACATTCTGAATGAAAATAGATGAACAAGAGAAACCGACAACATTATCATGTCTTAGGTATTACTGAAACCTGATGGGATGAGACACATGATTGGAATACAAACCTTGAAGGCTACAACTTATTCATTAGAAACAGGATTAACAAGAGGGTAGGAGGTGTTGCATTGTATGTTAGGAAAATGTATCTCTCCACACAGAGCAAAGCTTCACAGAATGGTAGCTCTGTAGAAACTGTTTGGGTAAGAATACAAGAAGGGAAGAACAGAAAGGACACTATTATAGGTGTTTACTATAGACCACCTGAACAGACTGAAGATATGTATGAACTCTTTACATCAGATGTCTCTGTTCTCAAAAACGTATGACATAATGATTATGGGAGATTTTAACTATCCAGATATTTGTTGGGAATCTTCTTCAGTCAAGAGTAATTGGTCCAGAAAATTCTTATCTTCTCTTATTGACAACTTTATCTTTCAAAAGGTAGAAGAGAAAACAAGAGCATCAGCCATCTTGGACCGAATTCTTACCAACAGGAAGAAAATGGTTGAGGAAGTAAAGGTGGCTGGGTATTTAGGAGGCAGCCACCATGCTATCATTGAATTTTGGATTACAGGAGGAGGAAGACCAGCGAGGACTCAAACTATAAAAGTGGACTTCAGAAAGGCAGATTTTAATGGACTCGACTCAGAAAGAGGGTTTGAAAGGTCAAATGGCTAGATGTTATAAAGTACAGAAATGTTCAAGAAGGATGGTAGATTTTGCTAAATGAAATTCCCACTGCATAATCAGTAACAATCCCAAATAGAAAGAAGAATTGGAAACATTTAAGGAGACCAGGATGGATGAACACAAAACTTAAACACTTGTTAAAAATGAAAAAATAAATGTATATTAAGTGGAAAAATGGGGGCATACCTAAAGAAGAATACAATGATGTCTGCAGAGAATGCAGGGCAAGCATTAGAAGAGCTAAAGCCAGTAATGAAATGAGGCTTGCAATGGAGATCAAAAGCAATAAAAAAGGATTTTGGGGGTGTGTCAAAAGCAAATAAAAGTCAAAGATGATATAGTATTTTTACAGGATGAATCCGGTGAAGTAGTCAAAAATGATGTTGAAAAAGCTGAACTTTAAATTCCTATCTTGCATCTGTGTTCTCTAAGAAAGCAATTGTACCATCAGTTGATCTTCATTGTGCTATTGAAGTAATAAAATAATCAACACTATCTATAAACAGAGAAATGGCGATGGAACACTTAGCTAATTGAAATTAATTTAAATCTCCTGGTCTAGATTGAATTACATCCTATGGTACTGAAAAATATAGCAGAGAAAATTGCAGAACCACTTGCCAGAATCTTTGAAATTCCTAGAGAGTAGGAGAAATCCCAGAAGATTTGAGAGGGGCAAATGGTGTCCCTGTCTTCAAAAAAGGAAAGAAGATGGAGCCAGGAAATCACAGGCCAGTGAGTCTTACTTTTGTACCAGGAAAGATCTTTGAACAAATTATTAAACAACATGTATGTAAGTAGTTGCATAAGAATGTAGTAATTTACCAGAGCCAGCATTGGTTTGTAACAAACAAGTCATGCCAGAAAAATCTAATTTCCTTCTATGATGGAAACACTGACTGGGTGGATCAGGGAAATGTGGTAGGTATCTCATACTATCCTTGTTGAAAAAATTACCAAGTATGGGATTGACAAGGCTACGATTAGGTGCATTCATAACTGGCTCAGTGATCATACAGTGATCATTTCAAGTGGGGTACCACAAGGCTCTGTTCTAGCCCCAGTGTTAAACAATTTTATAAATGATCTAGATAGGGATACTGAAGGTAAACTAATCAAATTTGCAGACAGTGAAAAGCTAGGAGGGATAGTTAACACTAGAGAAGACAGAGAAAGATTCAGAAGGATCTAGATAAGCTTGAACAATGGGCAGCAACTAATAAAATGGTATTTAACAGGGAGAAATGCATGATTCTACATCTGGGCAAGAAAAACAAAAATTATATCTACAGAATGGGAGGAATAGAACTAAGCAACATCACGTGTGAGAAAGACTTGGGTATACTAATAGATCAATGACTACACATGAGTCAATAGTGTGATGCAGCAGCAAAAGAGGCAAACACAATTCTGGGATGTATTAAGAGAGGCATAGAGTCTAGATCACATGAAGTAATTATCCTCTCCTACTCCTTGGTCAGACCTCATCTGGATTACTGTGACCAGTTCTGGGCACCATATTTTAAAAGCTACATTGAAAAACTGGGGAAAGTTCAGAGAAGAGAAACTAGGATGCTGAGCAGAATGCAAACTATATCTTACAAGATTAAAAGATCTGGGAATGTTTAGCTTGCAAAAAAAAGGCTAAGAGGAGACTTAATAGATGTTTACAAATATCTAAAGGGATGTCCCAGTGTAGAGGGATCATCCTTATTCTCATTTGCACATGGAAACATGAGAAGCAATGGAATATAACTGTAAGGGAGAAGATACAGATTAGGTATTAGAAAAAACTTTTTGACAGTGAAGGTGATTAGTGAGTGGAACAGGCTGCTACAAGAGGTGGTGAGTTCTCCTTCAATGGAAGTCTTCAAAAAGAGGCTGGACAGACATCTGTCTGAGATAGGTTAGTATATGCTGCATTGAGCAGGGGGTTGGACATGGTGCCCCGGGAGGTCCCTTCCAACTGTACCATTCTATGATTCTATGAAATAGCTCAATAAGCTGATACTATCGCGCTAAACAGCTAAAAAGAGGGACATAGGAAAAACATAGACTTATAACCTACATAAAATACAATGCATGATTCAATATATGATGGAATATTAGCATAAAAGATGGATGAATAAAGGGTGTGAGGCAGTGACTGGAGTTACATGTGAGGGTCACTGCATGTTCCCTCCAGGATGCGTACGGAGGCGCATTGAGGCAATGAGAGTGCATTGCAGTCACAGGTGTAGCTGCTGCTTGCAATGCAGACTAAAGTGAGTATAGGTCTTGGACATGCTCGTTGTCCAAAGCAGATTTAGGAAAAGCCTGCTCTGGGCTTTTGTGTTTTGAAACGGACTACAAGATCATAGTGTTGCAGTTCTATTCATTCCAGGCCGCGTTTTGGAGGAGTACAGAACAGAAGGCTCTGCAGAGCTCCACCTGTGTGAGGGAACACGGGCCAGTGGAGCCAAACAGCCAAGGCAGCTGAATAGCCTGGCACCCAGAGTGTACACAGTGGTGCAGTCACCCACAGCAACAGGTCAGAGGAGTACTGGCATGTTTAGTGACTGTAAACTGAAGGATATGGTTCCCGGCTGCAATCCAGAAGATATCGTGCACTATGTAATGCTGTGAGCAGAACATTAACAAGGCTGTGCAGTCGCCCATGGCAACAGGTCAGAGGTGGACTGGCGTGTTTACTGACTGTAATCCAGAGGATATGTGCCCAGCTGCGAATCGGAGGTGGACTGTCTTGTTCCCAGCTGAGATCCGGAGGTGGTCTATCCTGTTTCCTGGCTGCGTACCAGAGGATATTGTGTGGTGTGTTTTGCTCAGTTCAACATTAAAGAGACGTTTTGCTTTGAACTATGCTGGATCACTGCCTCGTCACTGCATACTGTGCTACCGCTGCACTACAAGGGTTTTCATAAGACCTTAAAATGTGGACATGAAAGCAATTGTGCCACTTAAAGTGAGGTAGATAACTATATTATTATATACTGATAACAATAAATACCTGAAAGGATAGGGCAATTAAAATAAGCATTATATAAATAGTTAGTGTCCAGGCGATGCAGCGTGAGTGTCATGACTCTGTTGTTGGGTCTCCCGGGATCAGGGACTCCTTCCATGTCCCTACCGATAAAGGGCACCCTAACTCACTCTGCTCCCTGGATTACTTGTAATGGTGAAGACACCGGGGCCACATACTTTACCTTAGCTCCTGAATCTGCCCTCATTCTGTACCCTTCCACCACCCAGGGAAGAGGGGAGTAGTAGTAGTAATACACTGACCAGACGTAAGGTAATAGGAAACAGGGTTAACGGAAAATACCAAACATACAAATATACACAGAGGTATGCACCAGGGAGTGGAGGATGGTGTTAAGCCAAAGTATTTTAGGAGAAGAAAGGGAATTATCACACACTCAAAACCAAGCAACAGTCACAGATAAATCCACCAACCGCCTACTCAAATAACCTCCAGCAACAACCTCCAAGACATGCAGCAAAAGCTAGCTCTGATGATGTGTGTTATCCAGGATCCAGATTATATGAGAGATGGGAGTGGCTAACAGTACACAGCTGAGAGCCTTAGCTCCAAGAGCTCTCAACAGAGCAGATTAACCCCTGCACTGCCCAAAGAAATTTACACCTAATAATAATAATAATAATAATCTTTATTTATATAGCGCCATCATATTCCGCAGCGCTTTACAGTTTAACAGTTTCAAAACACAAGTCATAAGTAACAACGTTAACAATACAATAATTAAAGCAAAATAAGACGACCCTGCTCGTGAGAGCTTACAATCTACAATGAGGTGAGGGAGATACAAAGTACAGGTGTGTATATACAATGGTTCATTTACAATGATGGTCCAGCCTTTTAATAAGCAGGTGAAGTGCTTGTTTTCAGCGCAGGAGTAGGAGAAATCGGACGCTGCGGTCTTCTGGGTCCTCTAAGTCGCAGTAACCCTGTGACAGTGATGCTGGAAAACTTGATTGATAACGATGAGACTCAGGCCAGTAGCATCACTGGAAACCATGCGGCTGAAGGAGTCAGCGGCGTGTGATATCAGTTAGGTTGAGCACAGAGTCCTGCAGTATCCAGGCCAAAACCTACAGGTTTCAGAGAAATCACGGTCCCCCTTCATCAGGGTACTCTGGCTCAGGGCCGCAGAAGGAATTTTAAAGCTGGTTAATCCGCCCTGCCTCCACCAATTGCCGCAACAAAACAAGGTAAAACAGGGATTTATTATTAAGAGACAGTAGTATAAATTGGTGGGGATATAGTGATGACTATATATATTGTTACATATAATTATAGTGCAAATGTGTGCACCTTTATTTGAAAACAGAAATATGAAAAATATATCTTTTAAAATGGAGAATGAATTTGGATAACACAAGATGGAAGCAAAAATGCAATAATTTAAGAATAGTTTAAAAACGAACACTTAAAAATGGATCACATGATGAATAATGGCTATAGATCAATGTTAGTGTATCCTAAATTCAAGGGTAAGTAACTTTTATGAATAATTAGTACTCCCATAAGGGCATCATCTAAATACCACTATTAAGACGCAACAGCTTCCAAATGCAAATGCCACACCTGGAATCAGCTCCAGACATTTTACTTGCTAAATTGATAATGGATTAATGAGGCCATTAATGAGTCCATGCAGCCTGTTAAAAAGATTTTGAAATAATTGTCCAATTACTTTTGGTCCCTTTAAAAAGAGGCAGCTACATATTAGCGACCTGTAATTCCTAAACCTAAATCTCCAATTAAGATGTGAATAACCTCAAGTTAAAACTGAGAGTCTGTACTGTAAGCCCATATTGATGATATCATTGTATCTTGAATATGTTTTGATAAACAGCTAACATGCCAAAACTTGCAATACTGTCCAAATATTTCTGGAACACTCTTGGCTATGTGGCTTCTGGCCTGCCCTGCTTACTAGTTTGCTTACTGTCCAGCAAAGCTCATTGTCCAGGTCCTTGCCACTATTCAATTGTCCTCAGTCCATATGTTCACCCTGACATGCAGCTCAATGGATATATCTCATCAGGTGAGAACTAACACTTTCAAGACTACTTAGATCTCTTCATCAAGCATGAAGATGTAACGTGGTGTGGGGCAGAGTCTGTGGGCGAGGTACTCATCTCCTACACCTCGGCACATTACATGAAAGGGGTCTTGGCTGGGTGTGTGGACTTGTGCTGTGAGGGTGCTACGCCCGTGTAGGCCACATTTAATCAATGTTGTTAGTTTGCCAGGACCAGATTTTTCACAGTTCAATGAAGGAGACCACCATTTGAAAATAATCTTTTTACTGAACAGGAACTTTGGTAGGAAATATATACAAGTGATGGCGGCCACACAGTCTTATGAACTTTTCCTTTACAACTCGAAGCATTTTTCTACACACAGATTCATTTTTTTTCTCTGTTCTTCTCTATCTTCATCTTTCACCTTTAATACTTCTACTGGTCCACGGTTTCCCATGTTTCTCGCTACTTCTCCACAATCCAGTTTTAACACTACAGTGCTACTTAGCAAAAGTCATTTACTTGCCCCACGGTTCCGCATCCTCATTTCCCTTTAGGGTGCCAGTATGGCTGGTAATGCTGACGCTCTGGAATTACCGCCCTTGACATTTTACTCGTCTCCCATCCTCAGTCCTGTTTAGGTCTGTTTCCTTCAAGTAAACTCTTGGCCTTGTGGCTAGGCGTCCTCTACCAGTATCCGTCTCCAATCGATCATTCTGTCTCTTAGTCACTTCTGCTCCAGATTTTGCTATCCCTTTATTTTGGTCTCATCTCACTTATGGACACCCAAAAGGCAGCACTGCTCACATTGGACCTTTGGTCCACTTGCTATTTACTCCAGGTGGTATACAACTCTCTGTCAAGAAATTGTCACTTTTCCTGCAACTCAGCCCCTCCCACTCTGGGCTAGTTATAAACATTACTTCAAACTGTCCCTATGGTCAAACTATACACAAAGATCCACCTGTGATCGAAACGCGTTGCCGTTATACCAGCAGTTGTGTTTACACTCACTGTATTGAAGGATTTTTCTGCCAATCTATGACATTTTAATATTTTTCAAATAAAGAAAATTGTTTTTATGGAGCTGGAATGTCAATCCTTTTGCTTTTTGTTACCTTCACGTTGGGTCTGAATGGAGTTCCGAGCACTTGTGGCAGTTTGGTGAAATGGCTTGGGCTCTAACCCACTCTTGTTTTTTGTTCTATATACACACAGTTCACATTGCATCAAATAAAATTTTAAATCAATACATTTGTTTCTTCAAGAGGAAAAAATGGGCAGTGTGTCCATCTCCTTACATTTCCCCCTTCTTTAACGATGGCCGTACTCAGCCATCCGGAACCTATAATTCACCAAAGCATTATGACACTAGCATGTCTTCCTGCACATAACTTAGAATCAATAGTTGAAGTCAACACCAAAACCTTTATAAGGTACATCAAGCCTCTCTCCTGCATTTTACTTAGACCAGTAACCAGCAAACTTTTTGAACCACTCTCCTGCACATTACTTAAATTAGTGAATGTCTCTTTCCATTCCGTGTAAGCCGCTCCTCTCTGTATTTGAGAGGTGCAGAAATATAAGGTTCACAGACTACCAGTGCAGATATAAAAAGGGGTTCGGTGTCACTCTACTTGTAATCAGAGTAAGCCGTCCAAGGTTCAGGAGGGAGCGATGATCAGACAGGCGCTAATGATCTCCCTGCTGTGCCCCATGTAGTGTCTCCCGTTCGGACAATGACGGTACCCAAGTAGGTCCTATCCTGCTAGTTGTGTCCCTAATTTTTCCTCCCAGAGTGAGGCTCTCAGTGTGTTGGTCCTGGGCAGGTTCAGAAAGCTAGTAACTGGCAGATCAACCACAATCTGCACGTTAATAATGTTTTTTTCCAAGGCAGGTTATTTCTGCAATGTAATCTTGTAGTCGTAAGATATTGGCACTGCATGGGATGTCTTGCCCAAAGCTTCCTTTGACCTTGTTCTTATGGCAAATGTTGCTTCACCTACAGTGGCACTTATGTCCAGTTCAGCAGCACATTGTTTTCCAGAAGTTAATAAACATAATGATACAAGTGACATGGTTTAACGTAGGAAAGATGTGTATCTTCGTACCGTGTTAGCCAGTAGATAGAAAAATATTTAGACTTGAGAGTCCTCAGTGGTTGATACCTTTTAATGGCTAACTGAAAAGATGATAACAAATTGCAAGCTTTCGAGACTACTCCGGTCTCTTCATCAGGCAAAGACTAAAACAAAAACTGAAGAATCACATATATATATATATATATATACACAAGAGGACACAGGAATAGTGCAATAGGTAAGACAAGTGACGTGAAGCAGAACTGTCATTATGGCAGAGGAATGAACATAAATATTGGAACAGTTCATAGATAAGGAGAGAGTTTTATTACCCTCTGATTGGGGTCTGGTATTGTGTTTTGATGCCCCTAGAAGGTCAGAGACGCAGATTCCTTAATTGATATAGAATGACATGAATCCATGTGACACGTTCATTCCAGCACTAAGAGTGTCAAAGGTCATCATAAGTTTGTATTCCCAAACCTTTCTATCTTTCTCAGATTTGAAGTTAGATTTTAATACCAGTAATTCCATATCCATTATGCTATGACCGGGCATACAAAAGTGTTTTGCCACAGGTAAATCCATTCTTTTTTCTCTTATCGTGTGGCGATGAGAATTCATCCTTGTTCTCAGTTTTTGCCCGGTCTCCCCCACATACAGACCCCAGTTGGACATTTAGTACATATAATTAGGTACACCACATTAGATGTGATGCAGCTGAAAGTACCTGGGATCTTGTAGTCCTGAGGGGAGTTGGGTATCTTTATCTTGTCCGTGGTCATTATAGATGCACATGTTTTACACTTCTTCTGTTTGCAAGGAAAGGTTCCTGCAGCTGTTGGGGAGGACAGGGAGCTTCTGACAATGATTTAACGTGTCATTCACACTGGCACAGTGGCATAAGCAGAGCACAAACTGTAAAACTGAGGTTTATAGGAAGTTTCCATTTTATAGTAAGCAGTGGTAAAAGACAAAAAAACACCCATTTATGCTTATATCAGTTCCCTATTGAAACTGTATTTTATTTTGAACACATTTTATCTCTGTTTACTATTCTGTTTTCCATCAGCTTTCTGATATGAAACATTACTCATAGGATGCTGTCAATTTTCTGGTAATTATAAGATGACTAAACAATAGTGAATATTCCCTGTGTACTAATCATAAAAGAACATTGATTTATCCAGGGCTAAATCTTCAAGGTTTGAGTTTCTGAATCAATTTTAAAATGAAATTGTTTCCATGAGCGCCATCTGCTGGAACTGAGTAGAATTACATTTCTAGGTTTTCCGTACTATAGCTAGTTAAAAAGGGGTTAAAATGACTTTAGAAAAGACTTAAAAAATAGTGCTGTGCTATTGACATGTAAAATAATATACACTGCTCAAAAAAATAAAGGGAACACTCAAATAACACATCCTAGATCTAAATTAATGAAATATTCTCATTGAATACTTTAGAAAGCAGAAAATCCCAGTCCGGAATCACAATCAACAAGAAAAACTCTATTTAATCAATAACACAAAAAAAACCCACATGGAAAAAAGCAGGGGTCCAGAGTTTTTTTTAAATATAATTATTTTTAATTTAATAAACACAAATACACAGAAAATAATGCAGAGTAGCACAACCAAGCAGGTCAAGGGGAGAGAACAATTTTTCTCCCACTATGCAAATAAATTAATTAATGCACCATGACTATTATATATTATATATATGTGCTATATTTTATAAAAATCAATTCAACCAATAAATAAAAAATAATTAATTATTTTTTATTTATTGGTTGAATTGATTTTATAAAACAGACATAGTAATTACAATACAGTGATCAGTTTTTTACAATGTCTCAAACTTCTGTTAATATCCCCTAGATAATAGGAATCTACAGGTAAAAATCTGAAGGAAGTTGTGCAAGAAATGGGTCTGGTTTCCTAAAGGGGCGGTAGGAATAGTTGACCCTAAACATACCGGTAAATGCCCCAGGGAATAGCCGGAGAAAAAAAGGAATGAAGTGGTTCTTGAATAATACAGTGAAGGCACAGATCTAAGTTCAATAAAAATGCTATGTACTTGCAGAAAAAAAAATCTTGAAAATAGCACATAGGAATACATTTTCCAATTTTGACCCCAGCGTCACTTTACATGGTAATAACTCTGGAAGTATTAAAAACCATATTCAAGGAGTGTATTAACTCTTTAGGTGCTTCATAGGAACTAAAGCAATGTGGAAGGAAAAAAATGAAAATTTAAATTTTTCACCGCAAAAAATGTTTCATTTTCACAAAGGTAATAGGAGAAAATGGACAATAAACTTTGTTGTGCAGTTTCTCCTGAGTATGCCGATACTCCATATGTGATGGAAAAATACTGTTTGGGCACAAGGCAGGACTTGGAAGGAAAAGTGCACCATTTGACTTTTGGAGTGCAATATTGGCTGAAATAAATAGCGGACGCCATGTTGCATTTGCAGAGCCCCGGATGGGCTTAAAAGGTGGAAAATCCCCACAAGTGACTTCATCGTGCAAGCTACACCTGTTATGTTTAGGTAGCTGAGGAGAAAAAGCAAAAACGGCAATACACCAGAGAGGCTGGAACCTATTGGATTGCAGTAACCTGAACTAACCACACAGCTAGAGGTAGCCGTGGAGCGTTCCTACGTTGATCCTAGACGCCTCGTCACAGCCTGAGAGATAACTACACCTAAAGGCAGAAAGATGAAAGTTATCTGCCCCGGAGAAGATCCCCAAAGAAAATAGGAAGCCCCCAAACATGTAATGGCGGTTAGACAAGAAGAAAGCACGGACACAGACAGAAAATAGAATGAGCAAACGCTGGGGCCCAATCTGTCTAGACAGAAAAGTACAGGAAAGAATTCTGACTGCAATCCAACAAAAAACCCTAAAAAATACCAACTCTTCTGATTGCAAAAACACCTGAGATCACACGATCTCCACCACCTAAATCAGATCTCTGGTGTAACAAAACTAAGCCACAGCCACTGAAAAAACAGGAAAATGCAAATGAACAAATAACAATGGCTACAGATAAACTGAGAGGAGCACAGGCCCCAGGAGGGGACCCGGCTGACCTCCACAAAAGTGCAGAAAACTATGGAAAAAGCAAGCACAAAAAGAAAAGCAGAAAATATCTTATCTGAAAGCAGCAGATGCAGGCAAGACTCCAGCAAACTTCCAAATGAACCAGGAACCACAATTGAGACAAGAACAATTGATCACCGGTGACTATCATGGGAGGGAACCTCCCTTATATCAGTCCAGTCAGTGATCCCAGATTGCTATTCCTCGCTGGAAGGTTCAGTACTGTCTGTAACCACCAGAGGGAGCCTCTGCTCAGAAACCATCTCTAGCACATTCATAACATACACCCCTCAAGGAATTTATTTACAAGTGTGGTGAGCACCTTTAACCCACAGGTGCTTTACAGAATTTTATAACGTTGAGCCTTGAAATTGAAAAAATTAAATCTTTCAAACAAAAAAATGTTGCTATAACCCCAAATTTTTCATTCTCACAAGAGTAACAAAATGGACCCCAAAATTTGATGTGCAATTTATTCTGAATATGCCGATCCCCCACATCTGGTGGAAAAGTACTGTTTGGGCACACGCCAGTGTTTCGGTCACAGCTGGGATGAACAGAAGACTTTTACACCCAGCCATGGTGCACGTAGATTTGTGGACCCACTGTGCACAAACCGGGTTTAAAAAGGAAGGGACATAACTAAGCGGCTACCTTAGTGTTAACTGGACCCTCTCATGGCTCATGGGCAGAACCCAGTACTGTAGCTGCTGACCCCAGTAGTCAGGTACATTGACACTAATTTAGGGATTAGTTCAGACATGCCAATCTAGGATTCAGGATCAGTTAGGCCACTCATAGACTGAGGAATAGCATTCATGCACTGGCCACACTGGGACCAGGGACTTCGGGAACAGGACTGGCAGCGCCGGGACCAAGGGACAATGTTCAGGCACTGGCCGCTCGACGACCAGGGAACAAGATTAATAATTGTTGCATGATAATTGTTGCATGTTGTATGTAATTTTACTCTGTGTATGTGTCAGTATTCCGGGTTTTCTAGGTAACTTTGTCAATGATTTTGCCCTTTGTTAAGATGGAGTTTGCTGTTTTCTGTGCCCTACTTCCTGTTCGTTTGTTTAAAACCCGGCTCAGGTGCTGGCTTCACTGCTGGAATATTCTGCTTCTGTTTCTCTGCAACCCAGCTGCTTTGTTCCTCACAGAGCTTTTGTGTATTTACCAGGAAAGTGCATAACTTTATCTTCAGGTGTTTCTCAGCCACAGCAGTTTCTACCATGGCTCTGGACATTCTCTGCATATGTAAGTTGCACATACTGTGTTATCACTAAACTGTTTGACTTGGGAATTTAACCCTTGGTTCACTCCATTTGATAAGAACTGTGTTTCTGAACTGTGGCTGTTTAACCCTTCGTGCATTATCTCTGGTGATAGCTGTTGGAACTGTTACTGGAATCTTACGGACTTATGAACTTGTTGTTGGACTTCTCTGAATTAAGCCACAACTGAGATTAACTTGTTCCTGGACCTCCCTGTGTTTTCTGCATACCTGGATCTGACTCTTCACACACCAGCAGTGTGTAAATCCAGCCACGTTATCTGTGCATCAGACTTACCTTGTGGTCACATTTGTGTGAGGACTCCGTCGTAAGAACTTTACCACCCTCGCTATAGAGGATCAAGGACTTATATATCCGGATTCATATAACTGGACTTGTGTATATATATATGGACTCATTGCATGTCACTACGGGTTTGTTTGAATATTGTTTTTGGGTGTTTTGCTGTTTCACAAATACATTATTTGCATTCAAAGAAACCCGTCTCTGATTGTTCATTGCCCCACGCTATCAGAATCCTCGAGTTCCTACAATAGTATTACAGGATATTCCAGCCTAAAAAAGAGGATTCTGCTGGGGCAATGACGGAGACACGGGCAGACAAACTGTTCACCATAGTTAACTCCTTGCAGCAGGAGGTGGCGGCTGCACTCAATCAGATTAGAGACTTGGAGTCTCGGGTTAACCACAATGCACAGGGGTTTGGTCAGGCTCTCCAAGATCTACGTTCTAGTTAGGAGTCCTGGAGGACTTACCTACTGAGCCTACCTTATCCACCAGTATGCCAAATTGCCTCCATTCCGTTTTAATGGTGACCGAAGTCAATTCCGTGGGTTTGTTAATCAATGTATATTATTTTTTGATGTACATGCCTCTTACTACCGTCTGATAGATCTAAAGTTCTATGTATTATTATGTTGTTGACATCACGTGCACTGGCTTGGGCAAATCCTATGGTTGAAAGTCATGATACCCGTCTAAATAATTTGGACAATTTTCTGGCAGCCATGGCGCAAATGTTCGACGATCCCAACCGCCGTGCTACGCTGAATCTGCCTTGCTTTCCTTACGCCAGGGGAAACGGTCAGTCATAGAATATGTTACTGAATTTAAAAGGTTAGTGGTGGACACCCAGTGGGAAAACAATGCTTTATTACCATTCTTTAGAAAAGGTTTGTCAAATGTAATCAAGGATGAGCTAGCTCGTTCAGAGTCTCCACAGGAGTTTGAATTGTTTATACAGCACTGTGTACGTATTGATACCCGTTTAACTGAACGCAGACAAGAAAAATGGGCCGCTGTAAATCGCATTACTAATTACTCTCTTCCGTCCAGGGAAACCACAGGCAAAAACCCGCGAGAGGCTGAGGAGGTGCCTATGCAGGTGGACTCCTGCAGAGACGTGAGAATAATGAACGCCGCGAACACCGTTTCCGTGAGCGCTTATGTTTCTATTGTGGTCAATCGGATCATTTCCTCATCAATTGTCCTAAATGTCCTAGGCGACCCAACAAGGTGTTGGCGGTAGTAGGAGATTATGTAACACAGACGCTGAGTCTGAAGTTTCAGAAACTAGTCTACATCTAGATGCGGTTTTTCCCCCAATACTGATGCCGACTTCCCCTAAAGATCACGGGGAGAAATATTCACATTGTTCTCTTCTATACGATTCAGTGGGAGGAACAGTGGATATCAAGTTCTGCCATGATAGACTCTGGAGCAGGTGGGAATTTCATGGATTCTTCTTTTGCAGAGAAACATGGTATAAAGACACAACTAAAAGCTTCACCAATCACTATGGAAACGGTGGATGGTTCCCATTAGTTTCTGGACCAGTAGATCGGGAGACAGTGCCTCGGGAGTGTAAGATGGAACCAGACCATCAAGAAAACACTTTCATTCATGTTAATATCTTCTCCTCATTTTCCTGTAATTTTAGGAATTCCCTGGTTACGGTCACAAAATCCAATCATCAATTGGGAAACCAAGGAGATAACCTTTCTCCCGAAGTGCAGTTCTACCATCAGTCCAACTGTAGCGGCTCCAGTTACCCAAACTTGGAAGAGGTGATACAGGTACCTACTCTCCCTCTGATTTATCAGGAATTCTCAGACATTTGTGATAAAAGGAAGGCAGATCAACTTCCCCCACATAGACGTATGACTGCCCATAGAATTGCTTCCTGGAGCAGCGATTCCTTTCGGCCATGTTTACCCTTGGCGGCTCCGGAAAATTAAATCTTTACGGGAGTATATAGATGAGAATTTAGCCAAGGGGTTTATCCGACCATCTTCTTCACCAGCGGGAGCTCCAATATTCTTTGTAAAGAAGAAGGATGGTACTCTAAGACCCTGCATTGACTACCGGAGTTAAATAAGGTAACCATTCGTAACAGGTACCGTTGCCCCTAATTCCAGAATTGTTGGAAAGAGTTCGCCAGGCCAAAGTATTTACCAAATTAGATCTTCGTGGGCATATAATTTACTCCGTATACGGCCCGGAGACGAATGGAAGACAGCTTTTAGATGCCGGTATGGACATTTTGAATATTTGGTGATGCCATTCGGACTCTGTAACGCTCCCTGCTGCTTTTCAACATTTAGCCAACGACATTTTCAGGGATTTATTGGACCAATATGTGGTAATTTACCTTGATGACATCTTAATCTTTTCTGACTCCCTACAGGAACATCAGGAACATGTCAAGACCGTACTTAGACGTTTGAGAGATAATCATTTGTACATCAAACTCGAAAAGTGTGAGTTCCATTGTTCTGAAATTCAATTTTTAGGTTATGTTATCTCGCCTCAGGGATTGAATATGGAGTCCAGCAAGATCCAGGCAATCTTGGACTGGCCGGTACCAGGAAACATTAAGGAGGTACAACGATTCATTGGCTTTGCTAACTTTTATAGACGGTTTATCCGAAATTTTTCAGAAATTGTCCGTCCCATCACTCTCCTCACCAAGAAGGGAAGAAGTTTGAATGGTCTTCGCAAGCTCAGGAAGCCTTGATCGCCTGAAGGGTTGTTTTACCACAGCTCCAATATTGATGCATTCCGGATCCTGCACAGCCCTTTTATCGTGGAGGTGGACGCGTCTGACTGTGCATTGGGAGCTATCCTCTCACAACGTACCGGAGACAAAGGTTTGCTGCACCCGTGTGCCTTTCTCTCGTAGTTATCTTCTGCAAACTGAACTATGATGTGGCAGATAAGGAACTTTTGGCAATTATTTCTGCCTTTAAGAATGGAGACACCATTGCAGGGGGGCAACCAGCAGGTAGTAGTACTACACGGATCATCGCAATTTGGAATTCCTTAAGTCTGCCAGGTGTCTTTCTCCTCGACAACTAGGTGGAGTTTGTTCTTGAACCATTTTAATTTTTTATTTCGTACCGCCCAGGTTCCGTAATGGGGAAAGCTGACGCATTATCCCGAATCCCATACGTGGTATTCCGTGCCTGGGACCCCGTCGAAGACCATCTTGTCGGAGGCCAATTTCGTTGGAGTGCTCCGGAACCGGGACTTGTGGCAGGAGATCAAGCTGGCCTATGACGGTGACGTATTTCTTGCAGCTCCACCTGACAATGTGAATCTTGTCCTTCGGAATGGTGTGTGGCTTAGAGATCGATGTATTTATGTCCCAGAGGCTGTAAGACTTCGAGTTCTCAGATTGGTCCACGACTCTAAATTGGCTGGTCATAGGGGGGTACAGAAGACGCAGGAATGTTAACTCGTTTTTTTGGTGGCCTACCTGCTTGAAGGATGTGAATGAATATGTCCGCTCTTGTGAAGTTTGTGCCGGTACAAGGTTCCTCGTGTTCACCTACTGGTCTTTCTTAAACGTACCTGTACCGTCTCGCCCTTGGGGGTCTATTTCGATTGGACTTTATTGTGGAGTTACCCACTTCTGGTGGTAAAAATACTATTTTGGTGTAGTAGATCGTTTAACGAAAGCTGCTCATTTCATTCCGTGCGCTGGTCTTCCTCAGCTACAGAGACAGTAGAATCTAGTTATCAGAACATTTTCGGCTGCTGGGGTACCAGATGACATCATTTCTGACCGGGGAAATACAATTTACCTCTAGATTTTGGAAAGGATTTTGTTTCTGCGCTCCACATTAATGTTTGCTGTCTTCTGCATACCATCCTCAGACCACGGGCAGACCGAACGGACAAATCAAACTTTGGAGCAATATCTACGCTGTAACGTCAGTATTTGCAGGTGATTGGTGAAGCTACTTCCTCTAGCGGAATTTCGTTACAACAACTCCCAAAGCAGTTCCACGAAGGTAACGCCTTTTTTTGCCAACTGGGTTATCATCCAAATATTTTGCCTAGGTCTCCGGTTTTCGATTTCGGTACCAGCGGTTGAAGACAGGTGACGCGTTGCAGTAATCTTGAAGTTTTGAAGGACTCCTGACCACAGCACAGGAGCGTTACAAAAAGTCGGCCGATAGATTCCGGAAACCAGCACCTATGTATAAGGTAGGAGACTCAGTTTGGTTGTCCACCCAAGAATCTTAAAGTTGGGTGTTCCTTCGCAGAAACTGGGACAGAATTCATCGGTCCATTCAAGATCACGGGGATTGTGAGCTCTGTTGCCTGTCGGTTGAAGCTACCACGGACTTTAAAGGTACATCCAGTATTTCAGTTTCCTTATTAAAAAACCAGTCTCTCCTAACACATTTCAGGGACGTATCGTACTCCCCCTCCACCAGTGTTGGTTGATGGCGAAGAACAATTTCGTGGTACAGGATATTGTTAATTCGAGACTTCATAGAAACCGGCTTCAGTATCTAGTTAGATGGCAAGGTTACTCTCCTGAAAATGATTCTTGGGACCAGTAAGTACATCAATGGCCTCTGAAGATTGCTCAGTTTCATCGGAGATACCGGACAGGCCTGGTCCAGGACCGTCGGAGGCGTCTTTAGGGGGGGAGTAATGTCAGTATTCCGGTTTTCTAGGTAACTTTGTCAATGATTTTGCCCTTTGTTAAGATGGGAGTTTGCTGTTTTCTGTGCCCTACTTCCTGTTCGTTTGTTTAAAACCCGGCTCAGGTGCTGGCTTCACTGCTGGAATATCTGCTCTGTTTTCTCTGCAACCCAGCTGCTTTGTTCTCACAGAGCTTTTGTGTATTTACCAGGAAAGTGCATAACTTTATCTTCAGGTGTTTCTCAGCCACAGCAGTTTCTACCATGGCTCTGACATTCCTCTGCATATGTAAGTTGCACATACTGTGTTATCACTAAACTGTTTGACTTGGAATTTAAAACCCTTGGTTCACTCCATTTGATAAGAACTGTGTTTCTGAACTGTGGCTGTTTAACCCTTCGTGCATTATCTCTGGTGTAGTGTTGGAACTGTTACTGGAATCTTACGGAACTTATGAACTTGTTGTTGGACTTCTCTGAATTAGCACAACTGAGATTTAACTTGTTCCTGGGACCCCTGTGTTTTCTGCATACCTGGATCTGACTCTTCCACACCAGCAGTGTGTAAATCCAGCCACGTTATCTGTGCATCAGACTTACCTTGTGGTCACATTTGTGTTGAGGACTCCGTCGTAAGAACTTTACCACCCTCGCTATAGAGGATCAAGACTTTATATATCGGATTCATATAACTGGACTTGTGTATATATATTGGACTCATTGCATGTCACTAGGGTTGTTTGAATATTGTTTTTGGGTGTTTTGCTGTTTCACAAATACATTATTTGCATTCAAAGAAACCCGTCTTGATTGTTCATTGCCCCACGCTATCAGAATCCTCGAGTTCCTCAAATAGTATTACAGTATGCTATTATCAATAAAGTGATAAATTGGAGAACATCTGGTGCCTTGGCTTCTGGATTTTTAGCTGCAAAATACTGATGAAACAACCACTCACATACTTACCAATCTATGGAGAGCATGGTGCCTATCATAAAAAAAATGTCATGAGAAAGGCTTGTATATGGCGCTAGTCACACAGATGTAGTGCACAGTTTTCTGGCTTAAGGCCAATTAGTGACGCCCATACTCAGGGCCGGTTTTTGAGGAAAGTGGGGCCCTGGGCAAAAGTTTAAAGTGGGGCCCCAAATGCTCAATATTCCACATCACACAAACATTTCAGCTGATTTACAGGTGCAGAGCTCAGCCGTTAAAAAGAGCGTGATCGACGGCATGAAATTGTTAGACGCCTGTTCCCGAGTTTCTTTATAACGGCAAAGGAAGCATGATGGGTGCAGATAGTCCTCGATACAGAGTATTAATGCAACTCACATACAGTATAATGCACTCTCCATGGTTTTAATAGAGTTAATGCAGTCCCCCTCTCAGTATACTGCAGCCCACCTCATAGAGAATACTGCAGCCCCACACAGAGTATATTGCAGTCCCATCAGTGTATAATGCAGCCCCCTCAGGGTATACTGCAGCTTTGCTCATAGAGTATACTGCAACCCCTCATAGAGTATACTGCAGCCCTCATAGAGTATACTGCAGCCCCCTCAGAGTATACTGCAACTACACACACACAGTATAATGCAGCCCCCCACACACACAGTATTTGCATCTCCCCATACACCGTAAATGCAGCCCCTCAAACATTATAGTGCAGCCTCCTCCCCAGCACATAGTATAATGCAAGCTCACCTCCAACACCACAGTACAGTGCAGCTACCCAACACACAGTACAGTGCAGCGCTCCCAACACACAGTACTGTGAGCTTCCTCCCAACACACAGTACTGTGCAGCTCCCCATCACATAGTACAGTGCAGCTCCCCAACATATTGCACAGTGCAGCTCCCTCCCAACACACAGTATAGTGCAGACATTACACGCAGTATAATGCAGCTCCTGCACTCTCACACACACACACAATAATGCATTCACACACACTCGCTCCAATACTCACCTCTCCTCCTTGTTCCCGGTCTGCTCCAGGCTCTGCTCGGTCTCATTGGCTCCACTGTTGCCACAGCGTGGTGCCCAATGAAGTGTGTTATCGAGCACCTGCTGAGTCACAAGCAGAGGGGG
>JARQOD010000002.1:135615718-135657259 GCA_033576555.1 Oophaga sylvatica | reverse complement strand
AACCTGAGTTCATCTTGAAGGAGGAGTCCGGTGTGTGCTGAGTTTCTGTTATCTGTGCTCAGCTTCTGTGCAATCCCCGGTCAGCTCCCGTTGTGCTAGGCGGGCTTGCACCAGACCGCTGGGGTTCCTTTCAGGTCGCTGCCAATGTCCGATCCTATCCCTGATGACCATTGCCTGATATCCGATGTCCGATGACCATTGCCTGAATCCGATGTCCGATGACCACTTCCAGATGTCCGGATCCTATCCATCTCTACCTGATGTCCGGAGCCTGCTGATCGGTACCAGATGTCCGGAGTCGATGCCTGTGTTCCAGTCCGTGTCCTGAGACCCAGTCCGTGTTCCTGTCTGTGTTCCTGACTCTCTGAGATCCAATCCGTGTTCCTGTTGTTTCCTTTGCAGTCTAACTCTGTTTCAGCCATCAGCTCCTGATTCCAGTTACCTGTCTGTTACCTGTCGGCTTGCCTGTCTGCCATCCTTCTGCAGTTCCTTCCAATGGTTCGGACGTCATCTGCAAGATCCCCGCTCTTGCTGCTCACCTAGGAGCGATCATCGCCATCCACTGCAGCTCCATCCGGAAGTCGACATCATCTGCAGAGATCCCCGTCTTGCCTGCTCACCTGGGAGCGATCATCTGCCATCCGACTGCAGCCCACCTGGAGGCTCCACCATATCAGGTCGTATATACCTGCCTGTCTAAGACTGCCTGGTCACTTATCGTGACAACCTGCCGTCTAAGACTGCCTGGGTCACTTGCCGTGAAAACCTCCGTCCAGAGACTGCCTGGTCACTTGGCCGTGACAACCTGCCTGTCCAGAGACTGCCTGGTCACTTGCCGTGACAACCTGCCTGTCCAGAGACTGCCCTGGTCACTTTCCGTGACAACCTGCTGTCCCAGAGACTGCCGGTCACTTGCCGTGACAACCTGCCTGCCCTGGTCACTTGCCGTGACAACCTCCTGTCCCAGAGGACTGCCCTGGTCACTTTTCCGTGACAACCTGCCTGTCCCAGAGACTTGCCTGTCACTTGCCGTGACAACCTGCCTGCCCTGGTCCTTGCCGTGACAACCTGCCTGTCCCAGAGACTGCCTGTGTCACTTGCCGTGACAACCTGCCTGCCCAGGACTTCCTTGGTCACTTGCTGTGACAAACCTGCCTGTCCAGAAACTACCTAATCCCCTGCCGTGATTCCCCTGCCCTTTTTCCCAGGCCCACCCGCTCTCTTGTCCTGCGGTTCCTTCTTGGTCTACCTGTGATGACGTCTGCTTGGGTCGGTGTCTGATGTTTCTCCTGCTGAGCCTGTGCTACGCCTGAGGCCTGAGAGAGAGGTATCCTAGTATGCCCGGCCAGATACCCTGGACTTCATCAACCCGTGATGACCCTGCCATCGACTGACGTTCGTTCTGAGGTCGGTGCTGATGTTCTCTCCTGCTGAGCCTGTGCTACGCCTAAGGCCTGAGAGGAAGGCCGTCCAAGTATGCCCGTGCCAGATAAACCCGGACTGCATCTACCGTGTGCCTCCAGCACTCGTCTGTGATCCTGAGTCGTGTACCCTTCTCTGATGTGGGGAATCGGAGCCCGGTCTTATGTTTCTTTATGTACTTTGTTTCTTTAAGTAAACTTTATGTTTCTTCTTACCTGAAGTTGTGCGGTGTTGTCTAGCCCTGCAGGTCGCCACCTTGCCCACATGCTCAGCTGCCACGGATCCCGGTCGCTGCCCTTCCCTAGTCCGGGCAGGCCCGGGTCTTCCTCCGTGTCCAGTGGGTCCCACATTCTCTTATCATCTGGGACCCATGCCTCACGTCGTCGTGGGACTGGCGGCGTGGGAGCATTGGCTAGCTAGGCAAGCTATGCCATGTCCCGGCGCCCCACAGCCGTGGGAAGCGCCACAGCCACGAAGATCGTCGCGGTTGCACATTTTGACTTCTCACAGCTGATCTGCTGTTTCTTTGTGTTTGGCAGCTAGGGAGTTAATTCTGTCTGTGCTCGGTGCTGGGACTGGGTGCAGTTTCTCCCGGCTGCAATTGATTATTTGTTGATTGGTTTTCCTTTAAATTCCTGGTGTCTGCTTGGGGAGTTGCCAGTGAAACCTTCATGCAGACCACAGATAGGAATGAATCTGTATAGACTTTAGTTGTGAGCTCCTTAGTTGTTCTAAACTCAACTTGGTTAGAGTTATTTCCCAACCATTTATGTTCCTTTGATGTTTGAGTGTGTATGCAAGCGAGTTTATCCTGTCTGTCTTATATGTCTAATCTGTGTATTTAGCTGAGATCAGCCCATATCCCTTTGGTGGTAGTCAGGATCCTTCTTAGGACTGATTACAGGGTTCAGGTCTGATAGGAGACAGGTTAGGTTGGAGACTTGGACCTCTGAACCATTATCAGTACCCTCCAAGGTGAGGGATTAGTTAGGACCCCAGTTTAGGGTCAGGTTAGATCCCGTCCACCTCTTTCCTGTTTCAGCTCATCAAGTCCTCAAGATTAACCCTGAGTTCAGCAGATATCGTGTCAGGTAAATCTATTCTATACTTACATGCTGATGTTGCTATACTAGTTGTTGTATAGAGTGTTGTTCCTGTATTAATAGTTTACTGACATTGTATACATATCATTAGACAGCGTGACAGTTCTGCATCCCATCTGGGCTCCCGTGTGTCTGTAGCGGCAACGGAGTGACACATGGCTTTTCCCATTTGTTGGGACGTGGCTCCGATGTAGCCTCCCTGAAAGTGCGCTTGAGCTCACCAACGCCAGCCCGATGTCTTAAAATCTCATCTTGTGACTTTATCCAGATCCTTGGTATCACTCGGGAACACTGCTGGGGCTCCGGGCGCCGAACTTCCAGCCTGAGCTTCACGAGTTGCAGCTACTGATGAGGCATCTGGTTTGGTGTCTACCACTTCTATGGCTTTTTTCCACCTCTGCAGCATCACCTTCAGAGTCCTTGGCATGATGCAGATCCACACCACACACCGACAACTTCTCATCTTCAACAGCATCCACTTGTGCTGTGTTCAGGTTCAAAGTCCTGCCTTTAAGCTCAACTCTCCTCCTTTCACCTTAGTCTTCGCCAGAGAACCGGCCAACTGTAAAACATCTCAGATGCCATCTTCTGTCTGGCTGTAAGTCAGCATCAGCTTTCTTCTCAGGACTCTCAACCTCCTCTGCTACCATGCCTCCTCATTTGCACTGGTTGCTTTATGGTCATCAGATGATTCACTATCACTATCCCGTCTGACCCCTTTTTCTCAGCCACATCTGGCTCACTGTCAGGGCTATACACTTCATTTTCATTCACAGCCTGCTCACTGTCGGGTTATACAAGTCATTTTCATTCACATCCTGCTCACTGTCAGGGTTATACAATTCATTTTCATTCACATCCTGCTCACTTCAGGGTTATACAATTCATTCTCATTTACATCTTGATCTGGAACCTTAGTTAACATGTCATCCACAACATTAACTTCACCATCTGGTCCCTCAAGTATGTGACTATGTGACAACCCCAGCACTATACTTCCATATAGCTCAGGTACTAGAGCTGACTCACGACCTCTCCCTGGACTTCAGTGTCCCTATACAATAGGTTATTGTTCATGGCAGCATGGGGAAACCTCTCCTCAGAGCCAGGCTCTTGGGGAACCTCATTCAGAACAATTACATTTTCCTGTGCCGTTTTAAGAGTGGGGTCTCGCACCAGCTCACTCCCAAAATTGTCACAGGACACAGGCAGGTCAGGGACACTCGTTCCCGAGAACCACCATCCTCGTCTCCCAACATCACCTGCAAAGGAATTTCATCTTTATCATGATCATCATCAGTATCATCACTATTATGATTAGCATCATCATCATTATCAATATCAGCATCATCATCATGGTCATCATCATTATCATGATCATCATTATCATTATCAATATCAGCATCATTATCATGGTCATCATCATTATCATGATCATCATCATTATCACATAATTTTAATGGCCCACTAGCATTGTGTTCCGCCCCTCGGGACTTGCGCACCCTCAATAGAGCTTCATCACACTGTTCATCAGAATCACCCTTCCCCCAGAGATCCTTAGACCGGGGAAAGTCATTACCCAATATGACGAGTTGCACCAGGTTCTTCACTACCCCCCCTTCATATGAAACCTCCCCGAGTTTGGGGACCAAGTCCACGGCAGTCTCTGGGTAGACTTTGGTGTCTCCATGGATCACACCATACTCAGGTGCTTATCAGGGATGAAGTCCCTATCAATCAGGCTGTCACATACGGAAGTCACTGGACTCTCTGAGTCCAAGAGGGCCTGTGCTGGGCAGTCATTTACAACCACCGGGGACACCTGTGGTCCAGTCTCTTCGGCTGAGGTGGACACACACACAGGTTCTGCGCAGAGAGAGAGGGATCTGCCAACATCACAACACATAGGCTCCCCCTCTATTGGACAGCTGGCCGCAACTTCACGCCAGCTCCAACACTGTCCATCACACTCTCCCACCCACATGTCCCCTCGGGCCCGAACCCGCCCATCAGCATACCCCATGTCCCCAACAGCTGGAACGCTCTTACCGCGAGAGCTCAGCGTCCGGGAACTCCGAAGTGACGAGCTCTCAGACGGCTGTACCTCAGGAGGACGTGCTTGGGTGTAGCGGTCCACTATCACCTTTTCAACTCCATAATCAGGTTTGCTGACTGCAGACTCCCAACTGCATCTCCAGTCATGAACTCCCCTGGCACGGGCTGTCACCGTAACACCCAGCCGGTAAGAATCTCCGCTTTCATCTTGGCATAGTCTTGGCTGTCCTGCTCGCTTAGGTCAGCATAGGCCCTTTGGGGCTCTCCAATCAGATAGGGTGCGACCATCATGGCCCACTCAGATAGGGGCAGATTCTTCTTCTCTGCCAGTCCCTCAAACCTAGTGAGATATACCTCCACATCATCACGAGGTGTCATCTTTTTCAGTGACCGTCTTACCGCCTTCTTTACAGCGGACAATGCAGGTGACTTTGCCACATTACTTCGGGACGCGGCACCGAAATCCTTTTTTTGTGCTGCCATCCGCTCAACAATAACCGGTTATTCTCCTGCTGTTGCTGCAGGAATTGCTGCTGGGCCTGCTGCATGCGCTGCTGGTGCTGCAGGCGCTGCTGCTCCATGCTCCGCTGGGCCTGGACCAGGTACTCAATGAGCTCCTCCATACTGCCGTACTTATCTGTCTCAACTACGGCAGTCTTATGTTGCACATTAACTTGCGCCATTTATTCAAACAGTGCCTCCATGCTGTCATCCATGCTGTCAGACTTCTCTGTCTCAACAACGGCAGTCTTCACTCAAGACATACACACTCCACAGTCTTTTCCACAGAAAATTCAGCTTTGCTGTGCAGACACTTTTTTTTTTTTTCCTCTGCAAACTCTATTAGGGCCACTGTCTCTTTAAGACTGCTCCAATAGACGTTTCTCTTTGCTGCTGCACACTCCACAGTCTTTTCCACAACAAGTTCAGCTCTGCTGTGCAGACACACCTTTTTTTTTTCTTTTTTTGCAAACTCTATTAGGGCTACTGTCTCTTTAAGACTGCTCCAATAGACGTTTCTCTTGACACACTTTTTTTTTTTTCCTCTGCTGCTATTTCAACAGACTTCACCTTTATTGCTGTCTCTAAGCCACTGTGCTGCACACACATTCCAGCACCAATTGTATCAGCCACTGTGCTGCCCCAGCATTCTCCGCCAATTGTAACATTTCCAGGGGATTTAGCTCTGGGATCGCCGTCTGGGTAGACAGAGTGGCACGGAAACAGTTCATTCAGACAGCAGTTCTGGTGAAAACTGGCCGCAACCAGCTTTATTAAAGTCCACAGCAAACAGATAAAAATAAATCATAAACATAAGACCTAGGCTTGTCTAGCCACTAATTACACTTAGATAGATTTCCCTATCTATCCGGGTCCCGACTCTACCAGCCGGGGCCAAAACAACACATATGTTCAGCATTTGTCAGCATTTACCAGCATGGAGGTTCACAGAGTCTCCTCCTTGTGTCTGAAGGCACCTTCAACGTCCAGACTTGAGAGAGCTCCCCTCCTATTCAGCCGCTATTCACACGGATTCTCACTGAGGCTACTCCTGTGTCCGGGGTACATCGAGCACCCAGACTGAGATAGCTCACACTCCTGGAGACTGCTTCTTGTGCCGGGACTCCTTGTCCAGACTAAGCGAGCTCTCTGTCTGTGTTTGCAGACACCTACTTCTGGTCTCCTAATTAACAGCTGAATGGTTTCAGGCCTGAGCTGCAAGTGTGTGCTGAATGTAAGGTGTAGTGACCTTTCTCTACCACTAGGTTTACAAAGCCACACATTTCCCTTATACCATACAGCACAGTACCTAGGTGAAATGTACACCCCATTCAACACATATTCCTTCACTGTCTCACAATATATATATATATATATATATATATATATATATATATATATATATATATATAGACAAAATGCACATAAAAATTCACATAAAGATCCAGGGTGTTGCTTTAATTCATTCATATGGAGTCACAAGTGGTCCAATGTGGGTAAGGAGTCACATAACGGATCCGGACACAGTAACATACTGGATATACTAAGGTAGAATAAACAATATACAGTAAATAAAAAACAATGGATAAAAACAGGGCCGGCGTCAGCACCCGACACACCCGGGCAAGTGCCGGGGCCCTGAGCAGGCGGGGGGGCCCACTCGCCGTCTGGTACCCCGGCGCCCGTTAGCGGTGTCAGCTCCGCCACTGGGCCCCCCCCGCTTGCTCAGGGCCCCGGTGTCACGCTGTCTAGCAGATGTATAAATATATAATGTCAGTAATCTAGCAAGTGGGACAACATTCTATATAACATATAAATAGATAACATCAACATGTATATATAGCATAGTATTACCTGACATAATATCCTGTGGGTCAATACTGAATCCTTTTCACGCTGTCTCTGGCTAGAGGTGGACCGGGGTCTATGCTGACCCTAAACTGGGGTCCTGACTAGTCCCTCTACCTGGAGGTACTGTTAATGGTACAGAGGTCCAGGCCACCAGCGTAAACCCTGTCTCCTATAAATCCCTGACCACTGTAATCTAGTCCTTAGAAGGACCCTGATTACCACCATAGGGAATGGACAGGTAAAGGTAAACAAACAGTATAGACAAACGAGACAGACAGGGGATAAAGTAAATACTGTCTTTCATACAACATATAAACACAGAGGGAACACCAAAGGTCTAGGAGATAAACTATAAGCAAGGAGAGGAGAAACAACATAGGAACTCTTAGCTTAAGTCTTCTCAGAACCGATCCTAACTGCAGTCTGTATGAATGCTTTCACCGGCATCTAACCAGCAGACTGGCAGCTATTAAAGGAAACTAATTAGAACATAATCAAAAGCAGCCGGGCGAGGCTGGACCTAGTCTTAGCAAAGAGCTAGGTAAAATTAACTCCCTCACCACCAAACACAAAGTAACAGCAACTCAGCTGCGAGAAGTCAGAATGTGCAATCGCGACGATCCTCGTGGCGATGCACCCATGACAGTACCCCCCCTTCTACGAGGGGCCTCCGGACCCTCAGGGCCAGGTCTGCCCGGGTAAGTTGTGTGGAAGGTCCGAACCAATCGATCTGCGTTAACCTCCGACGCAGGGACCCACGTCCTCTCCTCAGGACCATATCCCTTCCAATGAACCAAATACTGAAGGGACCGCGATTCAGACGTGAGTCAATGATCTTCAACACTTGAAATTCTAAGTTACCATTGACCACCACTGGAGGAGGAGGTAGAAGTGACGGTATAACTGGCGCCACGTACCTCTTAAGCAACGATTTGTGGAATACATTATGGATTTTAAACGTAGGAGGGAGGTCCAGACGAAATGCCACAGGATTAATTATAGAACTGATCCTGTATGGACCGATGAACCTGGGACCCAGTTTCCAGGAGGGAACTTTGCGTTTTATATTCCTGGTAGACAACCACACCAGATCGTTCACACCTAGGTCCGGACCAGACACTCTCCTCCTATCAGACCTCCGCTTGAAACAGTTCCCCATAGCACTCAGACCATTCAGCACTCCTTCCTGAAGGATAGGAACCGGGTCATCCGTCTTTCCAGCCCCCGGGAAACTACGAGATAAGGCATCAGGAAGCAATTTTATTGAGCAGTCATACGTGCGATGAGGAGGTAACTTTTGACACCCCTCCTCTGAGAACATCTCCCCAAAGTCCTCCAGAAAAGGAGGCAAAGTCCTAGGCACGACCGCACCGATGACCGTTTTCATGCAGTTATTCTTGCAAAATTCACCCCACTGGCTTATCTTTCTGGATTGCCAATCAATCACTGGGTTATGTTTAGCCAACCAGGGAAGTCCCAACACAATAGGAGTAGGAAGACCCTCCAACACATAACAAGACAACTGTTCTTTATGTATTGCCCCTACTCGAAGTCTATGTTATGAACAGCTTGTACAAAGCTACCTTGACCGAGAGGTCTGGCGTCAATAGAAAGTATAGGGATCGGTTTGGCCAATACACTCAGTTGCATACCTTGCACCTGGGCAAACCGAGCGTCCACCATATTAGCCCCAGACCCACTATCAAGAAGAACGAAATCCTCTCAACTCTCGCACCAACCATCACCTCCGCAGGCACGAGAAATTGAGACGGACCTGGGGACGAAATACCTACTCCCAGGTTGTCGTCCACTACACAACCTGGGATTAACAGTTTTTCGGTGACTTTTTTGCTCAATGAGGCACGGAAGGACACCCCCAACAAAATGTCCCTCTCTTCCGCAGAAGAAACACCTTCTTGTCTTGCGGCGCACCGCTGATTCCCTCCTACAAAATGATGTCCCTCCCAACTGCATAGGTTCCTCAGAACAGGCCAGGGGAACCTCAATAAAAGGGACTTTAGTAGTGGGTGGAGTCATAACAGGGGGCGGAGTTACCTCGCACCTCCCCCAAAGCCGTCTATCAATACGAATAGCAAGGGCCATAGCAGCCTCCAGTGACGGAGGAGAATCATACTGAGCCAAAACATCTTTTAATTTGTCAGACAACCCTTGACAAAACTGGCTCCTAAGAGCTGGGTCATTCCACTGAGTATCTGTGGCCCATCTACGGAACTCAGAAGAAAATTCCTCTGCCGGACGATCTCCCTACTGTATCCTACGTAACTTCGTTTCAGCAAGGGAGACCCGATCCGGGTCATCATACACCAGACCCAGGGCAGCAAAAAATCGATCTACTGACTGGAGGGCCGGGGAACCCGGGGGAAGAGAGAACGCCCAGGATTGAGGGTCCCCTTGTAAGAGCGAGATGACAATTCCCACCCTCTGCTCTTCACTCCCCGATGACCGAGGCCGCAGCCGAAAGTATAATTTACATGCCTCCCGGAAGGTAAAAAATTTGTCCCGCCCACCCGTGAACCTGTCTGGGAGAGCAACCTTAGGTTCAGACCTGGTTTGCTCCGGGGGAAACAAAACCTTGGACTTAATGTCCGCAAGCTCCAAGGACAACTTCTGCAACTGCAGGGCAATCTGGGTCACTGGATCCATGGTAGCTGGGGAGAATCTTTAGTATGGCCGGTGAAAATGTCACGCTGTCTAGCAGATGTATAAATATATAATGTCAGTAATCTAGCAAGTGGGACAACATTCTATATAACATATAAATAGATAACATCAACATGTATATATAGCATAGTATTATCTGACATAATATCCTGTGGGTCAATACTGAATCCTTTTCACGCTGTCTCTGGCTAGAGGTGGACCGGGGTCTATACTGACCCTAAACTGGGGTCCTGACTAGTCCCTCTACCTGGAGGTACTGTTAATGGTACAGAGGTCCAGGCCACCAGCGTAAACCCTGTCTCCTATAAATCCCTGACCACTGTAATCTAGTCCTTAGAAGGACCCTATTACCACCATAGGGAATGGACAGGTAAAGGTAAACAAACAGTATAGACAAACGAGACAGACAGGGGATAAAGTAAATACTGTCTTTCATACAAATATAAACACAGAGGGAACACCAAAGGTCTAGGAGATAAACTATAAGCAGGAGAGGAGAAACAACATAGGAACTCTTAGCTTAAGTCTTCTCAGAACCGATCCTAACTGCAGTCTGTATGAATGCTTTCACCGGCATCTAACCAGCAGACTGGCAGCTATATAAAGGAAACTAATTAGAACATAATCAAAAGCAGCCGGGCGAGGCTGGACCTAGTCTTAGCAAAGAGCTAGGTAAAATTAACTCCCTCACCACCAAACACAAAGTAACAGCAACTCAGCTGCGAGAAGTCAGAATGTGCAATCGCGACGATCCTCGTGGCGATGCACCCATGACACCCGGCTAAGCCGGCTCAATACTCACCTCTCCCCGTGCCTCCGCTGCCGCAGCTCCGCCTCCGGGCTCCAGGGGGCGCCTGCAGGACGCCGGCGCTTCCTCTCACAGCAGCGCCGCTGAATGACATCATCATTCAGCGGCCTGCTGTGGCAGTGAGAGCGCGGACGTCGGACAGGTGAGATGTTTGTGTGTGTGTCTGTGTATGTGTCTCTGTGTGTATGTAGTGCGATGCTTTGTGTGTGTGTGTGTCTGCTGTATGTGTGATGGTGGTGGGGGGAGGGCAGTGATGATGATGATGGGGAGGCAATGATGATTGATGATGATGGGCAGGCAATTATATTGCTGTGGAGACAATAATGATTATGGGCAGGCATTGATGATGATGGGCAGGCATTGATGATGGGCAGGCAGTAATGATGATGGGCAGGCAATGATGATGGGCAGGCAATGATATTGATGGGAAGGCAATGATGATTATGGGCAGACATTGATGATTATGGGCAGGCAGTGATGATGATGGGCAGGCAGTGATGTTGATGGGCAGGCAGTGATGATGATGGACTGGCAATGATATTGATGGGGAGGCAATGATGATTATGGGCAGGCATTGATGATGATGGGCAGGCAGTGATGATGATGGGCAGGCAATGATATTGATGGGGAGGCAATGATGATTATGAGCAGGCATTGATGATGATGGGCAGGCATTGATGTTGATGGGCAGGCAGTGATGATGATGGGCAGGCAGTGATGATGATGGGAGTCTTTCCACGGCACCTTTCCTGAGCCGTAACAGTGCAGAACGCAGCACAGTGCAGAGGAGAGCTCCATATTTTGTATGGAGCTTTATATGGGGACCAGTATCCTGTATGGAGCATTATATGGGGGATGGAGGGGTGACATCCTGCATGGGGTATTATATGGGTGATGAGGGGGAAACTATGTGGTGCCCATAATATTGTATGGAGGACTGTACTGTCCAGTCTGTACTGTGCGCTGTGAGGATTTGGCGGTTTTTGAGCTATTGTACAATTTACAATAGCTATCAGTCGTAATGGAAGAAGAGAAGTGTTTGGCGTTGTTTATACCCATATTTCTCTGCAGTATCTGTGCATCATGAATCGTGGTCTGTGTTTAGGGGGCCCACTGAGACTCTTTCGCCCGGGGCCCATGAAAACCTGGAGCCGGCCCTGGATAAAAACACTCACAAAAGAAAAAAGGAGCACATAAATCAACTTTTAAAAGGTAAAGATGAATCTACAAAAAAGGAGCGAAACTCAATTTCTCATTCAGTCCCACGAGAGCCATGGTACCCAGCTCCACTATCCATTTAGTTTCTGCTTGAGCCAACAGGGATTTCAAATCACCGCCTCTGATGCCACCCCTTATTCTATCAATCCCATGAACCTTAAGGCCACAGGGGTCTGAATTATGACAGGATCGGAAATGTTTGGGCAGTGTTCTCAGCAATGAAGGATCCTCCACCTCTCCTGCCGCAGCAATATTCCTGACATGTTCTCTTACTCTGACATGTAATTCCCTTGTCGTTAATCCGACATACAATTTGGGACACGGGCATTGTGCCAGATATATAACGTATGAGGTAGTACAAGAAATATAATGCATGATGTCATATTGACGAGTACCCTCAGTACCCCCAAAAGTTTTTGCCCGAATGATATTATTAGATTACATGCCCTACAACTTCCACAGGGGAAACAGCCCCATCTCTGACCACTAGATCCAAAAAAGTTTTTTGGTCAGCAATATAGTGACTTTGGACTAGATGATTTCTTAGATTTTTGCTCCACCTTTCTGTAATCAGAGGTTTTTCTGAGACTTCCTTATATAAAATTGGGTCTGTTCGAAGAACCGACCAATGTTTAGTCAAGATCTGACGAATGTTCTCCCACTGGCAGTTATACGTGGTGATAAATCTAGTGTATGAGTCTCCCTTCTTTTTAGATCCCAAAGGATTATGTAACAACACCTGTCGTGGGGTGTATTTAGCTCGATGATATCCATGCCTTATATTCCTGTGACTATAACCTCTAGCCAAAAAACGTTCTCTGAGATCATTAGCCTGATGTTCAAACGATCCACTGTAGAGCAGATACGTTTTGCCCTCAGGAACTGGCCAATAGGAATAGCTTTGATTGTTGAATAAGCATGTACGGGGAGGAATGAAGAAAGGAATTAACTGAGGTATCCTTACGATGAATATCAGTGTGGACAGATCCCATGCCATCAACTGACAAGGCAATATCCAGAAAATCAATCTTATGTCTATGCCACCTATATGTAAGCCTAATATTATAGGCATTATCATTAAGGTTAGACATAAATTTATCCAATTCAGGGATCGGCCCCTGCCATATGATCAAAAGATCATCGATGTACCGAAGCCAGCACTGCACATGGTCGGCGGCACATGCCCCGTCCCCACGAAAAACCTCCCTCTCCCAGAGGCCAAGAAAGAGGTTCGCGTAGGCGGGCGCACATGCCGCCCCATGGCAGTGCCACGCCTCTGCAGGTAAAACCGATCCCTGAAGGTGAAAAAATTATGGTATAGAACAAATTGTAAAAGTTCCATTATCAGATCAGCAAGGGATCTGTCCACACTGCTCATCTCTAGGAAAAACCGTGTAGCACGAAGTCCATGTTCGTGATCAATGCATGTATATAGGGACTCGACGTCCGCGGTGACAAAGAGCATATCGGATTCTAAGGATAAGCCGTCGAATCTCACCAGGACGTCAGTAGAGTCCCTGACATAGGAGGGGAGCATCTCTACCAGAGGTTTGAGATAATGGTCAATAAATTTACATACTGGGTCGCAGAGTCCTCCTTTGCCAGAGACTATAGGACGCCCCGGTGGGTCGACGGGATCCTTATGGATTTTAGGGAGGAGATAGAAGGTTGGAACCTTGGGAAATTTTGTCAACTAATGTCACTGATCAAGCTGAAAAGACTTAGTTGGCATTAAATCAGGGTCGTGAAGACGCTGAGCTGTACTGTCAGAAATTTCAAAAGTGGGCAGTCCTGACCAAATGGAATGATGATGCTTTGGCAGCCCTTTTTCGGAAGGGGCTGTCAGAGAATGTAAAGGATGTTATGGTGGGATTCCCTGCTCCCTCTGGTCTCAATGATTCTATGTCATTGGCTATTCAAATTGACAGACGTTTGCGTGAGCGCAGAGGTATGTGTGAGATAGTGTTGCCTTGTGAGCCAGCTTCTGAGCCCATGCAGTGTGATAGAGTGACTTCTGGGGCTCAGCATCATGAGTTTCGAAAGCGCAATGGGTTATGTTTCTACTGTGGTGATGCCTCTCATGCTATTTCAGTCTGCCCTAAGCGGGGAAGACGTTTTGCACGCTCAGTTGTCTTGGGTAGTGTTCAGACTAAATTTCTGTTGACTGTTACCCTGATTTGCTCCCTGTCCACATTTTCTGCTCAGGATTTTGTTGACTCCTATCAAGATCACACCTCACCACTTGCACGCTTGACCCGCTGCCATCCCACCTCATCCCTAGCCTCGCCACCGTCTTCACCCCTACTCTAACACACCTCTTCAACCTCTCACTTACAAATGGTGTCTTCCCCTCATTCTTCAAACATGCCTCGATCCACACCATTCTCAAAAAGACCTCCCTTGACCCATCCTCTGTGTCTAGCTATCGCCCGATATCTCTTCTCCCTTATGCCTCAAAACTACTGGAACAGCATGTCCATCTTGAACTGTCCTCCTACCTCTCCTCCTGCTCCCTCTTTGACCGCTTACAATCAGGCTTCCGACTGCATCACTCAACTGAAACTGCCCTAACTAAAGTCACCAACTGACCTACTAACCGCCAAGAGCAAGCGTCACTACTCTGTCCTCCTTCTCCTGGACCTGTCTTCTGCCTTCGACACTGTGGACCATTCCCTCCTGTTACAGATTCTCTCATCTCTTGGCATCACAGGCTTGGCCCTATCCTGGATCTCATCATATCTAACAAACCGAACTTTCAGTGTCTCCCTCTCCCACACCACCTCCTCACCTCGCCCCTGTCTGTCGGTGTTCCCCAAGGCTCAGTTCTTGGACCCCTACTCTTCTTCATCTACACCCTCGGCCTGGGACAGCTCATAGAATCCCATGGTCTTCAGTATCATCTCTACGCCGACGACACGCAGATCTACCTATCTGGACCTGACCTCACCTCCTTACTGACCAAAATCCCACAATGTCTGTCTGCTATTTCTGCTTTCTTCTCTGCTCGCTTTCTAAAACTGAACATGGACAAAACAGAATTTATCATCTTTCCCCCATCTCACTCTACCCCCCCACCAGACCTGTCCATTAACATCAATGGCTGCTCACTTTCCCCAGTCCCGCACGCTCGGTGCCTCGGAGTGATCCTCGACTCTGCCCTCTCTTTCAAGCCACATGTCCAAACCCTAGCCTCCTCCTGCCGTCTCAAACTCAAAAATATTTCCCGGATCCGTGCATTCCTTGACCATGAAAGTACAAAAACACTAGTGCATGCCCTCATCATCTCCCGCCTCGACTACTGCAACCTCCTACTCTCTGGCCTTCCCTCTAGCCTCTGGCACCACTCCAATCCATCCTGCACTCTGCTGCACGACTAATACACCTGTCTCCCCGCTATTCCCCAGCCTCTCCTCTCTGCCAAGCCCTTCATTGGCTTCCTATTGTTCAGAGGCTCCAGTTCAAAACCCTAACCATGACCTACAAAGCCATCCACAATCTGTCTCCTCCATACATCTGTGACATGGTCTCCCGGTACATACCCACACGCAACCTTCGATCCTCTCAAGATCTCCTCCTCTACTCCCCTCTTATCTCTTCTTCCCACAACCGCATACAAAGCTTCTCCCGTGCCTCTCCCATACTCTGGAACTCTCTACCCCAACACATCAGACTCGCGCCTACCATGGAAACCTTCAAAAAGAACCTGAAGACCCACCTCTTCCGACAAGCCTACAACCTGCAGTGATCATCAGTCTACTGAACCACCGCACAAATCAGCTCTTCCCTCTCCTAGTGTATCCTCACCCATCCCTGTAGACTGTGAGCCCTTGCGGGCAGGGTCCTCCTTCTGTACTTGTGTGTGCCTTGTATTGCTCATGTTTACTGTACTTGTCTATACTTGCCCCTCTTCACATGTAAAGCGCCATGGAATAAATGGCGCTATAAAAATCTATAATATAATAATAATAATTCAGGAGCAGCTATTAACTTGATGGATTTTGACTTTGCCAAACGTTGTGGGTTTCCCATGATACCCCTGCGGAAGTCTATTCCCCTACTGGGCATTGATTCCACCTCTTTGGCGGAGAATAAACCCCAGTTTTCTACTCAGGTGATAATGAGAGTTGAACCAGATCATCAGGAGAGTTGCAAATTGCTGGTGCTGTATAATCTGCATGACATTATTGTACTAGGTTTCCCTTGGTTACAGTCTCATAATCCTGTTTTGGATTGGAAATCTGTGTCTGTGACCAGTTGGGGCTGCCAATGTGTTAATGCCGACACTCCTGTTTTTTCTGCCTCTCCCAAGTCTCAGGATGTTCCTGACTTTTTGACTGATTTTTTCGGATGTATTTAATGAAAGTAAATCTGCATCTTTGCCCCTTCACAGGAGCTATGATTGCGCTATTGAATTAGTGCCTGGTGGTAAATTTCCAAAAGGTCAATTTTTAAATTGTCTGTACCAGAACACGATGCTATGCGAATCTTATATCAAGGAGTCATTGGAGAAGGGTCATATCAGACCATCCTCTTCACCCTTGGGTGCCGGTTTTTTCTTTGTGGCCAAAAAGGATGGTTCATTGAGGCCGTGTATTGATTATAGTCTCTTGAATAAGATCACTGTGAAGTATCAATATCCGTTACCCTTGATTTCTGACCTGTTTTCCAGGGTGAAAAGTGCTAGATGGTTTACCAAGCTTGACCTCAGGGGCGTATAACCTTATTCGCATTAAGCACGGGATGAATGGAAGATGGCATTTAATACCCCAGAGGGGCATTTTGAGTACCTAGTGATGCCCTTTGGGCTCACTAATGCTCCTTCCGTCTTCCAATCCTTCATGAATAATATTTTCAGGGATTTTGTGGATACATTTCTGATTGTTTATTTGGATGATATCTTGATTTTTTCCAATGACTGGGACTCTCATGTGAAACATGTTCGGACTGTGTTCCAGATTTTGAGAGAGAATGCACTGTATGTGAAGGGATCAAAGTGTCTTTTTGGCGTACAGAAGGTCTCATTTCTGGGATTCATTTTGCCTCCGTCTGTTATTGAAATGGACCCGGTCAAGGTTCAAGCCATCTGTGATTGGGTCCAACCTACTTCATTAAAGGCTCTTCAGAGATTTTTGGGTTTTGCCAATTTTTATCGTAAATTTATTGATAATTTCTCCGGTATTGTTAAACCATTGACTGATTTGACCAAAAAAGGGTTCTGATGTGGTGAATTGGCCTCCTGAGGCTGTCTCTGCGTTTCAGGAACTTAAGCAGATATTCACTTCTGCTCCTGTTCTACGGCAGCCTGATGTTTCTCTACCGTTTCAGGTGGAGGTTGATGCCTCTGAAATTGGGACAGGTGCCGTTTTGTCCCAAAGAGATCCCAGAGACCTCTAAGAGTAACCCTTGTGCCTTTTTCTCTCGAAAATTTTCTCCAACTGAACGTAATTATGACGTGGGTAATTGGGAGTTATTGGCCATGAAGTGGGCCTTTGAAGAGTGGAGACATTGGCTGGAAGGAGCCAAACATCAGGTGGTGGTCCTCATGGACCATAAGAATCTGGTTTATCTCGAATCAGCCAAGCGACTTAATCCTAGACAGGCTAGGTGGGCCTTGTTTTTCACACGTTTTAATTTTGTGGTTTCTTTTCTTCCTGGCACTAAGAATGTTAAGGCGGATGCCCTCTCGAGGAGTTTCTTTGCGGACTCTCCTGAGTTATCTGATCCTACTGTTATTTTGAAAGAGGGTGTAGTTCTTTCCACCATCTCGCCCAATTTGAGACTGGCCTTGGAAGGGTGTCAGGAGGATAAACCTGAGCGCTGCCCTATTGGGAAATTGTTTGTCCCAGACCAGTGGAAGAAGAGTGTGATGTCTGAGATTCATTGTTCCGTGTTGGCTTGTCATCCCGGGACTTTTGGTACCAGAGACTTGGTGAGTCGGTCTTTTTGGTGGCCTACTTTGTCTCGTGACGTCAGGGAATTTGTGCAGTCCTGTGGGACTTGCTCTCGCTCCAAGCCTTGCTCTCGCTCTAGTGGTTTGTTAATGCCATTACCTGTGCCCAAGAGACCATGGACGCATATCTCTATGGATTTTATTTCCGACCTCCCTGTTTCTCAGAGAATGACCGTTATCTGGGTAATCTGTGATAGGTTTTCCAAGATGATACATCTTGTGCCATTACCTAAGTTGCCTTCCTCCTCCGAATTGGTGCCTTTGTTCCTTCAGCACGCGGTTCAGTTACATGGCATTCCGGAGAACATTGTGTCTGACAGAGGAGTCCAGTTTGTTTCCAGATTTTGGAGGACATTTTGTTCTAAACTTGGTGTTCAATTATCTTTCTCCTCTGCTTTTCATCCTAAGACCAATAGACAAACCGAGAGAACAAACCAGACCTTGGAGACTTATTTGAGATGTTTTGTGTCTGCTGATCAAGATGACTCGGTCTCTTTTTTGCCTTTGGCTGAGTTCGCTCTTAATAATAGGGCTAGCTCTGCCACCTTGATGTCTCCATTTTTCTGCAATTTTGGGTTTCACCCTCGATTTTTTTCGGGACAGGCGGAGGCTTCTGTCTGTCCGGGTGTTGACTCTGTTGTGGAGCGAATGCAGCAGATTTGGGACCAGGTAGTGGAGAGGTTGTCTCTCTCTCAGGAGAAGGCCCAATGGTTTGCCAACCAGCATAAGACTGATGGTCCTCGGTTTAAAGTGGGGGACTTGGTTTGGTTGTCCTCAAGAAATATCCCTATGAGGGTTGCATCTCCAAAGTTTAAGCCCAGGTTCATTGGACCTTATAAGATCATGGAGATTCTTAATCCTGTTTCCTTCCGTTTGCTTCTTCCAGGGACATTTAAGATCCATAACGTGTTCCACAAGTCCTTATTGAAGAGGTTTGTCGAGCCAGTGGTTCCTATGGCTGCGCCTCCTGACCCTGTTTTGGTTGAGGGCAATCTGGAGTATGTGGTTGAGAAAATATTGGATTCTCGTTTTTCTAGACAGAAACTCCAGTATTTGGTTAAGTGGAGAGGTTATGGTCAGGAGGACAATTCTTGGGTGTTTGCTTCGGACATCCATGCTAGGAGACTGATCCGTGCCTATCACCGAGCTCATCTTGATCGGCCTGGTTGCACAAGTGAGGGTTCGGTGACCCCTCCTCAAGGGGGAGGTACTGTTATGAATGTGCTAGAGATGGTTTCTGAGCAGAGGCTCCCTCTGGTGGTTACAAACAGTACTGAACCTTTCAGCGAGTAGTGGCAATCTGGGTTCACTGACTGGTCTGATATAAGGGAGGTTCCCTCCCATGATGTTTGCCTGTGATCAATTGTTCTTGTCTCAATTGTGGTTCCTGGTTCATTTGGAAGTTTGCTGGAGTCTTGCCTGCATCTCCTGCTTTCAGATAAGATATTTTTTGCTTTTCTTTTTGTGCTTGCTTTTTGCATTGTTTTCTGCACTTTTGTGGAGGTCAGCCAGGTCCCCTCCTGGGGCCTGAGCTCCTCACAGTTTATCTGCAGCCACTGTTATTTGCTCATTTGCTTTTTTTTTCCTGTTTTTTCAGCGGCTGCGGCTTGGTTTTTGTTCATACTGAGATCTGATTTAGTAGGAGGCGAGATCGTGTAATCTCAGTATTTTTGTAATCAGAGTTGTTGGATTTTTGTAGGGTTTTCTGGGTTGCAGAAAGTAAACTCTCCTGTCCTATCCTATTTAGTCAACTTGTGGTCCCAGCGCTTGCTCAGTCTATTTTCTAACTGTTATTTTTCGGTAGCTGAGGAGTGCAGGTAAAAAAGACAATACACCAGAGCAGTTGGAATCTATGAGATTGCAGTACCCTGACTAACCACCACAACTAGAGGCAGCCGTGGAGCGTTCCTACGTTGGTCCTAGACGCCTCGTCACAGCCTGAGAAACTAACTACACCTAAAGATAGAAAGAGGAAAGCTATCTGCCCTGGAGCAGAACCCCAAAGATAACAGAAAGCCCCCAAACATGTAATGGCGGTTAGACAAGAAGAAATACTGACACAGACAGAAAATAGTATGAGCAAACGTTGGGGCCCAAACTACCTAAATAGAAAAGGATAGGAAGGGTACTTACTGCAATCCCAAAAAACCCTGAAAAGCACCAACTCTACTAATTTCAAAAACACCTGAGATCACACGACCTCTACCACCTAAATTAGTTCTCTGGTGTAACAAAATCAAAACAGCAGCCACTGAAAAAACTGGAAAAAGCAAATGTACAAACATCAGTGGCTGAACTAAACTGAGAGGGCAAAAGCCCCCAGAGGGGACCCAGAAGGCCCCCACAGAAGTGCAGGACAAAATGCAAAAATAAAGCACAAAAACAAAAAGAAGGAAATGTCTTAACTGTAAGCAGGAGATGCAGACACGACACAGCAGGCTACAAAGGAAACAGGAATCAAGGATTGAGACCAGAACAATTGATCACCGGCAACCCTGATGGGAAGGCGACTCCCTTATATAAGACCAGTCAGTAACACCTGATTCCCAATCCTCACAATCTTCACTGGACAGTCCAGTACCGCTAGTAACCACCAGAGGGAGCCTCTGCTCAGAACTCATATCAAGCCCATTCACAACAGTACCCCCCCTTGAGGAGGGGTCACCGAACCCTCATTTGAGCAACCAGGTCGGTCAGGATGACTTCTATGATACGCACGGATGAGTCTCCTAGCATGGATGTCCGAAGCAAACACCCAAGAATTGTCTTCCTGACCATAACCTCTCCACTTAACCAAATACTGGAGTTTCCGTCTAGAAAAACGAGAATCCAATATTTTCTCAACCACATACTCCAGATTGCCCTCAACCAAAACAGGGTCAGGAGGCACAGCAGTAGGAACCACTGGCTCAACAAACCTCTTCAACAAGGACTTGTGGAACACGTTATGGATCTTAAATGTCCCTGGAAGAAGCAAACGAAAAGAAACAGGATTAAGAATCTCCATGATCTTATAAGGTCCAATGAACCTAGGCTTAAATTTAGGAGATGCCACTCTCATAGGAATATTTTTTGAGGACAACCAGACCAAGTCCCCCACTTTAAACCGAGGACCATCAGTCCTATGCCGGTTAGCAAACCACTGGGCCTTCTCCTGAGAGAGGGACAACCTCTCCACTACCTGGTCCCAAATCTGTTGCATACGCTCCACAACAGAGCCAACACCTGGACAGACAGAAGCCTCCGTCTGTCCTGAAGAAAATCGAGGGTGAAACCCAGAATTACAGAAAAATGGAGACATCAAAGTGGCAGAGCTAGCCCTATTATTAAGAGCAAACTCAGCCAAAGGCAAAAAAGAGACCCAGTCATCCTGATCAGCAGACACAAAGCATCTTAGATAAGTCTCCAATGTCTGGTTTGTTCTCTCAGTTTGACCATTGGTCTGAGGATGAAACGCCGAGGAGAAAGACAATTGAACACCAAGTTTAGAACAAAAGGTCCTCCAAAATCTGGAAACAAACTGGACTCCTCTGTCAGACACAATGTTCTCAGGAATGCCGTGTAAACGAACCACGTGCTGAAGGAACAACGGCACCAATTCAGAGGAGGAAGGCAACTTAGGTAATGGCACAAGATGTATCATCTTGGAAAACCTATCACAAATCACCCAGATGGCGGTCATTCTCTGAGAAACAGGGAGGTCGGAAATGAAATCCATAGAGATATGGGTCCATGGTCTCTTGGGCACAGGCAATGGCATCAACAAACCACTAGAGCGAGAGCAAGGCTTGGAGCGAGAGCAAGTCCCGCAGGACTGCACAAATTCCCTGACATCACGAGACAAGGTAGGCCACCAAAAGGACCGACTAACCAAGTCTCTGGTACCAAAAATTCCGGGATGACCAGCCAACGCGGAACAATGAATCTCAGACATCACACTCTTTTTCCACTGGTCCGGGACAAACAATTTTCCACCGGGCAGCGCTCGGGCCTATCCTCCTGACATCCCTCCAGAGCAAGTCTCAAATTGGGTGAGATGGCGGAAAGAACTACACCCTCTTTCAAAATAACAGAAGGATCAGATAACTCAGGAGAGTCCGCAAGGAAACTCCTCAAGAGGGCATCCGCCTTAACATTCTTAGTGCCAGGAAGAAAGGAAACCACAAAATTAAAACGTGTGAAAAACAAGGCCCACCTGGCCTGTCTCGGATTAAGTCGCTTGGCAGATTCCAGATAAACCAGATTCTTATGGTCCGTAAGGACCACCACCTGATGTTTGGCTCCCTCCAGCCAATGTCTCCACTCTTCAAAAGCCCACTTCATGGCCAATAACTCCTGATTACCCACGTCATAATTACGTTCAGTAGGAGAAAATTTTCAAGAGAAAAAGGCACAAGGGTTACTTTTAGAGGTCTCAGGATCTCTTTGGGACAAAACGGCACCTGCCCCAATTTCAGAGGCATCAACCTCCACCTGAAATGGCAGAGAAACATCAGGCTGCCGTAGAACAGGAGCAGAAGTGAATCTCTGCTTAAGTTCCTGAAATGCAGAGACTGCCTCAGGAGGCCAATTCACCACATCAGAACCTTTCTGGTCAAATCAGTCAATGGTTTAACAATAACCGAGAAATTACCAATAAATTTACGATAAAAATTGGCAAAACCCAAGAATCTTTGAAGAGCCTTTAATGAGGTAGGTTGGACCCAATCACAGATGGCCTGAACCTTGACCGGGTCCATTTCAATAACAGATGGGGACAAAATGAATCCCAGAAATGAGATCCTCTGTACGCCAAAAGACACTTTGATCCCTTCACATACAGAGCATTCTCTCTCAAAATCTGGAATACAGTTCGAACATGTTTCACATGAGAGTCCCAGTCATTGGAAAAAATCAAGATATCATCCAAATAAACAATCAGAAATTTATCCACAAAATCCCTGAAAATGTCATTCATGAAGGACTGGAAGACAGAAGGAGCATTAGTGAGCCCAAAGGGTATCACAAGGTACTCAAAATGCCCTTCAGGGGTATTGAATGCCGTCTTCCATTCATCCCCGTGCTTAATGCGAATAAGGTTATATGCCCCCCTGAGGTCAAGCTTGGTAAACCAAGTAGCATTTTTAACCCTGGAAAACAGATCAGAAATCAAGGGTAACGGATATTGATATTTCACAGTAATATTGTTCAAGAGACGATAATCAATACACGGCCTCAATGAACCATCCTTTTTGGCCACAAAGAAAAAACCGTCACCTAAGGGTGAAGAAGATGGTCTGATATGACCCTTCTCCAATGACTCCTTGATATAAGACTGCATAGCGTCATGTTCAGGTACAGACAAGTTAAAAAGGCGACCTTTAGGGAATTTACTACCAGGCACTAATTCAATAGCGCAGTCATAGCTCCTATGGGGAGGCAAGGATGCAGATTTACTTTCGCTAAACACATCAGAAAAATCAATCAAAAAGTCAGGAACATCCTGAGCCTGGGGGGAGGCAGAAAAAACAGGAGTGTTGGTATTAACACATTGGCAGCCCCAACTGGTTACAGACACGGATTTCCAATCCAAAACAGGATTATGAGATTGTAACCAAGGGAAACCCAGTACGATAATGTCATGCAGATGATACAGAACCAAAAATTTGCAGCTCTCCTGATGATCAGGTTCCACCCTCATTATCACCTGAGTAGAGAACTGAGGTTTATTCTCAGCCAAAGGGGTAGAATCGATCCCCAGAAGGGGAATAGACTTCCGTAGGGGTATCAAGGGAAACCCACAACGTTTAGCAAAATCAAAATCCATCAGGTTAATAGCTGCTCCTGAATCAACGAAAGCCTGAGCAGAAAATGAGGACAGAGAGCATATCAGAGTAACAGTTAATAAAAACTTAGTCTGAATACTACCCAAGACAACTGAGCGTGCAAAACGTCTTCCCCGCTTAGGGCAGACTGAAATAGCATGAGAGGCATCACCACAGTAGAAACATAACCCATTGCGCTTCCGATACTCATGACGCTGTGCCCCAGAAACCACTCTATCACACTGCATGGATTCAGAAGCTGGTTCACAAGGCAACACTATTCCACGCATACTTCTCCGCTCACGCAAACGTCTGTCAATTTGAATTGCTAATGACATAGAATCATTGAGACCAGAGGGGACAGGGAATCCCACCATTACATCCTTTACATTATCTGACAGACCCTTCCGAAAAAGGGCTCGCCAAAGCGTCGTCATTCCATTTGGTCAGGACTGCCCACCTACGGAATCTCTGACAGTATAACTCAGCGTCATCAAGCCCCTGATTTAATGCCAACAAGGCCTTTTCAGCTTGATCAGTGACATTAGGCTCATCATACAATAACCCCAAAGCCTGAAAAAATGCATCAACATCACTCAAGACAGGATCCCCAGGTGTCAGGGAAAAAGCCCAATCCTGAGGATCGCCGCGCAGGAGAGAGATGACAATTTGAACCTGCTGCGCTGCGTTCCCTGAGGACTTAGATTTTAAGGCAAAAAACAATTTACAATTATTTTTGAAATTCAGAAACTTGGATCGATCCCCCAAAAACAAATCTGGCATGGGAATCCTAGGTTCCACAACAGGCAACCTAGCAAGATAGGTAGCAATACTCTGAACCTCAGTGGCAAGCTGATCCACACGGCCAGACAACTGTGCAAACTCCATTGAGAGAAAAAATACTCCCCAGCACCCAGAGATACAGAGGGAAAAAAAAAAATGCAACAAACAGAAAAATATCTCTGACAAATCTGACAACCTTTTTTTTTTTTTTTCACAATATTTTTCCCTTCTGTGAATACCATACAATTTTAAATTTTTGGCCGGTGATACTGTTATGTTTCGGTAGCTGAGGAGTGCAGGTAAAAAAGACAATACACCAGAGCAGTTGCAATCTATGAGATTGCAGTACCCTGACTAACCACCACAACTAGAGGCAGCCGTGGAGCGTTCCTACGTTGGTCCTAGACGCCTCGTCACAGCCTGAGAAACTAACTACACCTAAAGATAGAAAGAGGAAAGCTATCTGCCCCGGAGCAGAACCCCAAAGATAACAGAAAGCCCCCAAACATGTAATGGCGGTTAGACAAGATGAAATACTGACACAGACAGAAAATAGTATGAGCAAACGTTGGGGCCCAAACTACCTAAATAGAAAAGGATAGGAAGGTACTTACTGCAATCCCAAAAAACCCTGAAAAGCACCAACTCTACTAATTTCAAAAACACCTGAGATCACACGACCTCTACCACCTAAATTAGTTCTCTGGTGTAACAAAATCAAAACAGCAGCCACTGAAAAAACTGGAAAAAGCAAATGTGCAAACATCAGTGGCTGAACTAAACTGAGAGGGCAAAAGCCCCCGGAGGGGACCCAGAAGGCCCCCACAGAAGTGCAGGACAAAATGCAAAAATAAAGCACAAAAACAAAAAGAAGGAAATGTCTTATCTGTAAGCAGGAGATGCAGACACGACACAGCAGGCTACAAAGGAAACAGGAATCAAGGATTGAGACCAGAACAATTGATCACCGGCAACCCTGATGGGAAGGCGACTCCCTTATATAAGACCAGTCAGTAACACCTGATTCCCAATTCTCACAATCTTCACTGGACAGTCCAGTACCGCTATTAACCCCTTCACCCCCAAGGGTGGTTTGCACGTTAATGACCGGGCCAATTTTTACAATTCTGACCACTGTCTCTTTATGAGGTTATAACTCTGGAACGCTTCAACGGATCTTCGCGATTCTGAGATTGTTTTCTCGTGACATTTTGTACTTCATGATAGTGGTAAAATTTCTTCCATATAACTTGCATTTATTTATGAAAAAAACGCAAATATGGCAAAAATTTTGAAAATTTTGCAATTTTCAAACTTTGAATTTTTATTCCCTTAAAACAGAGAAATATGTCACACAAAATAGTTAAGAAATAACATTTCCCACATGTCTACTTTACATCAGCACAATTTTGGAAACAAAATTTTTTTTGTTAGGAAATTATAAGGGTTAAAATTGACCAGCGATTTCTCATTTTTACAACAAAATTTACAAAGCCATTTTTTTTCAGGACCACCTCATATTTGAAGTCACTTTGAGGGTCTATATAGCAGAAAATACCCAAAAGTGACACCATTCTAAAAACTACACCCCTCAAGGTACTCAAAACCACATTCAAGAAGTTTATTAACCCTTCAGGTGCTTCACAGGAGCTGAAGCAACATGGAAGGAAAAAATTAACATTTTACTATTTAATCACAAAAATGATCTTTTACAAACATTTTTTTTATTTTCACAAGGGAAAAAGGAGAAAAAGGACTGATAAAGTTGTTGTGCAATTTCTCCTGAGTACGCCGATACCCCATATGTGAGGGAAAACCACTGTTTGGGCACACGGCAGAGCTCGGAATGGAAGGAGCGCAGTTTGACTTTTCCAAACCAAAATTGGCTGGAATTGAGAACGGACGCCATGTCGCGTTTGGAGAGGCCCCGTGTGCCTAAACAGTGGAAACCCCCCACACGTGACCCCATTTTGGAAACTAGACCCCCTAAGGAACTTATCTAGATGTGTGGTGAGTAGTTTGAACCCTCAAGTGCTTCACGCAAGTTTGTAATGTAGAGCCGTGAAGAAAAAAAATCATATTTTTTCCACAAGCATGATGTTTTAGTCCCCAAATTTTTATTTTCCCAAGGGTAAGAGGAGAAATTGAACCACAAAAGTTGTTGTCCAACTTATCCTGAGTACGCTGATACCCCATATGTGGGGGGGAACCACTGTTTGGGCGCACGGCAGGGCTTGAAAGGGAAGGAGCGCCGTTTGACTTTTCCAAACCAAAATTGGCTGGAATTGCGAACGGACGCCATGTCGCGTTTGGAGGGCCCCTGATGTGCCTAAACAGTGGAAACCCCCCACATGTGACCCCATTTTGGAAACTAGACCCCCTAAGGAACTTATCTAGATGTGTGGTGAGCACTTTGAACCCTCAAGTGCTTCACGCAAGTTTGTAATGTAGAGCCGTGAGAAAAAAAAATCATATTTTTTCCACAAACATGATGTTTTAGTCCCCAAATTTTTATTTTCCCAAGGGTAAGAGAAGAAATTGGACCACAAAAGTTGTTGTCCAACATGTCCTGAGTACGCTGATACCCCATATGTGGGGGGGAACCACTGTTTGGGCGCACGGCAGGGCTTGAAAGGGAAGGAGCGCCGTTTGACTTTTCCAAACCAAAATTGGCTGGAATTGCGAACGGACGACATGTCGCGTTTGGAGGGCCCCTGATGTGCCTAAACAGTGGAAACCCCCCACATGTGACCCCATTTTGGAAACTAGACCCCCTAAGGAACTTATCTAGATGTGTGGTGAGCACTTTGAACCCTCAAGTGCTTCACGCAAGTTTGTAATGTAGAGCCGTGAAGAAAAAAAATCATATTTTTTCCACAAACATGATGTTTTAGTCCCCAAATTTTTATTTTCCCAAGGGTAAGAGGAGAAATTGGACCACAAAAGTTGTTGTCCAACATGTCCTGAGTATGCTGATACCCCATATGTGGGGGGAACCACTGTTTGGGCGCACGGCAGGGCTCGAAAGGGAAGGAGCGCCGTTTGACTTTTCCAAACCAAAATTGGCTGGAATTGCGAACGGACGCCATGTCGCGTTTGGAGGGCCCCTGATGTGCCTAAACAGTGGAAACCCCCCACATGTGACCCCATTTTGGAAACTAGACCCCCTAAGGAACTTATCTAGATGTGTGGTGAGCACTTTGAACCCTCAAGTGCTTCACGCAAGTTTGTAATGTAGAGCCGTGAAGAAAAAAAATCATATTTTTTCCACAAACATGATGTTTTAGTCCCCAAATTTTTATTTTCCCAAGGGTAAGAGGAGAAATTGGACCACAAAAGTTGTTGTCCAACATGTCCTGAGTACGCTGATACCCCATATGTGGGGGGAACCACTGTTTGGGCGCACGGCAGGGCTTGAAAGGGAAGGAGCGCCGTTTGACTTTTCCAAACCAAAATTGGCTGGAATTGCGAACGGACGCCATGTTGCGTTTGGAGGGCCCCTGATGTGCCTAAACAGTGGAAACCCCCCACATGTGACCCCATTTTGGAAACTAGACCCCTAAGGAACTTATCTAGATGTGTGGTGAGCACTTTGAACCCTCAAGTGCTTCACGCAAGTTTGTAATGTAGAGCCGTGAAGAAAAAAAATCATATTTTTTCCACAAACATGATGTTTTAGTCCCCAATTTTTTATTTTCTCAAGGGTAAGAGGAGAAATTGGACCACAAAAGTTGTTGTCCAACATGTCCTGAGTACGCTGATACCCCATATGTGGGGGGGAACCACTGTTTGGGCGCACGGCAGGGCTTGAAAGGGAAGGAGCCCGTTTGACTTTTCCAAACCAAAATTGGCTGGAATTGCGAACGGACGCCATGTCGCGTTTGGAGGGCCCCTGATGTGCCTAAACAGTGGAAACCCCCCACATGTGACCCCATTTTGGAAACTAGACCCCCTAAGGAACTTATCTAGATGTGTGGTGAGCACTTTGAACCCTCAAGTGCTTCACGCAAGTTTGTAATGTAGAGCCGTGAAGAAAAAAATCATATTTTTTCCACAAACATGATGTTTTAGTCCCCAAATTTTTATTTTTTCAAGGGTAAGAGGAGAAATTGGACCACAAAAGTTGTTGTCCAACATGTCCTGAGTACGCTGATACCCCATATGTGGGGGGGAACCACTGTTTGGGCGCACGGCAGGGCTTGAAAGGGAAGGAGCGCCGTTTGACTTTTCCAAACCAAAATTGGCTGGAATTGCGAACGGACGCCATGTCGCGTTTGGAGGGCCCCTGATGTGCCTAAACAGTGGAAACCCCCCACATGTGACCCCATTTTGGAAACTAGACCCCCTAAGGAACTTATCTAGATGTGTGGTGAGCACTTTGAACCCTCAAGTGCTTCACGCAAGTTTGTAATGTAGAGCCGTGAAGAAAAAAAATCATATTTTTTCCACAACATGATGTTTTAGTCCCCAATTTTTTTTTTTCCAAGGGTAAGAGGAGAAATTGGACACCAATAGTTGTTTTCCAACATGTCCTGAGTACGCTGATACCCCATATGTGGGGGGAACCACTGTTTGGGCGCACGGCAGGGCTTGAAAGGGAAGGAGCGCCGTTTGACTTTTCCAAACCAAAATTGGCTGGAATTGCGAATGGACGCCATGTCGCGTTTGGAGGGCCCCTGATGTGCCTAAACAGTGGAAACCCCCCACATGTGACCCCATTTTGGAAACTAGACCCCCTAAGGAACTTATCTAGATGTGTGGTGAGCACTTTGAACCCTCAAGTGCTTCACGCAAGTTTGTAATGTAGAGCCGTGAAGAAAAAAAATCATATTTTTTCCACAAACATGATGTTTTAGTCCCCAAATTTTTATTTTCCCAAGGGTAAGAGGAGAAATTGGACCACAAAAGTTGTTGTCCAACATGTCCTGAGTACGCTGATACCCCATATGTGGGGGGGAACCACTGTTTGGGCGCACGGCAGGGCTTGAAAGGGAAGGAGCGCCGTTTGACTTTTCCAAACCAAAATTGGCTGGAATTGCGAACGGACGCCATGTCGCGTTTGGAGGGCCCCTGATGTGCCTAAACAGTGGAAACCCCCCACATGTGACCCCATTTGGAAACTAGACCCCCTAAGGAACTTATCTAGATGTGTGGTGAGCACTTTGAACCCTCAAGTGCTTCACGCAAGTTTGTAATGTAGAGCCGTGAAGAAAAAAATCATATTTTTTCCACAAACATGATGTTTTTAGTCCCCAAATTTTTATTTTTCAAGGGTAAGAGGAGAAATTGGACCACAAAAGTTGTTGTCCAACATGTCCTGAGTACGCTGATACCCCATATGTGGGGGGGAACCACTGTTTGGGCGCACGGCAGGGCTTGAAAGGGAAGGAGCGCCGTTTGACTTTTCCAAACCAAAATTGGCTGGAATTGCGAACGGACGCCATGTCGCGTTTGGAGGGCCCCTGATGTGCCTAAACAGTGGAAACCCCCCACATGTGACCCCATTTTGGAAACTAGACCCCCTAAGGAACTTATCTAGATGTGTGGTGAGCACTTTGAACCCTCAAGTGCTTCACGCAAGTTTGTAATGTAGAGCCGTGAAGAAAAAAAATCATATTTTTTCCACAAGCATGATGTTTTAGTCCCCAATTTTTTATTTTCCCAAGGGTAAGAGGAGAAATTGGACACCAATAGTTGTTGTCCAACATGTCCTGAGTACGCTGATACCCCATATGTGGGGGGGAACCACTGTTTGGGCGCACGGCAGGGCTTGAAAGGGAAGGAGCGCCGTTTGACTTTTCCAAACCAAAATTGGCTGGAATTGCGAACGGACGCCATGTTGCGTTTGGAGGGCCCCTGATGTGCCTAAACAGTGGAAACCCCCACATGTGACCCCATTTTGGAAACTAGACCCCCTAAGGAACTTATCTAGATGTGTGGTGAGCACTTTGAACCCTCAAGTGCTTCACGCAAGTTTGTAATGTAGAGCCGTGAAGAAAAAAATCATATTTTTTCCACAAACATGATGTTTTAGTCCCCAAATTTTTATTTTCTCAAGGGTAAGAGGAGAAATTGGACCACAAAAGTTGTTGTCCAACATGTCCTGAGTACGCTGATACCCCATATGTGGGGGGGAACCACTGTTTGGGCGCACGGCAGGGCTTGAAAGGGAAGGAGCGCCGTTTGACTTTTCCAAACCAAAATTGGCTGGAATTGCGAACGGACGCCATGTCGCGTTTGGAGGGCCCCTGATGTGCCTAAACAGTGGAAACCCCCACATGTGACCCCATTTTGGAAACTAGACCCCCTAAGGAACTTATCTAGATGTGTGGTGAGCACTTTGAACCCTCAAGTGCTTCACGCAAGTTTGTAATGTAGAGCCGTGAAGAAAAAAATCATATTTTTTCCACAAACATGATGTTTTAGTCCCCAAATTTTTATTTTTTCAAGGGTAAGAGGAGAAATTGGACCACAAAAGTTGTTGTCCAACATGTCCTGAGTACGCTGATACCCCATATGTGGGGGGAACCACTGTTTGGGCGCACGGCAGGGCTTGAAAGGGAAGGAGCGCCGTTTGACTTTTCCAAACCAAAATTGGCTGGAATTGCGAACGGACGCCATGTCGCGTTTGGAGGGCCCCTGATTGCCTAAACAGTGGAAACCCCCCACATGTGACCCCATTTTGGAAACTAGACCCCTAAGGAACTTATCTAGATGTGTGGTGAGCACTTTGAACCCTCAAGTGCTTCACGCAAGTTTGTAATGTAGAGCCGTGAAGAAAAAAAATCATATTTTTTCCACAAGCATGATGTTTTAGTCCCCAATTTTTTATTTTCCCAAGGGTAAGAGGAGAAATTGGACACCAATAGTTGTTGTCCAACATGTCCTGAGTACGCTGATACCCCATATGTGGGGGGGATACACTGTTTGGGCACACGGCAGGGCTCGGAAGGGAGCGTGACGTTTTGGAATGCAGACTTTGATGGAATGGTCTGCGGGCGTCATGTTCCGTTAGCAGAGCCCCTGATGTGCCTAAACAGTGGAAACCCCCCACATGTGACCCCATTTTGGAAACTAGACCCCTAAGGAACTTATCTAGGTGTGTGGTGAGCACTTTGAACCCCCAAGTGTTTCACTAAAGTTTATAATGCCCTGGCGTGAATAAAAAAAAAAAAAAAAATTTCCACAAATATGATGTTTTAGTCCCCAATTTTTTATTTCCCAAGGGTAACAGGAGAAATTGGACCACAAAGTTGTTGTCCAATTTGTCCTGAGTACGCTGATACCCCATATGTTGGGGGGAACCACTGTTTGGGCGCATGGCAGGGCGCAGAAGGGAAGCAGTGACGTTTTGGAATGCAGACTTTGATGGAATGGTCTGCGGGCGTCATGCTCCGTTAGCAGAGCCCCTCATGTGCCTAAACAGTGGAAACCCCCACAAGTGACCCCATTTTGGAAACTAACCCCCTAATGAACTTATCTAGGTGTGTGGTGAGCATTTTGAACCCCCAAGTGTTTCACTAAAGTTTATAATGCCCTGGCGTGAATAAAAAAAAAAAAAAAAAAAAAATTCCACAAATATGATGTTTTAGTCCCCAATTTTTTATTTTCCCAAGGGTAACAGGAGAAATTGGACCACAAAAGTTGTTGTCCAATTTGTCCTGAGTACACTGATACCCCATATGTTGGGGGGAACCACTGTTTGGGCGCATGGCAGGGCGCAGAAGGGAAGCAGTGACGTTTTGGAATGCAGACTTTGATGGAATGGTCTGCGGGCGTCATGTTCCGTTAGCAGAGCCCCTCATGTGCCTAAACAGTGGAAACCCCCACAAGTGACCCCATTTTGGAAACTAGACCCCCTAAGGAACTTACCTAGGTGTGTGGTGAGCATTTTGAACCCCCAAGTGTTTCACTAAAGTTTATAATGCCCAGGTGTAAAAATAAAAAATCCTACTTTTATCCTCACAAAAATGATGTTTTAGTCCCCAATTTTTTATTTTCCCAAGGGTAAGAGGAGAAATTGGACACCAAAAATTGTTGTCCAATTTGTCCTGAGTACACTGGTGCCCCATATGTGGGAAAAAACTGTTTGGGCACAAGTCGGGGCTCAGAAGGGAAGTCGTGACGTTTTGGAATGCAGACTGATGGAATGGTCTGCGGGCGTCATGTTCCGTTTGCAGAGCTCCTGATGTGCCTAAACAGTAAAAAAAACCCACAAGTGACATAATTTTGGAAAGTAGACTCCCAAGGAACTTTTCTAAATGTGCCCCCTTCTGGAACTAATCTTTCCTGTAAAGTAAATTAGTAGTGCATTGAGGTGTGGTACAATTTGAAACAATCCTTCATACACAGGCCAGGTTTTTCGGGGCAGGTGTCGCATTGGTAAGTGGTGTCCTTGCGTATTCCCCTTTTGTAACACACTCGGCACCTTTTTTGCGGCTTACCTTTGCTTCCAGTTGGCGGGACCACCCCCGGGAAATGCTGACCTGGTATGATACGAGCACCTTCAGCTCCAGAAGTACTGGGGCCCGCTGTTTCCTGAGCGCCAAACATCAGGGCCTTAACCACTACCTCCTGGAACTGAAGGTACGTCGTATCGCTGTTGCGTGCACATCGTGACAGCAGGAAAGCGTTGAGCATTGCCATTTGGACGATGTGCACGGACAGCTTCTTGTACCACACCTTGGCCTTTCTCAAAGCACTGTACGGTTGGAGGAGTTGATCAGAGAGATCAACACCCCCCATGTATTTATTGTACCCCAGTACACAGTCCGGTTTGCGGACCTGTGTAGAGGTACCCCGTACAGTGCTGAGGGCGCTGCCATCACCATGTATGGTGGTCAAGAGAAGGACATCCCTCTTGTCCTTGTACTTGACCACCAACAGGTGGTCGCTACATTGGGCTCTGCTCTCACCCTTTCTGAGCATCTGCCCAAGTAGCGTCTTCGGGAGGCCTCTCTGATTTTTGCGGACGGTACCGCAAGCTGCGGTACCTCGCGCAGAGAGGGATTTGTAGAGTGGGACGCTGGAATAAAAGTTATCGGTGTAAAGGTGATAACCTTTATCCAGCAGTGGGTGCACCAAATCCCACACAATTTTCCCACTCACTCCCAGGACGGGGGGACACTCAGGGGGTTCAATCCTGGTGTCCTTTCCTTCGTAAACTCTAAAGCTGTGCGTGTACCCTGAGGTACTCTCGCACAGCTTGTAGAGTTTAATTCCGTACCTTGCCCTCTTGCTGGGCAGGTACTGGCGGAATCTGAGCCGTCCCTTAAAATGAACCAAGGACTCATCCACGCAGATGTCCCTTTGGGGCACGTACACTTCAGCAAACTTTTTGCTGAAGTGTTCGATGACCGGCCGAACTTTGAACAGACGGTCAAAGTTGGGGTCATTTTGTGGGGGACACTGTGCATTATCATTATAATGCAGGAATTTGTGGATGGCCTCAAAACGCGTCCGAGCCATGACCATTCGGAACAGTGGAGTGTTGTATAAAATATCAACACTCCAATATTGCCCAAGTTCTGGCTTCTTCAGGATCCCCATATGGAGGACCAGGCCCCAAAACTGCATCATTTCACCTGCGTCTACAGGAGACCAGTTGGAAAATGATGACACTGGGTTTTGCGCCAAAAATTGCCGAGCGTACAAATTAGTTTGCTCCACCACGAGGTTAATAAAATCCTCAGAGAAAAAGACTTGAAAGTCTATTTCTCTGAGGCCCGTGGTGTCAAACTTGATTCCTGATTCTGCCACAAAATCAGGAATCAGTGGCTCGTAATTTTCGGGGGGCGGGGTCCATATGGGGTCCGAAGAGGGGTGCGCTGGTTCATTTTCAGGGGTGGGCGCTGCCTCATCTTCTGTCCTGGGGCGTCTGCGTGGCGGTTCCGCAGGACCCGAGGAGGAAGATGAGGAAGAGGAGGAAGAAGAAGAAGAGGATGAAGAATCTGAAAAGTAAAGAAATGTGGGATCCTCTCCCTCGCTATCAGTGTCGGAGGCAAGTAAAGCGTATGCCTCTTCCACTGAATAGCGCTGTTGGGAAGAACGTGACGAGCGGGACATTTTTTTTGTGAATGTGGTGCTTTGTGTGAACTTTATTTATAACTGTGTGTGTGTGGGGGGGGGGGATAGTGGTTGGTGCAAACTATGCTGAAAGGAAAAAGCTAAAAGAAAAGAAAGAGAATAGGGAAAAAAATGCCTGTGAAAAAAAGTCTAAACCAGCAGGCACGAGCTCTGATAAGTGACCGGTGTCACTTATCAAAGTTCCGCGGCTGCCGGATGTGCGCACAGGAGTGGCGGAAAGGGAAGTGAAAAAAAAAAAAAACGGCAGGAACGAGCTCTGATAAGTGACCGGTGTCACTTATCAAAGTTCCGCGGCTGCTAGATGTGCGCACGGGAGTGGCGGAAAGTGGAGTGAAAAAAAAAAAACTGCAGGAACGAACTCTGATAAGTGACTGGTGTCACTTATCAAAGTTCCGCGGCTGCTGGATGTGCGCACAGGAGTGGCGGAAAGGGGAGTGAAAAAAAAAATGCAGGAACGAGCTCTGATAAGTGACTGGTGTCACTTATCAAAGTTCCGCGGCTGCTGGATGTGCGCACAGGAGTGGCGGAAAGGGGAGTGAAAAAAAAAAGACGGCAGGAGCGAGCTCTGATAAGTGACCGGTGTCACTTATCAAAGTTCCGCGGCTGCTAGATGTGCGCACAGGAGTGGCGGAAAGGGGAGTGAAAAAAAAAAAAAAACGGCAGGAACGAGCTCTGATATGTGACCGGTGTCACTTATCAAAGTTCCGCGGCTGCTAGATGTGCGCACGGGAGTGGCGGAAAGTGGGGTGAAAAAAAAAAACTGCAGGAACGAGCTCTGATAAGTGACTGGCGTCACTTATCAAAGTTCCGCGGCTGCTGGATGTGCGCACAGGAGTGGCAGAAAGGGGAGTGAAAAAAAAAAAAAACTGCAGGAACGAGCTCTGATAAGTGACTGGTGTCACTTATCAAAGTTCCTCGGCTGCTGGAAGTGCGCACAGGAGTGGCGGAAAGGGGAGTGAAAAAAAAAAACAAAAACGGCAGGAACGAGCTCTGATAAGTGACCGGTGTCACTTATCAAAGTTCCGCGGCTGCTAGATGTGCCGGTCAACGCGGACGAGTGTGGACGGAACAAGTGGGGTGACATAAAAAAAAAAAAAAAACCTGCAGGAACGAGCTCTGAAAAGTGACTGGTGTCACTTATCAAAGTTCCGCGGCTGCTGGAAGTGCGCACAGGAGTGGCGGAAAGGGGAGTGAAAAAAAAAAACTGCAGGAACGAGCTCTGATAAGTGACTGGTGTCACTTATCAAAGTTCCGCGGCTGCTGGAAGTGCGCACGGAGGGGGGTGCAAAAGAAAAACGAGCACGAGTGTTGATCGGTGAACTGCGTCACCAATCAACGCTCGGCGGCTGCTAAATGTGTGCAAAGGGGGGTAAAAAGAGGGGGAAAGGGAAGGGGGGAGTGGGGAATGGGGGGATTGGGGTGGATCGGGCAGGGATCGGGGCTCAAAAACTCACGTTTGTAGTCTTTTTCTTTCTTTCTTCTTTTTTCTCTCTTCTTTCTTCTCTCTTCTTTCTTCTCTCTTCTTTCTTCAGCAGGAGTTGTGGTGTCACAGGCTACTGTGGCACCACAAGGCCCAGCACAGGAGGAGATCTGGCGTGTGACCGCACTGCAGGAATCCTCAGCAAGTGTGAGGACCCCTGCAGTGCGGTCAGACAGGTCAGATCCAGTTTGCAGACAGGTCACAGAGCGGTCACATCGCTGCTGTGACCTGTCATTGGTGGGATCGATGATCACATCGATCCCACCAATCAGAGGAGACCCTTGTTTTGCCGGTTGCTAGGCACCGGCCTAGTAATCGGAGCTCACTGCTCCGATTCCTAGGCAGGTCACCGGCAGGTCAGGAAGCAGGGCACAGAGCGGTCACACCGCTGCTGTGCCCTGTGATTGGCGCGATCGTCGATGACATCGATCGCGCCAATCAGCAGCTGCAGGCCCTACTGGGCCTGTCCTAGGCTCCGGCCTAGGATCGGTGCTATTACTGCACCGATCCAGGCAGGTACAGGCAGGGCACAGCACGGATACACCGCGCTGTGCCCTGCGATTGGCGCGATCGATGTGATCGGCGATCACGCCAATCCAGGGGGGGTCTGCTCCTTTCTATGCCCAGGCCTAGGATCGAGTACATCGGTACTCGATTCTAGCCTGGGATCTCACTGTTTCAGCCCATCGGATTGGCTGAAACAGTGAGAAAGGCTGCGATTGGCTGTTCAGAATTGAACAGCCAATCACAGCGATCGGGAGTGAGGGTGGGCGGTGACAGACCCCGGGATGCCGGCGCCATCTCTCCTGAGGTAAGATGGCGTTGGAATTTTAATGCGATCATTGCGACTTAAGTCGCAATGTCGCATTAAAGGGCTGGACGTACTATCCCGTCCCCGGTCATACGGGCCCAGGTACCATGGACGGGATAGTACGTCCGATGGCAGTAAGGGGTTAACCACCAGAGGGAGCCTCTGCTCAGAACTCATCTCAAGCCCATTCACAACACTACCTATGTTTGTATTTTCATCTTGTCTAACCGCCATTATATGTTTGGGGGCTTCCTATTTTCTTTGGGGATCTGCTCCGGGGCAGATAGCTTTCATCTTTCTGCCTTTAGGTGTAGTTATCTCTCAGGCTGTGACGAGGCGTCTAGGATCAACGTAGGAACGCTCCACGGCTAACTCTAGTTGTGTCGTTAGTTTAGAATCTGCAACCCATCAGTTACCAACATCTCAGGTGTTCGGCTGCCCTGCTGTTGTTCCTGTCCTCCTCAGCTACCGAAACATAACACTGTACCCTTCCCCCACCCAGGGAAGAGGGGAGTAGTAGTGTATCGTAATACACCAACCAGACTAACAAGGTAATACAACAGGGATAAAGGAAAATAGCAATTGTGTCGACCCGCCACCACAATTGTGGATTACCAGGGCAATGGGGTACTCAGAGCCGAGCCCATGGAAGTCTATGGGGATGTCACAGGTAGCGGTGGCTCGGTCTGTGGCCCTGGCGGTCTGGCGTATGTTGGGGGAATATTTACAGGGGATAGATATATTTACAGTTCGTGACGCCACCTGTAGTCTCTGGTAATTTGTACCAGCGCTGCTGTAGATCTCTGAGGTGATGGTGAGGCAGCTAGATGTCGGGTCCCCTACAGGTGGGACTCTTCCCTCAGGTCGATGGTTATGGTGGAGTTGTGCAGGCATGCAATTAAATAACTCAGTCTCACACCGTCAGCGTCTTTCCATACCTTTTACTTGTAAGATGGTAAGGCAGGTCCCAGGGAGGCTGATCCAATGGAGAATGTGTTTTGAGGTAGCAGCTGGACAAGTTAGGGGCCTCCTTTACGTTCACAATGATGAGTCCAACCAGCATAAAGCGTAGTTCCCTCTATAAACTCCAGCTATTTCAAAGCTGTACTGCCCGGTCAGTTTTGTGGTTGGAGCCTTCCTATGAGAGAGCTGAGTTCCTATTCTTGCTGATCAGGCTCAAGGTTCTCACTCCCCCTGACCCCAGTTACGTACCGACACTCCAAGGGCTGCTTTCTGTTACCTAAGGTCCAGTAAGCTTCTGGTTTTTCTACCACTATGCGTGAAGCTATAGTGATGCTTCGGTCCCCAGTGACCGGTGACAATGTGCAGGACTTCTCCAATCCTAAAGCACTTCTAAATTCCTTCCACTGTGCCTTTCGCCTTGTCCGCGCTTGTAGCATAAGCACTCCTCACTTCCAAAGGTTATATAAGTCAATCCTTCCTTACTTCTTTCCAGAGCTTGCTGACAGAATCTCAGTATTCCACTAGGCAGGAGCACGTCTCTGAACCTTCACTGTCCTTGGGACAGGAGACTGAAGTATCTGCAACTCCCTCTTCCTTCTCAATAGATGTCTCAGTATATCTGCCAGTGGGGCACAGCTCTGACCAGGCTGAGGTGATCTTGCTCCCCTCTACTGGCCTCCACTTCTCTGAACTGCACACAGACCCAGGCTGGACCACTTCCTCCTTCCACGTCCAGGCTAGACTGACTGACTCCACTGAATGACCCCGAACACTCCCTGACGAGTGACTAAATACTCTAAGGGTGTGTCTAAGTGTGTGTTGGAGTGAATGTTCATTGAGCATTAAACTGCTATCTCTCCACACATCCTCCAGGGTACTGCGTGTGCCTTCACACCAGGGCTACACATTCCCCCATGGCAAAAGACAGCACTCCCGGGCTGTGAAATACAAAGAGACAATTTTTGTTTATGCATTAAACATTAACATTAACTCGTCCCATCCGGGAGGTAAGGATTTCTTGAACGTTGCAAACAAAACATTAAATATAGAAAAATACAAAATATTAAATAGACATGTTCATATAATAAACAGCAAGATTCTTGTGAAGGACCCGCACCAAACCTTCAACGTGGGTCCTGGGTGGGCTGCAGGACATATGAATGCAGACCTCACTCAGTGCCACACCACACGGGTTTTATATTCAGAGGTAGTTAAGGTGGTTCCATGTAAAACCAAGATAATGCACAAGGTGCAACTATACACAAAATCAGTTCTTGGGCTGGCTCAGTCCTCAGCCTCGAAGTCCATTATGAAACACGATAAGGAAAAGACACATATATATATACACATTTCAAATATGCATCATTCTTCTTTAACTCTTACTTTACCCAACAGGGCATTTTATGTAAAACTATGTATTAATTTTTCAACTTTTACTCTGGTACCCAGCCGGGCATTCTACTCATTATAGAAAAACATAGATACTCTTGGTAATAAAGTGCAAAACTGGCAAAAATTCTCAAACTTTCTACAACGTTACATATGGTAGACCCCTGTCTGGATCTTACCGGTTTTTACTGTTTAATTACTTCAACTACATTTTCCACCCCGGGGGCTGGAACAATGCGATGGTCCCTAGATCCCATGACTAACAAGTCGTGAGCTGCTATCAGAGTCTGGGTCGCCACAGTTCTCGTACGAACCTCTAGGGGCGCAACGGGTGCTTTCGCTTTATGAGACGCTGTTTGCGTTACTGTAATGGCCACTTGCTCTCGTGATGCAGAAATAGTCGCTGTGCGTGTCGTCGTGTAAACTGCTGATTGCGATGTGGAATGGGTCGCCGATTGCGATACGGAGGTGTACGCAGGGGGCGATGCTGGGGCACGGCCTGGTGCTGTTTGAGCTGGAGACGGGGACGCTGCAGTAATGGTGACGTTACCTGCGTCGGGGACGGGGTCACGGACGATTGTGACATTAAGGGCATACCATCCCTTCATACCCCAGTGGCGTGTATAGGTGACAATGTCTCCATTAATTAGGTCCCTCCCGGGATGGCCTTGCGGTAGGTGGGATTCTACATCGCGTCTGCTGACAAGGACCCCTGGGTAGAGGCCCGGTTCTCTAATGAAGCCCCAGCCCTTCCGGAGCTGGAACTCTGTCACACACCCCTGCCGCCGCGGTTCCCTTAGAGTACCTTTTTCTCTACGGACACTTTCCTTGTCCGCGATCAGCTCTGCATGCTGCCGCTGCCGGTTCCGCTGCGCTTCCCGCTCTTCCTCCTGCCGGCGTCGCTGTTCCTCTTCGCGACGCTGCCACTCACATTCCCACTGGGCGGTGTAGGCGACGTCATCCAGGCGCGCCATCTCATCCCAGTCAACGTCTGGTAATGACGGACAGGACCCCTCCGGTGTCCCTATCGGGGATCGATCCTCTGCTGCGGCCTCCTGGCCGGGCGGGCGTTCCGGAACTGGCGGTACCTCCTCAACCTCCTTCGCCTCCACCGCTTCACCGGTGGGATCAGGGTCGGTACTTTCGGGGGCAGCCTCCGGTTGCTCCTTAGCCTTGGGCAGCAGAAGTTTTGGTAGTTCCAGTCGTGGGGGGTCGTCGAGAGGAGAGAACACCGCGTCCCACAGCCGCCGCTGCATCAGGGTACGCCGGCTCTCTCAATCTCCTCAAATCCAGGTTGGTGCTGGACCATCTCTTTCAGTCGTGCATTCTCCTCTTTAATCTCCAGCAATGCTTGCTGCAGGTGCAGGACCACGGATGGTTCCGGTTCTAGTGGCAGCTTGGCTGGGGCACGGGGCCTGCCTTCCTCCGCTTCCCTGCTCGGCTGCACACGTCCTGCTTCCATGATGTTCCAGAACCGTCTCCCTTCTTCTTCTCGAAACGTCCGGTCTCTTCTGTGGAGGCGGGGTTTGCGTCTCCTCCTCTTCGCAGGGAAGGTGAAGAGGAGGCGGACCTCCTTTGCTGTAGGGCAGGATCGCATATTGTAATAGCACTTTGAGAGGGCAGGCATTTTCTTCGCGCCACAGGGGGGTACACGCCCACGAAGGTACGCCCACCTTCTTCTCTAGCGCCTGAGGGCGCGAATATGGCGACAAAGATGGCGATTTTTGGCGCCAAAAGTGCAAACAGTTCTTTTTCACAAAAACAACTCCATAGGCACACAGGGCTCGCAATTTTGCGAGTTTCGCATCCTGTTCGTGACGCCAAAGTTTTGTGTCGACCCGCCACCACAATTGTGGATTACCAGGGCAATGGGGTACTCAGAGCCGAGCCCATGGAAGTCTATGGGGATGTCACAGGTAGCGGTGGCTCGGTCTGTGGCCCTGGCGGTCTGGCGTATGTTGGGGGAATATTTACAGGGGATAGATATATTTACAGTTCGTGACGCCACCTGTAGTCTCTGGTAATTTGTACCAGCGCTGCTGTAGATCTCTGAGGGGATGGTGAGGCAGCTAGATGTCGGGTCCCCTACAGGTGGGACTCTTCCCTCAGGTCGATGGTTATGGTGGAGTTGTGCAGGCATGCAATTAAATAACTCAGTCTCACACCGTCAGCGTCTTTCCATACCTTTTACTTGTAAGATGGTAAGGCAGGTCCCAGGGAGGCTGATCCAATGGAGAATGTGTTTTGAGGTAGCAGCTGGACAAGTTAGGGGCCTCCTTTACGTTCACAATGATGAGTCCAACCAGCATAAAGCGTAGTTCCCTCTATAAACTCCAGCTATTTCAAAGCTGTACTGCCCGGTCAGTTTTGTGGTTGGAGCCTTCCTATGAGAGAGCTGAGTTCCTATTCTTGCTGATCAGGCTCAAGGTTCTCACTCCCCCTGACCCCAGTTACGTACCGACACTCCAAGGGCTGCTTTCTGTTACCTAAGGTCCAGTAAGCCTCTGGTTTTTCTACCACTATGCGTGAAGCTATAGTGATGCTTCGGTCCCCAGTGACCGGTGACAATGTGCAGGACTTCTCCAATCCTAAAGCACTTCTAAATTCCTTCCACTGTGCCTTTCGCCTTGTCCGC
>JARQOD010000002.1:135547123-135615618 GCA_033576555.1 Oophaga sylvatica | reverse complement strand
GTCCGCATAGTGGGCGTCCCTCTTGTCCCATAGTTCTGGCCTCTCTTGGACCAGAACTATGAGCATCTCGACATTAATTACCGTCGACATGATGGAGGAATCCGTGGAGGCGTTCTTCCTGCTTTTTTGTACTGATTGCCAGTCAAATTAGCATGCCAAAACTTCCTCACAATGCCTGATGCAATTTCCTGTGACCTGGAGAAGTCTTGTGTATTTCTCGCAAGTCACACGTGTGGTCCGTGTGTAATCCGTTTTTTTCTCGCAGCCATAGACTTGCATTGGCGAGTCTCGGCCGTAATACGGTGCAAATCGCAGATGCTGCGATTTCTCTCGCACGTATAAAATGGCCGAGAAAAATCGGCTGATGGGAGCTGCCCCATAGATTAACATTGGTCCGAGTGCAATGCGATTTTTTTATCGCATAGCACTCGTCCGTATTTCTCGCTAGTGTGACTCCGGCCTTATAGTAAAACTGTTAACCCTTGTTCTGCCTCATGTACGTCACTGCATCCCACAACCTGCTCTCACCTCTCTGCCATGGTAAACTCGTGACAATACCTGCCGGATCGCTCCAGTGTTTGTTGGGTGAACTGGAAGCCACTACTCAATGTAAGTCTATGAGAGCCAGAATGAGGCCCTTATGGACTTACACTGAGAGCTTGTGACTATTAAGAAGTTGCGTTCACAAGATTGGAAATTGGGAATGGAGCGGTGCCAGAGACAGTTGAAGACAGAGGCTGGTGTCATGATCCGTTCCAGGGTTTAGTCCTGTCTGCCCTTGGTCCGGGCGGATCATGTCAAGGGTTAACTTTGCTCTGCCTCATTCTGGGTTCAGGTTGGCTATTTAGCTCTCACACATCCTGCTAGCAGTGTGAGCTATACTGCTACCTTCGGCTTGTGAACCTGACTGGTAACCCTTGATTTGTCCTGCTGTTATCCCTGACTTGTCCCGTGTCTGTTGTTTCCCTCTGTCTGCCCTGTTCCCTGCATTTCCCTGTTTGTCTGTTTGATTCTCTGGTTTTTGACTCGGCCTGTATTCGGACTCGCTTCTGCTTTCTGTCTTTGTCTTATCTGCTTCTGACCGTTGCTGACCTCCTGGCTTTCTCCTGACCACGCATATTGCTTATTCCTTTTGTCCTGCTGCCTCCGTACGGTTTTGACTTGGCTTGCCTGACCACGCTCTCGCCACTTGGTGGCGCCTGTGTTTCTGCTCTGTAGAGGACTTGCTGAGACCTGTGATACTTCAGTTGACTGATTATTCCTGACTCAGTTTTGGACGTTTTTACTGCCACCTGGTGGTGGTTTTGGCTGCTGCAGTGCAGGCCTACTCTGGTAGTGTGTAATCCCTTCTCCTCTCTGTAACCTACAGGTGGAGCACACACTAGCCTGCATTTCAGCTGCATGACAGCTGGTAAGTATACTACTAGGGTCAGGGAACTTTAGTTGCACAACTCCAGTGGTGAAATAAAATTAAAAAATGTTGGAGTGGTGCTGAGTCGCCCTCCAGAGCAATGGGAACTCGGATATGAGCCTATAGACTTCTATGGGGGATGTCACGGCAACACAACTCAGTCCGTGGCTCTGGCGCTCACCCTTTAATGTGGGATATTTACAGGGGAGTTGAATATTGGTATGGGGATTCGTGACGCCACCTGTGGTACCTGGTCAGGGTGACCAGCGCTGCAGTGCGGATCCACTGAAGGGTTGGTGTTGTGCAGCTATAGGTGTTAAGCCTCCCACAGGCGAGGCTGAGTCCTTCAGGGCAGATATATGGGTAAGGATGCAGGACGGAAGGGGACCCGGCAGTTAGGGGTAAGAAGAGGGACACACACACAAGTCACTTTGGTACCTTTACTGAAGATGTTGCAGGCACTCCCCGGAGCACTGTAGGGTGAAGGGTGCACATCCAGATTCTCCCACTGAGTAGGTGTGTGGCCTCCTGTTCCTTGCCTTTCTGTATGAAGTCCTGGCCTGCATGTAGCTAGGCCTAACTTAGTCTCCGTCCTGCACCTGGCTGACCTTGTGGTTGGACCTTTTCTTGAAGTACACAGTCTTGCTGGCAGTGCACTGCCAGACTCCGTCCTCCTTGCCCAGTTACGTATCAGCTCTCTGGTGCTCCTGGGACCTGTAGTCCTCCAGGAACTCCGATGTTCTCCTAATGGGTCATGGAGATCCCTATAGGTTCGGACCCCGGTGTCCGGTCAATACTTGTTGAGGTGAGCTATTACGGCTCCTCTGCCTCTTTACTTCTCTTTCCACTCGCCATCGGCCTACCCGGGCCCTCACTCGATTACACACACTGGCAGTTTGTGGGCCGCCTCTTCGCCGCTCTCTGAGCGTCAGCACGCTCCTGGCTCCCAACTTGAGCTCTGGAGTCCCTTGCTGCAAACTCCACTCGTCTGCTCTGTCTGCAGACTACTTGCTTGTTTCAGCTCTGACTAGACTGGGATGGATTCAGTTCCACTTTACTAGCTTCCACTTTGCTGAACTGAACTGCTCTGCAGTCTCTCTAATCTGAACTCTGAGCTGACTGAACTCACTTTCCTGTCTTCACCCTCCTTTTATATAACTATCGGAGCTCCCTCTGGTGGACTTAGGGATGGGTGAAGGTGTGTGAATGTATATTGAGACCTCTAGTGGTGAATTCCTTCTGCGCACCCTTCTGGGAGATATGAATCCAGACGCAGCTGGGCTCCACAGTGCTTTAAGCAATTTCCAAAGTTGGGCATAATAATACGCCCACGTCAGTCTCCTCACTTTATTGTGGGCTCCGGCGCTGAGGACTCATTTTTCCCGGCACATGACTTGAACAAAACAAGTCATCGACTAGTACAGGAGGAGAGAGGACCCTGGACGCGAGGGCTTACAATCTACAATGGCTGGGTGAGGATATATTATGTGAGGGTAGAGCTTGTTGTGCAGCAGTATAGTGGAACAAGATTCACTGCAGATTGCAGGCTTGTCGGAAGAGGTAGATACTCAGGTTCATCTTGAAGGTTTCCACAGTAGGCAAGAGTCTGATATGTTGGGATACAGAGTTCCAGAGTAGGGGGAGGCACAGAAGAAATCTTTTATGTGATTGTGGGAAAAGGAGATAAGAGGGGAGTAAAGAAGAAGATCTGGTGAGGATCGGAGGTTGCATGCAGGTAAGTACCAGGAGACTAGGTCACAGGTGTATGGAGGAGACAGGTTGTGGATGGCTTTGAATGTCATGGTTAGTGTTTTGAACTTGAATCTCTGGGTAATGGGGAGCCATTGAAGAGATTGAGAGAGAGGAGAGGCCGGGGAATAGCTGGAGGAAAGGGGGATTAGTTAGGCAGCACAGTTTAGAATAGATAGGAGGTGCTCAAGAGGGTTAGATGAGAGGCCACAAAGCACGAGGTTCCAGTAGTTAAGGCGGGAGATGATGAGGGCAAGCACTAGTATTTTTGCAGATTCTTGGTTGAGGAATGTGCGGATCCGGGAAATATTTTTGAGTTGGAGTCAACAGGAAGTGGAAAGGGTTTGAAAGAAAGATCAGAGTCAAGGGTTAACCCAAGGCAGTGAGCTTGTGGGACTGGGGAGAGCGAGCAACCATTTACTTTATTGGATAGATCCATTGGGGAGTCAAGTCAGATGGGGTAAGATAATGAATTCTGTTTTGTCCATGTTAAGTTTGAGAAATTTAGCAGAGAAGAAAGATGAAATAGCGGACAGATATTGTGGTATTCTGATTAGCAAGGTGATATAGGGTCCAAATAGGTAAATCTGTGTGTCATCAGCATACAGGTGATATTGAAAGTCGTGGAACTCTATGAGTTGTGCCAGGCCAAAGGTTTAGATGGAGAAGAGCAGGGGTCCTAGAACTGAACCTTGGGGGACCCCGACAGATAGGGGGCGAGATGAGGAGGTGGGGCGCGAGTGGGATACGCTGAATGTTCAGTCTGTTAGGTATGAGGAGGTCTAAGATAGGGCCAAATCTGTGATGCCAAGATATGATAGTAGTAGTAGAGGGAATGGTTCACTGAGGAGGAGGACAGAGCAGTGTCACTTGGATTTGGCTGTTAGTAGGTCATTAGTGACTTTAGTCAGGGCAGTTTCAGTGGAATGATGCGGTCGGAAGCCAGATTGTAAGCGGTCGAAGAGGGAGCGAGAGGATAGGTGGGAGGACAGTTCAAAAATGACGTGTTGTTCCAGTAGTTTTGAGGCATAGGAGAGAAGCGATAAGGGGTGATAGCTAGACACAGACGATAGATAGATCAAGGGAGTGTTTTTTGAGGATGTGTGTTTGAGACATGTTTGAAGCATTAGGGGACAACACCAGTTGATAGTGACAGGTTGAAGAGATGGGCTAGGGCAGGGTCGGCTCCAGGTTTTCATGGGCCCCGGGCGAAAGAGTCTCAATGTGCCCCTTTAACACATACCACAATTCATGATGCACAGATGCGGCAGAGAAATATGTTATGAACTGCTACAAGCACTAAGGAAAGATGGGAACTCTGTCCCTACAATAAAACTGAGCTTGATCCCTACGATGTAACGGGGAACCTGATCCTACGACCAGACCCGCTAAAGTCCTCAGCTAGTCTGAACGAAGACCTATAGTTGCGAGGAAGGAATCCCTACAAGATCTAGGGACTGGGAGAAAAGGTGGACACCTCCTAACAGAAATTGTAGCAGGGAAAATTAAACAGAAAACAAATTACTACGAGATCCTAAGATTAAGCAAAACTGACAGAGTAAGGCACCTAAGCACCCGGCTAGCTTAAGAGTAGATAATACAATGAAGTCCAGCAAAGCCAGAAGGGCGGAGCCAGACTAAATAGGGAAAAAAGGTCATGTGACCAGCAAACTGAAACAAAATCTAACAAGAGGGTTCTAACAGTACCCTCCCTTCTAAGAGGATCCTCCGGATCCCCTAGGACTTAGGCTTATCCGGAAACCTCTTGTGAAACGCTCTGACAAGTCTAGACGCAGAAACATCATCCGCCCTCACCCATGAGTTATCCTCGGGTCCATAACCCTTCCAAGCGACGAGGTACTGCAAACTCCCTCTATACCGTCTAGAATTTAGGATGCGGGAAATCTCATATTGCCCATCCTCCACCACCAGGGGAACAGTGGCCGAGACGTCTCCATCTGAGACCTCAGCTTTTTTCAAGAGAGAAACATGAAACACCGGATTAATCTTCCAGGAGGTAGGAAGCTCCAACTTAACAGCAGATTGGTTAATAACCTGAAGCACCTTAAAGGGCCCTACAAACTTGGGACCCAATTTCTTAGACGGAATCCTCAAGCGCAGATTCTTAGAGGACAACCAAACCATGTCACCAATAGCAAACAACACCTCTTGTCGTTTTCTATCAAAATACACTTTGGATCTTTTGTTAGCCTCCTGAAGATTACCACGCACATCAGTCCAAACTCTCTCCAACACACCAGAAAAATTCTCCTCTTCAGGTACAGCCGATCCCAACTTGGAAAATGACCCAAAAGACGGATGTCTCCCAGTACAACAAAAAAAAGGCGAACAACCAGCAGAAGCGGATGTATGATTGTTAAGAGCAAACTCAGCAAGTGGCAGAAACTCAGACCACCCCTCTTGATTATCAGTCACAAAACAACGCAAGAACTGCTCAACATCCTGGTTTTTTCCTTTCTGTCTGGCCATTAGACTCAGGATGATATCCGGATGAAAACGACAAATGAACTCCCAACCTGTCACAAAAGGCGCGCCAAAAACGAGCCACAAACTGAGGTCCCCTATCAGAAACAATGTCAGTAGGAACACAATGTAGTCTGACTATTTCTTTGACAAAGGCCTTAGCGAGAGTCTTAGCGCAGGCAATTTGATGAAAGGAACCAAGTGACACATCTTGCTAAAACGGTCCACGACCACCCAGATGACAGTGAAACCCTCAGAGGGGGGAAGGTCAGTAATAAAGTCCATAGCCAAATGTGTCCAAGGTGCACTAGGGACCTCCAGAGGGCAAAGCAACCCTGCAGCAGGAGTATGAGAAGACTTAGATCTAGCACACACAGTGCATTACGCACCCACTTAATGACTTCCTTCTGCCATCCAGGCCACCAAAAGCTGCGACCCACAAGTCTCTTGGTCTCAGAGATTCCAGGATGACCTGCCAACCGAGAGTCATGACATTCAACAAACAAATCTCTCCTCAAGGTACCAGGCACAAACAACCTCCCATGCGGCGTGTTAGATGGGGCATTCTCCTGTGCTTTAAGAATCTCATTTTCCAACACGGAATCCAAAACCACAATAACAACCCCCTCTTGCAAAATGTTTTCCTCCTCCTCAGTACCCACCATAGGAGAAAAGCTGCGAGACAAAGCATCAGCTTTAACATTTTTAGTACCTGGGATGTAAGTAACGGTAAAATTAAAGCGTGAGAAAAACAGTGCCCACCTAGCCTGACGGGCATTCAAGCATTTGGCAGCATCAAGGTAGATCAGATTTTTATGATCGATGAAGACTTGAACGGGAAATTCCGCTCCCTCCAAAAAATGACGCCAGTGTTCAAATGCGAGTTTAATTGCCAACAATTCCCGATTACCGATATCATAATTTAGTTCAGACTCAGAAAATTTCTTTGAAAAAAAAGCACAGGGATGTACTCCATCCGTCTTTTCCTGAGACAACACCGCGCCGACCCCCACAGAAGAAGCATCAACCTCAACCAAAAATGGTTTAGTCACATCAGGCTGCGTAAGGATGGGAGCAGAGCTGAACCTCTCCTTTAGCAACACAAAAGCCTCAATGGCCTCAGTAGTCCACTGAACCGCATCAGCACCTTTCCTGGTGAGATCGGTCAGAGGTTTGGCAATCACAGAAAATTTTTTTATGAATTTTCTATAATAATTGGCGAACCCCAAAAACCTCTGTATTGATTTCACACCAATAGGTCTAGGCCAATCCTGCACAGCTTGCACTTTCACCGGGTCCATCTCAAAACCTTCACTGGAGACAATGTAGCCCAAAAAACTAAGTCTCTGTACAGCGAACTCACATTTTTCTAGTTTGGCAAAAAGTGAATTATCACTCAGTAACTGTAATACTTCACGCACACTCCTCCAATGAGACTCGAAATCCGGTGAATAAATCAAAATGTCATCCAAATACACAACCACACTTCTGCCGATCAAAGGTCTAAGGATGTCATTAATAAGATTCTGAAAAAATGCCGGAGCACTGGAAAGCCCAAAAGGCATAACCAGATTCTCAAAATGACCCAGTGGAGTGTTAAACGCAGTCTTCCATTCATCCCCCTCCTTCATGCGCAACAAATTGTATGCCCCTCGAAGATCAATTTTCGAGAACCACTTGGCCCCCACTAACTGATTAAACAAATCAGGAATCAATGGCAGTGGGTAAGGATTGCGTACAGTAATCTTATTAATCTCACGAAAGTCTAGACAAGGCCGTAAACCGCCGTCCTTTTTTTTAACAAAAAAAAATCCAACCGCCACAGGAGATTTGGAAGGCCTAATGTGACCGGCGGCCAAGCTTGTCTGTATGTAATCCTCCAAAGCCTTTCTCTCAGGAATAGTCAAATTAAATAAACGACTTTTAGGAAGAGTTGCTCCAGGGACAAATTCAATCGCACAATCATAATCTCTATGAGGAGGCAATACCTGCGATTCCTTATCAGAAAAAACTTTCCAAAAATCCTGAATAGGTACAGGTAACTCCCCCTTAACTACAGCAGCAATACGCCCGTTACAACACTTGTCATAACACTTAGGACTCCAGGACTTAATTTCATTGGTATACCAATCCAGTACCGGATTGTGCAATTTTAACCAGGGTAACCCCAAAATCACCGGTGAGGGCAAATTATTCAAAACTACCAAATCCAAATTCTCTTGATGAACACCATTAATAGTAAGAGGAAATTCACAGATATGGTGAGTAACATTTTTCAAGGGAGAGCCATCCACAGACACCACATTAATAGGAGAAGACAGAAGTTTGGGTTTTAATTTTAGTTTTTCCAAAAATTTCCCATCAATCACATTGAGAGTTGAACCACAATCCACAAATACCCGAAACTCCATTAATTCCTCCTCAACATCAGTGGTAGCAGAAAGAAAGACACCTTTATTGTTTAAACAAGCTATGCGGGCGACACTGACCTCATTTTTTTTTTCTCTTTATTCATTCGAAGCGCACAGTTCTTAATGAAATGCTCAGATTTACCACAGTAGAAACACAAACCTTGAGCAAATCTGCGTTCTTTTTCCCGAGAGTGAGGTGCCATTGCTCCAATTTCCATCGGGTCTGCAATATCAGTACATTCCTTCTCCAAACCTGGAGCTGACAAAGCAGACTTACTCTCATTAACCCTTGCACGCAGTCTCCTATCCACCCGTATGGCCAATTGCATAGACTCTTGCAAGTTACCAGGTATAGGATAAGCAATCAGCAAATCTTTAACCCTTTCACTTAATCCTGCAAGAAATAAACTTTTCAAAGCTGAATCGTTCCAGCCCACCTGAGTGGACCACCTACGGAAGTGAGTACAATATTTTTCCACATTACCCGCTCCCTGTCTCAAACGTCTCAACTCTGTCTCAGCTGATGAAACACGATCCGGATCGTCATACAACAGCCCCAAAGCAGAAAAAAAAACATCCACTGATCCAAAGCATGGATCACTAGGCTGCAGAGAAAAGGCCCAGTCCTGAGGTTCTTTGTGCAAAAGTGACATTATAAACCCTATGCGCTGTGATTCATCACCAGAGGATCTGGGTCTCAAACGAAAATACAACAAGCAAGCATTTTTAAAAGAAAAAAAATCTTGTTGTTCACCAAAAAATAAATCAGGCAAACGTGCTCCACGAAATGTGCTCCAGAACAACTACTCACGTGTTGCTGGATTTCAGCCACCTCCAGAGAGAGACCCTGCAGGCGTTCAGCCAAATCCCGAACCGACACCATGATGGAAACAGAAAATCTTTCCTTAGAGATTTTTTTTTTTTTATTTCTGGGCTGGACTTACTGTTATGAACTGCTACAAGCACTAAGGAAAGATGGGAACTCTGTTCCTACAATAAAACTGAGCTTTATCCCTACGATGTAACGGGGAACCTGATCCTGCGACCAGACCCGCTAAAGTCCTCAGCTAGTCTGAACGAAGACCTATAGTTGCGAGGAAGGAATCCCTACAAGATCTAGGGACTGGGAGAAAAGGTGGACACCTCCTAACAGAAATTGTAGCAGGGAAAATTAAACAGAAAACAAATTACTACGAGATCCTAAGATTAAGCAAAACTGACAGAGTAAAGGGTATGCCACACTAAACAATATCGCTAACGGATCGCTAAAAAACGTCACTATTTAGCGATCCCGTTAGCGATATTGTTCAGTGCGGCAGCTTCCAGCGACGAGCTTCCTGCTGTGATCTCGCTCGTCGCTGGAATCGTTCCGGACCCTATTTTCTCGTTGGCGCTCCCGCTGGGTAAGTATCTTATCGCTGTGTGGCACCTTTTCTTAGCGATTTAGCGGTACTTTTGTACCGCTAAAGTCGTTAAGAAGATCGCTAACGGCGATAGCGTCGTTAACTATATCGCTAAATGTGACTGCATTTAGCGATATAGAAACAATCCCGCTAGCGATCTCATTAGTATGCAACGCTAACGAGATCGCTAGCGGGATAGCTTAGTGTGGCAGTACCTTAAGGCACCTAAGCACCCGGCTAGCTTAAGAGTAGATAATACAATGAAGTCAAGCAAAGCCAGAAGGGCGGAGCCAGACTAAATAGGGAAAAAAGGTCATGTGACCAGCAAACTGAAACAAAATCTAACAAGAGGGTTCTAACAAAATATAGGTGTAGTACAATGCCAAACATTTCACTTACTTCATACATTACATGAGTGATATCTATTGTAAGTTCTACAATAGCTCAAAAGACAAACAGTATAGTCATCCATACAGTATTATGGGCACCACATAGTGCTCCATATAGAATAATGAGCTCCATATATTGCTCCATACAGTATTATGGGCACCCATAGTGCTCCATGCAGAATAATGAGCTCCATATATTGCTCCATACAGTATTATGGTCACCACATAGAGCTCCATACAGAATAATGAGCCCCATATAATGCTCCATATACAATGGGCCCCATATAATGCTCCATATATAATGGACCCTATAAGATGTTCCATATATAATGGGCCCCATATGTTTCATATATAATGGGCCCCATATGATGTTCCATATATAATGGGCCCCATATGATGCTTCAGTGCATGATAGGCCCATATAATGCTTCATATATAATGGATCTATATATGATGCTACAGTATATATTATGGGCCCAATATAATTCTCTATATATAATGGACCCCATATATGATGCTCTAGTGTATGATTGGCCCCATATAATGCTCCATATATAATGGGCCCCATAAATGATGCTCTAGTGTATGATTGGCCCCATATAATGCTCCATATATAATGGTCCCCATAAATGATGCTCCAGTGTATGATAGGCCCCATGTAATGCTCTATATATAATGCTCCAGTGTATGATGGGCCTCATATATGATGCTCCAATGTATGATGGGCCCCATATATAATACTCCAGTGTATGATGGGCCCCATATGATGGTCTCCATATATTGCGCCAAACATAAAAAAAAATAAAAAATGAAATACTCACCTTTCCTCACTGGCCACTGCTCTGCTCGAGGCACCGGGCCCCCATAGCATGCCGGTGTCCCCGACTGTGAGTGGGCCCTCCCGCCTGCTCAGGGCCCCGGCACTTGCCTGGGTGCGCCATGTGATGACGCCGGCCCTGGGCTAGGGTTTGGATGAAGACTGTAGTAAGGTTAGGGATGAGGTGGGACTGGATCAGGTCAAGTGTACAGGTGATGAGATGTGATCTGGAGAGTAGAAAGGAAAGTTGATCTTCCATAATGGCGGAAACGTTGGTTTTGGAGGTGGAGGCAGGGGTGGACATTTCATTAGTGCAACCTGTGCAGCTGCACAGGGCCCAAGAGGTAAGGGGGCCCATTTATACCTCCAAAGCAGGTGCAATTTTGCATTTTTAGGAGATCTTGGGCTGCAAAGGGCTCATGTATTGTTCTTGCACAGGGGCCCTTTTCTGTCTGTGTCCGCCAGTGGTTGGAGGGGTGAGTAGTTGTGAGGAGGTGCAGTGGGGACTGTAGGCCAAAGCTTTGTCTGATGTTATCAATCTTCTGCTTGAAGAATGAGACAAAGTCTTCAGCTGAGATGAGAGGAGAGGGAGGAGGTGCTGGTGGATGGAAGAAAGAATTGAAAGCGATTAATAGCTGTTTAGGGCTGTAAGACATGGAGGATATAAGAGATGATGTTTTCCTTGTTTTTATTATGTTTTACTTCTCTCAGTAATAGGTTGCAAAGGCATCCAATTAAAAGGTTTATATACGTTTACATTAATATAGGTTCGTTTCCAGAAATATTGTGGCTAGTTTTGTGAGAAAAGATTCAATATAACCAGTGTTTTATTCATTTAAAGGGAATCTGTCAGCAGGTTTCAGCTTCCTCATATGAGAGCAGCATAATGTAGGCAAAGAGACCCTGAATCCAATGATGTATCACATAGTTTACTTGGTACAGTAAAGATGTATATCTTTGTACCGTGTTAGCCAGTAGATAGAAAAATATTTAGAGTTGAGAGTCCTCAGTGGTTGATACCTTTTAATGGCTAACTGAAAAGATGGTAACAAATTGCAAGCTTTCGAGACTACTCAGGTCTCTTCATCAGGCTAAACTAATACAGTGCTGTGTTGTGTATAAATATGTGATTCTTCAGATTTTGTATTAGTTTAGCCTGATGAAGAGACCTGAGTAGTCTCGAAAGCTTGCAATTTGTTACCATCTTTTCAGTTAGCCATTAAAAGGTATCAACCACTGAGGACTCTCAACTCTAAATATTTTTTTATAGTTTACTTGGTGCATTCTATGACACAATCGGCGTTTTTAGACTTAGCAATGCAGCAGAGCTGAGAAAGCTGCCCCGCCCGCACCAAGCTCTGTATATTATAACAACACAACCTGAGAAATTCAATTCTGAAGTTAATGAAGAGACATATGCTTTGAATAAGTTAAAAAATATAGTTTTTGTTGGAAATATATTTAAAAAAAGAGTATTATAAAAGCATAGAAAGCTTGATCTGACACACAAAATGTGAAACAGTGAAATATAGATCAGTATGCATGGCTTGATGGAATCAATAATTAAAGTATTGCAAGAATTTAGATAAATAAAGCGCAAGTGCAATGATCAGGTTGTGGGGCCATCATATTATATATAAAAATGGGCTGAGGGATATCATATTATATAAAAAGGGGTTGTGGGGCCATCATAATATATCAAATGGGGCTAAGGGGCTATCATACTATTCAGTGGTATGTACAGGTTTGGGCATCCCTGATCAAAATTACTGTTATTGTGAACAGTGAAGCAAGTTGAAGATGAAATGATCTCTAAAAAGCCTAAAGTTAAGGATGACACATTTTTAAAAATTGCAAAAAGGAAAATGGGCTCATACAAAATTTTGGACACCCTGCATGGTTAGCACTTATTGAAACAAAAGTCATATATAACAATGCTACTAGGTAATGGTGAAACAAATATTTCACCCCAACTAAATTGGCCCTGATGCCAATATAAAGAAAGAACTCCCAAAAATGTACTACACAAACGAAAAGAAAAGGAGTATATACCACATCTTAAAAAAATATTCAATCTTTATTTTAACAATAAATAATGCCAACAATAACGGCCCAAGAACATAGAGGTGAAATGAGTATGAACTGTCGGTATATGAGAAACAGCAACAGACTAGAGAGTAGCCAGGGTAGGTCAATATAGACATATAGACATCTGCATCAATATAAGTGAAAAATAACACGAAAAATTTCTTTGTGCAATATATCAGCAGTAGTAAAGTGCATAGTGCATTTTAGAGATGGCGCTTACCCATATCGATTGGCCAAGTCTGTGCGTCTCCCAAACAGACCCCCTGACGCGCGTTTCGCGGCAGTGCTTTCTCAAAAGGGGACTCACAGTGTCATAACCCCAGGGCTTTTATATGTGGTAAGATCCCAGATAATGTCGGTGTAACAGGGCGCACATGTTCCCGACATCACACGCTGAAGGTGCCGCCTCCCTCCCACGGCCGTCAATGCGCCGCTCACATGCAGGTGAAAATCGCCCGGTGACGTCATCAACATGCGCGCGAGGCATCAAAGACGGGCGTGAAGGAGGGCGGAAAGAACATGGAGCAGGGCGCATGCACGCACCACCACAGCCATCATCATGGAGACCATAGCGGCGGACATTTTATAGAAGATCATAGCAAGTGTATCAACATAGATAAGTGCACGACTAAGATAAAGTGCAAGGATTACAGGTCCTTCTCAAAAAATTAGCATATAGTGCAAAATTTCATTATTTTCCATAATGTAATGATTACAATTAAACTTTCATATATTTTAGATTCATTACACACCAACTGAAATTTGTCAGGTCTTTTATTGTTTTAATACTGATGATTTTGGCATACAACTCCTGATAACCCAAAAAACCTGTCTCAAAAAATTAACATATTTCAACCGTCCAATAAAATAAAAGTGTTTTTTAAAAACAAACAAAAAAAACATCAAATAATAAAGTTCAGTTATGCACTCAATACTTGGTCGGGAATCCTTTTGCAGAAATGACTGCTTCAATGCGGCGTGGCATGGAGGCAATCAGCCTGTGACACTGCTGAGGTGTTATGGAGGCCCAGGATGCTTCGATAGCGGCCTTAAGCTCATCCAGAGTGTTGGGTCTTGCGTCTCTCAACTTTCTCTTCACAATATCCCACAGATTCTCTATGGGGTTCAGGTCAGGAGAGTTGGCAGGCCAATTGAGCACAGTAATACCATGGTCAGTAAACCATTTACCAGTGGTTTTGGCACTGTGAGCAGGTGCCAGGTCGTGCTGAAAAATGAAATCTTCATCTCCATAAAGCATTTCAGCCGATGGAAGCATGAAGTGCTCCAAAATTTCCTGATAGCTAGCTGCATTGACCCTGCCCTTGATGAAACACAGTCTACCAACACCAGCAGCTGACATGGCACCCCACACCATCACTGACTGTGGGTACTTGACACTGGACTTCAGGCATTTTGGCATTTCCTTCTCCCCAGTCTTCCTCCAGACTCTGGCACCTTGATTTCCGAATGACATGCAAAATTTTCTTTCATCAGAAAAAAGTACTTGGGACCACTTAGCAACAGTCCAGTGCTGCTTCTCTGTAGCCCAGGTCAGGCGCTTCTGCCGCTGTTTATGGTTCAAAAGTGGCTTTACCTGGGGAATGCGGCACCTGTAGCCCATTTCCTGTACACGCCTGTGCACGGTGGCTCTGGATGTTTCTACACCAGACTCAGTCCACTGCTTCCTCAGGTCCCCCAAGGTCTGGAATCGGTCCTTCTCCACAATCTTCCTCAGGGTCTGGGAACAGCCTATTTGTTGAGAAATTTCTTTCTGGGTCTTACCCTCTTGCTTGAGGGTGTCAATGATGGCCTTCTTGACATCAGTCAGGTCGCTAGTCTTACCCATGATGGGGTTTTGAGTAATGAACCAGGCAGGGAGTTTTTAAAAGCCTCAGGAATCTTTTGCATGTGTTTAGAGTTAATTAGTTGATTCAGAAGATTAGGGTAATAGGTCGTTTAGAGAACCTTTTCTTGATATGCTAATTTTTTGAGACAGGTTTTTTTGGGTTGTCAGGAGTTGTATGCCAAATTCATCAGTATTAAAACAATAAAAGACCTGACAAATTTCAGTTGGTGTGTAATGAATCTAAAATATATGAAAGTTTAATTGTAATCATTACATTATGGAAAATAATGAAATTTTGCACTATATGCTAATTTTTTGAGAAGGACCTGTATATTATAATAATATATAAGGGCATATACATAATACATAAAGGTAAGTATAATACCAAGATACATATCCCCTCTATTTAAAAAATATATATATATATATATGTATATATATATATATATATATATACATATATATATATATATATATATATATATATAGAATCAGGTGTGCAAAAAAGCAATTTAAAGTGACAGTGCATATAGTGCGGAAAGATATAACTGTAGAAAAACTACAATCGGCATTGATCATATAGTGTAAAAAAAATAGTAGGACGATCTTCAATCCAGGGTGTCCAGCCAAATTGATCCATAATTATTCAGAGATCAGGATAGAAAAACAGCATGCCTAGAAAAGTCTCCAAGTCCAACGTATGAGAAAAAGGCATTGTGAGGAACTCAGCCGGCCGCCACACGGTAGCCCGGGTATCACAGCTTCTGATACCACCGCCGCTACCAAATGTGACGGACGATCCCTTTCCTCCCACGTCACCAATGGGACGTAACTCCACAGGTACAGCTCTCCGGCGCCCCCCTTTGTCTCTCAGGTCAGTAAGAGAACTGCACCTAGAGCAAATGGCCGCCGGGGAAGGTGTCCTGCTACCCACTGGGTATTCTAAGATTCGTGATCAGAGTAAAAGCATCAGCCCAAGATTAATTTTATGGTTTAATTTGCCTTAAGGGCGCACTAGATAATTACAAAAATATACAGTAAAGCTATACAACGTAATTACAATGGAATGGCAGTCAGAGTAAAAATACAACAATAATGTACAAGGCTAAAAGGTATAAGCTATGGATCAATATTACCGGGTATTATGGTCATGGGAAGGCCTTGGCTCTGCCATTCCCAGGTACAGTCTTCAGTTCCTGAATAGTCCCTTGGTCTTTCCTAGACCATCTTCTTGGCTTCTGTGTGAGAAAATGGTATCAGACCAGCAGCCTGGTCATGGCTAGTTTTTTAGACCTGCTAGGCCCATCCCCATTGCTTTGAAGCACGCATATTAATTGGCCTGCAATTCATATGGAACAGGAAACAATGCCTGAGCTTGGGCTATTTACCATACGACTGACCATCTCATTCAGTCACTGGCCTAGACTAATTAGCATGTAAAGGCCTATTGATTCCTAGTGGGCATCAAAACCTGTCGTACTGGATATGCTAATAGGCAATGTGTAGCTAAAAGTCTGTGGCTGTGTGAACTGACAAAATGGAGGCTGGTACAGGCCCTATACAAAATGGCGACAACCTTTTCCTTACAGGCATGCTGAGAAAAGTCTCCAGATCCAGACACAATGACATTAATAAACTAAAATAAAAAACTGAGAAAATGACACAATTAAAAATAATGATTAAAAACAAGGTGGATTAATTCATCAATTTATAGAGCACTATATCTATAGTGAAAGGACGACGAGCGAGAGAATGGTGAACAAGACATGAAGAGATACTGTAGTCAAAGAAGAAAAGAGAAAGGATTATGGCCATCTCATCACAAGAACGGGCAAAAGTTAATTTTTCATTCAGGCCCTTGGGTGTTACTGTGTCAAGGGTGACAATCCACCTACATTCACGTTGTGCCTGAAGTCGGATCAGATTGCCACCCCTAACCCCACCCCAGACTCTGTCAATGCCCCTAATTTTTAGGCCGCTGGGATCAGATCCGTGGCATAAGCGAAAATGTAGCGGCAATGTTTTTAAAATGGATGTATCCTCAACATCTCTGGCAGCTATGATGTCACGTACAGGGCCGCCATCAGGGCATTACAGCCCTTACTAATGTATGGGGCCCGGTGCTTTAGGGGGGCCCGCCCGCCCGAGCACGCTGGCAGCACGGTCCGGCAGCAGGCACAGCGCTTCGCTGCTTTATATTCCCCACTGTCCCCAGTCCTGACCTCCTGGCTGGCAAATTAAATGGGCAGGCACTGTAGCTTTAAGCTACAGCCCGCCCTGATGCATCATGGTCCAGCCGTGACGTCACACGCTGCTCTGCTCCACTTCCTCATTCTGGAGCAGAGCGAGCAGCGTGTCACGTCGGTGTGCTGTGCCAGACACACACTGCCAAGTGGCTGGGAGCGGCGGACCGGACCGGGTGCAGGCGGCAGGCAAGCTCAGCAGGGTGAGTAGTCTGTCGCAGGGGGGCCCGGCCAGGACAGCCGCAGCGCCAGCATCCACCACGCACCACCAACAGGGCCCAGGGCAGGAAGGGGGGGCCCAGCATCCACCAAATGGGCCCCCAGGGCAGGCGGGGGGGCCCGCAGGCGCAGCATCCAGCAACAGGGGCCCTGGGGACCCTGTTGGTGGATGCTGCGGGTCCCTCCTGCCTGCCCTGGGCTGGGGCCCTGTTGGATTGCTGCGTGTGGCCGCCCCCCCCTGCCTGCTCATCATATGGGGCATAAAATCTATGGAGCATCATATGGCGGCATAATCTTTGGAGCATCATATGGCAGCATAATCTATGGAGCATCATATGGGGCATAAAATCTATGCAGCATCATATGGGGGCATATACATCTATGAGGCATCATATGGCGGCATAAAATCTATGGAGCATCATATTGCGGCATAATCTATGGGGCATCATATGGCGGCATAATCTTTGGAGCATCACATGGCGGCATAATCTTTGGAGCATCATATGGTGGCATAATCTTTGGAGCATCACATGGCGGCATAATCTTTGGAGCATCATATGGCGGCATAATCTGTGGGGCATCATATGGCGGCATAATCTTGGAGCATCACATGGGGCATAATCTATGGAGCATCGTATGGGGCATAAAATCTATGGAGCATCATATGGGGCATAAAATCTATAGAGCATCATATGGCGGCATAATCTTTGGAGCGTCATATGGCGGCATAATCTATGGAGCGTCATATGGCGGCATAATCTTTGGAGCATCATATGGCGGCATAATCTTTGGAGCATCATATGGCGGCATAATCTATGGAGCATCATATGGGGCAATAAATCTATGGAGCATCATATGGCGGCATAATCTTTGGAGCATCATATGGCGGCATAATCTATGGAGCATTATATGGCGGCATAATCTTTGGAGCATCATATGGCGGCATAATCTTTGGAGCATCATATGGGGCATAAAATTTATGGAGCATCATATGGCGGCATAACATCTGGAGCATCATATGGGGCATATACATCTATGGGGCATCATATGGCGGCATAAAATCTATGGAGCATCATATGGGGCATAAAATCTATGGAGCATCATATGGGGGTATAAAATCTATGGGGCAACATATGGGGCATAAAATATATGGAGCATCTTATGGGGGCATAACTTTTATGGAGCATTATATGGGGCCCATCATTAACTGAATACAATAATCTGCAATCAGAAATACAGTGTGTATGTATATATATATATATATATATATACATATATATATATATATATATGATTTCAATTAGTTAAAAAAAAATGTATGTGACACATTCCCTTGAAGAAAGATAATTAAAATATACAAAAAAAAAGTTACCGAATGTTTAAGAGGTTAGAGTAGAGTAGGGCCCTGCCAATAGATTCTACCTTGTCGTGGTAGGAAGAGCAAAATTCGCCGCACACTACAATTGATTACTATGCAGAAAAATATTTTTATTTGAAAAATTATCCAATCCAAAAGAAGAAGAATAATATGTACAATATACAGATACCCAACGTTTCGACCCTCCCGGATCTTAATCATGGGGTACTAGAGAAAAATAGAAGAAACATAGTGTGAGGCAATTATATACAGTGATTACATATATAACATATATACAGATATGGGCTGGATCATATATAATTGATTGCGAAAAATGTCATGTAGATAATAATCCAGAAAGTAGAATATATCGTTAAAGTACATATGGAGCCTCATTATACAATCTCAACATGGAGATATATAGAGTAACGATTTATATAATCATAGTAGAACAAAAGCACAATGATATAAGAAACAAAGAAGTAGCGCATTTCTACCTTGTAAAATTAGTACAACAGAGATATGGCACATAGTAGAGGCAATAAATTCCTTGTAAATTCCCTTATAGCAGAGCCAGATGCTGCAGATAATATCAAAATGATTAATTAAATAAATATAGGGAAATAGGGGTCACCATCATTGAAATGTCAGAGATTACCTGCTGTGTACAAAGAGCAGGAGTTAAATGTATCCAGAATAGGGCTAAAGTCTGTCCTGAGTGGCGTCCTGATAGCCTGTACAGGGCAAATGGAACACAAATTATAGCCCATTACAGTGGCAGATGGAGTGGACTATTTACATGAAAACATACCTTTGGAGATGGATGAAATGAGAATATAGGCGGCGCACCTGCGCCCTGCCGTGTATAGAAAGTAGGGGTTAAATGTGCCCTGAACGGGGTTAAAACGTCCTGGATGGCGTCCACAGAGCCTACATGGGGTAAATGTGGCATAAGTTGCAGCCCAGAGTGATGGCAGATGGGGTGAACAGCTTTGAATCAAAGACATACCTTGAGAAGCGAATGTACAGGTTTACAGGCGGCGCTCCTGCGTTCTGCCTTGTCTGCTGGGTGACCAGGTGTATGGGAAGGGAGCAAATGGGGGTTTAAATGCGACGCCGTGTACCGCCGGACCGGAAGTGCGTCATCCGGACCAGAAGTGACACGGCGCAACATGATCTGATGTAATCGCGCATGCGCGATAGCGGTAGCGGCCGCCATGTTTTCGGTGGGAAAAGGCAAATATAAGCAGGACTATGAGAGACACTAATCTGTATAAGAGACAAAATCTAGGGGGAGGAGACTAGAGGCCTGCATGTGGCGCCGTGTCACTTCCGGTCCGGATGACGCACTTCCGGTCCGGCGGTACACGGCGCCGCATTTAAACTCCCATTTGCTCCCTTCCCATACACCTGGTCACCCAGCAGACAAGGCAGGGCGCAGGAGCGCCGCCTGTAAACCTGTACATTCGCTTCTTAAGGTATGTCTTTGATTCAAAGCGGTTCCCCCCCATCTGCCATCACTCTGGCTGCAACTTATGCCACATTTACCCCATGTAGGCTCTGTGGACGCCATCCAGGACATGTTTTAACCCCGTCCAGGGCACATTTAACCCCTACTTTCTGTACACGGCAGGGAGCAGGTGCGCCGCCTATATTCTCATTTCATCCACCTCCAAAGGTATGTTTTCATGTAAATAGTCCACTCCATCTGCCACTATAATGGGCTATAATTTGTGTTCCATTTGCCCTGTACAGGCTATCAGGACGCCGCTCAGGACAGACTTTACCCTATTCTGGATACATTTAACTCCTGCTCTTTGAAATGTCAGAGATTACCTGCTGTGTACAATGATGGTGACCTCTTTTTCCCTATATTTATTTAATTAATCATTTTGATATTATCTGCAGCATCTGGCTCTGCTATAAGGGAATTTACAAGGAATTTATTGCCTCTACTATGTGCCATATCTCTGTTGTACTAATTTTACAAGGTAGAAATGCGCTACTTCTTTGTTTCTTATATCATTGTGCTTTTGTTCTACTATGATTATATAAATCGTTACTCTATGTATCTCCATGTTGAGATTGTATAATGATGCTCCTTATGTACTTTAACGATATATTCTACTTTCTGGATTATTATCTACATGACATTTTTCGCAATCAATTATATATGATCCAGCCCATATCTGTATATATGTTATATATGTATATGTAATCACTGTATATAATTGCCTCACACTATGTTTTTTCTATTTTTCTCTAGTACCCTATGATTAAGATCCGGGAGGGTCGAAACGTTGGGTATCTGTATATTGTACATATTATTATTACGGCACTGGCACTTTCTTCTTTTGGATTGGATAATTTTTCAAATAAAAATATTTTTCTGCATAGTAATCAATTGTAGTGTGCGGCGAATTTTGCTCTTCCTATATTTGTTGGTGCCGCTTAGGACCAATTCACCAGCATCTCCTGTACACTAGACTTGAGTGCACACCATTTCACCCATATTACCTTGTCGTGGTGGCAGGCTTAAAAAAATCTTTTGGTCAAAACAAAAGCTGATGTCTACGCATGTGATTTGATGTTAATGTGTCATTGGTGAGGGCGTGGTGCAGAAGTGGAGTTTTTCCAAGAAAAGGCGGAGGGATTTTGGATGGTTCGCGTGGTGGAGGAGGAGCTAGGGTGGAGGCGGAACTGGGGGTGGAGTCTCAAGGGGGCCCCATAAATTTTGCCAGTATGGGGCCCCGAAATTCCTAGTGGCAGCCCTGGTCACGTACATGTTCGCGCGTCCTAATTTTAAGTTTCCTAGATGTGAGACCCACATATATGAGGGAGCAAAGACATGTGGCATAATATGTCACGTGTGTAGTACTACACGAGATATATTTGTGGATTGTAAATTCCCTGCTCCCATCAGATTTCTTGAAAGTCCCACATCTAAGGATATTAGGACACGCGACACATGAGCCGCATGGGAAACAACCCACAAGTGGATTCTCCACCCTAAAGTAAGAGTGAAGTTTCGCCACATAGTGACTTTTGACGAGGTGGTCCCTTAAATTTTTCTCTCTCCGTTGTGTTAAGAGGGGATGTTGGAGTAAATTTGCCTCCAGAGCAGCGTCAATACGTAATACTGGCCAATGTTTGTTCAAAATGTCGCAAATCTGATCCCAGCGGCAATTAGACGTTGAAATAAATCTTAACTCATTGGAGTTAGTAATATTTTTCTTCCCTGATGAGATGAGTAATTCTTCTCTCCTGGTGTTTTTAGCACGTCTGTAACCCGCTTTGATAGAACGACCGCTGTATCCCCTCTCCCGGAAGAGTTCAGCCAGGATGACGGACTGTCGCTCGAAGTGGGCCATGGTGGAGCAGGTCCATCTGTTTCTCAAGAATTGGCCCACTGGGATGGCCTTAATCACAGAAGAATTGTGTGCCGAGGAGGCATGCAGCAAAGAATTTAAGGCCGTCTCCTTACGATAAAGGTCGGTCTCTATGGACCCATCCTCCGCGACACACAAAGTCACATCCAAAAAATCAATAGTCCTAGCATGATATTTAAATGTAAATTTAAGGTTGAATGAATTCATATTAAGGAACTGCATGAATGTGGATAGGCTGGTCTCGTCACCCCTCCAAATAATCAACACATCGTCGATGTGACGAAACCAGCCCACCACTGGTTCCGCGGCGTGTGCTTCGTCGCCAAGGAAAACCTGCCTCTCCCAGTAGCCGAGAAACAGGTTTGCATACGACGGAGTACACGCCGCGCCCATCTCAGTTCCCTGTATCTGCAAATAAAACTTATCCTTGAAAACAAAGAAATTTTTGGTTAAAGCAAATTCCAATAGATCCAAAATAAATTCCAAAAAATGGCCATCCCAGTTGGCAGCCTCAAGAAAGTGACGTCACCAGGCGATTTTCACCTGCATGTGTGTGGCCCAGCTGCGCAAGGCACACATGTCTCCTGGAAAATGCACAAGAAAGGTATTGTGAAGCCTGATATTCATTCACATCACACACTTCTCAACACTGCCACTAGAGGCATTTTCAGACTATTTAAGTAGTGTGACTTAGCAGAGATCAGATCAGTTGTGTGGAGGAGGAGAGGTGTTCAGTTCAGTCAGAGTTCAGTCTTGGAGGGAGAGGAGTGAAGACTGAGATCTGAAGGAGCTCCTGTAGCTCACCGTATGTTGAAGTGGAGGCTAGTACGGGTGGAGATGAATCATCCTAGCCTAGTCAGAGCTACTCCTAAACCTGTTACCTCAGCACAAGCTGCCTGTGTTCCTTAAGGACGTGGAAGGCGACTCTCAGAGCGCGCATTGAAATCAGTTGACAGAAGTTCCTGATAGCCACTCGAAGTGGGGTCTAAGAAGGAAAGAAGGAAAGGAATCACAGCAGTCACAACATCGAGTTAACTGAGGACAGGTCAGCGAGCGCTGGAAGGAAAGCTGACATTTACACCATTGCTACTCGTGCTTATGTTAAGGGCGAGAGCAGGGCGAAAGGCAAGTGGAGAAAGAGAGAAGTGATTCAGGTGACAGATCACCTTCACTTAGTAAACCGGACACCGGGGTCCGAAGCGTTGCTAGTGCTTCACGCCTAGTAATAAGAAACACCGGAGGCCTAGCTGGACTTCAGGTCACAGGAGGCAGCCCAATGTGTCGATACGTAACTGGAGTCAGGAGAACAGGAGTCTAGCGGGACGCTGCAGAAATAGACTTAGTTCTACCACAGAAAAGGCTCTACCACTATGTCGGCCGGGCGTAGTTGCTATTGAAAGAGTTAACTTGACTTCATGCAAGTTTGTACTCACATACACATTAAGGAGAAAGGAGGCCTTAAACCTGCTCAGCAATATCCCGAATGTGCATTCTCCAACCTGACCAGCTTCCCGGGACATACCTGCAACATCTACAAGTAAAGGTATGGAAAAAGACTGCATTGTGTGTGACTGACTTCTTATCTGCACCCTGTGTGTAGCCCTGGTATGTAAGGCACACAGGATCTGGAGAATGCACAGTAAGGTAACAGTTAAAGCTTGACACTCACTTACACTTCAGACACACCCACAGGGGTGTATAGGGGAGTGACGTGTAGTACAGGAGGGAGTCAGTCTAGCTTCTTGTCATCGTACAGAGCAGTCAGGGCTAGTTCTTCTTAGACAGTGAGGATTCCTGTCAGAGCTCTGGGTGAGCAGAAGATTAGTTCCTGCCAATTCAACGAAGTGGAGTCTAGTAACGGATGACTAGTTATCATCCCGAGTCTAGTCAGAGTTACCTTTTACTCAGTCTGAACTTTGAGGAAACTGAGAGTTACTCAGTGAGACCAAGGAAGAAAACTGACTTTCTATCTTCACGCTTCAGTGCTACATTGAAAGCAGGGCGAAGGGCATAGTGGGAAGGATTCAGAAGTGCCCTAAGGATCGGATTATCCTGCACATTGTCACCGGTCACTGGGGACCGAAGCGTCACTATAGCTCCAGGCATAGTGATAGAAAAGCCAGAGTCTTACTGGACCTTAGGTTGCAGAAAGCCGCCCTTAGAGTGCCAGTACGTAACCGAGTCAGGAGAACAAGACTTCTGAGTCCGGCGCGCGGCAAAAGAAAGTACTTAGTTCACCACTTATAAGGCTCTATCACAAAACCGGCCGGGCAGTACAGCTAGTGGGAAAAGCTGAAAACTATAGAGTTAACTTAGCTACAGGCAAGCTTGGACTCACTCATCATTTGGAAAGAGAAGGAGGCCTGTAACCTGCTCAACTGTTACCGCTACGTGCATTCATCCACCCCGAACAGCCTCCCTGGGACCTGCCTGAACAACTTGAAGTAAAAGGTATGGAAAGAAGCTTCTATGTGTGAGACTGAGTTATTTGATTGCATCCCTGCACAACCCCACCATAACTATCGACCTGAGGGAAGAGTCCCACCTGTAGGGGACCCGACATCTAGCTGCCTCACCATCCCCTCAGAGATCTACAGCAGCGCTGGTCTTAGTGATCAGAGAACTACAGGTGGCGTCACGAACTGTATATATACCTATCCCCTGTAAATATTCCCCCCAACATACGCCTGACCGCCAGGGCCACAGACCGAGCCAGCGCTACCTGTGACAACCCCATAGACTTCCATGGGCTCGGCTCTGAGTACCCCATTGCTCTGGTAAACCACAATTGTGGTGCGGGTCAAGACAACTTGGCGTCACGAACAGGATCCGAAACTTGCAGAATCGCGAGCCCTGTGTGCCTGTGGAGTGTTTTGGTGAAAAAGACTGTTGCTATTGTTTGGCGCCAAATACCGCCATATTTGCCGCCATATTCGCGCCCTGAGGCGCTGGAGAAGAAGGTGGGCGTACCTGAAGGAGCGCGCAAAGTCTTGGACACGCCCCCGGCTCTGACTCAGCGGCAGGTCCTGCGACAGGAAGTGGACGCTCTGACATCAGAGCGCCTGCGACGAAGGTCCTGTTCCTACTGCTGTGCCTGGGAAATAGCAGCTTCTGAAACCGGTAGGCTCCGTTTAACCAAGGGGGCGCTAATATGTTGCAACAACCGGCCGACAGTGCGGCCCCAGCCGGAGGACCCGACTCCGCACCGCGTGGCGTTGTAGCGCCAGATGGGGGCGCAGGCCCAGCACTCAGTCCGGTGGTCCCGCTCATGCCACTAACGCTTCCATATATGCCTGGGGCGAAATGGCTTCCCCAGTACAGCGGCGAGCCAGGCACTTTAGCAGGATTCAAACGGAAGATATGCAGTGTCCTGGAAATGTACTCTATGTCTGAGAGGCAAAAAGCTGCAGTATTAATAGGGCAGCTAACTGGCGCTGCTGAGAGAGAAGTGGAGACTTGGGTTACCACGGACCAGGAGTTGGTGCCTGCAATCCTCTTAAAGTTACAGGCCATTTTTGAAGATCGCACCGAAACAGATCTCCGGATGGCATTCTATAACTGTTCACAGCAACCAAGTGACAGCATAAGGGACTATGCCTGCCGACTACAAGGGGCCCTGAGAGCCCTCAAGCAGGTTAATACCATAAGTGTCATTGATGAAAATAAGATGCTGAAAGAACAATTTGTGCAGGGACTGAGGTCCCAAGCGGAACGCAGAACTGTGAATTGGTGGTCTTTAGATCACCCTGATGCTACCTTTGATGCCCTAAAGGACATGGCAATAAAAGGGCTGCGGCCCCTGGGCAAACCTGAGGTGGCAACCCAACATCGTCAGGGTGAAGTCACTCTGGAGCCGGCGGCAACCCCCTTTTCCTCGCTAGTGGCCGAAACCAAAACGCAGGTGACACCCCCTAGTGAATTGGACTGTCTGCGCTCAGAGGTGCGCCAGCTGACTAAAAATCTGGCTGCTGTGATGAGTGCCCTGCAGCTGCGGAAAGAGGAAGAAGGGAAGATCTTATTAGCTGATTGCCCAGAAGACGTCCCGTGGATGAACCGGAGAAGAAGGAAGACGTCGCCCCCCCGGAGGAGGACAACGCCACCCCCAGGAGCGACCTCTGATCAACACCCTCCTCGTCGGGAGATCACCTGTTACCGATGCAACCGGAAAGGTCATATGTCTCCACAGTGTCCTTTAAACGGGCAGAACCTGGGTCCGAGGGCCAACACCCAGGAGGAGACCCGTCAGGCCCCCTAGACTGGAACCGCAGGTATGTGGGTGGACGACCCTACCTGTCTATCATTCTAGATGGTATTGCTGTTCCGGCATTGTTAGATACTGGGTCTCAGGTGACCCTAATACCTGATGCCCTATATACTAAGTTCTGGTCAATGGACAGTCTTAAACCCCCGAGCCCTGACTTTACCGTGTATGCTTCTAATGGTCTTCCTGTAGAAGTACTCGGGACAAAATGTGTAGATGTGAAAGTGGGCAGAGAGGAGTTGAAAGACCAGGGCTTCTGGTAGTAAAGACTGTAAATGAGGAGAACGGTTTAAATATAATTTTGGGTACTAACATTATCAGTAATTGTTTGGGAGAAGTTGTGTTCTTACTCCAACAGCTCGCTGAGATTGCCCGACCAAGGCAGAAAGGAGTAATCCAAAGAGAGATCCGGGCCCTGGTGTGTCAGCAGCAAGCGAAGCTTACAGACGGCGAAATTGGTAATGTACGGGTCACTGACTCGAATCCCATTGTGATACCCCCAATGAGTGAAATGATAATCTGGTGCAGGGCAGCCATAGGTCTGAGAGGACAGAATTACCAAGCTGTAGTAGAACCCCACCATTCAGAACATAGACCTACACTTATGACTGCTAGGGGAGTAGTGGAAGTGGTGAATGGAAGAGTACCGGTACGGCTTCTCAACTGGGGAGATGATGAGGTAAACTTACCCCGTTATGCAACCATTGCTAAACTACATGCTGTTGACAATAATTCTATTCTCCCGGCTGAGTCCTTAGACTCCCGCCAAATAGCGGAGGACAATGACCCGGCAACCCAGGTGGCGGAATGGTGTCAGCAACTCCATGTTGGGACGGACACCACTCCCGCTCACCAGAAGCAAGGGGTATTACGGGTGGTGCAAGAGTACGCCCAAGTATTTAGCAAGAATCCACTTGATTTTGGGATAATTAAGGGAGTACAACATCATATCCCTACAGGCAGTCATCCTCCCATCAAAGAGCGGTATAGGCCTATACCCCCAGCCCATTATCAGAAGGCTAAGGAAATGTTGCGAGATATGAAAGAAGCCGGAGTAATCAGGGATAGTTGTAGTCCCTGGGCAGCACCTCTAGTCCTGGTTAGAAAGAAAGATGGTAGCTTGAGAATGTGTGTGGATTACAGGCAGGTGAACCGCATAACACACAAGGATGCATACCCGTTACCACGTATAGAGGAGTCATTAGCTGCTCTGAAAACGGCTAACTACTTTTCTACCCTTGATCTGACTAGTGGATACTGGCAAGTGGCTGTGGCTGAGGAGGATCGTGAGAAAACGGCTTTCACCACCCCAATGGGGCTCTGTGAGTTCGACAGAATGCCGTTTGGGCTCAGCAGTGCCCCAGGAACATTTCAGAGAGTGATGGAGAACTGCCTGGGACATCTCAATTTTGAAACCGTGCTGCTATACTTAGACGACGTTATCGTGTACTCCAAGACATATGAGGACCATCTGAAGCACCTGGCAGAAGTATTTGAGTCCCTGTCCAGGTACGGGATGAAGTTGAAACCCTCAAAATGCCATCTACTCAAACAGAAGGTACAATATTTGGGGCACATCGTCAGTTCGGAAGGAGTAGCGCCGGACCCAGAGAAAGTCACTGCCATCCAGAAGTGGCCGGAGCCGAAGAACCTCAAGGAAGTGCGACAGTTCCTGGGACTAACGGGTTACTACAGAAGGTTCGTAAAAGATTACACGAAGAAGGCAGCGCCTCTACAGGACCTCCTAGTAGGCCAATCCCTAAAGAGCAGAAATCCTCCCTTCAATTGAGGTAAGGAACAGGCTGAAGCATTCCAAAAGATGAAAGAGATCCTTACAGGCGATGAGATCTTGACGTATCCTGATTACAGCCAACCGTTCCTGCTGTACACCGATGCTAGTAATGAAGGTTTAGGAGCAGTTCTTAGTCAGAAGCAGAATGGCCAAGAAAAAGTCATCGCTTATGCCAGCAGAAAACTCAGGCCAACTGAGAGGAATCCGGAAAATTATAGCAGCTTCAAGCTGGAGTTTCTGGCGCTGGTCTGGGCCATTACTGAAAGATTTAAGCACTACCTGGCCTCCAACAAGTTCACGGCGTACACAGACAAAAACCCCCTTAACGCACCTGGAAACCGCCAAGCTGGGCGCCATGGAGCAGCGTTGGATGGCTCGGTTGTCCAATTACCAGTTTACTATCAAGTACCGGGCAGGCCGAAAGAATGCTAATGCCGACGCATTGTCCCGAATGCCGCATGACTCTGACACGGAGGAAGAATCGGACGACCTGGAAGAAATTGAGCTACCTGCGTTCCATCGAAATGGGGTATCCACGAGCATCGAGTCTACAGAAAGCAGTATGGTGCAACGTTAAATCCTTTACCCCCATCACAGCTGGAAAGAGACTCAGGACAGCGATCCAGTGGTCAGCCGTATCAAGGAGTTGTTAAGACAGGAAGGTTCCTCCTTGGAAAAAGATGCACCTATGTCAGCAAAGCTCCTGTGGAACGAGAGAAGCAGGTTATTCCTATACCGTGAGAAGTTGTGCAGGAGATATGTCAACCCCAGGACCCACGAGATGGTCTGGCAGATAGTGGTCCCCAAGGCAGACGTCCAAATGGTGTTGGAAGCATACCATGATCAAGCAGGACACTTTGGCTGGAGAAAGCTGGAGACCCTGTTGAGGAGCCGGTTCTACTGGGTAGGGATGCGCAGCTCCATTGAGAGGTGGTGTCGGAACTGTGGACCCTGTGGTCTCAGAAGAAAGGACTACGGTAGTCAGAGGGCACCCCTGCAGCCTATCCGGACGACTCGTCCCTTGGAGATTGTGGCCCTGGACCACGTCAAACGTCGCCAGTAGTCTATACATATAGGCACCCTTTGACCTGGCAGAAGTACTTAGTTCTGTCGGTACGGATGAAGTTAACCCAGAACTGCACAAACCTTCAAGAAGGACTTTGATGGCCATCGTTCACGTACAATATTAACGATCAAGGACCGCGTATCCGAAAGCATCTATCACGATCCGAATGGCGGGTGAAGAAACTCAAGGAACAAGCGACATCCTCAAACAGGTCTATTACGAGAATGAAAAATTCCAGAGGTGAAACCTAAGGCCGCTAGAGGCACAAAGAGCAGAAATCCTCCCTTCAATTGAGGTTAGAACAGTAAGCATTCCAAAGATGCAAGATCCTTCAGGCGTATGAGAGTTGTCGATCCCGTCCACCAACGTTCGGTGTACCACCGGCTAGTATGAAGGTTTAGGAGCCGGCCATGAAGTCAGAAGGGTATTGCCAGAAGAAGTCAGTCGCTTATGCGCGCAACTCGGCCAGCGAAGGAATCGGGGAATATTATAGAGCTTCAAGTTGAGTTTGCGCGTGGTACTGCCACTTAGTGAATATTGTAATTATTACGCCCAACAGTTGACGTCGTGACGAGAAGCAAGCCACTAAGCACTGGCGCCACACTGGGCATGGGCAGCGTGGATGCTCGTTTTGAATTACCAGTTTACTATCAATAACCGGCAGCCAAAGAATGCTAATGCGTAGCTTGTCCGAATGCGCATGACTCTGACACGAGAGAATCGAAGTCATGAAGTCGCCGAGGCGTTCCAGAAATGGGTATCTGAGCATCGAGTGTACAAGTCAGTAGGTGCACCCTTTATCCTTTCCCCATAACATAGGAACGAGACCAGGAAGCGTCCAGTGTCCCACGTATCATAGTGTTAGACGGAGGTTCCACTTTGGTAAAAGAGCCTTCCTGCGAGAAGCTCATGTGAACGTATTATGCAGGTATTCCTATCAAGTGCAAAGTTGCTCCAGACAGTTCAACCAGACATAGGGTTGTTGCCGCATAAGGTCCCGAAACGTTCCAATGGTGTTGACAGCTAACCAATGATCTCGGTCCTTGTGCCGTGCAAGTGCAGACTCTGAGACCTGATTGATCCGTTAACTGGGAGCGGTGCCTAGCTCCTTTGCGGTGGAGTCAGGAACTGTGCCCTTGTCCAGAGGGAAAGCAGGCACTCGTTAGTCAGAGGTCCCCTTCAAGCTATTACAGATGACTCGTCTGCAATGTGCCAGGACACGTCAAACTTACCCAAGTACTTGGAACTGATACGTGGACCATTGGTGCACCAAAATCTTCTCTGTTGTCCAGTTAAGATCGACAGCAGTGCAGGCTAGCAAAATTAACAAGCTTCTGCAGACCATGAGTATCCGACGATATAACGATCAAGGACTGCTTTCCGCACGCGATCTATTCATTCTGTAAGTAGGGTCGTACAGAAAATTAGAACAAACACCTTACACCCCTCAAAGTAAACTGGTCTTTCCGAAGGAAGTTGCACTACATTGTCTTGATATGATTTAAGCATAAACGTTAAGACAGAATCTGCCGACAACCTGATCTGGTTCGACTTGTATACATTCCTGTAAGTCCACTAACACCAGGCTACACTTATGGAGCAAGGCCCGGAAGACTCAACATGGATTTAAACTTGGAGGGGTAAACCAGAGGCAATGACGCTATTGAAAACTGGGACATCAATCGGCAAGAGCAATACAGAAGAGTGCAAGTCTGTGTAGAAGAAAGTCTCAACAAGGTACGGGAAAAACAGGAAGATATTTACAACAGGAATGCTCCTGCCAAGCCTTTGATGCCTGGAGAAGTGGTATTGAAAAGGAAAAGGAAGATGCACAAATTGGATAACCAGTGGGAGCAAGAACCCTACGTCGTACAAGATTCCAAATATGACAATAGAAAAGTTTGTATCATCAGTAAGGACGGAGGAAGAACAATATCCACTGTGTCCAGAGACCATTTGAAATTGTGTCCAGAACCCTTAAAGTTTCGTGAAGAGAACTCTGTCATCAATCAAGAAGAAAGAAAAGAAGAGGTCATACACACGGATCTGGGAGATTTCCCTGCAGATTGGCCGAGACTGGGAGATGCTGTAATAATTCCGGTGTTGCAATTTTATCAGCCACAAGAGGAAGTTCTACCTCCAGTTGTGCCCATGGTGCCAGTTGAGCCAGTTCAGGAGTTACCTACTCCAGCAGCACCCCAACCTGCGGAACCTCAAGAGGAAGAATCATCTGAAGCAGCGCCCCATGCTATGGGAACCCCTGGTGAAGCTGACTCACACCGCCCAGCCATCAGTACGCTTGCCAGATCCATAGAAAGATTGAGGCAGTTCTATAGTTTGCCGTTACGTAGAACAGTTGGGTTAGAGATTAATATACCTGAAGCTACTCCACGTAGATCAGAACGTACAACGAAAGGGAAGATACCTATTCGTTATCAAAAGTAGTCCTAGCAAACTAGTTTACTAAGTATGGATAATTGTATAAAGTATTGTTATGATATGTAAATTACTTGAAAATGTTTCATGATGGACTCTGAGGCTGAGGACTGAGCCAGCCCAAGAACTGATCTTGTATATAGTTGCACTTTGTGCATTCTCTACCAGCACACCTACCTCTGAACATAAAACCCGTATGGTGAGGCACTGAGTGAGGTCTGCATTCAGATGTCCTGCAGCCCACCCAGGACCCACGTTGAAGGTTTGGTGCGGGTCCTTCACAAGAATATTGTCATCTATTTATATGAAAATGTCTATTTAGTATTTTGTATTTTTCTATGCCTATTGTTATAATGCAACGTTCAAGAAATCCGTACCTCCCTGATGGGAAGAGTTTAAAATGTTACTTGTTTAAATGGAAAACAAAATGTCTTTCTTCTTATATTTCACAGCCCGGGAGTGCTGTATTTTACCAAGGGGAATGTGTAGCCCTGGTATGTAAGGCACACAGGATCTGGAGAATGCACAGTAAGGTAACAGTTAAAGCTTGACACTCACTTACACTTCAGACACACCCACAGGGGTGTATAGGGGAGTGACGTGTAGTACAGGAGGGAGTCAGTCTAGCTTCCTGTCATCGTACAGAGCAGTCAGGGCTAGTTCTTCTTAGACAGTGAGGATTCCTGTCAGAGCTCTGGGTGAGCAGAAGATTAGTTCCTGCCAATTCAACAAAGTGGAGTCTAGTAATGGATGACTAGTTATCATCCCGAGTCTAGTCAGAGTTACCTTTTACTCAGTCTGAACTTTGAGGAAACTGAGAGTTACTCAGTGAGATCAAGGAAGAAAACTGACTTTCTATCTTCACGCTTCAGTGCTACATTGAAAGCAGAAGCAGGGCGAAGGGCATAGTGGGAAGGATTCAGAAGTGCCCTAAGGATCGGATTATCCTGCACATTGTCACCGGTCACTGGGGACCGAAGCGTCACTATAGCTCCAGGCATAGTGATAGAAAAGCCAGAGTCTTACTGGACCTTAGGTTGCAGAAAGCCGCCCTTAGAGTGCCAGTACGTAACCGAGTCAGGAGAACAAGACTTCTGAGTCCGGCGCGCGGCAAAAGAAAGTACTTAGTTCACCACTTATAAGGCTCTATCACAAAACCGGCCGGGCAGTACAGCTAGTGGGAAAAGCTGAAAACTATAGAGTTAACTTAGCTACAGGCAAGCTTGGACTCACTCATCATTTGGAAAGAGAAGGAGGCCTGTAACCTGCTCAACTGTTACCGCTACGTGCATTCATCCACCCCGAACAGCCTCCCTGGGACCTGCCTGAACAACTTGAAGTAAAAGGTATGGAAAGAAGCTTCTATGTGTGAGACTGAGTTATTTGATTGCATCCCTGCACAACCCCACCATAACTATCGACCTGAGGGAAGAGTCCCACCTGTAGGGGACCCGACATCTAGCTGCCTCACCATCCCCTCAGAGATCTACAGCAGCGCTGGTCTTAGTGATCAGAGAACTACAGGTGGCGTCACGAACTGTATATATACCTATCCCCTGTAAATATTCCCCCCAACATACGCCTGACCGCCAGGGCCACAGACCGAGCCAGCGCTACCTGTGACAACCCCATAGACTTCCATGGGCTCGGCTCTGAGTACCCCATTGCTCTGGTAAACCACAATTGTGGTGCGGGTCAAGACACCTGCATCACCATCATAGACTTTGAGGGACCAGTCCCACCTGTGGGGGACTTAACACCTAGCTGCCATAACATCCCCTCAGAGATCTAACCTGCAGCGCTGGTCAATCAGATCAGAAACCACAGGTGGCGTCACGAACTATAACTACAATCCCCTGTAAATATTCCCCCATTGTATGAGCGCCCAGGGCCACGGACCGAGCTCTGCTGCCAGTGACATCTCCCATAGACTTCCATGGGCTCGGTGCCGAGTACCCCATAGCCCTGGTACCCACACCACTTGGTGTGTGCGACTCATCTTTGGCGTCACGAACAGGATACGAAGCTTACTGGATGTGAGTCCTGTGTGCCTATTGAACTGTTTTGTGCAAAAAGACTGTTTGCTATTTTTGTGATTTTTGGCGCCATTTTCCACCATTTTGCCGCCATATTCGCGCCCTGAGGCGCTGGTGAAGAAGGTGGGCGTACATTCGTGGGCGTGCCCCCCCTTGTGGCACGAAAGCAATGGGCGCCCCCTCTAAATGTTATTACAATACAAGAGCCTGCCCCACTGCAAAGGAGATCCGCCTCCTCTTCATCCTCTATGTCATGGAGGAGGTGGATGCGGTGCTAAGGGACTTGGCCCGACATCGTGAAGAAATGGAGGAGATAGAGCAAAGATGGCGTGCCCGGAAACAGCGGCTGCTGTGGGACGCGACGCTCTCCCCTCCAGAAGCGCAACCATTACCTGTGTCACCACTGCAAGCGGCTGATGAAGAACCGGAGGCCGGCTCCAAAAGTGCTGATCCCGACTCCACCGATGAAGCGGCGGGAGAGAAGGAGGCTGAGGAGGCCCTGCCCGTTCCGGAGTACCAGCCAGGCCTGGAGGCCGCAGCGGAATGCCGATCCCCGGTAGGGACACCGGAGGAGACCCAGCCGTCCGTGATGGAGCAGCGACAGCAGCAGGTTAGTGCGTCCCCAACTGAGCCATTGCGCGCACCTGCATCCTACTCTGCATCGCAACAGCCTTGTGCACATTCGACTGAGCCACTGCGCGCACCTGCATCCTATACTGTATCCTATACTGCAAGTGCGACTCTAACTGAGCCACTGCGCGCATCTGCGTCTTATTCTGCAACGCTGCAGAGCACAGCGACTTCTTTTGAGCCAAATCTGTATTTAGAAGAGGCACCTGTTAGGCCTCCAGGAAGTCGCAAAGCAAATCGCAAAATTGTAACAAGGACTGTGGCCACTCAAACACAGATTGCAGGCCATGACATGTTAGTGATGCGTTCCAGATCGCACCGCGTGCTTCCAGCCCCAGGAGTGGAAGACGTCACTACTATCTGCAAAGAAAATCAGTAGGACCCAGACAGGGTTTACTGCCATGTATAAAGTTGAAGAAGTTTATTGAAGAACAATTTGCACTTTATTGAAATGTTTAATAATGTCTGCTTATTTAAAGTAGAATACCCAGTTGGGTAAAGTGAAGTATAGAAATGTAAAGAGTTAAAGTATTAATGTGATTTCTCTTGACATGTGAAAAGTGTTTTATCATGCAAAGGACTGCGTGGCTGTGGACTTTGCCAGCCCAAAAACTTTCATTGTAAATAGTTCGCACTTCGGTGCCCCATCTTGGTTTTACATAAAGCCTTAACTACCTCTGAAGAAAAACCAGTATGGTGTGGCCTAGAGTGAGGTCTGCAGCTCAGAAGTCCTGCAGCCCACCCAGGACCCACGTGGGAGGTTTTTGGTGCGGGTCCTCCACAAGAATCTTGTCTTATACTGTATATATTTATTGAAAAGTATTTTGATAATTTTCTACTGATCTATGTACAAATTGTAACGTTAAAGAGTCCTTACCTCCCGCAAGGGATAAGTTATTATGTTGATGTTATATGCAAAACAAAAATGTTTTTCTTTTCTATTTCAGCCCGGGAGTGCTGAGTTTAACTAGGGGGGATGTGTGGCCCAGCTGCGCAAGGCACACATGTCTCCTGGAAAATGCACAAGAAAGGTATTGTGAAGCCTGATATTCATTCACATCACACACTTCTCAACACTGCCACTAGAGGCATTTTCAGACTATTTAAGTAGTGTGACGTAGCAGAGATCAGATCAGTTGTGTGGAGGAGGAGAGGTGTTCAGTTCAGTCAGAGTTCAGTCTTGGAGGGAGAGGAGTGAAGACTGAGATCTGAAGGAGCTCCTGTAGCTCACCGTATGTTGAAGTGGAGGCTAGTACGGGTGGAGATGAATCATCCTAGCCTAGTCAGAGCTACTCCTAAACCTGTTACCTCAGCACAAGCTGCCTGTGTTCCTTAAGGACGTGGAAGGCGACTCTCAGAGCGCGCATTGAAATCAGTTGACAGAAGTTCCTGATAGCCACTCGAAGTGGGGTCTAAGAAGGAAAGAAGGAAAGGAATCACAGCAGTCACAACATCGAGTTAACTGAGGACAGGTCAGCGAGCGCTGGAAGGAAAGCTGACATTTACACCATTGCTACTCGTGCTTATGTTAAGGGCGAGAGCAGGGCGAAAGGCAAGTGGAGAAAGAGAGAAGTAAGTGATTCAGGTGACAGATCACCTTCACTTAGTAAACCGGACACCGGGGTCCGAAGCGTTGCTAGTGCTTCACGCCTAGTAATAAGAAACACCGGAGGCCTAGCTGGACTTCAGGTCACAGGAGGCAGCCCAATGTGTCGATACGTAACTGGAGTCAGGAGAACAGGAGTCTAGCGGGACGCTGCAGAAATAGACTTAGTTCTACCACAGAAAAGGCTCTACCCCTATGTCGGCTGGGCGTAGTTGCTATTTAAAGAGTTAACTTGACTTCATGCAAGTTTGTACTCACATACACATTAAGGAGAAAGGAGGCCTTAAACCTGCTCAGCAATATCCCGAATGTGCATTCTCCAACCTGACCAGCTTCCCGGGACATACCTGCAACATCTACAAGTAAAGGTATGGAAAAAGACTGCATTGTGTGTGACTGACTTCTTATCTGCACCCTGCATCACCATCATAGACTTTGAGGGACCAGTCCCACCTGTGGGGGACTTAACACCTAGCTGCCATAACATCCCCTCAGAGATCTACCCTGCAGTGCTGGTCAATCAGATCAGAAACCACAGGTGGCGTCACGAACTATAACTACAATCCCCTGTAAATATTCCCCCATTGTATGAGCGCCCAGGGCCACGGACCGAGCTCTGCTGCCAGTAACATCTCCCATAGACTTCCATGGGCTCGGTGCCGAGTACCCCATAGCCCTGGTACCCACACCACTTGGTGTGTGCGACTCACATGTGAGCGACGCATTGACGGCCGTGGGAGGGAGGCGGCACCTTCAGCTTCGTGTGATGTCGGGAACATGTGTGCCCTGTTACACCAACATTATCTGGGATCTTACCACATATAAAAGTCCTGGGGTTATGACACTGTGAGTTCCCTTTTGAGAAAGCACTGCCGCGAAATGCGCGTCAGGAGGTCTGTTTGGGAGACGCACAGACTTGGCCAATCGATATGAGTAAGCTCCATCACTAAAATGCACTATGCACTTTACTACTGCTGATATATTGCACAAAGAAATTTTTCGTGTTATTTTTCACTTATATTGATGCAGATGTCTACAGTCATGGCCAAAAGTTTTGAGAATGACACAAATATTAATTTTTACAAAGTCTACTGCTTCACTTTTTCTAATGGTAATTTGCATATACTCCAGAATGTTATAAAGAGTGATCAGCTTAACAGCAATTACTTGCAAAGTCAATATTTGGCTAGAAAATGAACTTTATCCCCCAAAACACATTTCAACATCATTGCAGCCCTGCCTTAAAAGAACCAGCTAACCTCTTTTCAGTGATTGCTCCATTAACACAAATGTGGGTGTTGATGAGGACATGGCTGGAGATCAATCTGTCATGATTAAGTAAGAATGACACCACTGGACACTTTAAAAGGAGGCTGGTGCTTGGCATCATTGTTTCTCTTCTGTTAACCATGGTTATCTCTAAAGAAACACGTGCAGTCATCATTGCAATGCACAAAAATGGCCTAACAGGGAAGAGTATCGCAGCTAGAAAGATTGCACCTCAGTCAACAATCTATCGCATCATCAAGAACTTCAAGGAGAGAGGTTCCATTGTTGCCAAAAAGGCTTCAGGGCGCCCAAGAAAGACCAGCAAGCGCCAGGACCGTCTCTTAAAAGTGTTTCAGCTGCGGGATCAGGCTACCAGCAGTGCAGAGATTGCTCAGGAATGGCAGCAGGCAGGTGTGAGTGCATCTGCACGCACTGTGAGGCGGAGACTCTTGGAGCAAGGCCTGGTCTCAAGGAGGGCAGCAAAGAAGCCACTTCTCTCCAGAAAAAACATCATGACAGACTGATATTCTGCAAAAGGTACAGGCAGTGGACTGCTGAGGACTGGGTAAAGTTATTTTCTCTGATGAATCCCCTTTTCGATTGTTTGGGACATCAGGAAAACGCCTCATTCGGAGAAGACAAGGTGAGCGCTACCACCAGTCTTGTCTCATGCCAACTGTTAAGCATCCTGAAACCATTCATGTGTGGGGTTGCTTCTCAGCCAAGGGAATCGGCTCTCTCACAGTCTTGCCTAAAAACACAGCCATGAATAAAGAATGGTACCAGAATGTCCTCCAAGAGCAACTTCTCCCAACCCTCCAAGAGCAGTTTGGCGATCAACAATGCCTTTTCCAGCATGATGGAGCACCTTGCCATAAAGCAAAGGTGATAACTAAATGGCTCAGGGAACAAAACATAGAGATTTTGGGTCCATGGCCTGGAAACTCCCCAAGTCTTAATCCCATTAAGAACTTGTGGTCAATCATCAAGAGACGGGTGGACAAACAAAAACCTAAAAATTCTGACAAAATGAAAGCATTGATTGTGCAAGAATGGACTGCTATCAGTCAGGATTTGGTCCAGAAGTTGATTGAGAGCATGCCAGGGAGAATTGCAGAGGTCCTGAAGAAGAAGGGTCAACACTGCAAGTATTGACTTGCTGCGTTAACTCATTCTAACTGTCAATATAAGCTTTTGTTACTCATATGTTTGCAATTATATTTCTGTCTGTGATAAAAACATCTGTCAAACACACATAAAAACCAGAGGGCAGCAGATCATGTGAAAATATAATATTTGTGTCATTCTCAAAACTTTTGGCCATGACTGTATATGTCTATATTGACCTACCCTGGCTACTCTCTAGTCTGTTGCTGTTTCTCATATACCGACAGTTCATACTCATTTCACCTCTATGTTCTTGGGCCGTTATTGTTGGCATTATTTATTGTTAAAATAAAGATTGAATATTTTTTTAAGATGTGGTATATACTCCTTTTCTTTTCGTTTATATGGTTAGCACTTAATAGCACCTTCCTTTGCAAGTATCACAGCTTGTTAACGCTTTTTGTAGCCAGACAAGAGTCTTAAATTTCTTGTCTGAGGGATTTCCATCCATTCTTCCTTGGAAAATTCTTCCAGTTCTGTGAGATTCCTGGGTTGTCTTGCATGCACTGCTATTTTGAGGTCTAGCCACAGATTCCCAATGATGTTCAGATCAGGGGATTGTGAGTGCCATTGTAAAACCTTCAGCTTGCACCTTTTGAGGTAGTCTATTGTGGATTTTAAAATGTGTTTAGGATTATTATCCATTTTTAGAAGCCATCCTCTTTTCAACTTCAGCTTTTTTACAGATGGTGTTATGTTGATGTGTAGCCCAGCTACGCAGGCACACATAAAGTCCAGGAGAGTGCACAGGAAGGTAACAGCAAAGCTTGATATGCACTTCACTCACACTTCTAGACACACCCACCAGGGGTATAGGAGGTGGTGACACGTAGCAGAGCTCAGTCAAGCTTCCTGTCTCAGGACAGTGCAGTCAGTTTCCTGTCTTCGGACAGTGCAGATCAGTGCCAGTGGAGTCTGGACTTGGAGAGAGAGAAGGGAGGACTGAATCCTCGCAGAGCTAACGTAGCTCACCTGACAAGCAAGTGGAGGCTAGTACGGGTGAAGTGGATCATCCTAGCCTAGTCAGAGCTACCCTTAATCAGTACCTCAACAGAAGCTGGAGGGAGGAGGATACTGAGAGCTGCTCGGCGAGCTCTAGAAGAAAGCTGACATTACCATCGAAGTTACAATTGCTTGTGCTAAGAGCGAGAGCAGGGCGAAGGGCAGTGGAGAAGATAGAGAAGTGCTTTAGGTATTGGATTGCCTGCACTAAATTGCCGGACACCGGAGTCCGAGGCGTTGCTACAGTTTCAAGCTTAGTAACAAGATTACCGGAGGCATCTGGACTACAGGTCGCAGGGAGCAGCCCTAAGTGTCAATACGTAACCGGAGTCAGGTGGAACAGGGACTTTGAGTCAAGTGCACGACAAAAGTAAGGACTTAGTTTCATCACTTAGAAGGCTCCACCACCACGTTGGCCGGGCAGTACAGCTATAGAGAAAGCTGGAGTTTCAGAGTTAACTTCGCTTCAGGCAAGTTGGACTCACATGTACATTGAAGTTAAGGAGGCCTCTAACCTGCTCAGCTGTTACCGGAATGTGCACTCTCCACCCCGACCAGCTCCCCGGGATCTGCTTGAACCACCATCAGTAAAAGGTATGAAAAGGAACTACCTTGTGTGTGACTGAATTATTATCTATACCCTGCATCATCATCACCATAGACTTCCAGGGACCCGTCTCACCTGTGGGAGACTACCACCCAGCTGCCCCCATAACATCCCCTGTGAAAGTCCTTACAGCAGCGCTGGTACAAATTAACCAGATACCACAGGTGGCATCACGAACTACCTACCTAATAATCCCCTGTAAATATTTCCCCATTGCACGACCGCCAGGACCACGGACCGAGCCACCGCTACCAGTGACAACTCCCATAGATGCCCATGGGCTCGGCTCCGAGTACCCCATAGCCCTGGTATCCACAATTGTGGTGCGTGGTCGCAACAACTAATTTTGGCGTCACGAACAGGATGCAAAACTTGCAATTGTGAGTCCTGTGTGCCTATATTGACTGTTTGTGCGGAAAAGACTGTTTGCTGTGTTGGCGCCATAATACCGCCATCTTTAGCGCAATATTCGCGCCCTCAGGCGCTGGTGAAGAAGGGGGGCGTACCTGTAAAAGCGCGCTGTTGCCTGGCTCCGCCCCCAGCTCTGACGCGGCGGCAGGTCCTGTGAAACAGGAAGTGAACGCTCTGACATCACAGTCCAGCGACGAAGGTCCTGTCTCCACCGCTGTGCCTGCAACGAAGGTCCTGTCTCCACCGCTGTGCCTGCGACGCTGCAGCCTGCGAAAGAGGTAGGCTCAGATTAACCAAGGGGGCACCAATATGTCGCAGCAACCGGCAGACGGAGCGGCCCCCGCCAGAGGCCCCAATAGCCCACCGCTTGGCGTCGTACCGCAGGATGGGGGTGCAGGCCCCTCACCTGGCCCGGTGGTCCCGCTAATGCCGCTAACCCTCCCATACATGCCTGGAGCGAAGTGGCTCCCCCAGTACAGCGGCGAGCCAGGCACCCTGCCAGGATTTAAACGGAAAATATGTAGTATTTTGGATATGTATTCAATGACTGAAAAGCAAAAAGCTGCTGTGGTAATAGGACAGTTAGCTGGTGCGGCTGAGAGAGAAGTAGAGACTTGGCCCATTGCAGCCAGGAGTCGGTACCTGCGATACTCTTAAAGCTACAGGCCATCTTCGAGGACCGCACAGAAGCGGATCTCCGGATGGCATTTTATCAGTGCTTCCAGGGACCGGGTGACAGTATTAGGGACTACGCCTGCCGACTACAGGGGGCCCTGCGAGCTCTCAAACAGGCTAACCCCACAAGTCCCATTGATGAGAGCCAAATGTTAAAAGAGCAATTCGTGCGGGACTGAGGTCTCCAGAGGAAAGGAGGACTGTAAACTGGTGGTCCTTGGATCATCCAGATGCCACTTTTGATGCTCTAAAGGACATGGCAATAAAGGGACTGCGACCCCTGGAAAAGCCTGAGGTGGCAAATCAGTATCACCCGGGTGAAGCCATTCTAAAGCCGGCAGTACCCACCTTTTCCCCGCAGGTGGCAGAAGCTACAATGCAGGTGGCGCCCCCTAGTGAATTGGAATGTCTGCGCTCAGAAGTGCGCCAGCTGACTAAGAACTTGGCCACTGTAATGGAGGCCCTGCAACTGCGGAAAGAGGAAGGAGGGAAGATCCAACTAGCCGACTGTCCGGGGATGTCCCTTGGATGAACCGGAGGAAATGGAGGACGTCGCCTCACCGAGGAGGACCACGCCACCCCCAGGAGCGACTCCTGAGCAACACCATCCTCGCTGGAGATCATCTGCTACCGCTGCAACCAAAAAGGTCATATGGCTCAGCAATGTCCTTTAAACGAGCCGATCCTGGGTCAGAGGGCCAACACCCAGGAGTAGATTCATCAGGCCCCTTAGACTGGAACCGCAGGTTCGTGGGTGGACGGCCCTACCTGTCCATGATTCTGGACGGGATTGCAATCCCTGCACTGCTGGACACGGGATCTCAGGTGACCATCATACCTGACGTCCTTTACAATAAATTTTGGTCCATGGACAGCCTCCAGCCCCCGAGCCCTGACTTGACAGTGTACGCTACCAATGGTCTCCCTGTTGAAGTAATTGGAGCCAAAAACGTAGATGTAAAAGTGGGCAGGGTGGAGCTGAAGGATCAGGGACTCCTAGTAGTCAGGACTGTAAATGAGGAAAATGGTCTAAATGTGATACTAGGTACTAACATTATCAGTAACTGTCTGGGAGAAGTTGTGTTTTTGCTCCAACAGCTCGCTGAAGTTGCCAAGCCAAAGCAGAAGGGAGTGATCCAGAGGGAGATCCGGGCCCTGATGTGCCAGCAGCAAGCGAAGCTTACAGATGGTGAAATCGGTAATGTACGGGTCACAGACTCGAACCCCATTGTAATACCCCCAATGAGTGAAATGTTGATATGGTGTAGAGCAGCCATAGGTCTGAGGGGACAGAACTACCAAGCAGTAGTAGAACCCCATCGCTCAGAACACAGACCTACACTCATGATTGCTAGAGGGGTAGTGGAAGTAGTAAATGGGAGAGTACCAGTACGACTTCTCAACTGGGGGGACGATGAAGTAAATTTGCCACGTTATGCTACAGTTGCTAAATTACATGCCGTAGATAATAATTCTATCCTCACAACCGAGTCCTTAGCCTCCCGCCAGCCAGCGGAGGATAATGATACCGGTAGCGGACTGGTGTCAGCAGCTTCATATTGGGACAGACACCACTTCCGTCCACCAGAAACAGGGGGTACTACGGGTGGTACAAGAGTACGCACAAGTATTTAGCAAGCACCCACTTGATTTTGGGACCATTAAGGGAGTACAGCATCATATCCCTACAGGCAGTCATCCTCCCATCAAAGAGCGGTACAGGCCCATACCTCCAGCCCATTATCAGAAAGCTAAGGAAATGCTGCATGACATGAAGAAAGCCGGGGTGATAAGGGATAGTTGTAGCCCCTGGGCAGCACCTCTGGTTCTAGTGAAGAAAAAGGATGGTAGCATGCGAATGTGTGTAGACTATAGGCAAGTAAATCGTATAACACATAAAGATGCATACCCATTACCACGTATAGAGGAATCCTTAGCTGCTCTGAAAACGGCTAACTACTTTTCTACCCTCGACCTTACTAGTGGGTACTGGCAGGTGGCTGTGGCTGAGGAGGACCGGGAGAAAACTGCTTTCACCACCCCAATGGGACTCTGCGAGTTCGATAGGATGCCGTTTGGTCTCAGCAGTGCCCCAGGAACATTCCAGAGGGTGATGGAGAGCTGTCTGGGACATCTCAACTTCGAAACTGTGCTGCTGTACTTGGACGACGTAATTGTGTACTCTAAGACATATGAAGATCATCTGAAGCACCTGGCGGAGGTATTTGAGTCATTGTCCAAGTTTGGGATGAAACTAAAGCCCTCTAAATGCCACCTGCTCAAACGGAAGGTACAGTACTTGGGACACATTGTCAGTTCCGAAGGAGTAGCGCCGGACCCCGAGAAGGTCACAGCTATTCAGAAATGGCCAGAGCCGAAGAACTTAAAAGAGGTGCGTCAGTTCCTGGGATTAACAGGTTACTACAGGAGGTTTGTAAAAGATTACACTAAGAAAGCGGCACCTTTGCAGGACCTCCTGGTAGGACAACCTCTTAAGAGCAGAAACCTTCCATTCAATTGGGGAAAAGAACAAGCTGAGGCATTCAAAGAGATGAAAGAGATCCTTACCGGCGATGAAATCTTAGCCTACCCAGATTACAGCCAACCGTTCCTGTTATACACAGATGCCAGTAACGAAGGATTAGGAGCGGTCCTCAGTCAGAAGCAGAACGGCCAAGAAAAAGTCATCGCATATGCCAGCAGAAAACTCAGGCCAACTGAGAGGAATCCGGAAAACTATAGCAGCTTCAAACTGGAGTTCCTGGCGCTGGTCTGGGCCATTACCGAAAGATTTAAACATTACCTTGCCTCCAACCGGTTCACTGCGTTTACAGACAACAACCCCTTGACGCATCTGGAAACAGCCAAGCTGGGAGCAATGGAGCAACGTTGGATGGCTCGGTTATCAAACTACCAGTTTACCATCAAATACAGAGCGGGCCGTAAAAATGCTAACGCGGACGCCTTGTGCAGAATGCCGCATGAATCTGACACGGAGGAAGAGTCAGACGATCTGGAAGAAATCGAGCTACCTGCGTTCCACCGAAATGGGATGGTCCAAGAGCAACGAGTCTACAGGAAGCGGTGTGGTGAGATGTTGAACCCTTTACCTCATCACAGCTGGAAGGAGACTCAGGACAGCGATCCCGTGGTCAGCCGTATCAAGGAGTTGATAAAACAGGAAGGTTCCTCCTTGGAGAAAGATGCATCCATGCCAGCAAAGCTCCTGTGGAACGAGAGAAGCCGGTTGTTCATATACCGTGAGAAGTTGTGCAGGAGATACGTCGACCCAAGGACCCATGAGATGGTTTGGCAAATAGTGGTCCCGAGAGCAGACATCCAAATGGTGCTGGAAGCATACCACGATCAAGCAGGACACTTTGGCTGGAGAAAGCTGGAGACCCTGTTGAGGTGCCGGTTCTACTGGGTAGGGATGCGCAGCTCCATCGAGAAGTGGTGCCGGAACTGTGGACCCTGTGGCCTCAGGCGAAAAGACTACAGTAGCCAGAAGGCACCCTTGCAGCCTATCCGGACGACTCGTCCCTTGGAGATCGTGGCATTGGATCACGTCAAGTTGTCCCCAAGCAGGTCAGGATACACATATGCCCTGACCATGGTGGATCACTATTCCCGGTTTCTGGTGGTCGCCCCTGTCAAAGATATGACAGCAGAGACAGCAGCAAGAACCTTCCAAGCAAGTTTCTGCAGACCACACGGATATCCGGAGCAGGTACTGACTGATCGAGGTCCTGCATTCGAAGCTGAACTGTTTCAGGAATTTTGTCAATTGTATGGATGTAAAAAGATCAGAACGACACCATACCACCCTCAGACCAACGGCCTTTGTGAAAAAATGAATCACATTGTCATCGACTTACTGAAAACTGTACCACTGGAAGAAAGAAATCGGTGGCCAGACTTGTTACCTGACCTGGTCGACTTGTACAACCACATCCCAGTAAGTTCCACCAACTGCACTCCAGCCTACCTTATGAGAGCAAGACCGGGAAGGCTGCCTATGGACTTAGAACTCGGTGTGGTAGAACCAGAGGCTGATAACAACGCTGAAGATTGGGACACAAATCGACAAGAACAGTACAAGAAAGTACAAGCCTGCGTAGAAGACAGTCTCAACAAAGTAAGAGAAAAGCAAGAGATGAATTATAACAAAAATGCTCCCGCTAAGCCTTTAATGCCTGGAGAAATGGTGCTCAAAAGGAAAAGAAGAACACACAAGTTGGATGATCAGTGGGAACAGGAGCCTTACGTCGTGCAAAATTCCAATTTCGATAACAGCAAGGTCTGTACCATCAGCAAGGATGGAGGAAAAACGACGGCAACTGTGTCTAGAGATCAATTGAAGTTGTGTCCTGGCCCATTAAAGCTCCGTGAAGAAAACCCTGTTGTTCATCAAGAAGAGAGTGCTGAAGCGGTCATACACACGGATTTGGGAGATTTACCTGCGGATTGGCCCAGATTAGGAGACGCTGTAATTATTCCTGTGCTGCAGTTTTATCAACCGCAAGAGGAGTCTCTACAACCGGTCATACCAATTGTGCCAGTAGAGCCAGTTCCAGAAGAACCTGTTCCGGCAGACCCTCAACCATTAGAACCCCAAGAAGCGGACCCGCAAGAAGAAGCACCACAAGAAGTGGAGTCCTCTGGTGAAGCTGGTGAAGCAGTACCGCCTCGTCCAGTCACTAGTACACTTGCCAGATCCATGGAGAGGTTGAGACGGTATTATAGTTTGCCGTTACGCAGAACAGAAAGGTTAGAGAATACCATACCTGACGCTACCCCACGTAGGTCAGAACGTATTACTAAAGGTAAACTACCTATTCGCTATCAGGAGTAGTCCTAGTAGACTAGTTAGCAAGACCCAGATAGGGTTTATTGCATCTGAAAAATTGTATAAAGTTTGAAAAAGTATTAATGTAATTATTTGAAATGTGTTTTAACCATGCCAATGGACTGCGTGGCTGTGGACTATGCCAGCCCAAAAACTTTCACTTGTAAATAGTTGCGCTTCGGTGCTTTATCTTGGTTTCACATAAAACCATTACTATCCACCTCTGAAGAAAAACCCGTATGGTGTGGCCTAGAGTGAGGTCTGCAGTCAGAAGTCCTGCAGCCCACCCAGGACCCACGGGGGAGGTTTTTGGTGCGGGTCCTCCACAAGTATCTAGTATTTATGAACACGTTTGATATTTTTGATACTTTTGTATTCTTCATTGTACAAATTGTAACGTTTAAGAAGTCTTACCTCCCGATGGGAAGAGTTGAAATGTTATTGTTAATGCAAAACAAAATGTTCTTTTTGTCTTTTACAGCCCGGGAGTGCTGTGTTTTACCAAGGGGGGATGTGTAGCCCAGCTACGCAGGCACACATAAAAGTCCAGGAGAGTGCACAGGAAGGTAACAGCAAAGCTTGATATGCACTTCACTCACACTTCTAGACACACCCACCAGGGTATAGGAGGTGGTGACACGTAGCAGAGCTCAGTCAAGCTTCCTGTCTCAGGACAGTGCAGTCAGTTTCCTGTCTTCGGACAGTGCAGATCAGTGCCAGTGGAGTCTGGACTTGGAGAGAGAGAAGGGAGGACTGAATCCTCGCAGAGCTAACGTAGCTCACCTGACAAGCAAGTGGAGGCTAGTACGGGTGAAGTGGATCATCCTAGCCTAGTCAGAGCTACCCTTAATCAGTACCTCAACAGAAGCTGGAGGGAGGAGGATACTGAGAGCTGCTCGGCGAGCTCTAGAAGAAAGCTGACATTACCATCGAAGTTACAATTGCTTGTGCTAAGAGCGAGAGCAGGGCGAAGGGCAGTGGAGAAGATAGAGAAGTGCTTTAGGTATTGGATTGCCTGCACTAAATTGCCGGACACCGGAGTCCGAGGCGTTGCTACAGTTTCAAGCTTAGTAACAAGATTACCGGAGGCATCTGGACTACAGGTCGCAGGGAGCAGCCCTAAGTGTCAATACGTAACCGGAGTCAGGTGGAACAGGGACTTTGAGTCAAGTGCACGACAAAAGTAAGGACTTAGTTTCATCACTTAGAAGGCTCCACCACCACGTTGGCCGGGCAGTACAGCTATAGAGAAAGCTGGAGTTTCAGAGTTAACTTCGCTTCAGGCAAGTTGGACTCACATGTACATTGAAGTTAAGGAGGCCTCTAACCTGCTCAGCTGTTACCGGAATGTGCACTCTCCACCCCGACCAGCTCCCCGGGATCTGCTTGAACCACCATCAGTAAAAGGTATGAAAAGGAACTACCTTGTGTGTGACTGAATTATTATCTATACCCTGCATCATCATCACCATAGACTTCCAGGGACCCGTCTCACCTGTGGGAGACTACCACCCAGCTGCCCCCATAACATCCCCTGTGAAAGTCCTTACAGCAGCGCTGGTACAAATTAACCAGATACCACAGGTGGCGTCACGAACTACCTACCTAATAATCCCCTGTAAATATTTCCCCATTGCACGACCGCCAGGGCCACGGACCGAGCCACCGCTACCAGTGACAACTCCCATAGATGCCCATGGGCTCGGCTCCGAGTACCCCATAGCCCTGGTATCCACAATTGTGGTGCGTGGTCGCAACATTAGCATCAAGAATTTGCTGAAATTTCATTGAATCCATTCTTCCCTCTAAATGTGAAATGTTCTCTGTGCCACTGGCTGCAACACAACCCCAAATAATGATTGATCCACTCTCATGCTTAATGGTTGGTGAGATGACCTTTTCCTGAAAGAGTTCTATTTTAACCTCATCAGTCCAAAATGCATCAGGCTTGTTTAAATGTTCTTTTGCATACTTCTGACACTGAATTTTATGGTGAGGACACAGGATAGGTTTTCTTCTGATGACTCTTCCATACTTTTATTTTTTTTATTATTAATATTTATTTCTATAGCACCATTGATTCCATGGTGCTGTACATGAGAAGGGGTTACATACAAATTACAGGTATCACTTACAGTAAACAAACTAACAATGACAGACTGATACAGAGGGGAGAGGACCCTGCCCTTTCGGGCTTACATTCTACAGGATTGTGAGGCAGGAGACAGTAGGTCGGGGGTTGCAGCAGTTCCGGTGTTGGTTGAGGCAATAACTCCGGTAGTGGTGAGGAGGCAGCAGGGTCATTGCAGGCTGTAGGCTTTCCTGAAGAGATGGGTTTTCAGGTTCCGTCTGAAGGATCTGAATGAGTTTGATAGTCGGATGTGTTGGGGCAAAGAATTCCAGAGGATGGGGGATATTCGGGAGAAGTCTTGGAGGCGGTTGGGTGAGGAGCGAATAAGTGTGGAGGAGAGAAGGATGTCTTGGGAGGATCGGAGATTACGTGAGTGTAAGATATCGGGAGATTAGTTCAGAGATATATGGAGGAGACAGATTATAGATGGCCTTGTAGGTCAGTATTAGTAATTTGAACTGGATACGCTGAGGGAATGGGAGCTAGTGAAGAGATTTGCAGAGGGGAGAAGCGGAGGAGTAGCGAGGAGAGAGGTGAATTAGTCGTGCAGCAGAGTTAAGGATGACTGGAGAGGTGCGAGGGTGTTAGCAGGGAGGCCAGAGAAAAGGGTGTTGCAGTAGTCGAGGCGGGAGATGATGAGGGCGTGCACAATCATTTTAGTAGATTGAGGGTTGAGGAAAGGACGGATTCTTGAAATATTTTTGAGCTGAAGGCGACAGGAGGTAGAAAGAGCTTGGATGTGCGGTTTGAAGGACAGGGCAGAGTCAAGGGTTACTCCGAGGCAGCGGACTTCTGGTACGGGGGAAAGCGTGATGTCGTTAATTGTGGTAGATAGGTCAGGTAAGGAAGATCTGTGGGATGGGGGAAAGATTATGAGCCTATACAAGCCTATATTTGTGAAGGTGTCTCCGAACAGTAGAACAATGTACCACAACTCCAGAGTCTGCAAAATCTTTCTGAACGTATTTTGCTGTCAAGCAGGGGTTCTGATTTACCTCTCTAGCAAGCCTACAAGCAGCTGTCACTGAAATTTTACTTGGTTTTCCAGACTTTATCTTGACCTGTTAACTGCCATTTCTTAATTAAATTTTGAACAGAGGAAAGGGCAACTTGAAAATGTTTTGCCGTCTTCTTATAGTTTTGTCCTGCTTTGTGGGCCTCCACCATTTTCAGAGTGCTAGGAAGCAGCTTAGACGAACCCATGAGTACAAATTAATTGTACAAAATTTTCATAGTTAGGACAATGTCAGCAGTTTTATTAGGTCATCTGATAATGTAAGGTAATAGTTTTTTTATGTTGTCCGTCCGTCGCACTGAAAGCACAGTTAGGAGATGAAGTTTATTACTCCTGGCAACATTCTGCTTTGTCAGGAAAGTGTTTCAGACACCTCTCAATACACAGTGAGCGGCAGCTATAAGCATGCCCTGGCACTGACTGACAGTTGTCTCTACAATGATGCACTGTAGAGGCGGCTGTCAATCAGTACCAGGGCTTGCGTACAGCCACCGCTCACTGTAAATTGAGCTGTGACTGAAAACATGCTGTAACGCCTCCTTGACTGAAAGCCAAACGCTGCTAGGAGGAATAAAGTTCATTTACTACTGGTAGCTGTAGATCGCCCGCCAGGGAAGGGATACTCAGTACCGGGCCGGTGTATTGAAGGTCACAGCGGCAGTGACCCGGTCCGTGGCCCTGGGCGTACAATGAAAGGGGAATATTTACAGGGGATGTTTAGGGTTTGTAGTAAGGTATTCATGATGCCACTTGTGGTATCTGGTCAGAGATGACCAGCGCTCCTGTGCAGATCCTCTGAGACTGATGGTGTGATGCAGCAGAGTTGGAATAGCTTCCCACAAGTGAAGCTGGTGGTCTCAGGGCAGGTAGATGTTGTACTATGAGAGTAATGGTACTGAGAGATGTAGCTGAGTGTAATAGGTGACACAGGAAGAAACTGAGAAACAATCAGTGAGTTGCAGTTTCCAAAGCTTTACTTACAGTTTTGCAGGCAAAGTATCCAGGGCATTGAGTACGGATAGTGCTGGAGTAGGTCAGCCTGAAAGCAGTTTAGGATCCCCTTATTACAGGTGGGATGTGAGGTCTCCTTTCTAGCGCTATTCTCTGAGGCACTGGCTGCTATAAGCTCCGTCCAAGTTCCTCTCTCTCTCTGTCTCGTTTAAGTAGAACTTCACTCTCATAACAGGCAGCTGTAACCTGTTTCAGGAATCACTCTCTATGGAGTCTCCGGCTCACATGTGCTGCTGCTTTGTAGAAGGGTCTTAATTGAGACAGAGGACCTGCGGTCTTCTGTCCTCTGGATTCTGCTGCTGGGACTTTACTTCACCCTCTCAGCCTGGGGGTCCGGTTTCTGGCGCTCAGACCTGGGGGTGAGCTCTCTATAACCCATCTTCCCCCAGCTTGTCTCCACCATGTCTGTCCTCTCTTGTCCCTCCAGCCAGACTCCTCACTTCCCCAGCCAGAATATTCGAGAGAATCCAGAGAAGCTCTCCTGAAAATCAGTTGTTAGAGCTCCCCCTTCTGGTCTGGAGTAAGAAAAGGAGTTGCATGCTGTGTTACCTGTTAAGGGATCCTTCCTTGCTTTCAGGCATGACATCACTCCCCCCTGGAGGGAGGCAAGGTCATTGTGGCAACCAAACTCCTGGGGTGCCACAGCTGTGCTTTCAGTGCGGCAGCTGGGCAACTTTGAAACGCTATTACCTTGCAGATTAACTCTGTATTTGTAGGTTAATAGCATTTGGAGACATGACAGGTTCGCCTTAAGATCAGGACAGTGTAGTATTTATACTGTAGATAACAATGGCTGTGTGGCAGTTATGAACTATAACCACCATTGTCCTTCCTTATTAGCTATAAGGGCAGATATTATGGAGACAATATTTTAGGAGACAGTATAGTATAGAGGGCATGTACCATAAGAAGGACAGTATGGGGTCATATTTTTTCAGAGAGCACAGAGAGGGATTTATTCAAGCACACAGTGTAGGGAAAATATTTTTTATTCTGGAGTATTACAATGACACTGGGTTTTTTAAGGGCACCATGTTGGAATGTGCTGCAGAAGACCAGAGAAGATGGAAGTCTGCAGAGAGGAGCTGTGGATATGAAAAGTCATCATGGTATGTGGAGAAGATGGCAAAAAAAAGAAAGATAACGACTTTCATCAACAAGGTACCTGCATGTAAATCTTTATTTATGATACTACCTTTGTCTCATCAGTTCTGTTGTTCCTGTATGGTCTGCAGTCTGATGATGGCTGGTAACAACTCCCAACATGTATTTACCATTGTTAACCCCTTCATGACCCAGCCTATTTTGACCTTAAAGACCTTGCCATTTTTTGCAATTCTGACCAGTGTCCCTTTATGAGGTAATAACTCAGGAACGCTTCAACGGATCCTGGCGATTCTGAGATTGTTTTTTCGTGACATATTGGGCTTCATGTTAGTGGTAAATTTAGGTCGATAATTTTTGCGTTTATTTGTGAAAAAAATGGAAATTTGGCGAAAATTCTGAAAATTTTGTAATTTTCAAATTTTTAATTTTTATTCTGTTAAACCAGAGAGTTATGTGGCACAAAATAGTTAATAAATAACATTTCCCACATGTCTACTTTACATCAGCACAATTTTGGGAACATTTTTTTTTGTTAGGAAGTTATAAGGGTTAAAAGTTGACCAGCGATTTCTCATTTTTACAGCAAAATTTACAAAACCATTGTTTTTAGGGACCACCTCACATTTGAAGTCACTTTGAGGGGTCTATATGGCAGAAAATACCCAAAAGTGACACCTTTATAAAAACTGCACCCCTCAAGCTACTCAAACTACATTCAAGAAGATTATTAACCCTTCGGGTGCTTCACAGGAACTAAAGCAACGTGGAAGGAAAAAATGGACATTTTAATATTTCCAACAAAAATTTTCTTTTAGCATCAATTTTTTCATTTTTACATGGGCATCAGGATAAAATGGATCCTAAAATTTGTTGGGCAATTTCTCCTGAATACACAGATACCTCATATGTGGTCATAAACCACTGTATGGGCGCACGGCAGGGCTCAGAAGGGAAGGAGCGCCATTTGACTTTTTGAATGGAAAATATGCTGGAATATTTAGCGGTTGCCATGTCACATTTGGAGAGTCCCTGTGTGCCTAAACATTGGAGCTCCCCCACAAGTGACCCCATTTTGGAAACTAGACCCCCTAAGGAACTTATCTAGATGCATAGTGATCACTTTGAACCCCCAGGTTCTTCACAAATTGATCTGTAAAAAAGAGAAAGTACTTTTTTTTCACAAAAATTTTCTTTTAGCCTCAGTTTTTTTCATTTTCACATGGGCAACAGTATAAATTGGATCCTAAAATTTGTTGGGCAATTTCTCCTGAGTACACAGATACCTCATATGTGGTTATAAACCACTGTTTGGGCGCAGGGCAGGGCTCAGAAGGGAAGGAGCGCCATTTGACTTTTTGAATAGAAAATATGCTGGAATATTTAGCGGTTGCCATGTCGCATTTGGAGAGTCCCTGTGTGCCTAAACATTGGAGCTCCCCCACAAGTGACCCCATTTTGGAAACTAGACCCCTAAGGAACTTATCTAGATGCATAGTGAGCACTTTGAACCCCCAGGTGCTTCACAAATTGATCCGTAAAAAAAAGAAAGTACTTTTTTTTCACAAAAATTTTCTTTTAGCCTCAGTTTTTTTCATTTTCACATGGGCAACAGTATAAATTTGATCCTAAAATTTGTTGGGCAATTTCTCCTGAGTACAGAGATACCTCATATGTGGTCATAAACCACTGTTTGGGCGCACGGCAGGGCTCAGAAGGGAAGGAGTGCCATTTGACTTTTTGAATGGAAAATATGCTGGAATATTTAGCGGTTGCCATGTCGCATTTGGAGAGTCCCTGTGTGCCTAAACATTGGAGCTCCCCACAAGTGACCCCATTTTGGAAACTAGACCCCTAAGGAACTTATCTAGATGCATAGTGAGCACTTTGAACCCCCAGGTGCTTCACAAATTGATCCGTAAAAAAAAGAAAGTACTTTTTTTTCACAAAAATTTTCTTTTAGCCTCAGTTTTTTTCATTTTCACATGGGCAACAGTATAAATTGGATCCTAAAATTTGTTGGGCAATTTTTCCTGAGTACACAGATACCTCATATGTGATCATAAACCACTGTTTGGGCGCACGGCAGGGCTCAGAAGGGAAGGAGCGCCATTTGACTTTTTGAATAGAAAATATGCTGGAATATTTAGCGGTTGCCATGTCGCATTTGGAGAGTCCCTGTGTGCCTAAACATTGGAGCTCCCCCACAAGTGACCCCATTTTGGAAACTAGACCCCCTAAGGAACTTATCTAGATGCATAGTGAGCACTTTGAACCCCCAGGTGCTTCACGAATTTATAAAGCAGAGCCGTGAAAATAAAAAATCTTTTTTTTTTCTCAAAAAATGATTTTTTAGCCCACTATTTTTTATTTTCACAATGGTTACAGGAGAAATTGGACCCCAAAAGTTGTTGTCCAGTTTGTCTTGAGTACGCTAGTACCCCATATGTGGGGGGGAACCACTGTTTGGGCACACGTCAGGGCTCGGAAGGGATGTAGTGACGCTTTGAAATGCCGACTTGATGGAATGGTCTGCGGGCATCTTGTTACGTTTGCAGAGCCCCTGATGTGCCTAAACAGTAGAAACTCCCCACAAGTGACCCCATTTTGGAAACTAGACCCCACAAAGAACTTATCTAGATGTGTGGTGAGCACTTTGAACCCCCAAGGGCTACACAGAAGTTTATAACGCCCGGGCATGAAAATAAAAAAATCATATTTTTTTCCACAATCAGGATCTTTTAGTCCCCAATTTTTTTATTTTCCCAAGGGTAACATGAGAAATTAGACCCCAAAAGTTGTTGTCCAATTTGTCCTGAGTATGCTGATATCCCATATGTGGGAGAAAACTACTGTATGGGCACACGTCGGGGCTCGGATGGGAAGTAGTGACGTTTTGAAATGCCCACTTGATGGAATGGTCTTCGGGCGTCATGTTACGTTTGCAGAGTCCCTGATGTGCCTAAACAGTAGAAACTCCCCACAAGTGACCCCATTTTGGAAACTAGATCCCCCAAGGAACTCCTATAGATGTGTGATAAGCACTTTGAATCTCCAAGTCCTTCACAGAAGTTTATAACGCAGAGCCGTGAAAATATAAAATCATTTTTTTTTCCACAAAAATAATTTTTAGTCCCCAATTTTTTTTCCCAATGTTAACAGGAGAAATTAGAACCCCCAAAGTTGTTGTGCAATTTTTCCCGAGTACGCTGATACCTCATATGTGGGGATAAACCACTGTTTGGGCATACGTCGGGGCTTGGAATAAAGGGAGCACTGTTTGACTTTTTGAACGCAAAATTTGCAGGAATCAATGGTGGCGCCATGTCGCGTATGGAGACCCCCTGATGTGCCTAAATAGTGTAAACCCCTCAATTCTAACTCCAACCCTAACTCCAACACACCCCTAACCCCAACCCTAACCCCTACACACACCTAACCCTAATACAAACCCTAATCATAACCCTAACCCCAACACACCCCTAACCCTAATCCCAACTCTAACCATAAACCTAACTACAAGCCTAACCCTAATTCCAACCCTAACCCTAATTCCGACCCTAACCCAAATTCCAACCCTAACCGTAATTCTAACCTTAACCCTAATGCTAACCCTAACCCTAAGGCTGGGTTCATATTGCGTTTTACCAGCCCGTTCAACACGTAGCGTTGACCAGCTGGTAACGGTATAGCATAACGCGATCGCGTTATAGCTATCAGCCCGCTCAGCGCAGATGAATCCAGCAGATAATCAGCCGCGATCCGCAGCAAAATCACGTCAGCGCGATCACCGTCAGCAAAATCCCCGCGGATCAGCAGCAAAATCCGCCGCGGATCAGCAGCAAATCAGCCGCGGATCAGCAGCGAAATCAGCCGCTGGATCAGCAGCGAAATATCCGCCGAACGCGGATCCGCAGCGAAATCCGCCGCGGATCAGCAGCGAAATCAGCCGCGGATCGCAGCGAAATCAGCCGCGGATCCGCAGCGAAATCCGCCGCGGATCAGCAGCGAAATCCGCCGCGGATCCGCAGCGAAATCCGCCGCGGATCAGCAGCGAAATCAGCCGCGGATCCGCAGCGAAATCCGCCGCGGATCCGCAGCGAAATCCGCCGCGGATCAGCAGCGAAATCCGCCGCGGATCGAAAACCCGGGATCAGCAGCGAATCCGCCGCGGATCCGCAGCGAATCCGCCGCGATCAGCAGCGAAATCGCCGCGGATCACAGCGAATCGCCGCGGGATCCGCAGCGAAATCCGCCGCGGATCAGCAGCGAAATCACCCGCGGATCAGCAGCGAAATCCGCCGCGGATCCGCAGCGAAATCAGCCGGATCGCAGCGAAATCAGCCGCGGATCGCAGCGAAATCCAGCCGCGGATCAGCAGCGCGAAATCAGCCGCGGATCAGCAGCGATATCCGCCGCGGATCCGCAGCGAAATCCGCCGCGGATCAGCAGCGAAATCCGCCGCGGATCAGCAGCGAAATCAGCAGCGATATCCGCCGCGGATCCGCAGCGAAATCCGCCGCGGATCAGCAGCGAAATCAGCCGCGGATCAGCAGCGATATCCGCCGCGGATCCGCAGCGAAATCCGCCACGGATCAGCAGCGAAATCAGCCGCGGATCAGCAGCGATATCCGCCGCGAATCCACAGCGAAATCCGCAGCGAAATCAGCCGCGGATCCGCCGCGGATCAGCAGCGAAATCCGCTGCGGATCAGCAGTGAAATCCGCCGCGGATCAGCAGTGAAATCCGCCAGCGGATCAGCCGCAAAATCCGCCGCGGATCAGCAGCGATATCCGCCGCGGATCCGCAGCAAAATCAGCTGCGGATCAGCAGCAAAATCCGCTAGGAAAAAAAAAAAAAATTCTTTATTTTATTATTTGTCCCTACCTATGATGGGGGGGTTCATTTACTTTTTTTTTTATTTGATCACTGTGACAGTTTATCACAGTGATCAAAATAAATTTTTGTACTATGGAGGGCGCACTGCGCATGCGCCGGCCGGCGGGCGCACTGCGTATGCGCCCGCCATTTTCCAAGATGGCGGCGCCCATGAAGAATCCCGTGCAGCCGCCGGGACGGATCCAGGGACATCGGTGGACCGGGAGAGGTGAGTAGGGGACGTCGGAAGGTGAGGGGGAGGGATCGGTAGGTGGGGGCAGCGGATTGCAGGAGCAGGGAGCAGACAGTGACGGCGGTGACCGATCGCTGCCATCTTTCGATGGCGGTGGCCGATCACCGCCGTGACATGGTGTGGGGGGGGTCTGATCACGGTCTCCAGCCATGGCAGATGCTATTGCAGCATCGGCCATGGCTGGATTGTAATATTTCACCAGTTTCATTGGTGAAATATTACAAATCGCTCTGATTGGCTGTTTCACTTTTAACAGCCAATCAGAGCGATCGTGGCCACGTGGGGGTTAAGCCAACCCCCCTGTGGTGATGCAGTAAGGGTCCTGTTACTGCGGGTCGGGTGACCTTTCAGTGACCCCGGTCCCCTGACCCGCAGGAACATGATTTATAGCATGACGCCTACGTTGGCGTCATGGGTCGGGATGGCACAGATTTTCATGACGCCAACGTAGGCGTCATGGGTCGGGAAGGGGTTAAAGACACTCTGTCTGGACTGAAGGACTGTTCAAACCAAGTACAGGCGCTTGATGCATCATGGCAGAGCCGACCATGTAAGTGCTCCTTTTCACCTGCTTGTATTCCCTCTATCTCCACCAGCTCTGGCTTCATGGAGCCAGTAAAGGGCGGAGATTTAGAGAAATCAAGCAGGTGGGAAGGTGCACTTAAATGTTTGGCCTCTCCATGATGCATTAAGCACCTGCATTTTTTTGAACAGTCTTTCAGTCCTAACAGATTCCTTTTAAGGACATACTGGGCGTTTTAGGTTCAAGCGAAACAATTGTATATGTGGCTGAACTGATATTACAATTGATCACTGTACTGAGATTGACAGTGTATCTGTAACGAATGGAAGCGGAGGCAGATGTGGTGAAGTTCACATTCGTTTTTATTTTTTAATGTGGAACCTCGAGACCGCGGTCCGGGGGGCTCCGAAGGGGGCGTAACTAGTGAGCCCCGGGTACCCGTAGTAAGGCCCCTCGAACAGGACCAGAATGGAATACCCGGAGGACACAGGTGCTACCGCCAAGTTAGACACCGGACACGTGGCAGCTGTCCCAGAGGGACCAAAAGGGTAACAGGTATTTACAGAGTCCGTGGAGGGTTCTTGACGGAGAAGGGTAAGGTCCTGGTCCAGAACGGATGGTAGTAGGCTGGCTCCAGTGACCTTGTCACGGTCCACGGGTACGGATGGCTGATGGCGGAACGGGATGACACTTGCGCCAGTAATAGCCGAGATTGTCCAGGTTAGCCAGATACGGGTTAGCAATGATCTGAGGAGACAAACAGTATCAGCGAAGCACAGAGACTGCAGACGCAGCGCAGACAGATCAGGAACAGAACCGGATGTAGCAATGATAGAACACGTTGCTCCGGCACTCTCCTAATGGTGGAGTGACCAGATATAGTACTGAGTGCGCAGCCATTGGTTAATTAGCTATTTCAAAAAATGCACGCTGCCCCTTTAAGAGAGACGGTGGGCGCGGCCTCGTGTCCTAAGCAGACTATCTGGAGGCCTGCCAGCAGCGTGCCAGGAAGTGGAGGAGGACACAGGACGCCGAGGAGCAGATGGGACAGGTGAGTGAGCAGAACGGAGTGCAGAGCCAGCGCTGGGACCGAGTGTAACAGTATCCCCCTCTTTTCTCCCCCTCTTTTTCAAGCCTGCGTGAAATCTTTTAAGAAGAAGAGGAGCCTGGATGTTCTCTTTAGGCTCCCAAGATCTCTCCTCAGGACCAAAACCTTTCCAGTCCACCAGGTAATAGATCCTACCTCTTACTCTCTTAGAGGCCAAGATATGTTTTACCTCAAAAACATCATCCTCAGAGACCGGATCAGGAGTGGTACCCGGGTCCTTAAAGAAGGAGCTCAACACTACTGGTTTGAGGAGGGAAACATGAAAGGAGTTAGGTACTCGTAGAGAATTAGGCAATTTCAGTTTATAAGAGACCGGGTTGATTTGTCTCAAGACTTCAAAGGGACCAATGAAACGGGGACCCAATTTGTACGATGGTAACTTCAGACGGATGTACTTGGAGGAGAGCCATACCTTGTCTCCTGGACGAAAGATGGGAGCCTCCAAACGTCTTTTGTCCGCATGCGTTTTCATACGTTGAGAAGCTTTCTCCAAAGCCGACCTGGTCTCTCTCCAAATGTCCGAGAAATTCTTAGACAAGGTATCGACTGACGGAACATCAGACAATCCCGAGACAGGAAGAGGAATTCCGGGTTGCAGTCCAAACACAATCTGAAAGGGAGACTTTCCAGAAGATTCACTTACTTGGTTGTTGTAGGAGAATTCCGCCCAGGGCAGTAATTCTACCCAGTCATTATGATGAGCGTTGACGAAGTGACGCAGGTATCCAGCCAGGATTTGATTGATCCTCTCCACTTGCCCATTAGACTGGGGATGATATGCAGAAGAAAAATCTAGTTCAATTTTTACCATTTTACAGAGTCCTCTCCAGAACTTAGAGGTGAACTGGACGCCCCTGTCGGACACGATGTGGAGAGGAAATCCATGTAGACGGAAGATGTGCTGAATGAAGTGAGTGGCCAGTTCTGGAGCAGACGGGAGGCCAGATAGCGGAACGAAGTGGGCCATTTTAGAGAAGCGGTCCACCACAACCCATACCACTGAGCAGCCAGAAGAAATGGGAAGATCCGTGATGAAATCCATCGCGATGTGCTGCCAGGGAGCGGACGGAATCGGAAGAGGCAGAAGCCTGCCGGCTGGTAGATGTTTAACAGTTTTGTTACGGGCACATGAAGGACAGGCTGCGACGAACTCCTGGATATACTTGCCCATGGTAGGCCACCAGTAATAACGGGAGATGAGTTGCTGCGTCTTTCTCTGACCAGCATGGCCAGCCAACTTAGAAGAATGACCCCAGCGCAGAACACGACTACGATCAGAGGCGGACACGAAAGTCTTCCCAGGAGGAAGCCGGGCCAGATCAGTGAAGGCAACAGAGACTAACTCAGAAGGTTCAATAATGTGCTGAGGTTCCTCCTCCAGTTCAGGAGGCAAGAAGGCTCTAGAGAGTGAGTCTGCCTTGATGTTCTTGTCAGCTGGACGGAAATGAAGTACAAAATTGAAACGGGCAAAAAATAATGCCCAACGGGCCTGACGGGGATTCAGTCTTAAAGCAGATTGGAGATAGGCAAGGTTTTTATGGTCGGTGAATATGATTACCTGGTGATGAGCTCCTTCAAGAAGATGTCTCCATTCTTGCAGAGCCAATTTGATGGCCAACAGTTCGCGATCACCGACAGAGTAGTTCCTTTCTGCAGGAGAAAAAACCTTGGAAAAAAAACCACACGAGATCATCCGCCCAGTAGACGACTTCTGGGTCAGAACTGCTCCTGCACCTATGGAAGAAGCGTCAACTTCAAGAAAAAATTGCTCACTTGAATTAGGACGATGGAGAACGGGTGCGGAAGTGAAGGCTTTTTTGAGAGAAACAAAGGCCTCTTCTGCCTCGGAGGACCATTCCTTAGAGTTTACACCTTTCCAGGTTAAGGCTGTGATTGGAGCCACTCGGGTGGAAAAGTGTGGAATAAATTGCCGGTAGTAATTGGCGAACCCGAGGAACCTTTGTATGGCTTTTAGCCCAGACGGACGAGGCCAGTTGAGAACTGCAGACAACTTCTCCGGATCCATCTTTAATCCTGTGGAAGATACAATGTACCCAAGGAAAGGCAAAGAAGACTGCTCAAAGAGGCATTTCTCATATTTGGCATATAGCCTGTTCTCTCTCAGTCTTTGTAAGACCAGGCGTACTTGCCTCCGGTGTGACGTCAAATCAGCAGAAAAAAATCAAAATATCGTCCAGGTAAACCACGACACAAGTATAGAGCAAGTCCCTGAAAATGTCATTAACAAATTCCTGAAAAACCGCAGGTGCATTGCTTAGGCCGAATGGCATTACCAGGTATTCATAGTGGCCGTCACGGGTGTTGAAGGCTGTTTTCCATTCGTCCCCCTCTCTGACTCGGATCAGGTTGTAGGCCCCTCTGAGGTCCAATTTGGTGAAGATCTTGGCCCCTCGGAGACAATCAAACAGCTCTGAAATAAGAGGTAATGGATACCTGTTCTTTACCGTGATTTGATTTAGACCCCGATAGTCAATGCAGGGCCGCAAGGATCCATCCTTTTTCTTCACAAAGAAGAATCCAGCTCCTGCCGGTGACGATGACTTTCGGATAAATCCTCTAGCCAGATTCTCTTGGATGTAGTCCGACATGGCCTGAGTCTCTGCCTGTGAAAGGGGATAAACTCTCCCGCGAGGAGGAGATGCTCCAGGAAGAAGTTCTATCTGACAGTCATACGACCTGTGTGGAGGTAGTCTCTCAGCCTCCTTTTTCCCAAAGACGTCAGAGAAGGACCAATAGACGATAAGGCAACCCTGGCAGGGTATCAGGCTGGACTGGAGGCGAAACAGGTTGAATCCGGGTTAAGCAACGATTCATGCAGGTATCTCCCCAACGCAGAACTTCTCCAGTTTTCCAATTAAGGACTGGTTCATGCATCTGGAGCCAAGGTAAACCTAAAAGCATGGGATGGGATAAACTGGGATATACATAAAATCGCATTCGTTCAGTATGCATTAGACCTACCCGGAGTTCCACCAACTCGGTTTGAAACTGGACGGGCTCGGTCAGTGGTTTGCCATCCACGGCGGACACCTGTAACGGATCAGGAAGACGCTGGACTGGTAAGCGGTAATGATCCACAACCGCCTGCTGGATGAAGTTCCCTGCAGCTCCAGAATCCAGTAGACAATGTTCGGAGAATTTTATTGCTCCATAGGACACGGAGACTGAGATGTGTAAAGAGGGAGAGGACTGTTCTCTACCTAGGTTGGCCCCTCCTACCGGACCTAGGCACTGGAGTTTCCCGACTTTTTAGGACAGAAATGGATCAAATGTTCAGAACTACCGCAGTAGTAACAACTTCCCTCCTTGCGACGTGCCTCCCGGCGGCGGGTGGCCAAACTTACATGGTCCACCTCCATGGCCTCGGAGGCGGAGGGCGAAGTACCTGTTTTGTACATACTAGAGTCCAGATGATAGGACCTTTTGTACCGCTTGATCTCCATGGAGCGCTCCTGAAAACGCAGGTCAATTCGGGTTGCCAAGGATATTAGCTCTTCCAAGAGGGTAGGTCCGTCCCGTCCCGCCAGCTCATCCTTGATTCTTCCGGATAGGCCTTCCCAGAAGTTAGCAACCAGGGCCTCATTGTTCCACGATAATTCAGACGAGAGGGTGTGGAATTTAACAGCATACTGAGCTACCGTGAGAGTACCTTGGCGCAGGCGGAGCAGAGCTGAGGCAGTCGAAGTGGTGCGACCAGGTTCATCGAAAGTTCTGCGAAAAGCCTCTAGGAAAGATTGAAGATCGTTAACCAGCGGATCCCCTCTCTCCCATAGCGGGTTTAGCCAGGCGAAGGCCTCTCCTCCCAGGTGTGACATGATGAAGCCCACTTGGCTCGGTCAGAAGCAAACATATGCCCCAAGATTTCGAAGTGTAGAGTGCACTGATTGAAGAAACCCCGACACAGAGTAGGGTCACCCTGGAAACGGGTAGGAGCCGCCAGACGGGGACCTTGACTTGCCATGGGAACTGGTACCTGATTATTGATAGAAGAGTCAGGTGCAGACGAGGACCCTAAGGAATCCATGCGGGTAGACAAGCTGCGTAGATAAGTCGTGATCTTGTCCTGTTGAACTCCCAAACGGGTCACCTCCTGGCACAGATCCGTGGTCGGAGATCTCTGGGATCCAGCGGGTTCCATGGCCGGAGCAATCTGTAACGAATGGAAGCGGAGGCAGAGGTGGTGAAGTTCACATTCGTTTTTATTTTTTAATGTGGAACCTTCGAGACCGCGGTCCGGGGGGCTCCGAAGGGGGCGTAACTAGTGAGCCCCGGGTACCCGTAGTAAGGCCCCTCGAACAGGACCAGAATGGAATACCCGGAGGACACAGGTGCTACCTCCAGTTAGACCCCGGACACGTGGCAGCTGTCCCAGAGGGACCAAAAGGGTAACAGGTATTTACAGAGTCCGTGGAGGGTTCTTGACGGAGAAGGGTAAGGTCCTGGTCCAGAACGGATGGTAGTAGGCTGGCTCCAGTGACCTTGTCACGGTCCACGGGTACGGATGGCTGATGGCGGAACGGGATGACACTTGCGCCAGTAATAGCCGAGATTGTCCAGGTTAGCCAGATACGGGTTAGCAATGATCTGAGGAGACAAACAGTATCAGCGAAGCACAGAGACTGCAGACGCAGCGCAGACAGATCAGGAACAGAACCGGATGTAGCAATGATAGAACACGTTGCTCCGGCACTCCCCTAATGGTGGAGTGACCAGATATAGTACTGAGTGCGCAGCCATTGGTTAATTAGCTATTTCAAAAAATGCACGCTGCCCCTTTAAGAGAGGCGGTGGGCGCGGCCTCGCGTCCTAAGCAGACTATCTAGAGGCCTGCCAGCAGCGTGCCAGGAAGTGGAGGAGGACACAGGACGCCGAGGAGCAGATGGGACAGGTGAGTGAGCAGAACGGAGTGCAGAGCCAGCGCTGGGACCGAGTGTAACAGTATCCATGTACCAATGGTGGTTCTGTTGATGGTTCTTGTTATGTGTTCCTGTACTGATGCTTGTTCTGTTGCTGCGTTTCTGCACTGTTATTGGTTCTGATTTTGTACACATATAGCAATCCATATATTGTCAGATAACTTGATACATCAATATGTTAATAAAGTATTGTGCCATCTGACAAGTTAAGGATTGTTACATCTGTATTTATGCTAGGAGCATTAATTATAAAATTGTGACATTCCAAATACTGCATGTAATATGGCCACTGTTAAGTTTTGGTTCTGCTTACAAGTTCCACCTGTCATCATGTGACCAGATTTGTGATTTTCATACTTACGGTTACCTGCTAGCAAGTTTCTCTTCCTGCTTCTCTCAATGAAGCAGGGCCTGTAGTTTTCCACTGAACAATGAAAGAATTAGGAAGAGCAACTAGTTGGCAATGTGACTGTAAGTATGCAAATCGCATATGAGCGATCACATGACAACTATCCAAACCGTTTATGCTGTGTATAAGAGGAGAGCGCCAAACTGAATTTTTGCACTGGAATCTAGGAAAACCTATATCCACCTCTGAATAACATCTTGATGTATTTCAGTCATTATGTAGTCGAAGATGGAAGGTGATCTTAATGGTGACTGGCATATGTTACGATATTGTCTCAGTATTGGGGTATATTGGTCTTTTTGATAGTGTTTTTTTTATTTCTTTATTTAGTAACTGTTAAATGTTGTTTGGTCATTATGTAGTGTAATGAGTAATGTGATATTATTGTTAATATTGGTCTTTGTACAGTATGTTTTTTATGTGGAGCAATGGTCATATTATAATATGTATTCACTGTGTAGTGGTAATGCTAGTGGACATTATCTAGCTGTATTATTTTGGTCTTGTATAGTATTAATTTTTGTAATATTGGGCTATGTATGGTGTATATTTTAGGGTTTGCAATGGTATACAATAATTTTATATGTATAAATCGTGTTATACGTATTGGAAGGGGGATATTATGGGGAGCCATGTACTTCGGGGCTTGGGTCCCAGAATCTGAAGGACCCTAGCAACATCCCTGATTGTAAAGAATCTATACTTTCAGGGATGTTGCTAGGGTCCCTCAGATTACTGGACCCTTGAGCCCTAAGCTATAACAATAACTGCAGAGCAAACACAGGAGATACTCTATACCAGGAGTGGGCAATTCATTTTCCAAAGGGGCCACATGAGAAACTGGCACTGCTGTGGAGGGCCGAACCAATCGGCTGAACTTACATGGGCGGTCCAAAACCAAAGGTGAATTTCATATTAATTGTATATCTATTCAGTGTAATAATCTAATCTCGTTTTTAATATACTTCAATGAAAAATTCCCTAACGTACCCTCTACATTCTGACGTCTTGTCTTTTTTTTTTTTTTAACGTCCCATGACATTTTGCTTCAGATTCACCAGTGCATGCTGGGATACTCGATGAGCCGTCATCAGGGGCAGAAGCTGCTGTCACTGCTGCAGCCTCTGCGCCTCTCTGAAATGAGGCGCCGTCAGTGATGTCTGTTTTGGAGGCTCGGCTAGTCCTGCTCACCTGATAATGCATCAGTTGTAAATTCTGACACACACTCAGTATGAGCTCCCTGTGCTATATTCCTTTGATTGTACAATGACAGTGCGCTCCCTTGCTGGCTCTAAAGAGAAGTGATGACCCGGCAGGGACCAGTCCAGTCTCTGAAACAGATGACGCTTTATTTTATGGTGGGGAAAGCAGCTGTGGCAGTGACCACCCCCTGATGACGTCCCATGTCAGTACCCCCAAAATTCACTGGGATTCTCAAAAAAAATGTAATTGGAAGTAAAAAAACAAGTAGAGAGGGAAAGGTAGAAAATTTTTATTTGAAATATATTGGAAAAGTGATTCGATTATTGGATCAAATTTAGTATGATATTCACCTTCGTTTTCGGATCACCCTTTAATTCTGCATAATATTAATTTCATCACTTTATAAAAAAGCAGTTGCTAATGTGATTAAGTTTACATGTGAGTATAAAAAAAAAATCGTTATTTTCATCCAGAAAAAGACAATCTTCCATCTGTATTGTCAACCGTATAGCATTTATTTTTATACATCAGAAGTGAATAAAATTTACAAAATACAGTGTCCATTGTTAGTAATGTAAAGGTGGCATGGTGGCTCAGTGGTTAGTACTGCAGCCTTACAATGCTGGAGTCCAGGGTTCAAATACCACCAAGGTAAACATCTGCAAGGAGTTTGTATGTTCTCCCCGTGTTTGTGTGGGTTTCCTCCGAGTTCTCCAGTTTCCTCCCACATTCCAAAGACATACTGATAAGGAATGTAGATTGTGAGCCCCAATGGGGACAGCGATGACAATGTGTGCAAACTGTAAAGTGCTGCGGAATATGTTAGCGCTATATAAAGATTATTATTGGATCGCCCGCTAGGGCAGTGGGATACTCGATATCGGGCCGGTGTCTTAAAGGGATGTGTCACGGCAGCAGTGACCCGGTCCGTGGCCCTGGGCGTCCAATAAAAGGGGAATATTTACAGGGGATGATAGAGTTTGTAGTAAAGTGTTCGTGACGCCACCTGTGGTTTCTGGTCAGAGGTGACCAGCGCTGCAGTGCAGATCCTCTGGGACAGATGGTGTGTTGCAGCAGAGTTGGTAAAGCTTCCCACAGGTGAAGCTTGTTGTCCCAAGGCAGATGTGATGTAAGGGAGATGGTAAAGGAGTAGTATTTAGCAATGGAAGTAGCAATGCTGAGTGAATGTTGCAGGAAGAACTTGAGAGGACACAGTCAGATGCAGTTTCCAAGGCTTTACTCGCAGTTCTGGTGCGCAGATGCCCGCTTAGTACAGTGTCCTCCAGGGGAGGGGCTCAGCAAACTCCCAGGTAGATCGGGATACACCTTTCCAGGACTCCTCTCAATGTGTTCCCTTCACTGGCCGTCTCACTGTGCTGATTCCCACTCCTGCTTCCTTTCCAGCACCCCACAAACAGTGTCCCAGATCGGCTGCTGCAAATCCTGTCGGATAACGTCTCCTCTGCGTTTCCTTGATTCAATATAGCTGCCTGTCCGGAAAAGATGAATGTGGTTGTTGGCTGTGACCCCTAAAGTTGTCACAGCTGTCGGCTTGCTAGCTGAGTCTTAAAGTTTTCCACTAGTCCCTTCTGCGACCTGGTCCCTCCACAATCGGATCGGGCCCCACGGATGGATCACTCGCTATCCGTGCCCCTAGGACCCCTTCTTTTCTTCCAGAAGATTCCTTCTATGCTTCCCTCTCTCTCACTTTCTCTGTCTGGGGCCGAGCTCCTATCAGCTCTAGGTCCCCTCCCAGACTGTCAGACTAGACTCTGTTTTGCTTCCTAAAGCCTCATTTCCCCTCCTTCTTACTTTCTCCATCCACCACCCATGCACTCTTTCCTAACCAGCCAGGATGAGACCATCCTCCCTTAGGTACGTCCAGGGTGCCCTGCTGCTATAGTCTGTGTTGGGTACAGGTGTTAGAGTCCTGGGTGGTGCTCGCTCCTTACCGGAGAGTGGAGTTTCACACCTCTGGATGAGGTGCAATACCTCTGTGGCGACTGAACCCTCAGGGGCGCCACATACCCCCCCTGTTAAACACAGCATGTCCGTGGGCTGAAACATAGTAAAAGATGTTACAGGAAACATACAAAATTTTTTGTAATGCATCACAACAGGTAAAATCAATAAAACGCAACTTCCCTTAATGGGAGGCACTTTTTCTTAAATGTTGCATAAGATGTAAACAGGTAACAACAAGAGTATGACTAATACTGACATTATTAAATAAAACATTCTTTGGCATAATTTACATGTACTACTATTAAGCTTTCACTTTAATTCTTACTATAAAAGTGCTATCAAAATTCTCTTCTTCAAAAATATTCACATTTTCAAATCAAGTGCAATCAAACATTTTTATTCAAGTTCAATAAAACTTTCTTTCTTGGCGCAAGCCCCATCCGGGGTGTTCTCTGTAGTGCAACATGAGGGACCCGTCACAAACCCTCCACGTAGGCCTTAGGCGGGCTACAAGGCAACACTTGGTCTCCACTCTGGACCACTAGTTCAGCCACGCCAAACAGGTTTTTGTTCTGAGGTCAGTTGTGCAGTGATTTAGGGTGTCAGTGCACCCTACAGTCTTTCAAGTAAAACCAAGAGGAAGCACCTTTAGAAGTGCTAACTATATACAATAAAAGTTTGGACCACACATTGTTCATGATCTCACAGTTTTGGAAATCAGAAACTGATGAACTGGAGCAAAACTCTACCAGGTTAACTTGTAAAAACTTTAGAGAACTATTTACAATCATTCTTCAATGTAGCTGTTTAGTTCTTTTTAGAAGCAGCACCTGGTGCCGCCGATTCCGCCTCAGGGAACTCATAAATGGTTGCCACTCCTGGCACTACCATGAGACGATGCCTCCTGGTGGCGTGTACAGTTAGATCGTGTCCTGCCATGGGAGTCTGAGTAGCCATGCTTTGCGTAGGGATAATGCCAAGCCTGGATGAGGGAGGAGGGGTTTCAGCCCGCCGGGTCTGGCATTCTTTGCGGTGTTCCACTGACAGCTCCCTGCCCAGGGACAGCGGGTCTGCACCTCTGCACGTTTAAGGCATACCAGCCTTTGAGACCCCAGTGCCGGGTGTAGGTAACCAGGTCTCCTGGATAGAGATCCTGGTCCGGGTGTCTTTCTTTTAGGTGATACTCCATGTCCTGCCTGTTGACAAACACCTCCTCCAATAGATGAGGTTCCTTGATGAACCCCTAGACCCCTTTCAGCTGAAACTTGAAGACAGCGCCCTGCCTCAGCGGTCCCCGACCTGTACCTCTTTCCTTGTGGGTCCGCTACTTTTCCTCCAAGTTGTGCTCTGTCTGTTTCTGCCGCCAGGCCTGTTCCTCCCGCTCCTGCTGTTCCCAGCGGTCAGTGAACTCCTTATCATATTCAGCCCAGCTTAACACTTCCAGATCGCCTCCGTCAGCTTGCTGGCCAGGGAACCCCATCAGCTCCGTCCCCTGGGGTGACCAACGGTACACCACACGTTCAGCGTGTACCTGGTTCTCCGTGGGTGTTGGTTGTAGCACGGGTCCGAATTGGTCTTCCAGCCTGCACGGCCAATCCCAGTCCAGGGATGCACGCGGCCTACCGGCAGGGGCGCAGCTGTAATGAGGCGAGTTGAGCCTTTTGTCTCAGGCGGCGAAGCTAGGGGGCAGCAGAGCAGCACTCAGTACACGTGGTGCTGACTCCTTCCCAACCGTCCCGAATTGAGCAGGACAGTCCCGATTCTAACCCTCCCACCAGCTGTCATGGTGGGGACACTATGTGTCCCGCAGTGAGAGAAGCCGCCACGCCCCCCATGCACCCCTTCCTGCCCACCCAGCTGTCCAGATTATCACAGCGAGCATTTACCATTGTCCTCTGTAAATGTGCGAGCAGGACCTGTGATGAGGTCACCGGAGGGGAGGAGTTAGGTGCCACATGATCAGGCTCCTGTGTGCAGGACTCTGCTGTGCTGGTCGTCATGGTGCTGGATGATGGTAACTTTATGTGTGAGGGGTCAGGAGGGGTTTACAGTGCGGATGTAACAGAGCTATGTGTGCGAGGTGTACGGAGCGTTGCCGCGTGTGTGTACGAGGTGTACGGAGCGGGGCCGCGTGTGTAAGAGGTGTACGGAGTGGACCCATGTGTGTACAAGGTGTACGGAGCGGAGCCGCCTGTGTACGAGATGTACGGAGCGGAGCCGCGTGTGTAAGAGGTGTACGGAGCGGAGACGCGTTTGTATGAGGTGCACGGAGTATAGTGGAAATGTGTACGAGGTGTACGGAGCGGAGCCGCATGTGTACGAGGTGTACGGAGTGGAGCCGCGTG
>JARQOD010000002.1:135464686-135547023 GCA_033576555.1 Oophaga sylvatica | reverse complement strand
TCCCCCTTCCACAACCCTTTTGGGAAAACGTGGGCGTTTCCCCAAAAAGACCTAGGGGGCCAGGAGGGAAGACAAAACACGGCCCAAAATTGCTCACCCGCTCACAGGTACGAATCGCGGGGATTAACATTTCTTCTAGTCCCTTGGTATTGCTAAATACCAAAACAAAAAAAATTTATCGTTTTGTCCGCCAAAAAAAAAACCTTTGCCTTTGATAGACCCAGGGGTTCTTCGTATTTGTTTTAAAAAGTGTATTTTCTGAAACTGATAATTTAATTCTAGACCCCAAGCCCCCCACCACATTACTAACAAAAATTAGGACGCATAATATAATTCCCCCCAAACCCCGGGGCTCAATGCAGTCAACTTTATAATTTTGTCCAACACTTTTCAAAAATTACGTAAGACTTTTAAACAAGGCAAACTATTTTATCCTCCTAACATGACCAAATAGGAGACAACAAACATCTCTCCAAAACGATCAATCCCTTATATTTAAACCTCCGAAAAAGGGGGCCCTTGGGGTGGAATGGATATCACAATATTTAGCGAAATCACCGACAATTATCAGACACCCCATTAAAAAAACTCCTAAACCCTACATAAATTTTCAAAACAAAATAAGACTACCTTCCCAAAAAATTTTCCAATTGGGTCAAGATTTCAAAAACAACGACACTTTCCATTTAAAAACCCACATTCCGGGTTTTATACGATCCCCAAAAAACCATAAGAAATACAAATCCACCGGCAGACCCAAGTCGCTTCAACCATTCGTTCTTTCACCAATTGCAAAAATTTTGGAAAAAATATTAACACCAACACACAAAAAGCCCCCACTACTAGACACAGGAGGTTCCTTAAAGAAAACGAAACAAAAAAGGGGGAATATACCATCAGAACCAACTTTTACATGGATGAAAGGGCTTACACCTCGATCCCTCAAAAAGGAACAAATCATACATCGTTTCTAACATGGAGGGGTGGGGTTAAATCAAACAACTTTGTTTTTGAATTACTAAAAAATTTTTTTAATAAAATTTTTTATTTCCAGAATTCTTCTACTAAGATTTGTGACCGCCATGGGCTCCAACGTGGCACCCCCGGGGCCAATACATACATGGGGTGTTTTGAACTACACATTTATAAAACACCATTTCATACAACATGCATTCTTGTGGGAAAATTTTTATCGAACGTCTTTGTCATGGAATGGCACGTTAGTCCTCAACAATTCTTCTCATTTCTCAATACAACATGGCCAGGCATCACTTTTACCATGACCCATGACTTACATAAAATTAACTTCCTGGACACCATGATATTGAAAGACATCAATGGACATATTACCACTGATCTCTTTGTCAAATCCACGGATAAAAATAGCATTTTAAACATTTTTCCATTTTTCCATCCTCCATCAGTTAAGAAATCCATTCCTATCTCACAGTTCGAACGAGTAAAACGTATAGTCACGAATGACACTCTTCGTGCGACTCGCCTTCAGGACATGACCCAGAAATTTCTAAGAGGGATACCCATCCCACTCTTAGAAAAATCTAAAACCATATCCCTCCAATACGATTGAATAGGGAAACAAACGTATCCCTTTTATTCATCCATATCATCCCTTTGCATATTTACTCCATAAAACAATCAAACGACATTGGCATCTCTATCTACAGCTCATCCTCACATTCCAGAATTTCAAGAACCGTTTTTTACCTTGTTTCAGAAGACCATCTAACCTTAGGATAGCCTAATTCGAGCCGATATTGGTCCCCTAATACCTGTTAAACAAAGGTTCATTCTCGCCCCAAAATGGGGACATTCCCTGTCTGCACTGTGCTCAGTCAGCAATGTCCTTAAAGGTGATCGTTTCCACCATCCGCATACAGGAAGACATTTCACATTAAAGAATTTTTTACATGTGACACATCGTATGTCATAATCTTATTAAGGCCCCTCCCGGATTACTCATGTTGGTGAAACCACCCTTCCAGTGAAAGAAAGAATCTCAAAGCACAAATCCACAATACGCTGTGCAAATCTACTACTCCCAGAACCACATCATTTTTTCACGAAAAAAGGACACACTATTTCACAACTGAAGTTTCAGGTTATTGACCATGTACCCCCTCTAAGACGTGGTGGCGACCGAATCTCACTACTTAAGAAACGTGAATCATATTGGATCCACACTTTAGAAACACTCACTCCCAAAGGGTCTCAACAGGGATTATGATGTGTTAACATTCATTTAATGTATTGAAATAATTTCTAATTATGCTTTCTCTCTTTCTTCAAGCCGCCTATATTGATCGCCAGAATGTTTGGGCACTTAATATTCATCACCTATCAATATTTCGTCTTATACTGGCACTTAAGAGACTGTATCTACGATCTCACTCCATTGTTTTCTCACCGAGCATGCGCCGCCTTAAGCACACTCCCCCCCCCACGGGGATTTGGAACGCATATGGAACGCACCAAGCACATCCGGTCACGTCACTTCCGGCTTCACCGGACCAGCAAGTCATACACGTGGACACGGGACACCGGCGCCCATAAGAAACCATCCCAGGGAAACTTACACTGCACGAATACAGCGGTGGACACCGCGCTTCACTGCTACCCCCGGTAAGATCAATATATTGCTAGATGACCATCCATTGATGGCGTTCACAGATATCACAGTATATGTGCTATATCTCCTCGCAGGCCGCAGCATATGCTCGGACAACAAACAGCCCTATAAGCGGTAACTCTTCAGTTATATCTACTGCACACGTATGGGACATTGTTTTTCATACCCTAGCCACTAGAGTCTATACTTATTAGACAGCTTAATACAGCGGATCCCTTTTCTTTGTCACTCACGGGATGTGTCTTCATCCAGATTGCTTTTGCTAATAATAAGGGGTAGTATACTTATATTTAACCCCAGACATCACTCCACAGTACCACTATTGAAAGGCAGGGAAACCCCACCAAAACCGCAGGGTAAGCACATGTCAGCACTGCCCACACGTGCACAATGGGTATTTATATTAATGTCCATGAACATCATTTATTTTTTCTGGGATTATAGGATATTTTGTTTACCTATAAACACTTTCATTTGTGATACACGGTATGTATGGGTTTTTCTCCCATAATATAAGATTTTTGACTGAACCAATATTGCTACTTCCGAAACTTTTTTCATTGTAATCTATTACACCCCATGTATATACTTTGTTTTTTGTAATTTTATTTGGGAGATATTGTTCCCATAAAAAAGCTGTTAAATTTCCTTATATTGTTTTTGACAGTTACTGATGAAGGTCCAGATAGGACCGAAACGTTTGACATCACTGAACTTTAATAAAGACACAATTAATCATTCAAGTTGAGTGCAGAGTTTAAATTAAATATATAGTATGGTTTGGGAACTACTCTGGCACCAAAAAAGTGACTGTGCACACGTATCCCTTTAAATTAGGTTCATTCTGCCCCCAGTCCTGCCCCCGTCTTTATTCTCCCCCAGTCCTGCCCCGTCTTCATTCTGCCGGGGGTCCAGCTTTGCCGCTTGCAACATTAAAAAAAAAAAAAAAAACCTTTCACCTTACCTTGCCGCGTTCCAGCGGCGAGGGATCCACACTGAAGAAAAGCGCGCACTCGCCGCCGGGAACTGACAATGACGTCAGGTGCCGGCGACGTGCGCGCTGACGTGAGCTGCCAGCCTCCGATTGGCTGCAGCGTTAACTATTACAGTGCGGGCCTGCACGGTAATAGAGTAACTGAACCTGCGTCCTGGACGCAGGTTCAGTTTACTTGAGCGGCAGAATCCTGCCGCTGGGGGCGGGCTGTGGGGCCCGATCGGTAGGTGACGGGCCCGGGGGCGGGCCCCCTCTGCTGATCGGGCCCCATACGCCAGTCAGGTCTGTAATGCCCTGATGCGGCCCTGGAGGCAGGTAGTGGTAAGGGCACTGATGTGCTTCAGTGGTTAATCTGCCCATTTAAATGGACTTTTACTCATTAAAAAAAAGGAGGACGCTTTATTTTACTTCTAACACAAGTATGGATTGTCTACAATGGGAGGCTGTTTAAGAGTGGACGTTAGAGTCTCTAAGACTTGGGATGATGTACAGTCATGGCCAAAAGTTTTTAGAATGACACAAATATTAATGTTTACAAACTCTACTGCTTCACTTTTTCAATGGCAATTTACAAATACTCCAGAATGTTATAAAGAGTGATCAGCTTAACAGCAATTACTTGCAAAGTCAATATTTGGCTAGAAAATGAACTTTATCCCCCAAAACACATTTCAACATCATTGCAGCCCTGCCTTAAAAGGACCAGCTAACCTCTTTTCAGTGATTGCTCCATTAACACAGGTGTGTGTTATGTTACGGTAGCTGAGGAGTGCAGGTAAAAAAGGAAATACACCAGAGCATTGGAATCTATGAGACTGCAGTACCCTGACTAACCACCACAACTAGAGGCAGCCGTGGGAGCGTTCCTACGATGGTCCTAGACGCCTCGTCACAGCCTGAGAAACTAACTACACCTAAAGATAGAAATAGGAAAGCTATCTGCCCCGGAGCAGAACCCCAAAGTTAATAGAAAGCCCCCAAACATGTAATGGCGGTTAGACAAGAGGAAATACTGACACAGAAAGAAAATAGTATGAGCAAACGCTGGGGCCCAAACTATCTAAATAGAAAAGGATAGGAAGATACTTACTGCAATCCCAGAAAACCCTGAAAAACACCAACTCTACTAATTTCAAAATCACCTGAGATCACACGACCTCTACCACCTAAATTAGTTCTCTGGTGTAACAAAAACAGCAGCCACTGAAAAAACTGCAAAAAGCAAAAGTACAAAACACAGTGGCTGGACAAAACTGAGAGGGCAAAAGCCCCGGAGGGGACCCAGAAGGCCCCCACAGAAGTGCAGGACAAAATGCAAAAAAAATAGCAAAAACACAAAATAAGAAATTGTCTTATCTGATAGCAGGAGATGCAGACACGACACAGCAGGCTACAAGGGAAACTGGAAAGAAGGATTCAGACCAGAACAATTGATCACCGGCAACCCTGATGGGAAAATGATTCCCTTAAATAAGACCAATCAGTAACACCTGATTCCCAATCCTCACTAGTACCGCTTGTAACCACCAGAGGGAGCCTCTGCTCAGAACTCATCTCAAACCCATTCACAACAGTACCCCCCCTTGAGGAGGGGTCACCGAACCCTCATTTGAGCAACCAGGTCGGTCAGGATGAGTTCTATGATACGCACGATAAGTCTCCTAGCATGGATGTCCGAAGCAAACACCCAAGAATTGTCTTCCTGACCATAACCTCTCCATTTAACCAAATACTGGAGTCTTCGTCTAGAAAAACGAGAATCCAATATTTTCTCAACCACATACTCCAGATTGCCCTCAAACCAAACAGGGTCAGGAGGCACAGCAGCAGGAACCACTGGCTCAACAAACCTCTTCAACAAGGACTTGTGGAACACGTTATGGATCTTAAATGTCCCTGGAAGAAGCAAACGAAAAGAAACAGGATTAATAATCTCCATGATCTTATAAGGTCCAATGAACCTAGGCTAAATTTAGGAGATGCTACTCTCATAGGAATATTCTTTGAGGACAACCAGACCAAGTCCCCCACTTAAACCGAGGACCATCAGTCCTATGCCGGTTAGCAAACCGCTGGGCCTTCTCCTGAGAGAGGGACAACCTCTCCACTACCTGGTCCCAAATCTGCTGCATACGCTCAACAACAGAGTCAACACCTGGACAGACAGAAGCCTCCGTCTGTCCTGAAGAAAATCGAGGGTGAAACCCAGAATTACAGAAAAACGGAGACATCAAAGTGGCAGAGCTAGCCCTATTATTAAGAGCAAACTCAGCCAAAGGCAAAAAAGAGACCCAGTCATCCTGATCAGCAGACACAAAGCATCTTAGATAAGTCTCCAATGTCTGGTTTGTTCTCTCAGTTTGACCATTGGTCTGAGATGAAATGCCGAGGAGAAAGACAATTGAACACACAGTTTAGAACAAAAGTCCTCCAAAATCTGGAAACAAACTGGACTCCTCTGTCAGACACAATGTTCTCAGGAATGCCGTGTAAACGAACCACGTGCTGAAGGAAACAACGGCACCAATTCAGAGGAGGAAGGCAACTTAGGTAATGGCACAAGATGTATCATTTTGGAAAACCTATCACAAATTACCCAGATGGTGGTCATTCTCTGAGAAACAGGAAAAATCGGAAATGAAATCCATAGAGATATGGGTCCATGGTCTCTTGGCACAGGCAATGGCATCAACAAACCACTAGAGCGAGAGCAAGGCTTGAGCGAGAGCAAGTCCCGCAGGACTGCACAAACTCCCTGACAACGCGAGACAAGGTAGGGCCCCCAAAAGGACCGACTAACCAAGTCTCTGTACCAAAATTCCGGGATGCCCAGCCAAATGCGGAACAATGAATCTCAGACATCACACTCTTTTTCCATTGGTCCGGGACAAACAATTTTCCAACAGGGCAGCGCTCGGGCCTATCCTCCTGACACCCCTCCAGAGCAAGTCTCAAATTAGGCGAGATGGCGGAAAGAAAATACACCCTCCTTCAAAATAACAGAGGGATCAGATAGCTCAGGAGAGTCCGCAAGGAAACTCCTCGAGAGGGCATCCGCCTTAACATTCTTAGTGCCAGGAAGAAAGGAAACCACAAAATTAAAACGTGTGAAAAACAAGGCCCACCTGGCCTGTCTAGGATTGAGTCGCTTGGCAGATTCCAGATAGACCAGATTCTTATGGTCCGAAGGACCACCACCTGAGTTTGGCTCCCTCCAGCCAATGTCTCCACTCTTCAAAAGCCCACTTCATGGCCAATAACTCCCGATTACCCACGTCATAATTACGTTCAGTAGGAGAAAATTTTCGAGAGAAAAAGGCACAAGGGTTACTTTTAGAGGTCTCTGGATCTTTTTGGGACAAAACGGCACCTGCCCCAATTTCAGAGGCATCAACCTCCACCTGAAATGGCAGAGAAACATCAGGCTGCCGTAGAACAGGAGCAGAAGTGAATCTCTGCTTAAGTTCCTGAAACGCAGAGACTGCCTCAGGAGGCCAATTCACCACATCAGAACCCTTTCTGGTCAAATCAGTTAATGGTTTAACAATAACAGAGAAATTACCAATAAATTTACGATAAAAATTGGCAAAACCCAAAAATCTCTGAAGAGCCTTTAATGAAGTAGGTTGGACCCAATCACAGATGGCCTGAACCTTGACCGGGTCCATTTCAATAACAGATGGGGACAAAATGAATCCCAGAAATGAGATCTTCTGTACGCCAAAAAGACACTTTGATCCCTTCACATACAGAGCATTCTCTCTCAAAATCTGGAATACAGTTCGAACATGTTTCACATGAGAGTCCCAGTCATTAGAAAAAATCAAGATATCATCCAAATAAACAATCAGAAACTTGTCCACAAAATCCCTGAAAATGTCATTCATGAAGGACTGGAAGACGGAAGGAGCATTAGTGAGCCCAAAGGGCATCACAAGGTACTCAAAATGCCCTTCAGGGGTGTTAAATGCCGTCTTCCATTCATCCCCGTGCTTAATGCGAATAAGGTTATATGCCCCCCTGAGGTCAAGCTTGGTAAACCAAGTAGCGTTTTTCACCCTGGAAAACAGGTCAGAAATCAAGGGTAACGGGTATTGATATTTCACAGTAATATTGTTCAAGAGACGATAATCAATACACGGCCTTAATGAACCATCTTTTTTGGCCACAAAGAAAAAACCGGCACCTAAGGGTGAAGAGGATGGTCTGATATGACCCTTCTCCAATGATTCCTTGATATAAGACCGCATAGCGTCATGTTCAGGTACAGACAAGTTAAAAAGGCGACCCTTAGGGAATTTACTACCTGGCACTAATTCAATAGCGCAGTCATAGCTCCTATGGGGAGGTAAGGATGCAGATTTACTTTCGCTAAACACATCAGAAAAATCAAACAAAAAGTCAGGAACATCCTCAGCCTGGGGGGAGGCAGAAAAAACAGGAGTGTTGGTATTAACACATTGGCAGCCCCAACTGGTTACAGACACAGATTTCCAATCCAAAACAGGATTATGAGACTGTAACCAAGGGAAACCCAGCACGATAATGTCATGCAGATTATATAGAACCAAAAATTTGCAGCACTCCTGGTGATCAGGTTCAACCCTCATTATCACCTGAGTAGAAAACTGGGGTTTATTCTCAGCCAAAGGGGTAGAATCGATCCCCAGTAGGGGAATAGACTTCTGTAGGGGTATCAAGGGAAATCCACAACGTTTAGCAAAATCATAATCCATCAGGTTAATAGCTGCTCCAGAATCAACGAAAGCCTGAGCAGAAAATGAGGACAGAGAGCATATCAGAGTGACAGTTAATAAAAACTTAGTCTGAACACTACCCAAGACAACTGAGCGTGCAAAACGTCTTCCCCGCTTAGGGCAGACTGAAATAGCATGAGAGGCATCACCACAGTAGAAACATAACCCATTGCGCTTTCGAAACTCATGACGCTGTGCCCCAGACACCACTCCATCACACTGCATGGGCTCAGCAGCTGGCTCACAAGGCAACACCACCCCACGCATACTTCTCCGCTCACGCAAACGTCTGTCAATTTGAATCGCTAATGACATAGAATCATTGAGACCAGAGGGGACAGGGAATCCCACCATAACATCCTTTACATTATCCGACAGACCCTTCCGGAAAAGGGCCGCCAAAGCGTCGTCATTCCATTTGGTCAGGACTGCCCACCTACGGAATCTCTGACAGTATAACTCAGCGTCATCAAGCCCCTGATTTAATGCCAACAAGGCTTTTTCAGCTTGATCAGTGACATTAGGCTCATCGTACAATAACCCCAAAGCCTGAAAAAATGCATCAACATCACTCAAAACAGGATCCCCAGGTGTGAGGGAAAAAGCCCAATCCTGAGGATCGCCGCGCAGGAGAGAGATGACAATTTGAACCTGCTGCGCTGCGTTTCCTGAGGACTTAGATTTTAAGGCAAGAAACAATTTACAATTATTTTTGAAATTCTGAAACTTAGCTCGATCCCCTGAAAACAAATCTGGCATGGGGATCCTAGGTTCCACAACAGGCAACCTAGCAAGATATGCAGCAATACTCCGAACCTCAGTGGCAAGCTGATCCACACGGCCAGACAACTGTGCAAACTCCATTGGGAGAAAAGATCCTCCCCAGCACCCAGAGATACAGAGGGAAAAAAAAAAAAATGCAACAAACAGAAAAATATCTCTGACAACTTTTCTTCCTTCAAAATATTTTTTCCCTTCTGTGAGTACCATACAATTTTTTTGGGCCGGTGATACTGTTATGTTACGGTAGCTGAGGAGTGCAGGTAAAAAAGGAAATACACCAGAGCAGTTGGAATCTATGAGATTGCAGTACCCTGACTAACCACCACAACTAGAGGCAGCCGTGGAGCGTTCCTACGATGGTCCTAGACGCCTCGTCACAGCCTGAGAAACTAACTACACCTAAAGATAGAAATAGGAAAGCTATCTGCCCCGGAGCAGAACCCCAAAGTTAATAGAAAGCCCCAAACATGTAATGGCGGTTAGACAAGAGGAAATACTGACACAGAAAGAAAATAGTATGAGCAAACGCTGGGGCCCAAACTATCTAAATAGAAAAGGATAGGAAGGATACTTACTGCAATCCCAGAAAACCCTGAAAAACACCAACTCTACTAATTTCAAAATCACCTGAGATCACACGACCTCTACCACCTAAATTAGTTCTCTGGTGTAACAAAAACAGCAGCCACTGAAAAAACTGCAAAAAGCAAAAGTACAAAACACAGTGGCTGGACAAAACTGAGAGGGCAAAAGCCCCCGGAGGGGACCCAGAAGGCCCCACAGAAGTGCAGGACAAAATGCAAAAATATAGCAAAAACACAAAATAAGAAATTGTCTTATCTGATAGCAGGAGATGCAGACACGACACAGCAGGCTACAAGGGAAACTGGAAAGAAGGATTCAGACCAGAACAATTGATCACCGGCAACCCTGATGGGAAAATGATTCCCTTAAATAAGACCAATCAGTAACACCTGATTCCCAATCCTCACTAGTACCGCTTGTAACCACCAGAGGGAGCCTCTGCTCAGAACTCATCTCAAACCCATTCACAACAGGTGTGGGTGTTGATGAGGACATGGCTGGAGATCAATCTGTCATGATTAAGTAAGAATGACACCACTGGACACTTTAAAAGGAGGCTGGTGCTTGGCATCATTGTTTCTCTTCTGTTAACCATGGTTATCTCTAAAGAAACACGTGCAGTCATCATTGCAATGCACAAAAATGGCCTAACAGGGAAGAGTATTGCAGCTAGATAGATTGCACCTCAGTCAACAATCTATCGCATCATCAAGAACATCATGGAGAGAGGTTCCATTGTTGCCAAAAAGGCTCCAGGGTGCCCAAGAAAGACCAGCAAGCGCCACGACCGTCTCTTAAAAGTGTTTCAGCTGCGGGATCGGGCTACCAGCAGTGCAGAGCTTGCTCAGGAATGGCAGCAGGCAGGTGTGAGTGCATCTGCACGCACTGTGAGGCGGAGACTCTTGGAGCAAGACCTGGTCTCAAGGAGGGCAGCAAAGAAGCCACTTCTCTCCAGAAAAAACATCATGGACAGACTGATATTCTGCAAAAGGTACAGGCAGTGGACTGCTGAGGACTGGGGTAAAGTTATTTTCTCTGATGAATCCCCTTTTCGATTGTTTGGGACATCAGGAAAACGCCTCATTCGAAGAAGACAAGGTGAGCGCTACCATCAGTCTTGTCTCATGCCAACTGTTAAGCATCCTGAAACCATTCATGTGTGGGGTTGCTTCTCAGCCAAGGGAATCGGCTCTCTCACAGTCTTGACTAAAAACACAGCCATGAATAAAGAATGGTACCAGAATGTCCTCCAAGAGCAACTTCTCCCCACCCTCCAAGACCAGTTTGGCGATCAACAATGCCTTTTCCAGCATGATGGAGCACCTTGCTATAAAGCAAAGGTGATAACTAAATGGCTCAGGGAACAAAACATGGAGATTTTTGGGTCCATGGCCTGGAAACTCCCCAGATCTTAATCCCATTGAGAACTTGTGGTCAATTATCAAGAGATGGGTGGACAAACAAAAACCTAAAAATTCTGACAAAATGAAAGCATTGATTGTGCAAGAATGGACTGCTATCAGTCAGGATTTGGTCCAGAAGTTGATTGAGAGCATGCCAGGGAGAATTGCAGAGGTCCTGAAGAAGAAGGGTCAACACTGCAAATATTGACTTGCTGCATTAACTCATTCTAACTGTCAATATAAGCTTTTGTTACTCATATGTTTGCAATTATTATATTTCTGTCTGTGATAAAAACATCTGTCAAACACACATAAAAACCAGAGGGCAGCAGATCATGTGAAAATATAATATTTGTGTCATTCTCAAAACTTTTGGCCATGACTGTACAGTATGCTCTTATAATATGCGCAGCACTGGTTTTTATTGATGTATTCATTTATATTTTTTGTATATTTTTTCTATTGTCCAAGAACTTGAAGTTCTACGTGGCAAGAGGGTTTGTTGAACGATTTTGATTAAGGCCCAGCTGTTGATTTCTGAAACTGAACCATACAGTGAGTAGTATTCTTAATATCTTTTATTTTCTACTACTTATACAGAACTTTAACAAATATAAAAATCGATGTTTCAAACATATTCCTATTTAAAAGTGTATGCATTTCACATGTGCGTCAGGTTAGGCTAGTAAGAGTAAACCAGATTTATTTGTACTGATTTTACAATGGGGGGGCGCCGTTTTGCAGTTCGCCTCAGGCAGTAGAGAGGCTAGGTTCACCCCTGCCTACCGGGTTCGAGAGATGGTGGCGTGGGCAGCGGTCCAAGCAGCGACTGCTAATAAGGGATCTCTTCTGGACATGTCAGTCTATTAGAAAACATATCAAAAACTGATCAGCACATCCAAACATAGATCTAGTCTGAGCAGGTGCTAAAACCTAGAGTCACCAACTCATATACATTATTATTATTATTATTATTACACATTTATATAGCGCCATTTATTCCATGGCGCTTTACATATGAAAAGGGAAAAATATAGACAGGTACAATAAACATGTGATAGACAAGGGACACACAAATACAGAAGGAGAGAGGACCCTGCCCGCGAGGGCTCACAGTCTACAGAGATGGGTGAGGATACACTAGGAAAGGGTAGAGCTGGTCGTGCGATGGTTCAGTAGACTGAAGATCATTCTAGGCTGTAGGCTTGTTGGAACAGGTGGGTCTTCAGGTTCTTCTTGAATATATACATTCAAGAATAAAAGGTAGCACACTGTAGCGCTATAGCTTGCGGACACAAAAATATGAAAAATGAATTGCATCACTGCCTTAGAAATATGAAAAATTGAGAAGTCTTAGCGCATAAAAAGGCCAATTTATGTGTACCTGATAGCCACGTTAAGGCTCTTCTCGTATACCAGGTCCTAACTATGCCAATCCTCACTTAGAAAAGTCTTTCTGCATGGGAACATATGAATCCTCTCTTCAGACTAAAATCTACATCTCTGTGGAGGGGTAATGAACCTGTTATAATTAAAACGCCTGTGACCACCAGGTGGAGTGCTCAGGTAGAAGGTAAATGAATACATATCAAAAACTGACCGGCACATCCAAACATAGATCTAGTCTGAACAAGTGCTAAAACCTAGAGTCACCATCTCATATACATTCAAGAATAAAAGGTAGCATACTGTAGCGCTGTAGCTTGCGGACACAAAAATATAAAAAATATGAAAAATGAATTGCATCACTGCCTTAGAAATATGAAAAATTGAGAAGTCTTAGCGCATAAAAAGGCCAATTTATGTGTACCTGATAGCCACGTTAAGGCTCTTCTCGTATACCAGGTCCTAACTATGCCAATCCTCACTTAGAAAAGTCTGTCTGCATGGGAACATATGAATCCTCTCTCCAGACTAAAATCTACTTCTCTGTGGAGGGGTAATGCGCTAAGACTTCTCAATTTTTCATATTTCTAAGGCAGTGATGCAATTAATTTTTCATATTTTTCATATTTTTGTGTCCGCAAGCTATAGCGCTACAGTGTGCTACCTTTTATTCTTGAATGTATATAAGTTGGTGACTCTAGATTTTAGCACCTGTTCAGACTAGATCTATGTTTGGATGTGCCGGTCAGTTTTTGATATGTATTCGTTTACCTTCTACCTGAGCACTCCACCTGGTGGTCACAGGTGTTTTAATTATAGCAGGTTCATTACCCCTCCACAGAGATGTAGATTTTAGTCTGGAGAGAGGATTCATATGTTCCCATGCAGACAGACTTTTCTAAGTGAGGATTGCATAGTTAGGACCTGGTATACGAGAAGAGCCTTAACGTGGCTATCAGGTACACATAAATTGGCCTTTTTATGCGCTAAGACTTCTCAATTTTTCATATTTCTAAGGCAGTGATGCAATTCATTTTTCATATTTTTGTGTCCGCAAGCTATAGCGCTACAGTGTGCTACCTTTTAGTCTATTAGAAAAGCCATTTCTGTTTATTTATTATTTTATGATATAAGGGGTGACAAACTTTAAAGTAAATTATTGCAAAACTTTAAACTATGATTAAAAGGATTGGCCATTTTCTGGTTATTGATGACGAATGTGTTTGAGAAGATAGGGCTCTTACTAATATGGCCTTTCTTGAATTTCGGCACCAAGTATGAAATATGGGAAATAGAAATATAGGCTATCCTGAATTTATGCACTAAGTGCCTTTAAATCATCTCACAAATACATTGGATAACAATAACCATAGAGTGGTCAATGCCCAAAACATAAAAGCTTCATAACACATTCCCACTAAATATTTTGCTAACTAAAGTATCATTTAGTTAAATCCTTTGGTCAATTACATAATCAGAAAAATTACAGTGCTACTAACAAAAGAGAAGACAAACACAAAAAAAGACAACACATATAACCAATCAACACAATGAAAATAAGGTCATTTTGTGAGAACAGAGAAACATAATATAAAAACAACAAAAAGTATTGCACACAATCTAAGGAGCTGAACCATGTCTGACCCCCCCCTCTATGCTTCTGCTCACCGGGCCCCGTACTGTACTATACTATATAGTATCTATATAGTATCTCATGCATTTGCTCTGCAGTTATTGTTATAGCTTAGTGTCATCTAATGGTAATCTCTTGGAAGTGCGCCCTAGTCCACTGCTTTTGTAAGACTTGTTTTAAGCAAACTTGTTAACAAAGAACATCTCACAGTTTCTTTTATTATCATTTTTAACCATGTTCTGACATGTTTCTGTTTCTTTATAACTATATTTTATTAAAAAGCAATTTAATATGTAAATAAATATATCTGCTTTCCTTTGCAGATTTTTGTGCTTTCGTAAAACTTCAAGTTGAATAATAAAAACCTTTTATCCAACATTGTTTACTTATTGTTTTCTTTAGTCTAAAAATTTGCTGATCTGCAACATTTAGTTTGAAAACTGTAAAGGAATTTTGTTTAGAAACAACAGTAATAATTGAATTAAATTATTTCTAAAGAATGTGGCACCATTGATGCCGAATTATAAAGTTACAGTAACATTAGTTCCCTAACATATCTGTATGGATTATTTCCACGGTTTAGTTTTATAACTGCAGCATTTTTCAGCCCCCAACTTCCTGGTTTTGGGGGGATGCGCATATTATTGAGTGACAGTTTGGGCCGGCAGCATCGTTCCTTTGCTGGCCAGGACTGTGCATTCCTGATACTGAAGTCGGCCACTATCAGAAGCTATCAGTGCTCTCCAGAGATCTTGGACAGCCTCGGGTAGTGCTTACAAGATCACTATGTGACAGCTTGTAAGCACTTTGCATATTTGGCCACTGCTGATGTATAGCAGCTGTGGTCGGTCTCCATGGAAATGATCATAAATAAAAATATATATATTAGCAGGAGAACGGAGGCAAATTTTAATATCTAAATGGAAAGTTACCTGTTTTCACAAGCACTATTCAATTATACCCAACTGCAGATGGGAATAACCCTTTCAGTCATGTTGCTTCCATCTGTGAGATCACACATTTGCTTTCTGTCAGGTAAGCTGTGGTAAATTCAGTCAGGTAAGTTCAGGGTTAGACATACAAACGGTCAGCTGGAAATCAAATACAGGAACATATGGTGAATCTTAAAATAGGGATAGGGAACCTTTTTTTCTGCCAAGGGCATTTTGGATATTTATACCATCCTTCGGGGGCCGTACAAATCACACTCTAACTCCGCCCACAAGGTGCATCCTGACGCTGGCACTGATTTCAGGGCATAATCTTTCACTGCATGAACCTCAGCGTTTCAGTACTGAGTACTGCAAAGAAAGACGAAATTAGACTGGCAGCTGTCAAACATAGCTGCTGGCCCAAGCACTTCACTCCCCGGGAATCTGTCTGGGGGCTGGAGAAAAGGTTATCAAAAGTGGTAAAATCTTATTTTTGAAGCACCAGGATTGGAACACAGTTACCGTATTGATGTTATAATTACTGTCTTGCTCTTAGCTTGACATATCCCAACATATGTGGAGCAAGATTACCAGAATTAAAGAAAAAAATAATGATTTTATGATATTCAGTCCCCAGACGTTGATACTATATGGGTCTATATGCAGCCACCCATTGGGTTTGAAATGAACTGTAGTCCGCAAAAGATTTTGCCAGCATGTCGCGATATTGTATTGATTTTTTCTGTGAGAAATTAGAATCCTTAAAGGAAACATGGCAAGTTGAAAAAGGCCTTTGAACTGTAGGCAGGATGGTTTAGAGCAGGAGCAGCCTGTAATGTATATTTTTATGGGAAAAGTTTCAGTAGAACTTGCATTATATCACTACATTCATTGAAATCCCCGATGTTTGTATGTATATCAGTGCAAATGATGGTCCTATTCAATGATTGACAGTCCTTCATGGATGACTGCATGCAGAGATAGCTGTCAGTCACTAGTAGGACCGCCCACTGGACTCATACATACAGACACCAGGGATTTCAGTGAATAAAATACAAGTTATACTGAATCTTTTCTCATAAACTTATATATTATTCTGCTCAGCTTCTCTATACCGTGCTGTCCACAGATCAGATCGCATGTGCAACGTGACAAGGTTCTCTAACCAAAGTCGCACTAAGGTAAGGGTGGCTATCTTAGCTTGCACCTGTTCACACTTCTCTTTCTGTTTGGAAGTGACGGTCAGTCTTTTGATATTTGTAATACACGCCTTCTGACTGAGCAATGCACCCATCAGCCTATGGAGGTTTTAATTACAACTTGGTCTTACCTACCCATATAATTGTAGGCTTTCAGCCTGGGAGAGGTATCACATTAGATAGGCCCCCAGCAAAGAAGGTTGCCTTGTTGTTGGCTGCTGGGCATGCATTAATTGAGCAATTTATGCGCTAAGTATCTTCATTTTTAATTTATTTTCTAGAGTAGCAATGCAATTCCAATTTCAAACATTCCATGTTTCCATACTATAGCATTTCAGAGTGCAGCTTTAATTTGTTAGTAAGGGTGGGCACATCAGTAAAACTCCTCATAGTTACGAGGGGGGCCTGAAAATCTTTTTTGCATGGTCTTGTTTTGCAATGCAATATGTTATTTACTTAGTTGAATGGTCTCATGAGCAATCGGGATTTATTTAGATTTTTTTTTGTTTCCGTGACAGCATTTTAAAGTTTTGTGGCAAGGCTGAAATATGGAAATGGAGAAATTGGCAAAGCGACCAGTCATTCAATACCTTCTGAAAAAAGGACTGACACCATTGGAAATACACAAGGACATGCTGGAGACATTAGGGGACAATGCTCCTTCTTATACAATGGTGAAAAAGTGGGTTGCAGATTTCAAGCGGGGACAAACATCAATTGAAGATGCTGCGTGCAGTGGTCGTCCCTCAACCGCATGCACAGATGAAAATTTTCAAAAAAGTGCAAGACATTGTAATGGCAGATTGACGGGTCAAACAGCAGCACATTCAGGGCCGCCATCAGGGCATGAGAACCCTTACTGCTGTATGGGGCCCGGTCATTAGGGGGGGCCCGCCGCCCGAGCACGCAGGTCCGCGCTCGGGCCCGGGGTCCCCCAACATTTTGAGGCTCCCCCTGCACCTCAAGGGGCCCCCAGCTAGCGGCACATCACGCAGCCGCTATGGGGGCCCCTGTAAGGCAGGGGGGCCCGCCTGCCCCCAGCGTCGACTCCCCCGCCGCTGCATTGAACTATACCGGCGTCTGCCAGTACAGTTCAAAGCGATGATGGAGGAGAGAGCGTCAGCTGACGCCCCCTCTCCCATCATTCCCTGCTCTGCCTCTGACACAGCGCGCTCACTGTGTGCCGGGCAGAGCAGGACAGGAGCTGGGAGCAGCGCTGGCACCAGGAGAGGTGAGGAGTGTTTTTTTTTTTTTTTATAAATCTGTCCTGCTGTGGGGCCATTCCAGGGGGGAGGAGAGATGAGGACTGTAAAATGTGGGCCCTGCTGTATACTATGGGGGCCCTGCTATATCCAATGTGGGCCCTGCAATATACAATGGGGGCCTGCTGTATACTATGGGGGCCCTGCTATATCCAATGTGGGCCCTGCTATATACTACGGGGGCCCTGCTGTATACTATGGGGGCCCTGCTGTATACTATGGGGGCCCTGCTATATCCAATGTGGGCCCTGCAATATACAATGGGGGCCCTGCTGTATACTATGGGGGCCCTGCTATATCCAATGTGGGCCCTGCTGTATACTATGGGGGCCCTGCTGTATACTATGGGGGCCCTGCTGTATACTATGGGGGCCCTGCTGTATACTATGGGGGCCCTGCTATATCCAATGTGGGCCCTGCAATATACAATGGGGGCCCTGCTGTATACTATGGGGGCCCTGCTGTCTACTATAGGGGCCCTGCTGTAAAATGGGGGCCTTGCTATATACTATGTGGGCCCTGCTGTATACAATGTGGGCCCTGCTGTATACAATGTGGTCCCTGCTATATACTGTGGGCCCTGCTGTATACTATGTGGGCCCTGCTGTATACTATGTGGGCCCTGCTGTATACTATGTGGGCCCTGCTGTACAATGTGGGCCCTGCTATATACTATATGTGCCCTGCTATATACTATGTGGGCCCTGCTGTATACTATGTGGGCCCTGCTTATACTATGTGGGCCCTGCTATATACTATGTGGGCCCTGCTTATACTATGTGGCCCTGCTGTATACTATGTGGGCCCTGCTGTATACTATGTGGGCCCTGCTGTATACTATGTGGGCCCTGCTGTATACTATGTGGGCCCTGCTGTATACTATGTGGGCCCTGCTGTATACTATGTGGGCCCTGTTGTACAATGTGGGCCCTGCTATATACTATGTGGGCCCTGCTGTATACAATGTGGGCCCTGCTATATACTATATGTGCCCTGCTATATACTATGTGGGCCCTGCTGTACACTATGTGGGCCCTGCTATATACTATGTTGGCCCTGCTGTATACAATGTGGGCCCTGCTGTATACAATGTGGGCCCTGCTATATACTATGTGTGCCCTGCTATATACTATGTGGGCCCTGCTGTACACTATGTGGGCCCTGCTATTTACTATGTGGGCCCTGCTATATACTATGTGGGCCCTGCTGTACACTATGTGGGGCCTGCTGTACACTATGTGGGCCCTGCTGTATACTATGTGGGCCACGCTGTACACTATGTGGGTTGTGTTATATACTATGGGGGGATATATTATATTTTATAGGGTGGCTGTGTTATATAATATATGTGGCTGTGTTATATACTTTGTGGCTGTGTTATATACTATGGGGGGCTACGTTATATTCCTTTGGGGAGGCAGGCTGTATGATATTCTATTCGGGGATACATTATATTCTATGGGGGGCTGTATTATATTTATTATATTCTATGAGGGGTGATTGCATCATACTCTGAGGTGGCTACATTGTATTCTATGAGGGGCTAGATCATATTGTATGGGGGCTTCATTATACTTTATGAGGGGGCTACATTATATTCTATGGGGGCTGCATTATACTATATGAGTAGGGCTACATTGTATTTTATGGAGGGGCTACATTATACTATATAAGGGGGCTCAATTATATTCTATGGGGGTTTAGATTATACTCTGTGGGGTGGCTGCATTATGCTCTATAGGGTGACTGCATTATACTATATGTGGGCTGCATTATACTGTATCGAGGACTATGGGGAATACATTATACCATATGAAGAACTATGGGGTGCATTATACTATGGGAAGTGAATTGTACTACATGGATGACTATGGCGGTGCATTATACTATATGGAGCGCTATGAGGAGTGTATTATACTATATGGATGACTGAGTGTATTTTAATATATTGAGGGCTATTAGGAGTGTATTATACTATATGGAGGACTATGGATACATTATATTATATGGAGGACTATGTGGTGTGCACTTTACAATATGGAGGACTGTGGTGCACATTATAATATATGGAGGACTATGGGGTGTATTATACTAAACAAGCAAAATGGTGCATATTCATCGAGTGATTGGTGTTAGGCTAAGTGCACACGTTCAGGAATGTTTGTAGAATTTTCCTGAGCAAAATCGGACTTTTTCCACGGTAAACTTTCTAGGTCAATAATATAGCGGGAAAAAGGCTAGAATTCCGCAAAATTAATGAACATGTTGGTTCTTTTTCCGAGATGCGTTTTTTTTGCGGAAAAAAACGCACCATGTGCACAAAAATTGCGGACTTCATTCTAAATGATAGGATGCTTAATTCATGCGTTTTTGATGCGTTTTATCCCGTAAAAAAACGCAAATAATCCTGAACGTGTGCACATAGCCTGAATGTGTCATTGGTGAGGGCATGGTTCAGAAGTGAAGTTTTTCCATGAAAGGGCGGAGGGATTTTGGAAGGTTTGCGTGGTGGAGGAGGAGCTAGGGTGGATGCGGAACTGGGGGGGTGGAGCCTGGGCAGAGTCTCAAGGGGGGCCCCATAAATTTTGCCAGTATGGGGCCCCAAAATTCCTAGTGGCAGCCAGAAAGGTCAAACTATCAATGGGGAATATTATGCAGCTCAGATTCATCTTCTGAGATCATCAATTTATCGAAAAAACGTCGAGGGATGCTGCGGAAAGGGGTGTTGTTTCACCAGGACATTGCGCCAGTTCACACATCAGCTGTTGCAATGGCTGCAATTCACTTCTGTGGTTTCCAACTGCTTCAGCACCCACCCTATTCCCCTGATTTGGCTCCCTCGGACTATCACCTATTTCCACAGATGAAAAAGCACCTTTGTGGAAGTCGTTTTCCTTCCGATGAAGCCGTCATGGACGCCGTAAAGGACTTTTTGGAGGAGCAAGACGGAACGTTCTACCACAGTGGACTAATGAAACTCCAAGAGCGATGGCATATCTGTGTGACCCTCAAGGGAGACTAGGTCGAGAACTGACTGAAAATTTTTTACCCACAATCACTACTTCTGGGTCGGGCCTCAAACTTTTCAGGCGCCCCTCGTACATGGTTGCTTATTTCTATCAAAGAAAAATGATTCCACTTTACTCTCTTCAAAAAGGATCATATAATACCCTATATATTTTTGGCCCAGTGTTATGTTTTGTACCATAATAATAAGCGTTCTATACAAGTTGTGGTTCCATTGTTTTTTTTATCTATAATATAACTCTAGGAGCGTCCCTCTATCTGAAGCCTTTATAGACTACGCAAGCGCAACACGCCTGCGCAGTCTGGCTCCAGACAGATTGAGGCATCCAGCGGTGAGTACTCTGTATGGCGCCGGAGATCGCAATATGCGTACTGGATGCATACCGCGATCTCCGGCACCATACTCACATACTTACCTGACCGGGAGGAGCGTTGCCGCGGCGCTTCTCTTCTTCAAGGGCAGGAGACCAGGAGTGCGCGTCGGAATCTCGCATGCGCAATAGCGCTATCCGGCGCCATTTTGCTGAAGACACATTTACTGTGTGTCTTCAGCAATATGGCGCCGGACCGCGCGGTATGGGCATGCACGTACTCCAGCGCCGCTCTCCTCCCCCGGCGTCCAGCAGAACGGAACAGCGCTGGAGCACAGGGAAGAAAGGTGAGTATAAATGTTTTGTTTTTTTTGGGGTATGTGTGCAGTTTAATAGGGGTGAGGGGACCATGCATATCAGGATAGGGGGGTGAGGGGGCCATGCACATCAGGTTTGGGGGTGAGTGGACCATGCACATCAGGATTGGGGGGTGAGGGGACCATGCACATCAGGATTGGGGGGTGAGGGGACCATGCACATCAGGATTGAGAGGTGAGGGGACCATGCACATCAGGATATGGGAGGTGAGGGGACCATGCACATCAGGATTGGGGGTGAGGACCAGCACTATCAGGGTTGGGGTGAGGGGACCATGCACATCAGGATTGGGGGGTGAGAAGGCCATGCATATCAGGATTGGGGTGCTGAGGGGGACCATTCATATCAGGATTGGGGGGTGAGGTGACCATGCATTCCGAGATTGGGGGTGAGGGGACCATGCATACCAGGATAGGGGGGTGAGAGAACCATGCATACCAGGATAGGGGGAGAGGGGACTGGGGAACATGCATGCCAGGATAGGGGGTGAGGGAACCATGCATATCAGGATTGGGGGTGAGGAGACCATGCATACAAGGATGGAGGGGTGAGGGGGCTATGCATACCAGGAATGGGGGATAAGGGGTGCCATGTATACCAGGATTGGTAATGAGGGGACCATGCATACCAGGATTGGGTGTGAGGGGGTACCATACATCCTACGATATGGATGAGGGAGGACCATGCATACCAGCATTGGGGGCTGAGGGGACCATGCATACCAGGATTGGGGGTGAGGGGACCATGCATTCCAGGATTGGGTTGAGGGGACCATCGATTCCAAGATGGGGGGGTGAGAGAACCATGCATACCAGGATAGGGGGTGAGGGGACCATGCATATCAGGAAAGGGGTGAGGGGACCATGCATACCAGGATGGGGGGTGAGAGAACCATGCATACCAGGATTGGGGTGTGAGGGGGCCATGCATACCAGGATTGGGGGGTGAGGGGACCATGCACATCAGGATTGGGGGGTGAGGACCACTCATATCAGGATTGGGGGTGAGGGGACCATGCACATCAGGATTTGGGGGTGAGAGGACCATGCATATCAGGATTGGGGTGTTGAGGGAGACCATTCATATCAGGATTGGGGGTTGAGGTGACCATGCATTCCAGGATTGGGGGTGAGGGGACCATGCATACCAGGATAGGGGGGTGAGAGAACCATGCATACTAGGATAGGGGGAGAGGGGACCGGGGAACATGCATGCCAGGATAGGGGGGTGAGGGAACCATGCATATCAGGATTGGGGGTGAGGAGACCATGCATACAAGGATGGGGGGTGAGGGGGCCATGCATACCAGGAATGGGGGATAAGGGGTGCCATGTATACCAGGATTGGTAATGAGGGGACCATGCATACCAGGATTGGGTGTGAGGGGGTACCATACATCCTACAATATGGATGAGGGGGGACCATGCATACCAGCATTGGGGGCTGAGGGGACCATGCATACCAGAATTGGGGGGTGAAGGGACCATGCATTCCAGGATTGGGGGGGAGGGGACCATACATTCCAAGATAGGGGGGTGAGAGAACCATGCATACCAGGATAGGGGGTGAGGGGACCATGCGTATCAGGAAGGGGGTGAGGGGACCATGCATACCAGGATGGGGGTGAGAGGACCATGCATACCAGGATTGGGGTGTGAGGGGGCCATGCATACCAGGATTGGGGATGAGGGGTAACATGCATACCAGGATAGAGAGTACCATGCACACCAGGATTGGGCGGTGAGGGGACCATGTCTACCCCAATTGGGAGGTAAGGGGTGCCATGTATACCAGGATTGAGGATGAGGGGACCATGCATACCAGGATTGGGGGGTGAAGGGTACCATACATCCTACGATAGGGATGAGGGGGGACCATGCATACCAGAATTGGGGGTGAGGGGACCATTCATACCAGAATTGGGGGGTGAAGGGACTATGCATTCCAGGATTGGGCGGGAGGGGACCATGCATACCAGGATTGGGGGGGTGAGGGGACCATGCATACTAGGATTGGGGGGTGAGGGAACCATGAATACCAGGATATGGATGAGCAGGTGCCATGCCTACCAGGAAGGGATGAGGGGGTACCATGCATACCAGGATTGGGGGATGAGGGGACCATGCATACCAGGATGAGGAATGGGGCGCCATGCATACCAGATTTGGGTGGGGGTGAGAGGACCATACATACCAGGATAGGGATGAGGGGTACCATGCATACCAGGATAGGGATGAGGGCATCACATACCAGCATGGGAGACCATATACCTATAAAAATGCTTGCCACCCGGGCGTAGAACGGGTTCATAGCTAGTTTATTTATAATGGTATATAGACATTTATCAGAGAGGTAATAACAATGTCCCTTTCCCCACCAAAAAAGTAGTATAGCTGTTCTCCTTATGAACAATTACCTACAATTGTGTCCGTCCATGTGTTTACATATTGTGTGTCATACGTAAACAAATGTTGCTCCTACAACATTAAGACAAAATCAAAACTATGAATTTATGTTATTATTTTCTCTCCACTATATAAGTATAATGGTCAGCAAGGACAGCTCCAGAATAATGACGATCATTCATGACTAGTTAAGTATACCTTCTTACATGTACCATAGATATCACTGCAAGTAATACCATCATCTAGTATGGCTGATACACAGAATAAAAGGAAGCCAACTGTATAGGCAGCATTCTTCCTAATGGTAAAATAAAGACACTGATCCAGATTTCTACATTCTATGTACTTCTTTGCCAATCCAACATCCATACAAAACATTTCTTCAAAATCCAGAAATGGTTCCAGGACAAGAGAGGAAGATGTCAACGTCCACTTCTTTGTGTTTCCTCTGCCGATTTCTCTCCTCTCCCTCACTCTGTTGTAGAGGAATCTATATTAATACCTGTGATGAAAGAAAGAGAACATGATAACAGAATACGGAGTCACACTAGCGAGAAATACCTACAAGTGCAATGCGAGAAAAAAATCGCATTGCACTCGGACCAATGTTAATTTATGGGGCAGCTCCCATCAGCCGATTTTTTCTTGGCCGTTTTATACGTGCGAGTGAAATCGCAGCATGCTCCGATTTGCACCGTATATCGGCAGAGAATCGCCAATGCAAGTCTATGGGGGCGAGAAAAATACGGATTACACATGGAGCAGACGTGTGACTTGCGAGAAATACGCACCGGTGTCCTTTAGAAAAGCAGGCAATTCATGTTTAATAAAGAATGGAAAGAATACATATACACACATAGAATACATATGTATATACATGTCTTTGTGACACATATATATATATTTATAGTTCATACACTTCTACATAGCATAATAGCCGCTAATTCAATTGCCGGTTTCTGTAAAATCATTACAGAACCCGACATGAAATGACAAATGGTTTACATACAGTAAACCATTTCATTTCATGTAGTTTGATATATGGTTTTGATTAACAATTACCTGAATGTATGTGTGCAAAATTTCAGACATGTAGGTGTTAATTTAATGTGTAAATTCGTTGAAAAAAATGCATGGGCTCCCGCAGTATTTTCTCCGCCAGACAGGGAAAGCCGGTGACTAAACACAGATAATAATAGCCTAGGGAGGGAGCATTGTTTTGTGCCCCCCCGGCTACTAACATCTGCCCCCAGCCACCCCAGAAAAGGCACATCTATTATTAGATGCGCCTTTTCTGGCACTTAGCCCGTCTATTCCCATTGCCTTTAGCAGTGGCTAATGGGTTAATAATGAGTTAATGCCACCTTGCTATTGAAAGGTGACATTAAACCGGGTTAATAATGGAGAGTTGTCAATTAGACAACTCTCCATTATTAATCCTATTGTATTAAATGGTTAAAAAAACACACATTAATTTAAAATTATTTTAATGAAATAAAGACACATAGTTTTTGACCATATGTTATTGTACTGGTAATCCTTCTGAATCCCTTGTTCTTCTGTAATAAAAATAAAATAAAAAAGCAACAATATCCATACCTCTCCGGCATTCAGTCAGGTCCCACGCTGCAATCCATCACAAGGGGTTAACAGGTTTACCGCAGGGACCGGTGCTAAAGCTACAAGCCCTGCTGTAAACCCCCGCAGCCTCCCCGGCTGACTGGAGATGAACTGATTAGTGTGGGAAGCTTAATTGATTGTTTCCCATGGTATTGAGTTCACTTCAGGTCATCCGGGGACTCCGCACAGCCTCAGTGACGAAAACGCTGCAAAAACGCTTACCCAACGCAACTCATTATGATCTATGGGATTCCGCAATTCTGTATACATGCTGTGTGTTTTTCCGTGGCGGAATCGCATCGCGGATTTATACGCAGCATGCACATTCTTTTTGTGTAATCGCGGCGATTCCACCACCATAGGAATGCATTGAACTGCTTACTTTCCGCATGTGGCTATGCTCCCCATGCGCAAAGTAAGCGGTTCATGTGCGGATGGTACCCAGGGTCTGGAGGAGAGGAGACTCTCCTCCAGGCCCTGGGTACCATATCCCTGATAAAACAATAATTAAAATAGTAAATCGTGATATTCTCACCTTCCGGCGGCCCCCGCAGCCTAACCGCCTCTCAGCAACGCTCCCGGCCAATCCCGCTCCCAGGCTTCCTTAGCGACAATGACCCCAGATGACGTAGCGGTCTCGCGTAAAGCTATGTCATCTGGGGTCTTTGTCACGAAGGACGCCTGGGAACGGGATTGGCCGGGAGTGGATAGGCTGCGGGGGCCGCCGGAAGGTGAGAATATCACGATTTTTAATTTTTTTTTATTATTTTTAACATTAGATCTTTTTACTATTGATGCGACATAGCCAGCATCAATAGTAAAAAGTTGCTCACACGAGTCAAACACTATGTTTGACTCGTGTGACCAACCTGTTGATCAGTTTTCCAAGCGATGCTACAGATCGCTTGGAAAACGCTAGCATTCTGCAAGCTAATTACGCTTGCAAAACGCTAGTTTCTGGCAGGAATACGCATACCAATAAAAATGAGTATTTCCCGTTGCAGGGAGGTGCGGGATTGCCGCGGAAATTTCCGTGGAAATTCCGCAACGTGTGCACATGGGCTTAAAGGCATCTGAAACCACCTATTTCAGGGACACTGGCTGACCAGAGGCGTAGCTAGGATTTTGGTTCAAGGTGGGTGAAACTTCTGAGTGGGCCTCTAACCAGCTAACATTGATTACAACTATGGAGGCGCATCCTAATAGTGGATGTTGGAGAACTTCAGCACATGACCGGGCTGTTACTGAAAATAATCTCTTATACAAAGACCAACACTGTTATTACTGCCATATGGTGACCATATAGTGGTAGATACCAGTCTTGCAGAATATGTAATAGATTACAGTACAGTTACAGATAGTAACTTACAGCTTATGTTCTTTCTGATGGAATCGTTCACATTTCCTATCTATCAGGGCTCGGCTGCAGAGATTACAACAAAGACACATTTGACTTCTCACATAACCTGCACTGTTCCCTGATCCTGCTGATACGCCAATGCTGAGCCACTGCTGCCGTGGGCGTTCCTATTACTGTCACTACTGTGTGGTTCTCTGTGCCCTCTAATTGGTAAAACAACACTGTAGAATATAGTAATGCCATTTGCAAATGCCGTAGAAAACAGTGCTCACATTTTGCCCCCTAGAAAGTAATAATGCCCTCTGTGTGCCCCTTTGATAGTCACAATAATCTGAGTTCCCCCATAACAATCGGTGCCCACTTAACTCACTTACTGCTATGACCCCCATCCTGCAAAAGCTACTCCTTCCTTGTCGGTTAGTGCCCGGGGTATGTGCACAGCACGCAGATCCCCAGGCACTGTGCATAGGACATGTGTGGCCGCGCTCCCTCCTTAAAGGGGTTGTGTGCGCCATCCTAAAGCATAACCAGCCAATGGTTGGGAGACACTTATTATTTTAGGCACTTCCACCTGCATGGAGGTGCCTGTACAACGTTGTTAGCTAGTTCCTACATGCTTGCTACCTCACAGGTCCCTGTCCGTTTTTTCCCACTAGTACTGCTTGTATCTGTCCATCCTTAGCCTCTGTGCCAGTACCTGCCTTGCCAGTTTGTATTACAGCCAGACCCAGCTGCACCTGCTGTGCCAGTCTGTATATCAGCCGGACCCGCCTGCACCTGCTGTGCAAGTCTATATAGCAGCTGGACCTGCCTGCACCTGGCATGCCAGTCTGTACATCAGCCGGTCCTGTCTGCAACTGCCGTGCCAATTGGTATATCTACCGGACCCTGCATCTGTGGTTTCTGTCTTCCTGCAGTGCCAGCCTGTATCAGCTGTATCCACCTACTGTGCCTTTCTAGCTACCTGTCCCTTGGGGACAGCTGCCATGCGGCCGTGGTCTGTCCTGGAGTAGCACCCGGTGTCCATTGGGATCCAAGCCTAACCCCATCATCAGGGCTCTTTTGAAAAGTCACACCCCTCCACGGTTTCCTCAGACTGCGGCACAGTGGCTCCACCACTCCTATTACAGTTTGCACAGGACCTGGAATCCGCTGGCTCTCAGTCTTCCTCTATCTATGACCTGTAGCAGGAGATGTCTCACCAGAAAGACCACTAGGATAAAATCTTCTCCTACCTGCGGATAGTGACCACCCGTCTAGATACGCTGTCAACTCTGGCCGCGTCCAATGCTACTCAAGCTGCGGCTAACTCATCCGAAAAGCCTACCAGTTATGTGCCTGGCTCCAGACCCGTTTGTCAGCTCCTCAACATTATGGCTGTGATGCTGCCCTATGTTAGGGGTTTATTAATCAGTGCACGCTGCACTTCGAACTCCTGACTCACAAGTTTATTTCTGACTGGGCCAAAGTGGCTTTCCCCATGTCACATCTCACTGGCGAAGCTCTAGCATGGCTCAATCCCATATGGGAGAGCAGGGATCCTCTTGTTTCTAACCTCCAGTCCTTTCTAGAATCCTTCCATAAGGGCTTTGATGATTCTGGCCATGCTTCCTCTACAGCATCTACTCTTTTCAGGCTGCACCAGGGCAACCTCACAGTGGGCCAGTAGGCTGTTCATTTTTGTACCCTGTCGTCCGAATTTACCTAGAATAATGAGGCTCTGATGACTATCTTCTGGGAGGGCCTTTCTGGGTGAATCAAATATGAGCTGGCCGGCCAGGATATACACAATTCACTGAATGACCTGGTGTCCCTGGCAACCCAGAATTACATTAGGTTTCATGAGCGTTCCATGGAGGTGACCAGCGAGAGAAGATCTGTGCACCTGGCTCGAACCTTTCAAAGGCCGATCACTCAGCAAGCCTCAGCTTCAGCACTTTCTCCAAAGTCTATACAGATTGACTAGGTGAAGATAGCTAAGCATTGTCAGGAGGCTTGTCATGCAGAGGGAAGATGCTTCTATTGTGGCAGTCCTGAGCATCATGGAGAGGCCATCATGGGTGAGAATCGCTCCTCTCCGTTGCGGACTCTGTCAGGATCCATTTCCTGTGGTAGCATCCATTTTGTAGAGTCGGTCTACTTGGACTCATGCTCCGCAGATAATCTCATTCAATAGGCAGTATCAAATCCCGACCTAATTTAGTGGTTTCATCGGTGGATGTAAAACCTCTGTGCGAGAACATCCTTTTTGTGACCAAGCCGATGGAACTAAATGTAAGAATGCTACACTCAGAAAAGATTCCTCTCTATGTACTGTTGGGCCTGTCTCATCGTCTGCTTCTAGGTCTGCAGTGATTGTGCAAGCATTAGCCTGTCTCCGTTGGTGACAGAAGTACCACGAGAGGTGTTTATTTCCCATTTGTCCTACTTGACCTCGTACTTCTCCATCTAATTCACCCTGCTTACCTGTGACATATTGGACTTACGCTGACGTCTTTGACAAAAAGGGGGCTGAGATGCTACCACCTCATAGGCTGTATGAGTGTCCTATTAATCTTCATCCAGACGCTTCTCCTCCACGGGGACAAATCTACCCCTGTCGCAGGCTGATACCCTAGCCAGGTCTGAGTACATTAAAGAAAATCTTTCTAGGGGATTTATCCGAAAGTCTTCCTCCCTGGCTGGAGCAGGATTCTTCTTTGTAAAGAGGAAGGAGGGTTAATTTCACCCCTGTATTGATTATAGGGGTCTCAACTAAATAACGATTAAGAATAAATATCATCTGCATCTCATCTCTAAATTGTATAATCGTCTTAAAGGTTCCCGAGTCTTCAGGAAACTCAACCTCTGGGGGGGGGGGGGGGGGAGTACAACCTGATCCGAATATGCCAGGTAGATGAATTGAAGATATCATTTAATACCCTTGATGGTCGCTATGAGTATTGTGTAATGCCATTTGGACTCGGTAATGCCCCTGCAGTCTTTCAAGAACTGGTGAACAACATCTTACGGGATCTTCTCTACACGTTTATGATAGTTTACCAGAATGATATTTTGGTGTTCTCTACTGATGTGCTTTCATACCAAAGGGATGTCGGCGAGGTTCTGCAGAGATAAAGGAAGAACCATCTGTACGGCAAATATGAAAAGTGCGTCTGAGAGCAGACCTCTCTTCCGTTTTTGTGTAGATCAGCTCCGAGACTGGCCTGAAAATGGATCCTGAGAAGGTGTCCACTGTCTTGAGAAGAAAATGACGTGCACTCAGTTTCATAGGTAAGGTGCCGGTGTAATGGACCAATAGCCCTTAATACTAGAAATAGTGAATACACCGCACTCTATAGGGAAGGTATGATATCAAATCAATATTTATTGGTTGATTGACTGTGGCAACAAGTTAGGACAAAAAAAAAAGAGCGAATTAACGTTTCGGCTACACTTTAGACTTTGTCAAAACGTCGCTGTGAAAAACAAAAATTATAACGTAAGTATCTCCAAAAAACAAGGTGATAGTATTTACATGATGTGTGAAATAGTAAACAATAGTCCCCTATATACCATTAAGGACACACTGGATATACATAATATACATAATATACAAGGTATGAATACAGTTTGCAACTTAGGGATACATGAACTGATGTAAGAGATAAGTAAACATAAATCACAGGTTATTAGAACATAATGAGTTTATCTTATGCATATATAATTACCTCAAGAATAGTCCAGTGCCAGAAAGTGTGAGTAAAGAAAAAGAAGGCCAAGGTGAAGTCCTTATCTGGCTATAATGATAAGATACTGGGTCAAAAAGCAAAATAAGCAATAGGAAGGTATATCAAGATGAAACATTTACCCAGAGAATACGGGCGTCACTATGTGAGGAGGCAGCTCCCTGTTTTGGGATCGTCTGTAGGCGCTATGGAGAATGATGACCCCAATGAGTAACATGCCGCTAAATGTTATAGAATAAATCAGCAGAGGTAGTTACCTAAATGAAGACTCTGTGCGTGTGGCGGCGCTCCCGCGCTGTGCCATGTGTCTGCGCGCTGTGAGAGTGGCTGGGGACGCCTATTTATGTCAGCTGTTAGAAGCTAAAGCGGAAGTACGTGGTACTAACCGGAAGTGACGTCGCGCAACTCCTCATGTGTACTGCGCATGCGCGAATCTCCGTTCAAGTAATAGGTTAGCGCTGATGATGCATAACCTGGAGTCATGTGACAGAGATACCATAGCAACTAAGTAAATAAGCTGTGTGAACGACGTATCTCAGTCATAAGTAGGAACTATGCACAATGGGGAAGTATAGTGAAATAAGCTGTAGAAAAGGCACTGGATAGAGATTGAGTATTATATAGATTGAGCTGATGAATTGGAACACAAGATAAAAGTGCCAATTATAGCACAACAAGATATTAATATAAGGCAAGTAGTTCACAGTAAAATAAAGGCTATTAAAAACCATGACAATAGAAATTGATACAAGGGGGTAAGTATACAACTCACCTACAGTCAAGACATTTTAGCGAGTCTGTAAATGATACAAAAAAATTAATAAGGCATTATAGAGACCAATCAATTTCCCTATTCAGGCCCTTAGGGGCCAAAGTGTCCAACTTATGGATCCAATAGGATTCTCGAGCTTTAAGTAAACCGACATGATTACCTCCCCTTCTTGGTCGGGGGACCTGTTCAATTATCTGATATTTGAGCTGTGCCACTGTATGCCTCATTTTGGTAAAGTGATCCGGTAATGGCAGCCAATTTTTACCACATCTGATCGTGGACTTGTGGCTAGCTATCCTATCTTTAATATGTTGGGTGGTTTCCCCCACATATAACAAACCGCAGGGACATTTAACCATGTACACAACAAAATTTGAATTACACGTAAAGAAACCCCGGATAGGATAGCTTTTGCCAGTTCTAGGATGAGTGATGTTTTCAGATTTGATGATATTGGAACAGGAAGCACAATTCAAACAGGGAAATGTGCCATTTCTTCTTGGGGCAAGTAGTGTCTGCGTGTTAACAGGTCGTAGGCTCCCCATATCGGCTCTGACAAGTTTGTCTTTGATGTTAGCGGGTCTTCTTGTGCACATAAGGGTTGGTTCTTTAAATGAATCTATGTCCGGATATGAGCGGGTTAATAGAGACCAGTGTCTCCTAATCACCGAGTAAATTTTGGGCATTAGAGGGTGAAAAGTATGTACAAATGGAATCCTTGTTGTATTTTTAGACCTAAGGAGCGGAGAACGAGGTGTTAATGCCAATGTCTTCTCTTTAGTCAGTAGTGACTGTGGATATCCCCTCTCCAAAAATTTGTGAGTCATAGTGTCAAGTCTCTCTGTAAGGATATTAGGATCTGATACGATCCGAGCGACCCTTTTGTATTGTGAGCGGGGTAAACTTTCACGGGTGTATTTGGGATGACAACTGCTGAAATGTTGTAGGCTGTTGGTGTCAGTAGGTTTTCGATAAAGGTCTGTAGATAGGTTCCCAGATGTATCCTTATGGACCATGGTATCCAAGAAGGGGACCTCTGTCGTACTATGGTGCATGGTAAATTGCAATTCCGGAAGAATAGAATTAATGAAACAGTGGAATGCATGTAACGTGGCAGGAGTGCCTGTCCAGATAAGAAAAATGTCATCGATGTAGCGGTGATACTCTAAAGCGTAACTTGAAAAAAGGTCATTGGTGTATATGTGCGAGACCTCAAAGAAGTTCATAAAAGCATTGGCATAGGCGGGCGCTACATTTGAACATTTGAACCCATCGCGGTGCCCCATTTCTGGATATAGAATGTGTCCTCATACAAGAAGTAATTCTCATATAGTACCAGACGTAGCAGATCTAAGCTCAATTGAACTGAGTTGGTAGTCATGTCAGAAAGGTTTAGAAGGTATTTGGTAGCCTCAATGCCATGTTCATGTTGAATAGAGGTGTAAAGGCTATTTACATCCAAGGTTACCAAGATACTGTCAGCTGGTATAGTATTGAGTTGCCGGATAATACTCTCTACCACCCTAACGTCGTCTGATTGGGCAAATCTTAAGATAAAAACAGAGAGATCACTGGCGGAGCATCTTAAGACACTACAGGAAAGAAAAAGAAACAAATTTCAACGAGATTCAGAGGATTACTCCAATAATCGGGTTTACAGATGGGTGGATTCCTTCACGCCTTCCAACACCTGGCGTCGACCACGCCCTCCACGCAGGGACGGTTCCTTCAGTTCGGGAAGCGACTCTTCCACGGGGCGGAATCGTTTTTTTATCCACGGACCGCAGGAGAGGGCCCCCAAATTTAGAGCAACCAGACGAGCCAGGAGAAAGGATGACCACCCGGTCACAGGTGAGACGCAAAACATAGTGATCAATATCTCGGACCATCTTTTGTCTCCTATGGAACTTTCAGTTTTACAAAAGGGACTCTCCTTCTGCCCTACTCCTCCCTGGGACTCTTTTCAACTCAAAAAGGATCTGGAACGTTTCTACCGATCTATCAGACTGAAAACGCATTTTGGATTAGTACCTAATCCCATCAGTGACCTTTCGACAACGACGGTACCCGATTTATCTATCAGTGACTTTGGTTTGTTTAACAAAAGCAACTTTTGTCCTCCGCATACATACCATGCGGCTGAGACCTTTATCTCACTTGTAGATCGTGAAATTGGGGTAATCACACACCAACAACGTCTTGGCCTGTTTCCAGTACACTCTAATATTTCTGCAAATGAAAAACAAGCACTTTTTTCGCTACAGAATAATGGAGGGATTATTATAAAACCGGCAGATAAAGGGGGTGCAATAGTGGTGATGAACCGCTATCAATATATCGATGAGGTGAAACGCCAACTATCTGATGTCAATACTTATGGCATCCTTCTACATGACCCAGTCTTTGACATTAGGAGAAAGATTCAATCTATAATTGAACCACACCTAGTAAGCCATACAATTGATAAAAAAAACTGCCTCTTTTTTGAACAATCCACACCCCATTACCCCGGCTTTTTATGTGTTACCCAAAATACATAAGTCATTGAACAATCCCCCGGGTATACCTATAGTAGCATCGACAGATTCTATTCTATCCCCATTATCGATGTTTCTAGAAAAGATCTTGACACCCCTCATTAAGTCTACCGAAGCTTTTTTACTGGACACAGGGCATTTTTGAGTATTATCCGGCAACTCAATACTATACCAGCTGACAGTATCTTGGTAACCTTGGATGTAAATAGCCTTTACACCTCTATTCAACATGAACATGGCATTGAGGCTACCAAATACCTTCTAAACCTTTCTGACATGACTACCAACTCAGTTCAATTGAGCTTAGATCTGCTACGTCTGGTACTATATGAGAATTACTTCTTGTATGAGGACACATTCTATATCCAGAAACGGGGCACCGCGATGGGTTCAAATGTTCAAATGTAGCCCCGCCTATGCCAATGCTTTTATGAACTTCTTTGAGGTCTCGCACATATACACCAATGACCTTTTTTCAAGTTACGCTTTAGAGTATCACCGCTACATCGATGACATTTTTCTTATCTGGACAGGCACTCCTGCCACGTTACATGCATTCCACTGTTTCATTAATTCTATTCTTCCGGAATTGCAATTTACCATGCACCATAGTACGACAGAGGTCCCCTTCTTGGATACCATGGTCCATAAGGATACATCTGGGAACCTATCTACAGACCTTTATCGAAAACCTACTGACACCAACAGCCTACTACATTTCAGCAGTTGTCATCCCAAATACACCTGTGAAAGTTTACCCCGCTCACAATACAAAAGGGTCGCTCGGATCGTATCAGATCCTAATATCCTTACAGAGAGACTTGACACTATGACTCACAAATTTTTGGAGAGGGGATATCCACAGTCACTACTGACTAAAGAGAAGACATTGACATTAACACCTCGTTCTCCGCTCCTTAGGTCTAAAAATACAACAAGGATTCCATTTGTACATACTTTTCACCCTCTAATGCCCAAAATTTACTCGGTGATTAGGAGACACTGGTCTCTATTAACCCGCTCATATCCGGACATAGATTCATTTAAAGAACCAACCCTTATGTGCACAAGAAGACCCGCTAACATCAAAGACAAACTTGTCAGGGCCGATATGGGGAGCCTACGACCTGTTAACACGCAGACACTACTTGCCCCAAGAAGAAATGGCACATTTCCCTGTTTGAATTGTGCTTCCTGTTCCAATATCATCAAATCTGAAAACATCACTCATCCTAGAACTGGCAAAAGCTATCCTATCCGGGGTTTTTTACGTGTAATTCAAATTTTGTTGTGTACATGGTTAAATGTCCCTGCGGTTTGTTATATGTGGGGAAACCACCCAACATATTAAAGATAGGATAGCTAGCCACAAGTCCACGATCAGATGTGGTAAAAATTGGCTGCCATTACCGGATCACTTTACCAAAATGAGGCATACAGTGGCACAGCTCAAATATCAGATAATTGAACAGGTCCCCCGACCAAGAAGGGGAGGTAATCATGTCGGTTTACTTAAAGCTCGAGAATCCTATTGGATCCATAAGTTGGACACTTTGGCCCCTAAGGGCCTGAATAGGGAAATTGATTGGTCTCTATAATGCCTTATTAATTTTTTTGTATCATTTACAGACTCGCTAAAATGTCTTGACTGTAGGTGAGTTGTATACTTACCCCCTTGTATCAAATTCTATTGTCATGGTTTTTAATAGCCTTTATTTTACTGTGAACTACTTGCCTTATATTAATATCTTGTTGTGCTATAATTGGCACTTTTATATTGTGTTCCAATTCATCAGCTCAATCTATATAATACTCAATCTCTATCCAGTGCCTTTTCTACAGCTTATTTCACTATACTTCCCCATTGTGCATAGTTCCTACTTATGACTGAGATACGGCGCTCACACAGCTTATTTACTTAGTTGCTATGGTATCTCTGTCACATGACTCCAGGTTATGCATCATCAGCGCTAACCTATTACTTGAACGGAGATTCGCGCATGCACAGTACACATGAGGAGTTGTGCGACGTCACTTCCGGTTAGTACCACGTACTTCCGCTTTAGCTTCTAACAGCTGACATAAATAGGCGTCCCCAGCCACTCTCACAGCGCGCAGACACATGGCACAGCGCGGGAGCGCCGCCACACGCACAGAGTCTTCATTTAGGTAACTACCTCTGCTGATTTATTCTATAACATTTAGCGGCATGTTACTCATTGGGGTCATCATTCTCCATAGCGCCTACAGACGATCCCAAAACAGGGAGCTGCCTCCTCACATAGTGACGCCCGTATTCTCTGGGTAAATGTTTCATCTTGATATACCTTCCTATTGCTTATTTTGCTTATTGACCCAGTATCTTATCATTATAGCCAGATAAGGACTTCACCTTGGAATTCTTTTTCTTTACTCAAGGTACTGCCACACTAAGCTATCCCGCTAGCGATCTCGTTAGCGTTGCATACTAATGAGATCGCTAGCGGGATTGTTTCTATATCGCTAAATGCGGCCACATTTAGCGATATAGTTAACGACGCTATCGCCGTTAGCGATCTTCTTAACGACTTTAGCGGTACAAAAGTACCGCTAAATCGCTAAGAAAAGGTGCCACACAGCGATTAGATACTTACCCAGCGGGAGCGCCAGCGATGAAATAGGGTCCGGAACGATTCCAGCGACGAGCGAGATCACAGCAGGAAGCTCGTCGCTGGAAGCTGCCGCACTGAACAATATCGCTAACGGGATCGCTAAATAGTGACGTTTTTTAGCGATCCCGTTAGCGATATTGTTTAGTGTGGCATACCCTTCACACTTTCTGGCACTGGACTATTCTTGAGGTAATTATATATGCATAAGATAAACTCATTATGTTCTAATAACCTGTGATTTATGTTTACTTATCTCTTACATCAGTTCATGTATCCCTAAGTTGCAAACTGTATTCATACCTTGTATATTATGTATATTACGTATATCCTGTGTGTCCTTAATAGTATATAGGGGACTATTGTTTACTATTTCACACATCATGTAAATACTATCACCTTGTTTTTTGGAGATACTTACGTTATAATTTTTGTTTTTCACAGCGACGTTTTGACAAAGGCTAAAGTGTAGCCGAAACGTTAATTCGCTCTTTTCTTTTTGTCCTAACTTGTTGCCACAGTCAATCAACCAATAAATATTGATTTGATTTGATATCATACCTTCCCTATAGAGTGCGGTGTATTCACTATTTCCACTGTCTTGAAGCGGCCCTGTCCAGATGGTCTGAAAGCTATCCAGCGGTTTCTCCGATTCGCAAATTACTTCCGCCAATTCATTCTGCCTTTCTCCTCTCGGACTGCTATTTCTGCCCTGACCCAATCTTAGGATATGGACTCCAAAAGCAGAGAACGCCTTTGTGTCTCTAAAACTGGCCTTCTACTCAGCTCATGTGTTCCATCGTCCGGATAATATCAAGCAGTTCATTCTGGAGGTAGATACTTCTTCCCCAGGGGCCAGAGCCGTTCTTACCCAGAAGTCTACTTCTGGCTGCATGGCGACCTGTGGCTTCTTCTCCAAAATCTTCTCAGCTCCAAAACACAAATCCTCGATAGGCGATCAAGAACTGTTAGGAATAAAAGGGGCTCTGGAGGAGTGGCTATTGTTGCTTGAAGGAGTGATGCATCCAAATCTAGCCTATCTGCAGTCTGCACAGCAGCTTAATCCATGACAAGCCAGGTGGTCTCTGTTCTTTACCTGCTTCAACTTTACTCTCCATTTCCAGGCATCTAATAAGAAAGTCAAGGCGGACGCACTCACTAGATCTTTTCTTTCTTCTGATCATGAGGAGGAGCCTCAACACATCATTGAATCCTCCAAAATAATTACAGTTGCTCCATTGGATTTGTCTTGACTCCCTTCCAGAAAGACTTACATTGCTGAACTAGATAGGAAGTAGGTCCTTCTGTGGGGTCACTTGTCTAAGTTGGCTGGTCATGCCTGACAGAAGATTCTTCTCATTTCCTAACATTATTGGTGGCCTACCCTACACAAGGATATTTCGTCTCTGCCTGTCCTTCTTGTGTGCAGAATAAAACTCCAAAACAGCTTCCGACTGATCACTTACTCCCTTTACCTGTACCATCTGCTCCCTGTCAGCATACTGCAATGGATTTCATCACTGATCTTCCTGTATTGGCCGAGTGTACCAACGTGTACCGTACCGTCACCTGGGTGATTGTAAATCGTTTCTCCAAGATGGTCTATTTCATTCCACTATCCAGTCTCCAAGCTAGTCCAGTGCTTTATTTTATATATTTTCTGCCTCCATGGTCTACCACTCGACATTGTCTCGGATAGAGGTGTCCAGTTTACTTCTCGCTAATGGAAGGCCACCTGCAAGCTACTGAATGTCACTTTGGATTTCTCTTCAGCCTACCATCCTCAATCCAATCGCCATGTAGAGCGGGTCAATCAAATCCTGACCAACTTCCTGAGGCACTTCGTCAATGGCCACCATAGTGACTGGGCTGAACTTCTGCCTTCGGCCAAATTCTCATACAACAGGCATGTGATGGAATCCTCTGCCAAATCTCAGGTTTTTTTGTGGTTTACGGTAAACATCCCAATATTCTGTTTCCTGTTTCTGCTGAATCCTGTTGTGAATGTGCTAGAAATGAATTCTGAGCAGAAGCTCCCTCTGGTGGTTACAAACAGTACTGAACTACCCAATGAAGATTGTGAAGATTGGCGATCAGGTGTTACTGACTGGTCTTATATAAGGGAGGTTCCCTCCCATCAGGGTTGCCGGTGATCAATTGTTCTGGTCTCATCTTTGATTCCTGTTCACTTTGTAGCCTGCTTTTTGTGCCTGCATCTTCTGCTAACAGATAAGACATTTTCTTCTTTTTGTTTTTTGTGCTTGCTTTTTGCATTTTGTCCTGCACTTCTGTGGGGGTCTGCCGGGTCCCCTCCGGGGGCTTGTGCTCCTCTCAGTTTGGTTCAGCCACTGTTGTTTGTTCTTTTGCCTTTTGCAGTTAATTCAGTGGCTGCTGTTTAGTTTTTGTTACACCAGAGAACTAATTTAGGTGGTAGGGGTCGTGTGATCTCAGGTGTTTTTGTAATTAGTAGAGTTGGTACTTTTCAGGGCTTTTTGGGGTTGCAGTAAGTGTCCTTCCTATCCTTTTCTATTTAGGAAGTTTGGGCCCCAACTTTTGCTCATACTATTTTCTATCTGTGTCTGTATTTCCTCTTGTCTAACCGCCATTACATGTTTGGGGGCTTTCTATGTTCTTTGGGGATCTGCTCCGGGGCAGATCGTTTTCCTCTTTCTGTCCTTAGGTGTACTTAGCTTCTCAGGCTGTGACGAGGCGTCCAGGACCAACGTAGGTACGCTCCACGGCTGCCTTTAGTTGTGGTGGTTAGTCAGCAGGGCCGGCGTCAGCACCCGGCACACCCGGGCAAGTGCCGGGGCACTGAGCAGGCGGGGGGCCCACTCGCAGTCTGGCACCCCCGCGCCCGTTAGCGGAGGAGAGCGGTGTCAGCGCCGCCACTGGGCCCCCCCCGCTTTCTCAGGGCCCCAGCATCAGCTGGCACAATACTTACCTCTCCCGTGCCTCCGCTGCCGCAGCTCCGGGCTCCAGGGGGCGCCGGCGCTTCCTCTCACAGCCGGCCGCTGAATGACGTCATCATTCAGCGGCCGGCTGTGGCACAGAGCGCGGGGACGCCGGACAGGTAAGACGTGTGTGTGTGTGTGTGTCTCTGTGTGTATGTAGTGCGGTGCTTTGTGTGTGTATGTATGTGTGTGTGTGTATGTGTGTGTGTATGTATGTGAGAGAGTGCTTGTGTGCTGTCTGTGTGTGATGATGGGCAGGCATTGCTGATAATGGGGAGGCATTGATGATGATGATGGGGAGAAGATGATGATAATGGGCAGGCATTGATGATAATGGGCAGGCATTGATGATGGGGAGAAGATGATGATGGGCAGGCATTGATGATGATGGGGAGGAGATGATGATGGGCAGGCATTGCTGATAATGGGGAGGCATTGATGATGATGGGGAGAAGATGATGATGGGCAGGCATTGATGATGATGGGGAGGAGATGATGATGGGCAGGCATTGCTGATAATGGGGAGGCATTGATGATGATGGGGAGAAGATGATGATAATGGGCAGGCATTGATGATAATGGGCAGGCATTGATGATGGGGAGAAGATGATGATGGGGAGGAGATGATGATGATGGGCAGGCATTGATGATAATGGGGAGGCCATGATGATGATAAGGAGGCAATGATGATGATGGGGAGACAATCATGATGATAATGGGGAGTCTTTCCACAGCGCCCTTTCCTGAGCCGTAACAGTGCAGAACGCAGTACAGCGCAGAGGAGAGCTCCATATTTTGTATGGAGCATTATATGGGGACCAGTATCCTGTATGGAGCATTATATGGGGACCAGTATCCTGTATGGAGCATTATATTGGGTCCAGTATTCTGTATGGAGCATTATTTTGGGTCCAGTATTCTGTATGGAGCATTATATGGGGGGTGACATCCTGCATGGGGTATTATATGGGTGATGAGGGGGAGACTGTGGTGCCCATAATATTGTATGGAGGACTGTACTGTCCAGTCTGTTCTGTGCGCTGTGAGGATTTGGCGGTTTTTGAGCTATTGTACAATTTACAATAGATATCACTCATGTAATGGAAGAAGTGAAGTATTTGGCATTGTACTGTACCTATATTTCTCTGCTGTATCTGTGCATCATGAATCGTGGTCTGTGTTAAAGGGGCCCACTGAGGCTCTTTGCCCGGGGCCCATAAAAACCTGGAGCCGGCCCTGTTAGTCAGGGTACTGCAATCCCATAGATTCCAACCTCTCTGGTGTATTTCCTTTTTTGCGTGCTCTCCTCAGCTACCAACTCATAACAGAATCCCTCGTCAAGAGTTTTTCTAAAATTTGGAAGGACACAACATCAAGTCCATCTTATTGAAGTCCCCTGAATGGATGAAAAGACACGCAGACAAAAGATGTCTGGATCCACCTCTGTTTCATCCTGGGCACAGGGTCTGGCTGTCATCTAAGTATGTCTGTCTGAAGTTACCCTTGTATAAATTATGCCCCTGCTTTGTTAGTCCATTCGAGGTTCTAAAACAGATTAATCCAGTATCCTGCAAGGTCAAAATCCCAGCCTCTTTATGGATCCTCAGTTCTTTTCCTGTGTGTGTAGCCCTGGTGTGAAGGCACACGCAGTACCCTGAAGGATGTGTGGAGAGATAGCAGTTTAATGCTCTATAAACATTCATTCCAAAACACACTTAGACACGCCCACAGGTATATATAGTCTAGTCACAGGGAGTGTTCAGTCAGTCAGTCTAGCCTGGACTCGAAGGAGTCAGGAAGTGCAGTCTGTGCAGTAAGAGAGAAGTGAGTTGCAGATATACTTCAGTCTCCTGTCTCAAGGACAGTGAAGGTTCAGAGACGTGCTCCTGCCTAGAAGATTACTGAGAGTCTGGCAACAAGCTTAAGAAAGAAGTTAAGAAAGAGATTGACTTTATTAACCTGTGAAGTGAGGAATGCTTATGCTACAAGCGTGGACAAGGCGAAAGGCACAGTGGTAGGAATTCTGAGTGCTATAGGATTGGAGAAGTCCTGCACGTTGTCACCGGTCACTGGAGACCGAAGCACCACTATAGCTTCACGCATGGTGGTAGAAAACCCAGAGGCTTACTGAACCTTAGGTAACAGCAAGCAGCCCCTGGAGTGTCAGTACGTAACTGGGGTCAGGTGGAATAGGAACTTTGAGCTAGGCCAAGCAGAGAAGAACCTAGTTTCATCACAGGAAGGCTCCGACCACAAAACTGACCGGGCAGTACAGCTTAGAGAAGCTGGAGTTAAAGAGGGAACTATGCTTCATGCTGGTTGAACTCATCTTTGTGAAAGTAAAGGAGGCCCCTAACTTGTCCAGCTGCTATCTTGAAACACATCCTCCATTGGATCAGCCTCCCTGGGACCTGCATAACCATCTTGCAAGTAAAAAGGTATGGAAAGACGCTGATGTGTGAGACTGTGTTATTCGATTGCATTCCTGCACAACCCCACCATAACCATCGACCTGAGGGAAGAGTCCCACCTGTAGGGGACCCGACATCTAGCTGCCTCACCATCCCCTCAGAGATCTACAGCAGCGCTGGTACAAATTACCAGAGAACTACAGGTGGCGTCACGAACTGTATATAAATCTATCCCCTGTAAATATTCCCCCAACATACGCCAGACCGCCAGGGCCACAGACCGAGCCACCGCTACCTGTGACAAACCCCATAGACTTCCATGGGCTTGGCTCTGAGTACCCCATTGCCCTGGTAATCCACAATTGTGGTGGCGGGTCGACACAAAACTTTGGCGTCACGAACAGGATGCGAAACTCGCAAAATTGCGAGCCCTGTGTGCCTATGGAATTGTTTTTGTGAAAAAGAACTGTTTGCACTTTTGGCGCCAAAAATCGCCATCTTTGTCGCCATATTCGCGCCCTCAGGCGCTGGAGAAGAAGGTGGGCGTACCTTCGTGGGCGTGTACCCCCCTGTGGCGCGAAGAAGATGCCTGCCCTCTCAAAGTGCTATTACAATATGCGATCCTGCCCTACAGCAAAGGAGGTCCGCCTCCTCTTCACCTTTCCTGCGAAGAGGAGGAGACGCAAACCCCGCCTCCACGGAAGAGACCGGACGTCTCTGGAGGAAGATGAGAGAACGCTCTGGAACATCATGGAAGCAGGACGTGTGCAGCCGAGCAGGGAAGCGGAGGAAGGCAGGCCCCGTGCCCCAGCCAAGCTGCCACCAGCACCGGAATCATCCGTGGTCCTGCACCTGCAGCAAGCATTGCTGGAAGTCAAAGAAGAAAATGCACGACTAAAAAAAATGATTTTGCCACAACCTGGATTTGAGGAGATCGAGAGACGCCGGCGTACCCTGGAGCAGCGGCGGCTGTGGGACGCGGTGATCTCTCCCTTCGATGACCCCCTACGTCTGGAGTTACCAAAACTTCTGCTGCCCAAGGCAAAGGAGCAACCGGAGGCTGCCCCCGAAAGTACCGATCCTGATCCCACCGGTGAAGCGGTGGAGGCGAAGGAGGTTGAGGAGGTACCGCCAGTTCCGGAACGCCCGCCCGGCCAGGAGGCCGCAGCAGATGATCGATCCCCGGCAGGGACACCGGAGGGGTCCTGTCCGTCGTTACCAGACGTGGACTGGGACGAGATGGCGCGCCTGGATGACGTCGCCTATACCGCCCAGTGGGAATGTGAGTGGCAGCGTCGTGAGGAGAAACAACAACGCCAGCAGGAGGAAGAGCGGGAAGCTCAGCGGAACCGACAGCGGCAGCATGCAGAGCTGATCGCGGACAAGGAAAGTGTCCGTCGAGAAAAAGGTACTCTGAGGGAACCGCGGCGGCAGGGGTGTGTGACAGAGTTCCAGCTCCGGAAGGGCTGGGGCTTCATAAGAGAACCGGGCCTCTACCCAGGGGTCTTTGTCAGCAGACGTGATGTAGAATCCCACCTACCGCAAGGCCATCCCGGGAGGGACCTAATTAATGGAGACATTGTCACATATACACGACACTGGGGTATGAAGGGATGGTATGCCCTTAATGTCACAATCGTCCGTGACCCCGTCCCCGACGCCGGTAACGTCACCACTACCGCAGCGTCCCCGTCTCCAGCTCAAACAGCACCAGGCCGTGCCCCAGCATCGCCCTCTGCAGGTTCCTCGCAAATGGAAGTAACGTCTACATACTCTACATTACCTAGTCATCCTTCTGCATCGCAACTTGCGACCCAGTTTCCATCGCAATCTATGACACGATCGATATCACTAACTGTAACGCAAATTGAAACGCAATCGGTGTCTCGCAAGGAGAAAGTACCTGTTGCGCCCCTAGAGGTTCGCACGAGAACTGTGGCGACCCAGACCCTAATAGCGGCTCACGACTTGTTAGTCATGGGATCTAGGGACCATCGCATTGTTCCAGCCCCCGGGGTGGAAAATGTAGTTGAAATAATTAAACAGTAAAAGAAAAACCGGTAAGATCCAGACAGGGGTCTACCATATGTAATGTTGAAAAAGTTTAAGAATGTTTGCCAATTTTGCACTTTATTGCTAGAGATAATTTCTATGTTTTTCTATATTGAGTAGAATGCCCGGCTGGGTACCAAAGTAAAAAGTTAAAAATTTAATGCATATTGGAAATGTATTTATATCTGTGTCTTTGTTTCACAATGGACTTCGAGGCTGAGGACTGAGCCAGCCCAAGAACTGATTTTTGTAAATAGTTGCACCTTGTGCATTATCTTGGTTTTACATAAAAACCACCACAACTACCTCTGAATAATAAAACCCGTGTGGTGTGGCACTGAGTGAGGTCTGCATTCCTATGTCCTGCAGCCCACCCAGGACCCACGTTGAAGGTTTGGTGCGGGTCCTTCACAAGAATTTTGCTGTGTATTATATAAGAATGTATATTTAATATTTTGTACTTTTCTATATTTAATGTTCTGTTTGCAACGTTCAAGAAATCCTTACCTCCCGGATGGGAAGAGTTAATGTTAATGTTTAATGCATAAACAAAATTTCTGTCTCTTTGTATTTTACAGCCCGGGAGTGCTGTCATTTACCATGGGGGAATGTGTAGCCCTGGTGTGAAGGCACACGCAGTACCCTGGAGGATGTGTGGAGAGATAGCAGTTTAATGCTCTATAAACATTCATTCCAAAACACACTTAGACACGCCCACAGGTATATATAGTCTAGTCACAGGGAGTGTTCAGTCAGTCAGTCTAGCCTGGACTCGAAGGAGTCAGGAAGTGCAGTCTGTGCAGTAAGAGAGAAGTGAGTTGCAGATATACTTCAGTCTCCTGTCTCAAGGACAGTGAAGGTTCAGAGACGTGCTCCTGCCTAGAAGATTACTGAGAGTCTGGCAACAAGCTTAAGAAAGAAGTTAAGAAAGAGATTGACTTTATTAACCTGTGAAGTGAGGAATGCTTATGCTACAAGCGTGGACAAGGCGAAAGGCACAGTGGTAGGAATTCTGAGTGCTATAGGATTGGAGAAGTCCTGCACGTTGTCACCGGTCACTGGAGACCGAAGCACCACTATAGCTTCACGCATGGTGGTAGAAAACCCAGAGGCTTACTGAACCTTAGGTAACAGCAAGCAGCCCCTGGAGTGTCAGTACGTAACTGGGGTCAGGTGGAATAGGAACTTTGAGCTAGGCCAAGCAGAGAAGAACCTAGTTTCATCACAGGAAGGCTCCGACCACAAAACTGACCGGGCAGTACAGCTTAGAGAAGCTGGAGTTAAAGAGGGAACTATGCTTCATGCTGGTTGAACTCATCTTTGTGAAAGTAAAGGAGGCCCCTAACTTGTCCAGCTGCTATCTTGAAACACATCCTCCATTGGATCAGCCTCCCTGGGACCTGCATAACCATCTTGCAAGTAAAAAGGTATGGAAAGACGCTGATGTGTGAGACTGTGTTATTCGATTGCATTCCTGCACAACCCCACCATAACCATCGACCTGAGGAAGAGTCCCACCTGTAGGGGACCCGACATCTAGCTGCCTCACCATCCCCTCAGAGATCTACAGCAGCGCTGGTACAAATTACCAGAGAACTACAGGTGGCGTCACGAACTGTATATAAATCTATCCCCTGTAAATATTCCCCCAACATACGCCAGACCGCCAGGGCCACAGACCGAGCCACTGCTACCTGTGACAAACCCCATAGACTTCCATGGGCTCGGCTCTGAGTACCCCATTGCCCTGGTAATCCACAATTGTGGTGGCGGGTCGACACATGTGCCTCTCCTCAAGCTTGTCGCCCTCAGTCCTTATTTCAAAGATCTTGGTACCACTCCTGCTTCAGTCAGATCTGAAGATGTTTTCGAGGTAGAGAACATTCTGGCCACCAAAAGGGTAAGAAGAAAAATCTTTTTTCTTGGGGATAGGAAGAGGTTCAATCCTGTGGAGAGGTCCTGGAAAACATCCATGCTCCTCTCCTGGAGAGATTTCTTACGAGCTTGAAAAAGAGGGGACGTAAAGGTGGGGTACTGTAGCGCCGGAGTCCCTGCACGCTGCCTCTCTCCCCCAGCAGGGATTCTGACTCACTCACTACCGTGGACCCCATGCTGCACTCCCTCCTCAGCTGCTGCCCGGGATACGGCATGGTATGCAGATCCCCTGTCCATTTGTTCCCCTTAGTAGAGCTAGTATCTGTCTGTTCTAAACCTTCATGCCAGTGCCTGCCTCGTCAGTCTGTATTTCAGCCGGACCTGCCTGCACCTGCCGTGCGTGCCAGTCTGTTTATCAGCCGGACCCACCAACATCTGTCATGGCAGTCTGTACATCAGTTGTTCCCGCCTTCACCTGCCATGCCAGTCTGTATATCAGCTGGACCCGCCTGCACCTGCTGTGCCAGTCTGTACATCAGCCGGTCCCATCTACAACCACCGTGCCAGTCTGTATATCGGCCGAACCCAATTGCATCTGCTTTGCCAGTCGGTATATCAACTGGACCCTTCTGCATCTGTGGTTCCTGGTTTTCTATGGTGCCTACCTGTATCAGCTGTTTCCATCTACTGGGCCATTCCAGCTACCTATCCCTTGGGGGTCAGCTGCCGTGCATCCGTGGTATTTCCTGGATTAGCAACTGGTGTCCATTGGGACTCAAGCCTAACCCCACCATCAGGGTTTTAGTGAAAAGTGAGGTGCTCATCTAGACTCCATATAGTATAATGAACTTCTCATAGGCCTCTACAGCATAATTCACTCACCATAGGTCTCTATAGTATAATGCACTCCCAATAGGCCACTATATAGTATAAATGTCACGCTGTCTAATGATATGTATACAATGTCAGTAAACTATTAATACAGGAACAACACTCTATACAACAACTAGTATAGCAACATCAGCATGTAAGTATAGAATAGATTTACCTGACACGATATCTGCTGAACTCAGGGTTAATCTTGAGGACTTGATGAGCTGAAACAGGAAAGAGGTGGACCGGGATCTAACCTGACCCTAAACTGGGTCCTAACTAATCCCTCACCTTGGAGGTACTGATAATGGTTCAGAGGTCCAAGTCTCCAGCCTAAAGGTACTGCCACACTAAACAATCCCGCTAGCGATCACAATAACGACGCATACTAATGCGATCGCTAGCGGGATTGTTTCTATATCGCTAAAGTGCGGCCACATTTAGCGATATAGTTAACGACGCTATCGCCGTTAGCGATCTTCTTAACGACTTTAGCGGTACAAAAGTACCGCTAAATCGCTAAGAAAAGGTGCCACACTAGCGATATATACTTACCCAGTGGGAGCGCCGACGAGAAAATAGGGTCCGGAACGATTCCAGCGACGAGCGAGATCACAGCAGGAAGCTCGTCGCTGGCAGATGCCGCACTGAACAACATCGCTAACGGGATCGCTAAATAGTGACGTTTTTTAGCGATCCCGTTAGCGATATTGTTCAGTGTGGCATACCCTTAACCCTGTCTCCTATCAGACCCTGAACCCTGTAATCAGTCCTAAGAAGGATCCTGACTACCACCAAAGGGATATGGGCTGATCTTAGCTAAATACACAGATTAGACATATAAGACAGACAGGATAACACTCGCTTGCATACACACTCAAACACCAAAGGAAAATAAATGGTCTGGGAAATAAACTCTAACCAAGTTGAGCTTAGAACAACTAAGGAGCTCACAACTAAAGTCTATACAGATTCATTCCTATCTGTGGTCTGCATGAAGGTTTCACTGGCAACTCCCCAAGCAGACAACCAGGAATTTAAAGGAAACCAATCAACAAATAATCAATTGCAGCCGGGAGAAACTGCACCCAGTCCCAGCACCGAGCACAGACAGAATTAACTCCCTAGCTGCCAAACACAAAGAAACAGCAGCTCAGCTGTGAGAAGTCAAAATGTGCAACCGCGACGATCTTCGTGGCAATGCACACATGACAGTACCCCCCCTTCTACGAGGGGCCTCCGGACCCTCAGGGCCAGGCCTGCCCGGGTGAGTTCTGTGGAAGGTCCGAACCAAACGATCTGCGTTAACATCAGACGCAGGGACCCACGTCCTCTCCTCTGGACCATACCCCTTCCAATGCACCAAGTACTGAAGGGACCGGCGATTCAGACGTGAGTCAATGATCTTTGATACTTGAAATTCCAAGTTACCATTGACCAACACAGGAGGAGGAGGTAGAGGTGACGGTATGACTGGTGCCACATACCTTTTAAGTAATGACTTGTGGAACACATTATGAATTTTAAACGTAGAAGGAAGTTCCAGACGAAATGCCACAGGATTAATTATGGAACTGATCCTGTACGGCCCGATGAATCTGGGACCCAGTTTCCAGGAGGGCACTTTAAGTTTTATATTCCTGGTAGACAACCATACCAGATCGTTCACATTCAGATCTGGACCAGAAACTCTCCTCCTATCAGCCATACGTTTGTAACGGTTCCCCATCGCACTCAGATTATTCAATACACCTCTCCACACAGAAGCAAGTGACGACGAGAAACGCTCCTCCTCAGGAACCCAGAAGGGCCCCCCCATTGAAAGTACAAAACTGGGGATGAAAACCATATGCCCCAAAAACGGGGACTTACCAGTGGACTCGCTCCGCCTGTTGTTAAGAGCGAACTCTGCCAGAGGCAAGAAAGAAGACCAGTCCTCTTGGTTCTCTGAGACAAAACACCGGAGATATGTCTCTAAGCTCTGATTCAGACGCTCTGTCTGACCATTGGTCTGCGGATGAAAAGCCGAGGAAAATGACAATTGCATCCCCCGACGTAAACAAAATGCCCTCCAAAATTTGGACACAAACTGAGACCCCCTATCTGACACCACATCAGAAGGCAACCCATGAAGTCTAACAATCTCCCTAATGAACACCTGCGCCAGAGTTTTAGCATTAGGGAGTGCAGGAAGAGCAACGAAATGTGCCATCTTACTGAACCTGTCAACAACCACCAGTATGACAGTATTCCCTGACGACGGAGGAAGGTCCGTAATGAAGTCCATAGATAAATGAGTCCATGGACGCTCCGGAAGTTTCAAGGGTAAAAGGGTCCCAGACGGACGGGTATGAGGGGTTTTAGAGCGAGCACACACCCCACATGACGCGACAAAAGTTATAACATCTTTATTAGCATTAGGCCACCAAAACCGGCGAGAAAGGAGATCTAAAGTAGCCTTACTCCCTGGATGTCCTGCTAGAGCAGAATTATGATGTGCCTCAATAACCTTTTGTCTCAACAGATTTGGGACAAACAGTCTCCCTGGAGGTCCTGCAGGGGCGTCCCCCTGAGCCTCTAACACCTCCTCCTCAAGCTCAGAAAATACAGCCGACACTACCACCCCCTCCTGAAGGATAGGACTCGGGTCATCCGTTTTCCCGGCCCCTGGGAAACTGCGAGACAAGGCATCAGCCTTTACATTCTTAGACCCCGGGCGATAAGTGACGACAAAATTAAACCTGGTAAAAAACAACGACCATCGAGCTTGTCTGGAATTCAGACGCTTAGCGGATTCCAAATACAACAGGTTCTTGTGATCAGTAATAACGGTAACCGGGTGGACTGCCCCCTCCAAAAAGTGACGCCATTCTTCAAAAGCTAACTTAATGGCCAAAAGTTCCCTATTGCCGATATCATAATTCCTTTCTGCGGACGACAATTTCTTAGAAAAGAAAGCGCACGGATGCCATTTACCAGGGGACGGACCCTGGGACAATATAGCACCCACCCCTACGTCAGACGCATCCACCTCCACAATGAACGGCTGAGATGCATCTGGTTGGATGAGAACGGGTGCCGAAGCAAAACATTTCTTCAAAGAGGAAAAGGCTTGGCAAGCTTTGTCCGACCATTTAGAAAAATCCGTCCCTTTTCTTGTCATGTCAGTGAGAGGTTTGACGACAGATGAGAAATTACAAATAAATTTCCGGTAGTAGTTAGCAAACCCCAAAAAACGCTGCAGAGCCTTAAGATCCCCTGGCTGATCCCATTCAAGCACTGCTCTCACCTTTTCAGGGTCCATACGGAAACCGAGGCTGACACCAAAAAACCCAAAAACTGAAGTTCCTGTACGGCAAATACACACTTCTCCAGTTTGGCGTATAATTTATTGTCTCGCAAGATCTGCAACACCTGTCTCACATGCTCCTGATGAGACACAAGATCTGGCGAGTAAATTAAAATGTCGTCCAAATATACAACCACAAACAGCCCCACAAGGTGACGAAAAATGTCATTAACAAAATGTTGGAATACTGCTGGTGCAGTAGTCAGACCAAAAGGCATGACTAGGTTCTCATAATTTCCCTCCGGCGTGTTAAACGCCGTTTTCCACTCATCCCCCTCTTTTATCCTAATCAGATTATACGCCCCCCTGAGATCCAATTTAGAAAACCATTTGGCGCCAACAATTTGATTGAAGAGATCAGGAATAAGAGGGAGTGGATACGGATCTCGAACAGTAATCCGATTAAGTTCGCGGAAATCCAAGCAAGGGCGTAGGCCTCCATCTTTCTTCTTCACAAAGAAGAACCCCGCGGCTACTGGGGAAGATGAAGGTCTAATATGCCCTTTGGCCAGACTTTCAGAAATATAATCTTTCATAGCCTGCCTCTCAGGACCAGAAAGATTATACAACCTAGCTTTAGGCAACTTAGCATCAGGAAGGAGATTAATAGAGCAGTCATACACGCGATGAGGAGGCAACTCCTGACACCCCTCCTCAGAGAAAACATCCCCAAAATCCTCCAAAAAAGGAGGCAATGTACTAGGCACGACCGCACTGATGACTGTGTTCATGCAGTTGCTTTTGCAAAACTCACCCCATTGGCTTATTTCTCTGGACTGCCAATTAATCACAGGGTTATGTTTAACCAACCAAGGAAGTCCCAACACAATGGGAGTAGGTAGACCCTCCAACACATAGCAAGATAATTGTTCCCTATGTATTGCCCCTACCCGAAGGTCAATGTTATGAACCTCATGAACAAAGCTACCTTGGCCGAGAGGCCTGGCGTCAATGGAGAATATAGGGATCGGTTTGACCAATACACTCAGATGCATACCTTGAGCCTGAGCAAACTGAGCGTCAACCAGATTAGCCCCGGAACCACTATCAAGAAGAACAGACAATCTCTCCACTCTCGTACCAACTACCACCTCCACTGGTACAAGGAACTGAGAAGAACTGGCGGATGAAATACATACTCCCAGGTTGTCGTCCACCACACAACCTGGGATTAACAGTTTTCCGGCGACTTTTGGCTCAACAAGGCACGGGATGGACATTCTCCAACAAAATGTCCCTCTTTCCCGCAGAAAAAACATCTTCTAGTCCTGCGGCGTACCGCCAATCCCCTCCTACGAAATGATGTCCCTCCCAACTGCATAGGCTCATCCGAACAGACAAGGGGAACCTCAACATAAGGGACTTTAGTGGTAGGTGGAGAAACAACAGGGAGTGGGGTTACCTCACCCCTCTCCCGAAGCCGTCTATCAGTACGGATAGCTAAGGCCATAGCAGCCTCCAGAGAAGGAGGAGACTCATACTGAGCCAAAACGTCATTTAATTTATCAGAAAGCCCATGACAAAACTGGCTCTTAAGAGCTGGGTCATTCCACTGAGTATCTGTGGCCCATCTACGAAACTCAGAAGCAAATTCCTCTGCCGGACGATCTCCCTGCTGTATCTTACGTAATTTTGTCTCAGCAAGAGAGACCCGATCTGGGTCATCATATACCAATCCCAGGGCAGTAAAAAATTGATCTACAGACAGTAGAGCCGGGGATCCCGGAGGAAGGGAAAATGCCCAGGATTGAGGATCCCCTTGCAGAAGTGAGATAACAATTCCCACTCTCTGCTCCTCACTCCCTGATGATCGAGGCCGAAGCCGAAAATACAATTTACATGCCTCCCGGAAGGTGAAAAATTTGTCTCGCCCACCAGTGAACCTGTCCGGGAGAGCAACCTTAGGTTCAACTCTGGTTTGCTCCAGGGGAGACAAAACTTTGGACTTAATGTCCGTCAGCTCCATGGATAATCCCTGCAACTGCAGAGCCAGCTGGGCTACTGGATCCATGGTAACTGGAGATAATTTTTATGGCCAGTGAAATTGTCACGCTGTCTAATGATATGTATACAATGTCAGTAAACTATTAATACAGGAACAACACTCTATACAACAACTAGTATAGCAACATCAGCATGTAAGTATAGAATAGATTTACCTGACACGATATCTGCTGAACTCAGGGTTAATCTTGAGGACTTGATGAGCTGAAACAGGAAAGAGGTGGACCGGGATCTAACCTGACCCTAAACTGGGGTCCTAACTAATCCCTCACCTTGGAGGTACTGATAATGGTTCAGAGGTCCAAGTCTCCAGCCTAACCCTGTCTCCTATCAGACCCTGAACCCTGTAATCAGTCCTAAGAAGGATCCTGACTACCACCAAAGGGATATGGGCTGATCTTAGCTAAATACACAGATTAGACATATAAGACAGACAGGATAACACTCGCTTGCATACACACTCAAACACCAAAGGAAAATAAATGGTCTGGGAAATAAACTCTAACCAAGTTGAGCTTAGAACAACTAAGGAGCTCACAACTAAAGTCTATACAGATTCATTCCTATCTGTGGTCTGCATGAAGGTTTCACTGGCAACTCCCCAAGCAGACAACCAGGAATTTAAAGGAAACCAATCAACAAATAATCAATTGCAGCCGGGAGAAACTGCACCCAGTCCCAGCACAGAGCACAGACAGAATTAACTCCCTAGCTGCCAAACACAAAGAAACAGCAGCTCAGCTGTGAGAAGTCAAAATGTGCAACCGCGACGATCTTCGTGGCAATGCACACATGACAATAATGCACTTCCCATAGGCCTCCATAAAGTATAATCAAGGAATAAGGCAGCACTCTGTAGCACTATAGCACGCAAACAATAAATATGAAAATTGAATTGCATTACTGCACTAGAAATATGAAAAATTGAGAACGCTTAGCACATAAATTGGCCAATTCATGTGTACCTGGCAGCCATGATAAGGCTTTAGTCTACGAGAGGATTCACATTCGGTTCCCAGAGAGATGTAGACTGTCTAAGAGAGGATTGGCAACGAGAATCACCTTATCGTGGCTGCCAGGTACACATGAATTGGCCAATTTATACGCTAACGCTAAGCATTCTCAATTTTTCATATTTCTAGTGCAGTAATGCAATTCAATTTTCATATTTTATGTTTGCATGCTATGGCGCTACAGAGTGCTGCCTTATTTGTTTGATTGCATTTGAGTTGGCTATTCTAGGCAAGCACCTGCTCAGACCTGATTTATGTTTGGATGTGATGGTCAGATTTTTGATATCCATATAGTATAACGCACTCCCCATAGGCCTCTATATAGTATAATGCACTCCCCATAGGCAGGCTCTACATACGTAGTCAAAATTGTTGGTACCCCTCGTTTAATGACAGACAAACCCACAATGGTGACAGAAATAACTTGAATCTGACAAAAGTAATAATAAATAAAAAATCTATGAAAATAAACAAATGAAAGTCAGACATTGCATTGCAACCATGCTTCCACAGAATTTTAAAAAAAAACAACTCATGAAATAGGCCTGGACAGAAATGATGGTACCCCTGAAAATAATGTGACAAAAGGGACATGTTAAATCAAGGTGTGTCCACTAATTAGCATCACAGGTGTCTATAATCTTGGAATCAGTGAGTGGGCCTGTATAGAGGGCTACAGATACTCACTGTGCTGTTTGGTGACATGGTGTGTATCACAACATGGACCAGAGGAAGCGAAGGAAAGAGTTGTCTCTTGAGATTAGAAAGAAAATTATAGACAAATGTTAAAGGTAAAAGTTATAAGACAATCTCCAAGCAGCTTGAAGTTCCTGTGACTACAGTTGCACATATTATTCAGAAATTTAAGCTCCATGGGACTGTAGCCAACCTGCCTGGACGTGTGTAATGACCAGAGGTTCGAAGAAGATCCAATGAGTCACAACAAGCTGAGACGAAGGCAGAAATAACAATGCTTTCTTTAATGAAATAGGGTTGGAGTAAGATTCAGTTTTGCATAAAACAGTCTCAGATTCCCCAATTGATTACACTTACTCAGCAAGGGCTGGAATCAATCTGCAAATCCCAAAGTTCCCGATTTATATGTAATACACTAAGGTTCTGGAGGAAATTTACTTAACCACTACGTCAAACAAGGTCTTAGATAAACTATGTGAGAAATCGGTGTAAATCTGGTGAAAGGGTCCTATGGGAACCCCTGGAATGGCACAATGATTATAAACATATCAAAACCAACAATATCAATATATAAAGGTATAACAGTCATTCCTATGTACCTAACCTAGGGATACCCAGGTATCTATCGTTACGGTACCGTTCACCTTTTTTGGTGGATCCCCGCTCAGCCATATGATTTGCATTGGCTGCAGCCATTCCCAAAAATCTTCGGCGCCAAAAACAACTACAGCAAAAACAAGGATCCGCGTCTTGTCTGCCGATGCCGAGCCCACACACCAGGGACTTACAGTTCTGTAGACTAATGGCACGATCCAGGGAGAACACTTCACTGGGGCTTGTCAGGATCCCCTTAACATGGATGGAACAGGATTCCGTCTCGCCTCTAGCAGTCACTCACAATTTCTCTGGTAGCAGACTGCCTGCTTCTTCCCGGGATCAATGTCTTCTGATGCTTTTCAGCTAACGGTCACGTGACCCATCCAACATGAGGTCTCACAGCATGGACTTCACAGAGCTCCAGAGTCACACAGCTCTTCACATGCTCTGTACTTGTCCCCACAGCAGAGACCAGGGATTAGCAACCCCCAAAAACAAACGCTGGCAGACAACAGTCTTATCTGAGTTCAGCCCTCTCACCTCTCACCAGCATCTCCTCTCTGTGTCTCACACAGCAGACTCCATTCCTCCCTTCCCTTCACCTTGCTTTCTTTCTTCGCCTCCCCAGAATCGCCCAGGCTGCCCCTGCTCTCAGCTCATGCAGGCAAAAACCCAGGGTCCTAATGCTCTCCTGATGCTATTACAGTTCACACTCTTACACGTGGTCGCAGGAGGAAAATTGATGACAATCAAAGAGACGGATAATACCAATAGTAATAATAGAGCCCAGAAAGTTTCTAAACAGATTAAAGGTGAACTTCAAGCTCAAGGAACATCAGTGTCAGATTGCACCATCCATCATTGTATGAGCCAAAGTGTATGAGTCATAGGAGGCGACCAAGGAGGACACCACTGTTGAACAAAAATCATGAAAAAGCCAGACTGGAATTTGCCAAATTACATGTTGACAAGCCACAAAGCTTCTGGGAGAATGTCCTATGGAGAGATGAGACAAAAATGGAACGTTTTGGCAAGGTACATCAGCTCTATGTTCACAGACAGAAAAATGAAGCATATCTACAGTAGAAAAGAACACTGTCCCTACTGTGAAACATGGAGGAGGCTCTGTTATGTTCTTGGGCTGCTTTGCTGCATCTGGCACAGGGCGTCTAGAATCTGTGCAGGGTACAATGAAATCTCAAGACTATCAAGGGATTCTAGAGAGAAATGTGATGCCCAGTGTCAGAAAGTTTGGTCTCAGTCACAGGTCATGGGTCTTGCAACAGGATAATGACGCAAAACACACAGCTAAAAAATCCAAGAATGGCTAAGAGGAAAACACAGGACTATTCTGAAGTGGCCTTCTATGAGCCCTGACCTAAATCCTATTGAGCATCTTTGGAAAGAGCTGAAACATGCCATCTGGAAAAGGCAACCTTCAACTGGAGCAGTTTGCTCTTGAGGAGTGGGCCAAAATACCTGTCGAGAGGTGGAGAAGTCTCATTGACAGTTACAGGAATCTTTGATTGTAGTGATTGCCTCAAAAGGTTGTGCAACAAAATATTAAGTTAAGGTACCATCATTTCTGTCCAGGCCTATTTCATGAGTTTTATTTTTTTTTAATTCTGTGGAAGCATGGTTGAAAAGCAAGGTCTGACTTTCATTTGCTCATTTTCATAGATATTTGATTTATTATTACTTTTGTCAGATTCAAGTTATTTCTATCACCATTGTGGGTTTTTCTGTCATTAAACTAGAGGTACCAACAATTTTGACCACATGTGTACATAGAGTTCTCAATATCTGACATGAAATCAGAGTAAGCCTTTCCCTTTTTAGGTAAATTAGGAATACCATAATTACTAATATTTACCAAATACTAGAATAATGAGAGAGAGAGAATGTTTTAAGGAATTTTTATTACTCATTGCAAAGTCAAAAGTTTACATATATTTCATTAGTATTGGTGCCATTGCTCTTAAACTGAATGACTTGGGTCAATTGTTTGGGATATCCTTCCACAAACTTCATCACTCAGATAAAAAAGACCCTAGACATGGTTGTTGTCTATGAACTCGTAATAACCTGGAAAATAATGGCAGGTCAGTTTTAGCATTTAGTGAACCAAATAAAAAAAGCCAAACAAAAAACAAGTGTGGGATTGCACTTTTTTTTTGCAAATTCACCACACTTGAAATTTTTTTCCCGTTTTCTAGTACACAACATGGTAAAACCAATGGTGCCCTTCAAAAGTACAACTCGTCCCGCAAAAATCAAGCCCTCAGATTGCCATATTGACAGAAAAAAATAAAAATAAAAAAGTTATGGCTCTGGGAAGAAGGGGAGCGAAAAGCGAAACCGCAAAACCGAAAAAAGCTGTGGGGGTTAAGGGGTTACACCACTTTGTTACCATTTTGGCAGTATGTTTCGGGTCATTATCCATTTGGAAGACTCATTTCTGCCCAAGCTTTAACTTCCTGGCTGATGTTGAGATGTTGCTTCAGTATTGCCACTTAATCTTCTTTTCTCATGATGCCATCTATTTTGTAAAGTGCACCAGTCCCTCCTGCAGCAAAACAACCCCACAACATGATGCTTCCACCCTCGTGTTCCACAGTTGGGATGGTGTTCTTAGGCTTCCAAGCTTCTCCCTTTTTCCTCCAAACGTAACAATGGTCATTATGCCCACAAAGTTCAATTTTAGTTTCATCAGACCACACGACATGGCTTCAGAAATTAAGGTCTTTGTTCCTGTGTGCATTTGCATACATTAATCTGACTTTTTTATGTTTCTTTTGGAGTAATGGCTTCTTCCTGACAGAGTGGCACAATTCTCTTCCTGATATCTTGGTTTATTTCTTGAGACTTTCTCATGATGCTACACAAAGAAGCAGTGTGTTTCAGGTGTGCATTAGAATACATCCACAGGTGTGTATCTAATTAACGCAGGAGTTGCCAGAAAACAGAATCAGAAGCTTCCAAACACATGACATAATCATGTGGGCAGTTCAGAATTGTTTAAATGCATAGTAATCTTAGTGTTTGTAAACTTTTGGTCTTTGCAGTAAGTAGTAAAAATGCATTAAAACATTCTCTCTCATTATTCTGGCATTTGGCAAATATTAACAATTATGGTAATCCTAATTGACCTAAACGGGAAAGGTTTATTTTGATTTCATGTCAGATATTGAGTAAAACATGCATATGTGTCTTTTTATATAGTGCATGTAAACTTATGGTTGCAACTGTAGCATAACGCACTGCCCAGACTCTATATAGTATAATGCACTCCTCATATGCCTTCATACAGAATAATGTACTGCCCTTAAAAAATAAATAAATACAATACTCATCTCTCCTCCTCGTTCCCCCGCTGCTCTGAGCACCTGGCACATCTCAGGACAGCGGGCGCCAAGTAAAGATGTCATCGTGCCCACTGTCAGAGTTTGCGTCAGTGACATCAGATGCAGAGGGTAAATGATGGGAGAGGGAGTGTGACAATCCCTTTCTCAACATTGCTTTCAAGTGTATCGGCATTCAGCCGATACAGTTGAACTTACGATGATGGGCGGGTCCCAGTGGCCCCCTCCTGGCTCACGGGCCCAATAGCAGCCAGGTGGCTGTGCAGGGAGATTTAGTCTTCAGTCTACAGTTAAAAGTAGTGTAGCTCCAAGTGAATTCCTCTGAGCCCGGGGCCTGGAGCAACCACCAACTCTGCCCCCCCCAATAGCTACACTACTGTGATTGACCAACCAATGTGTATAGGCCCCTGACTCTTATGGACATAGCAATTTTTAATTTTTAAGCTTTCATTTCTCTCTCCCTTTCTTCAAAAGTCGTAACATTTTTAATTTCTTGCCAGCATATAGCTACAGCTATATGATGGCTTGATTTTCATGGGACTACCGAATTTTTCGGACCATAAGACGCACTTTTTTCCCCAAAAAATTTTGGGGAAAATGGGGGTGCGTCTTATGGCCGCAACATACCTAAAAATCAGGTGGCGGCGGAGATCTTGTCCTGAGATCTCTGGAGACGAGATCTTGGGAAGAGATCTCGTTGCCGAGATTTGAATGAGTATGTGGCGGCCATCTTTCCGGAGACCCCTGGCGGCCATCTTTCAGGACGCCACCGCGTTGAAGCAGCGGAGCTGCGGGGGGCTTTCTGGCTAGGAGCGAAATGCCGGCGGAGCCCCCCACGCCGCACAGAGCCCCGCTGCTGCCCCACACACCACCGCACCACATGGAAGGCTGCATCGGGACCGCCACCGGAGGCCCCTGGCAGCCATTTTTCAGGAGGCCACCACGTTGCAGCAGTGGAGCTGCGGGGGGATTTCCGGCTTAGAGCGAAATGCCGACGGAGCCCCCCAATGCAGCACAGATCCCTGCTGTTGCCCCGACACCACCGCACCACAGGGAGGCTGCATTGGGACCGCCACCGGATTTGTGAGTATATTGCCACCCACAGAACGCAGTCACCCCACAGATCACAACCACCCCACAGAACACAGCCACCCCACAGAACACAGCCACCCCACAGAGCACAGTCACCCCACAGAACACAGCCACCCCACAGAGCACCACCACCGCACCAGCCTGGACCACCGAACGACCCCAGTGACCACTCCTCTACCTGTGCTGATCCCTTCAGCTGAATTCAGACTGTAAGACAGACCCCCATTTGACACATTATTTTTTTTCCCCTATTTTCCTTCTGAAAATTTGGGGTGCGTCTTATGGTCCGGTGCGTCTTATAGTCCGAAAAATACGGTAGTTGTACTTTAGATTCACACCATTTATTCTGTAATATGATGTACTGGAAAATGTTTAAAAAAATCCAAGTAAGGTTAAATTTTCAAAAAAACAAAATTACACATTTGTTTTTTGGGGTTTTGTTTTTATGGCATTTATTCTGCAGTAGAAGCTACCTGGAAATATGATTTTCCAGGTCAGCATAATTATTATGACACCAAACTTTCATTTTTATATTGTAATTTAAATGGTGAAAAAAGATAGAGATTGGTAAGAAAAAGAATTTGCTTTAGTCTTCATACAGGGGGAAAAAAAATACACGCCCCCTGTGAAACAATCTAATAACACTCCTTTGGACTTAATGAAAAATGAACTCATTAGGGGACAAATTAATTGCTGGCTAATGTAAAGAGTGGCAAAATTTAAAAAAATAAAATAAAAATAAAACATTTTATTCCGATTTGTAGCCACTATGACTTTGTGTGTTCAGTAGTTGAGCAAATATGTTCCCTCTTATTCAGCAAGCTATAGTGCTTACTGAATAAGCAACAGAGGGACCCCAGCTTCCTGGATCGCGTCAGCCTATCAGCTGATCGGCGCCGCAGCTGCATGTGTCGCGGTTGTGTCACTGTCACAGCACATGCATGGAAAGCCTGTTTGTTGGGTCATGACACATGCAGCTGTGGCGTCAATCAGCTGATCGGCCGGCGCGATCCAGGAACCCGGGTTCCCTCTGCAGCTTATTTGGTAAGCGCTATAGTTTGCCGAATAAGAGGGAACCCGAACATATTCGCTCAACTCTAGTGCTCAGTTCAGCATGAAAAATTTGGGCAGGACTTGGGCATCCGAGAACAACAGCAGCCTATGTGCACAAAACAATCTATTAACGATTATTCTTTGTGTGCGTTGCAATCGGTTAGCCTATTTCAACAGACTATTAAATGACTGCTGATCAGTGGACATTTAAGGCCATGTTGACATGTTCAGTTTTTGGTCAGTATTTTACATCAGTATTTGTTAGCCAAAACCAGGAGAGGATGAACACATTTTGGTGTTATAAAACACTTTCAAACACTTTTAAAAATGTTTCTGGATTCAATTAGTCACCCATATAGTATTATGTGGTTTGTTGCACATTTTGGTGTTATAAAACATTTCCAGAAAGGATTTAAACATTTTTCTGGGCTCAGTTTCTCACCCATACAGTATTCTGTGGTGTGGGGTACATTCCTGTGATAGGTAACACTGCAAAAAAGCTTTTAAAATTTTTTTTGGGTTCCATTACTCACTCATAAAATATTTCATGGTGTAGGGTACATTTCTATAATATCTAATGCTACAAAAAAGCATTTAAACTTTTTTGTGGCTTCAATCCCTCATCTATACACTATTACGTAGTCTGTTGTACATTTCAGTGTTATAAAACACTCCCAACAAGCGTTTAAAATTTTCTTTGGCTTCAATTCCTCATCCATACACTATTACGTAGTCTGTTGTACATTTTGGTATTATAAAACACTTCGAAAAAGCATTTTAAACATTTTCTGGGTTCAATTAGTCATCCATACAGTATTCCATGGTCTGGAGTACATTTCTGTGAAACATAACACTCCAAAAAAGCGTTAAATGTCTTTTCTGTGTTTAATTAGTCATCCATACAGTGTAACATGCTTAGAGGGCAACAAAAATGATAGAGCAATATTTGAACCAGAGAAAGCTGGCATGACAGCAGAGGTGGCAGGAGTATGTGGTCCAGAACCAGCCGCTTTCCTGGAACCACCATGTCCCGAACCCAGGCCTCAGCCTTCACTGCTGGGGTTCTTGCGGACTGCGAATGGTAAAGTCAGGATCCATGAACTGGTGAATGGACTGCGAAGCCTAGGCTGGTCGGAAGACAGAATGAGGCGAGCCAGTACCAGGGCTGGAGAAATGCTAGCCACAAGGTTTCAACAGATGGCCTCCCGAGGGGTGCCCGTTACATATGACCGACAGCGGAGAAGGGGGTCCATCTCATTCACACCGTCGGGCAGTAAAGATTGAACACTTGTCCCGAAGGCTGCAAGTGCTGACAGCTGGAACCAGGGTCACATTCCACAAAACGGAGGGTCAACATCGCTGGTATTCAGTGGGTGTGATACCAGAAGGAAGGGAGAAGGATGAACCCTTCTTAAGAAATGAATGGGACTGGTAGTGGCTCTTCGAGGTGGATCGAAACAGGGATACTATCACCCCTGAGAGATCGTGCTGTCCTTGGGGCTCCCCACCTCATATGCGAGAGCAGGTAATGGTGCAGGTGACAAAGTGGGCTGTCACCCATTTCTATGTGTCTTGGGCTCCGGCATTTCCGGAAGCCAGGTCACTTTAAGCCCAGGCACCTGGGAATCAGGCACCGGGAAGAAGGTGGAGGCAGTGCACCCATCTCCTGAGGAAGGAGAAGAAGAGGACATGTGAAGAGGATTACTGTATTACCCTGGTTATAATTTTTTCCTGGCTTTGTACATTGCGCAAAGCCTTTATGAATGTAGAAGTACAGCAAAAACACTTTAAAAATATTTGAATGAGGTCTGCCAGTTGTTGCCTTTCAGGGGTATTTGGATGACCATCCTTATAATTTTTCCTAGCTTTGCACTTTCCGCAAAGCCTTTTTGATTGTAGAAGTGCATTAACTACACTTTCAAAATATTTACGTTAAATACATTTTTCTGGATTCAATTTGTCATCCATACAGTTGAACGCGATTATTGTAACATTAAGGTGGTATGTAAAACTACAAAAAAGCGTTGAAAATATTTCTGGATTCAATTACTTATCCATAGAGTATTAGTTGCTCTGAGGTAAGTTTTGGTAGTATGTAACACTTCAAAAAAATTTTGGTATAAAATTACTCATCCATATACTATTACATGTTCTTGGGAACATTGCGGTGGTATATAACCTTCCAAAAAAGCGTTCAAAAAGTTATCTGCATTAAATTACTCGTCTATATACTATTATGTCCTCTTGGGTACATTCCGGTGGTATCTAACCATCCAAAAAAGTGTTGAAAAAGTTATATGGATTCAATTACTCATCCATATACTATTACGTGTGCTTGGGTTCATTGTGGTTGTATTTAACCCTTAAAAAAAGCATTGAAAAAGTTATCTGGATGCAATTACTCATTCATATACTATTACGTGCTCTGGGGTATGTTGCGGTGGTGTATAATCCTCTAAAAAAAAGAGTTGAAAAGTTATCTAGATGTAATTATTCATCTATATACTATTACGTGCTCTGGGGTACATTGCGGTGGTATATAACCCTTCAAAATAGCATTCAAAAATTTTTAGGTATAAAATTATTCATCCATGTACTATGCCTTCAAAAAATTGTTCAAAAATTGTTGGATATTATATTGCTTATTGTTACATCTGTCGGTGCCTCCGAATGGTTCCCCTCCTCCCACCATGTGGGAGCGCAGGCTGACTCATCGCCCTAGCTGTAGCAGCTTCCTCACACACTCCCTCCTCCTTCCTTCAGCATGCCACACAATGTTCCGGCGGTGTGCCACGTAAGCACGCTCCCCCGTTCTTAAAGGGGCAGAGTGCATACATGGTAAAATGCCACCAGCTAACAGCTGGGACGTATTTAGTTAATGTTTGCACATGCAAGGTGTCTCCAAGCCAATAGCTGGGAGGCATCTTGTATAAAAGGCACCCTCACCAATTGGTAGATGCCTGAGCAACTCCAAACGTTTTTGTTAGGTGGTTTAGTGTGTGCAATTGTATGTTGCCAGGTCCCTCGTCGTTAGTCTATTAATGTTTCCAGTTTCCCATATCCTGTGTTCAGTCCAGTATAGTTAGTCCTTGCTCCCATGTCCACTTCGGCGGTGTCCGTATCCTGAAACCACATCAGCTGTACCTGAACTGCTTCCTGAGACCAGTGTGTCTAACCTGTCCATGTGGCCGTCCTACCTGCTATCCGGTGACTGCACAGTCAGAACCTGTTTCAAATGGCCGTCCTGTCAACACAGCCTGAACCTGTTCCAAGTGGCTGTCCTGTCTTGTCTAGGAATCTGAGTTAATGAGTTAGACCCTTGGGGTCTGCTGCTGCTTCCGGTCCTCGTCCTGGAGTGGCACCTGGCAGCTACCTACTACACATGCCTGTCATCACCTCTAGAGGCTCCAGTGAACACCAAGGTAGCTGCTTAGTCATGCCCCTCAAGGGTCAGTCCGGTCTGTGGCATATTGGGTCCATGAACCACGGGCACCAACTGTGTGCGTGACATTCATCCATAGGGTATAATGCATTCTTGGCTACATTTTGGTGGTAAAAAAACCCTCAAAAAAATGGTTACATATTTTTGGGGTATTATATTGCTCATCCATAGAGTATTACATGTTTTTGAGTAGATTTCGGTGGTATCTAACCCTTCAAAAAAATTGTTAAAAAATGTTTTGGTATTATATTGCTCATCCATAGAGTACACACATATAAGAAACACTTCCAAGATGGGCTAAAAAGTATTTTTATTTGAACATAATAAATTCCATCATAATCAATAATAAATATCCATAAAGAAGGGGTAAATAAAAGCAAAGACAGGAGATAAGGTGGAAACACCTCGATCAAGCAAAGCCTCATATAGATATTAATGAAAAAATACAAAAAATGCCTCAATCATGAAAAAAATATATGAAATACCATACTGAAAAACACTAATATACGGTAAATATAAACCATTAAAGTGCAGGTACAGTTGATAGAAAATACACTCACCACGTGAAATAAGCAAAAATTAATAATAATATCCGATATGTAATAATAGCAAAAGTTGCCTAATAAAATATCCGAAATTGCATGCTATAAATCCCAGTGGTGTAAACCAGATAGAGGCACCTGGATACCTATGCACTGAGGTAAATATGCATTGCTTTTTGTGATTTATGTATTTAATGCCTCTATCTGGTTTACACCACTGGGATTTATAGCATGCAATTTTGGATATTTTATTAGGCAACTTTTGCTATTATTACATATCTGATATAATTATTAATTTTTGCTTATTTCACGTGGTGAGTGTATTTTCTATCAACTGCACATGCACTTTAATGGTTTATATTTATATGAATGTTTTTCAGTATGGTATTTCATATATTTTTTCATGATTGAGGCATTTTTTGCATTTTTTCATTAATATCTATATGAGGCTCTGCTTGATCCAGGTGTTTCCACCTTCTCTTCTGTCTTTGCTTTTATTTACCCCTTCTTTATGGTTATTTATTATTGATTATGATGGAATTTATTATGTTCAAATAAAAATACTTTTTAGCCCATCTTGGAAGTGTTTCTTATATGTGTGTACTCTATGGATGAGCAATATAATACCAAAACATTTTTAACAATTTTTTTGGAGGGCTAGATACCACCAAAATCTACTCAAAAACATGTAATACTCTATGGATGAGCAATATGTAACCATTTTTTTGAGGGTTTTTTTACCACCAAAATGTAGCCAAGAACGCATTATACCCTATGGATGAATGTCACGCACACAGTTGGTGCCCGTGGTTCATGGACCCACTATGCCACAGACCGGACTGACCCTTGAGGGGCATGACTAAGCAGCTACCTTAGTAAAAAAGCGTTTTTAATGTGATAGTAGACAAACATAAAAAAACATAAATCTGATATCGCTATAATTGCAACGTCCCGAAGAATAAATCCATCTGATCACTTTTACCACACAGTGAACGGCATAATAAATACATTTAACCATTTCTTGACCTGCTGTTGATTTGTTCTTCCTGCTTCCCAAATATAGCAGCAAGGCTCGGCGCACATTTTTCCTGCGCTCTACGCTGACTGCTTACACCAGGGTTTCCATGTAAATTTCTGAAAACGTGATTGAAACAAAATTCCAAATGGAAAATTCACTGTAATGAGGCAGATGGAATCATTTTGAACTCCCGTTTGGTCTGTGATCTGGTGGTGCCTGTTCCCATCTTTTTAGGCATGCACAAAAGTTCTGGTGATTAACAAAAGTTTTGTGCACCTTTGAAAGACAGACACTGCTGAACAGAGGCCAGACAGAGTCTAGAGTAACTTATTAATGAATGAATAAATCAAGGGTTCATCTGAATCACATATTTTGGAGATGTACAGTAGATGGAAACCAGCCCTGATGTAAGTGCTTAGCGTAGAGCACAGGATACATGTGAACTGATCCAATATGTTCTGTACCCTAAAATGTTACCAATAAAAGATTCAACTCAACCCACAAAAAAGTCACCACTCTTGTCTGTCATCTGTTAGCGCTCCTTCCCTCCAGAATCTCACCGTGCAACCAAGCAGTACTGTACAGCTACTTATGAGGTACTGCCAAGTTAAGCAGAAATTGTGTGACAAATGTTGGCGCTATTTTTACCCATTTTTTTGTGGTAACAATATAATTATTATTTTTTCACCGCCCAGTGGTATAAAATTCTGTGACACACTTGTTGCATCAATATGATCGCTGCACCCTTAGATGAATTCATTGAGGTGTAGATTGGCACCTCAGGGGCTCTGACAATGTGACATGGCACCCTCAAACCATTCCAACAAAATATGCGCTATAATATAGCTCTACTTCCCTTCTGAGCTTTGCACTGTACCTCAAAAGTAGTTTTCGACCCCCTTCATTTTTTCCTATTATCCCTTTTAAAAATTTAAAACTTGGTGCTATTGCAACAATTTAGTAGAAAAATGATAATTTTCATTTACTCAGCCCAATGTTATACAACTCTGTGAGGGTTATAAATGCTCACTGCACCCCTAGAATTCATCGAGAGGTGTGGTTTACAAAATGGGGTCACTTGTAGGGATCAGGTACTCTTCAAATGTGATATGTTGTCCATAAAATTTTGCAGCCAAAATGACGCTCCAAAATTCAAGTAGTGCTCCTTCCCTTCGGAGCCCTGCCATATGCCCAAATAATTTTTCCCCACATATGGGATATTGGTGTACTCAGGAGAAATTGACCAAAAAAATTGCACAACAAATTGTACAGTCCATTTTTTCCTGGGCTAAAACATTTTGTAAGAAAAACAATTTTTTCATTTTCACGGCTCAATGTTATAAAATTCTATGAAGCACCTGTGGGTTCAATCTGCTCACCACAGATCTAGATACATTGTTTGAGGGGTGTAGTTTACAAAATGGGGTCACTTGTGGGGGTTTCCACTGTTTAGGCATATCAGGGGCTCTGCAAATGCGACACGGTATCTGTTATCTTTTCCAGGCAATTTTGCACTCCAAAAGTCGAATGGTGCTCTTACTAAGCCCTGTCATGTGCCCAAACAGTAGTTCGGCACCACATATCAGTGTATTCAAAAGAAATTACACAACAAATTTTATAGTCCATTTTCTCCTGTTACCTTTATGAAAATGAAAAATTTGTGGCTAAAACAACATTTTTGTGGGAAAAATGTTATTTTTTTATTTTCATGGCTAAACGTTATAAAATTATGTGAAGCACCTGTGGCTTCAAGGTGCTCACCACACCTCTAGATAAATTCTTTGAGAGGTCTAGTTTCCAAAATTGGGTCACTTGTGGGGGATCTCTATTGTTTAGGCACATCATGGGCTCTGCAAACGCAACATGATGTCCGCTATCTGCTGAAAAATTGCTAATAAAACTTTAACGCTTCTAACTTCCTAACAAAAAAAAATGATGTTTCAAAAATGATGCTGATGTATAGTAAACATGTGGTAAATGTTATTTATTAACTATTTTCTGTGGTGTAACTCTCTGGCTTAAGGGCATAAAAATTCAAAGTTTACAAATTGCGACATTTTCTCATTTTTTTGGCCAAATTTTTTATATTTTCATAAATAAATGCAAATCACATCAGCAAAAATTTACTATGTAAATAGGGTGCTGTCAATGCTTAGTCTGGCATTCATCAAAGATTGAATAATTTATAAGTTTGCAGGAATATGCTCTATTGATAACGAGAATGGTAAAATCAAGTTGTTGACTTATTCAAACATTCTCAGGAGTAACCAAATGACACAGCACAATTCTGAGAAAGGATTCTTCAGGATTGTTACTACATGTGAAATACAAATATTTACTAAAACAGATGTTAAATGAGAGCTGATGGTTCCTCTGTAAAAATACATTAATTATTAACAGTGAAAGTTACCTGTTGTTAGTAGGTCTTGAACCCCAGAATTTTCCGACACTTTACTTTGATCTTCACAGCTTGAGAAGAATTCTTGTTCAGTTTTATTCAGATCCTGAAGAATTTCCTTAATGCAGCTGTTCAGATCATATACAGCTACTTTTTCAGGCACCTGTAATATATTAGACTGTTCTACTACTTCACCTTCATGCAATGTCAGTTGCGAAGACTCTGCTACCATAAGGTCCTTTGTGAGCACATCTTCACCATGTCCATTTGTTCTTTCGCTACATGTTTCGTCAGTGATGGGTAATGTGTCTTCATCCTTTTCTTCTTTACTCAGTATTACTGTCACTTCAGAGTCTGAAGTGTCTGAGCTGCACGAAGTCACACATTCATCTGAAGCCTGCTCTATAGAGTCAGAAGAAGGTGTCTCCAGATCTTCATCCGTGTCAGAATCAGGGGCCGTGTGGCGCCTGATACGGGAGACAGCCTCTCTGAGATCTTTGGCATAGAAATTTGGTCTTCTTGAATATGCTTTCACTGTGCCCCTAGAAAATGATGTTTCATTTATTTGAGAATCCAAGCAAACACTACCACTCGTTTGCCTATGTTGTATAGCTGGCTCCCCATATAAGCGATCATTTGTAAAATTTGGTGCATATTTTGCCGTATTGCATTTTTTTTTACATTGATTTTCTTTAGGGAGATTTTCCTGTGTGATCATTAATATCATAGGATTTTCTTCACTTATGTTCTTCTCAGTGACCATCGATATTGATTTTTGCTTAACAATACATTCTTCCACCACTGACTCAACTAACATACCCTCACTTGGCTTTAGCTTTTCTAGGATCGGTAAATCCAATGGTTCAGCTAATGGTTTACAGTTCTGTTCAGTTACAATAGTTTCCACATCTTCCTGATTCTCTTCGTTGATGATTGACTCAAGTTGTATATGGTGGGAAACCACACCAACAGAATTTACGGTATGCGAGTTAGTTTCTTGGGGCTTCGGTGTTTCAAGAATTTGATCATTCTGAACTCTTATGTTAGAGGATTCTGAACAGTTTTCATTGGTACTTGTGTTCTGTATATCAGGAATAAGCACATGTACTTCTGATCCAAGTTCTGTAATCTCTTCGGAATGGTTATTAAATTTGGGGCAATTATACATACGTACAATACCAGTACCAGCCACTGAAGCCGCTGACAGAGGATTCTCTAAAATGCATGGAATTTCTTTATAATTCCTTATATTGCTCTCTTTTCTATTACTTCCATTTTTAATCAGTACTTCATGCTCGTGCTCATTATCTGCGTGTCCTTGATCAGTGTTATCAGCTTCTGATCTGTTGGGCCCATATTGAGCTTCACTTAGAGAATCTAATTCTCCAATGGAAAGTCCTAAAATGCGTACTGCTCTTTCTTTTAGGGTTGAAGGTTCTCTCTCTATGTAATGTGGATTGTAATTGGTTTTAGAATAGCTCTTTTGAGGGATTGGTTGTAGTGGTAGACTTGAACGAGACTTTGAATGGAAAGTTGAGTAAGGTCCTCTCTCTTTCTTGACAAGACTCTTAGAATGACCTTGAATGGCCAAGGTTTCCCCTTTCGATTTCTCATTAGGTACAAATTTAACTTGCTCTGTTATTGGTGGAAAAATAAACTCTGCCCTAACGACTACACAAGTTGCATCGATGACAAAAAGTCCCTCACCCTCATTTGATAATGCAGGCTGAGTTTTCTCTGTTATATCTCCTTTGCATGATTTCTGCCTTGATCACTTTGAAGTATAGAAGAATGTTCAGATGTATTGAATTTCTTACTACATCTCAACCCATCATGACTTCTCCAACAGTTTTGATCACGGCTCCTTCCTGGTAAAGTGTTGACATTTCCAGGCTCTCTCCATCTAGGAAATTCGGTATCTTTGTAAGACATTCTTTGCTTTTTAGATTCCCCATGTTTAGTTTCATCCAATATATATGGTTTCATATATTGTTTTTTCAAGGGAAGAGTATGACTATATCGTCCAAATTCAACCTTATTTGTAGACAACTTTAAAGGACCTCTTGTCTTTGATTCTTTGCTTGATATAACTCTTAATGGTCTTCTCCACTCATGTCCTTGTTCCTTACCTTGTTTATTAATGTTTATATACTCCCCTCTGATCTTTTTATCAGCATTTTGAAACTTTCCACTTGCGTAACTAAAACCTAACTCTCTTGGCAGTTTTACTCCATGCAGAGGAATTGGTGGACGAGTATCAAAGGGAGGCATTGGTAGTTGGTTGTTATTTGCAGGAGGCATATTTTTCCTGTTAGGTGCTTCACTGATATCATAAAGTGTTTTGCTACTTGTGTACGGCATTGATATGTCCCTTTGAAGAGGGAATGAAACTGTTCCATACATCATGTTATCAGTCTGGAACTCAAGTTTAGACTTTATTTTTGGAAAGTTAGGTATATTGTTAGCAATAGGAGAAGGTCTGCCTTCTACACTCTCATATATATGATCCAGAAACTCATCAGACGCGGGTCCTGTCCACATGCTATGTGCTCGAGGAAGTTTTCTGCCTTGTATTATGCTCTGAAAAGTTGGGTCAATCTTTTGCTTATCCCCTGCTTCCACTTTCTGCACGTTTGTACTTGATGTTGAATTTGTGTTGGCAGCTCTACTTCTCTCCATACTATACCTTGGCACTTTTTCTCTACATTCGTGATAGTCTTCTGAGTCATGTAAAGGTAGAATTTGATTACTGAGCTTTTGTCTGAATCCTATAGTGTGATTATCCTTTTCTTTATTAATAGAAAAGATACGATGTGGGTAATCATAAGAAGGAGGAGGAACATAAGGTGGGGGAACTTTTCGTTTTCTTAAGTGTGGCAGGTTTTCTTTTTGTATTTCCTGTTTGTGATTTATTGAGGGCCTTGTTCCATAATTGTTTTAGCTACTTTGTCCTGAGAGGTCTCTGGAATTGCTGGATTACTTATTCCTGATTTAGCCGATTTGACAAGCTTAGACCACCAACTTCTTTTCTCCTGACTTGTATCTCCAGAATTTGTCACAGCAGATTTCATTTTTTCTGTTTCTGGATATTCTACTTTGCTTGTTTGTGATAAGAGTTGGTTTTGTAGAGCTTTGGGCAGAATATGTAATGGTTCCCACTCATCATACTTTAGCTCTTTCATCTTTTTCTCCAATATATAATCTGCTTCCCATTTTCCATAAATAGAGTCCATCTGTATCAGTTTCCCTTTTTGCCTCTGCTTACTGGGAAGGTAATGGTTTATTAGTTCTCCACGTGGATCACTAGACACGTTTTGTCTGTTCCTTTCAAATTCAGTAGGATATGTGCCAGTTATATTATTATCCCACTTATAATGGATATGTTCTCTTATTCGTGCATTACTTTTTTTATCAGCATTTTGATCCATTCTTTCTACTTTTGATCCTCGATGAATTGGTGGCAAATTGGAACCCCAGTTTGTATAATCTTGCAAAACTGCTCCTTGTTGCAGTCTGGAGGCAGACCATAGTCTATAAGGAGACTGACCTCTCATTGGTGTTTTGTTAACGTACCTTAAAAACAAATTAATAAATAGATCATATTTAGCCTTATTAATAAAAGAACTTTTAGTTAACATTTTCTTATTGTTAGCTTTTATTTCACGTGACATATTTTTATTCTTTGAGCGCTGAGTAATATTTTTGTGACATTGTAGTCAATTAAAACCTAAATGAAGGAGTTGTCCATTGATTTTTTATGGGAAAACAGTTATGTCCAATAATGCTATTAGCCTGCAGATACAGGGTTAATCTGCAGGTAAACAGCATCATGAAAGTGTCTGGCTGCAGTACTGAAAGCCCGAGGCTCCCAGGAGAAATAAAGTCCTTTTGCTCCAGGGAGCCCTTGAGAAAAAATAACTTTATTTCTACCAGGAGCCACCAGCTTTCAGTCATGCAGGCGTGCCGAAAGCAATTACAGTCACCGCTCACAACACTGACAGCACGCCTCGGCACTGCAGTGCATCAGTATAGAGCCAGCAGTAAATCAGTGCGGAGCCGTGCACACAGCCGCCGCTCTCAGTGCTGTGAGTGTAGACTGTAATTGCTTCCGGCATGCCTACATGACTGAAAGCTGGCGGCTTCCGAGAAAAATTATGTTCATTTTTGCAGATTATCCCTATATCTGCAGGTTAATAGGGTTATCGGACATGACAGGTTCCCTTTAATCCCCACTGGTCTGTGTTTCCTGGTACAGTCCTTGACACATTGGAAATGCTCGTGGGCATTTCTGACAGTTTCCAGTGTGTATTCAAAGCAGTACAAGGAAATAAACTAGCAGAAACCAGGTGAGCATCAGTCTTGTCAAATGCAATCAATTTTGCTCACCTGGTTCTTCATGGATATGTCTTTGAATTTCTTTTATGGACTGGTAGCATATGCTCAGTAGAGACCTGTTATTCTTCTAGCAATCGTACTGTGCAGTGAGATAGTTCATGCATAGTTGCGTCATTCTCACTGCACAGGGTGGACAGTGGCAATATGCGTCAGCTACACTCAAAAAAGGTACAGCTTTCCTTCTCTCCGACTGTGCTGCTCGGCTGTATGGTAGATGCAGCAGAGTAAGCGTAGAAATACCAGAAACTAAACTAGTAATGGTCTTGCTCATTAATAGCATGAATAGTTCTGTCCATATTTGTTACAATGGCACCTCCTACCTATAAATACAATATAAATACAACTGGGCCTCTGTCTGTACTATTTGAAAGAGAAACGGTCTTTGTTGCCTACAGAAACCGATTTTCAACCAGCTTTCATTTTTTTAAAAAGCACAAGTGAAATGAAAGCTGTGCCGTGATTAGTTGCTATGGCCAACAAAAAGCAGGGGAGCACACATAGCGGAAATATATCTAAATCTCATACAGAATTATTCGGTGGCCGATTATGAACGTATGCACAGCATGGTGGGGACAGAAAAGAGTTACATTTATTGATGTAACTATTAAAAGATACTAAAAAAATAAAATTCATAACTATTGCCATACTGATGTCTTCTCCTGTCAGCTCTGCCCTTCGCAGAGTAGATTGGAAGAGTAGTTAATGTCAGCTGTGCACAGGAAAGTGTAGGCAGTAGTGGAGTGCAAACATACTTGGATAAGGTGTTATCTGACCATGCTTGTGTGCTAACTGATTGTATTCGGCATGCTCGAAAAATATGTTCAAGTCCACACGGCTGCATGTCTCGTAGCTGTTCGACATCTGCAACACATGCAGGGATTGCCTGTTTGTTAGGCAATCACTGCATGTGTGGCGGCTGGCGAACAGCTACGAGACATGCAGCCGCGGGGACTCAAACATATTTTTCGAGCACGCTCTGGTCACTCGGTTAGCACACGAGCATGGTCAGATAACACCTTATCCAAGTACGTCTGCTCATCACTAGTAGGAGTCCTAAAGAAGAAGCAGGTGCTTGTGGGAAATGTAGTTTACCCTGGTCACATGGTCATCACTGAAGGACAGCCCAATTCATACTGAGCACAGAGGTGCAGCTATGGAGAAGTAGGAGCTAGAGAAGAGCGAATCTTTCAAGATTTGGTTAGGTTCGGCGAATGTCCCTATGTTCGCCAAACATGTTCGCTGAACAATTTGACGTACAAACCTGACTTCAATGGGAGGCAAAACTAAAAGCATAGACAATACCTTCAAGGGAGCCAAAAAGCTGACAAAATAGCTAAAATTAGGGGCAGACACCAGGAAAAGTTGCATCAATTGACCCATCAATTGCGTTATAAATAAATAATTTAAAAAAAATTTACACTGTTTGCCCTGTATTTTTGATAGCCAGCCAGGCAAAACTGACAGCTGCAGGCTGCAACCTTCAGCTGTCAGTGTTAGCAAGGCTTGTAGATGGGTCCCCATGCTGTTTTTTTAAAATGATTTAAATAAATCATTTTTTAAAAAACGGTTTGGGGTCCCCCCCATTTTTGACAATCAGCCAAGCTAAAGCTGACAGCTGGTGTCTAGTATTCTCAGGCTGGTAAGGGGCCATGGATATTGGCCCCCAGCAGCTGCCCCAGACAAGGCACAATTTTGCCCACGGCACCCGCGCTGACATCAGTAAGTTAAACTGAGTTAACAGGCTGTCAACTTTCAGGACCTTTCTAATGACACTGCGAGTAAGAGAACTTTCTCTCGCTGGTGGTGACATCAGTCAGGTCATAGGAGTTCACCGCGAGATACTGAGCAGCAGCGACTGATGAATTCTCCAATCAGTCGCCACCTGCTCTCGCTGTTAACAGTTGAATACAACTCTCAACATTGTCCCTTGCTTGCACGGATGGCAGCGCGAGGAGGGGACAGTGATGTGAGATGTCTTCACTTCAGCACCCAATGCCAGGGAACAACGCAAACAGTACAGCTGATTCCCAGGCGCCGGTATGTGTCACACTGATGACACAGGGATATCATCCGTGTGTCATCAGTGTGCATGTGTGCATGACGTTTTGTGGCCTGTGCTGCTACCGGAAACACTGACGTCTGTCTGAAAGAGACCTTAGTGAACTCGGTCATTTACTGAACTTTGGCTGACTTTTGCCAATTTTAGGAAAAAAGCTTGGGAATCTGAACACAAATCCGAATGTGCAACGTTGGTGCCGAATTTGAGACTGAAGAATGTTTTCCGAACAAGTTCACTCATCTCTAGTAGGAGCCACAAAGAGGACAAAGAATGGCCAACAAGGATCTGAAAGCATGGGTGGATTACTTTAGAGAGGTTATTTGACTTCAGGGTGCAGGTAACCAAAATAGATTCTGTAAATAGCCAAAAAATGATCACATCATTATAGATAGGGAGACTTCCAAAATAATAAATGTATTCAAAAAAGAGGGAAGTACACAAACCAAGTAAAATTAAAGATATTTATTAATTTCTAAGTTTAAAATAAATATACATAAATATATTAAAGGGAAATAGGGAACACAAGCAGAGTGACACCTGAGCAGGACAATTTCATAAATAATCCATGATTATGAAGCAAAGCAAGTTCCATTTATTACAACAAAATTATGAACAGGAGCCACAATTTGTGTGGTATGAAGTAGAACGGACAACAAATGATGAGATTAACGTTTCGACCGATAGCGGTCTTTTTCAAAACCTCACTGTGAAGCAAAAAACATAAATGTAAATAACAGACAAATAACATATAAGACTCACAAAGCAGGCAAATATATACAGAAATATACAAAAATATACAAAAATATATACAAAAATGTCTACAGGATATAACTATATAGTCCCAAAATAAAAGCTAATATTATTAGTGTTGTGAAGGGCACAAGCATATGTGTCAAAGAAGTATAGACTTATGCACTTATCATGCTGCAGAGGCATGCATTGATCTTATCGATAGGGAAATACATGAGACACTCAAAAGACAACAGAGGGGCCTCTTTCCCACTAAAAGTAACATTACACCGCTTGAAAGACAGGCCATTGAGTCTCTAAGGGCTAATAAAAACATTACCATCAAGCCAGCTGATAAAGGCGGGGCAATTGTTGTGATGAACCAAATCGACTACATGAAGGAAATTGAAAATCAATTATCAGATATATCTACGTACAAGAAAATTTCCTCTGACCCATTGCCAAACATTAAAAAGAAAATTGATAATCTCCTCAACAAATATCTATCTATGAATTGCATAGATAAGAAAACAGCCACTTTCTTAACCAACCTTCATCCAATAACACCAGTCATTTATATTCTTCCTAAGATCCACAAATCTCTGACAAACCCCCCGGGACGCCCTATTGTGGCATCAACCGATTCAGTTCTGGCACCTTTATCTATCTTCTTGGAGAGAACCTTGACACCACTGGTCAAGGAAACTAGATCCTTCGTACTTGACACTGGGCATTTCATCAATATAATCAAAGGCTTGTCCAATATCTCACCAGGATGCTTTCTTGCTACCTTAGATGTCAAAAGCCTCTACACCTCAATCAAACATGATTGCGGTGTTGAGGCTGTGAGAAATTCCCTCCACTCATCACATCTAAGTACGAATTCACAGCAATTTATTCTGGATATGCTAACCTTGGTCCTTAATGAGAACTATTTTCTATTTGGTGACCAGTTCTATTACCAATCCCGCGGGACAGCCATGGGATCTAACATGGCACCAGCCTATGCCAATCTATATATGGATGCCTTTGAAAATGCACATATCTATAATAATGATCTATTTGCCCTACATTCTAAATGTTGGCTTCGTTATATAGATGACATTTTCTGCCTATGGGATGGTAGCCCTGACACCATCCTCACATTTATAGCACAGATCAATGATGTTAGGCCTGAACTACAATTTGTACTTAACTGGGACGTACATGAGATTCCTTTCCTAGACACTATGGTTTCCAAGAACGACAACGGGGGCCTCTCCACGGATCTGTATGCCAAGCCTACTGATTCTAATAACCTTTTACTATTTACAAGCTGCCATCCAAGGTCTACACGTGAGAGCCTTCCCCGTTCCCAATTTCACAGGGTGAAAAAGATTGTCTCCAACCCCCTTTTGGTCGAGACACGACTAGACGAAATGGCCAATAGATTCAAGGAAAGGGGTTACCCCGAAAATATCCTTTCCACAGAAAAAGAGAGAATCCTATCGTGGGATCCCCCAACCAATATACCTCCTAAACCTGAACGGATCCCCTTCATCCACACACACCACCCTCCAATGAACGTTATCTATAAGACCATCAATAAGCATTGGCCCCGCCTAGCCGAATCATATCCACAAATCCCCTCTTTTCAGGCACCAGCTCTTATGTGCAAAAGGAGACCAAGGAATTTCAAAGATGAACTAGTCCGTGCAGATATCGGTAGTTTCACTAAATTACCTAAACAAACATTCATTGGATCACAAAGGAAAGGAACATTCCCATGCCTGGGGTGTGCATGTTGTGCAAACGTGATCAAATCTGAGGACATTGTCCACCCATACGCGGGAAAGAGATATAAAATCAATGGTTTCTTTACGTGTGACACCAATTTTGTAATCTACCTTATTAAATGCCCATGTGGCCTCCTATATATAGGTGAAACCACACAACATATCAGAGAAAGAATCACAAATCACAAATCGACGATCAGGTTAAAAAAAACATGGCTTCCGGTTCCGTATCATTTTTCCGTAGCAAACCATGCTGTGTCACAGCTACGTTTCCAGGTGATAGAGCAGGTCAGTAGACCGAGACGGGGGGGCAACCATATTAAACTCCTCAAACAACGGGAATCCTTCTGGATCCATACATTACAAACTTTATCTCCAAGGGGCCTTAATAGGGAGATAGATCTTACCTTTTGCTGAAGTATCCATTCTATTATATTGTTCATGATCTAGGTAACTGTGAGGAACTCAGCCGGCCGCCACACGGTAGCCCGGGTATCACAGCTTCTGATACCACCGCCGCTACCAAATGTGACGGACGATCCCTTTCCTCCCACGTCACCAATGGGACGTAACTCCACAGGTACAGCTCTCCGGCGCCCCCCTTTGTCTCTCAGGTCAGTAAGAGAACTGCACCTAGAGCAAATGGCCGCCGGGGAAGGTGTCCTGCTACCCACTGGGTATTCTAAGATTCGTGATCAGAGTAAAAGCATCAGCCCAAGATTAATTTTATGGTTTAATTTGCCTTAAGGGCGCACTAGATAATTACAGAAATATACAGTAAAGCTATACAACGTAACTACAATGGAATGGCAGTCAGAGTAAAAATACAACAATAATATACAAGGCTTAAAGGTATTAGCTATAGATCAATATTACCGGGTTGTAGTATGGTCATGGGAAGGCAGGGGCTTTGCCATTCCCAGGTAGTAGTCTTCAGTTACTGGATAGTCCCCAAAGCATATGTTGCTGCACCCTTGGCAAGACAAATCCGTTTTCTTTTGGTCCTTTCCTAGACCATCTTCTTGGCTTCTGTGTGTGAAATGGAATGAGAGACCAGCTTCTTCTTGGCTACAGCTTTTAACCCTGCTAGGCCCTTCCCTATTTGCTTTGAAGCCCGCATATTAACTGGCCTGCAATTCATATGGAGCAGGAAACAATGCCTTGAGCTTGAGCTAATTACCATACGACTGACCATCTTTTCAGACCCTGGCCTAAACCAATTAGCATGTAAAGGCCTATTGATTCATAGTGGACATCAAAGCTGGCCGTACTGAATATGCTAATAGGCCCTGTGTAGCTAAAAGTCTGTGGCTGTGTGAACTGACAAAATGGAGGCTGGTACAGGCCCTATACAAAATGGCGACAATCTTTCCTTACACCTCCCTGCTTTTGAGGGCGCTAGGGGGTATCACATTCCTGTGTTCCCCCGTGCGCCCTACCGCACCCTCTCCTTGCCGGGACAACCCATCAGCGTTACCATGGTCACTGCCCTTTTTGTGGCGAATGGTGAAATGGTACTGCTGGAGAGCGAGGCTCCAGCGTAGCAACCTCCCATTCGTCCCAGAGACCGTGTGTAACCAGCTGAGGGGGTTGTGGTCTGTTTCCACGGTGAATTGGCGTCCGTACAAGTATGGCTGCAGACGCTGCAGGGCCCACACAATTGCCAGACATTCCTTCTCCATCGTGGAATAGGCCACTTCCCTCGGCAGGAGCTTCCTGCTCAGGTACAAAATGGGGTGTTCATGGCCCGTAGTGTCAACCTGGCTGAGCACAGCACCGAGGCCGAAGTCGCTGGCGTCGGTCTGCACTAAGAATGGCCGCGTGAAGTCGGCTGCCTGTAGTACCGGAGAACTAGAAAGGGCGGTCTTGAGCGCTTGGAAAGCTGTCTCGCAGGCGACTGTCCAGTCGACTGCGACGGGCAGCCTTTTCTTGGTGAGGTCCGTCAGGGGCTTGGCCAGGGCACTATAGTGTGGAACAAACCTCCTATAGTACCCAGCAGTACCCAAAAAGGACATCACCTGCTTCTTGGTCCTGGGGGTGGGCCAGGATGCGATGGCATCCACCTTCCCGGGCTCTGGCTTCAGAGCTCCCCCACCTACCCGGTGTCCCAGATAGTGGACCTCACTCATACCCAGCTGGCATTTTTCCGGCTTAATGGTCAAGCCTGCTCGCTGGATCCGCCCGAGCACCTGCGCCAGGTGCTCTAGGTGATCCTCCCAGGTGGGACTGAAGATGGCAATGTCATCCAGGTACGCGGTCGCATACCCCTCCAGTCCCTCGAGCAGCGTGTTGACCATCCGCTGAAAAGTGGCAGGGGCATTCTTCATGCCGAAGGGCATCACCGTGGACTCGTACAGTCCGAATGGGGTGATAAAGGCAGAGCGTTCCCGTGCCCTAGGGGTCAGGGGAATCTGCCAATACCCCCTGCTCAGATCCATGATGGTCAGGTACTTGGCCCCGGCCAGCTGGTCGAGCAGGTCATCGATGCGCGGCATTGGGTACGCATCGGTGACCGACACAGCGTTGAGCCCCCTGTAGTCCACGCAGAACCGCGTAGTTCGGTCCTTTTTAGGGACGAGGACTACAGGCGAAGCCCACGCGCTGTTGGACGCTTGGATCACCCCCAGCCTCAGCATCTCGTCTATCTCTTGGCGCATCTGCTGCTGCACCTCAAGAGAGACCCGATATGCTGAACGCCGGATTGGGGGGTGGTTACCAGTGTCCACGTCATGGACTGCTGCCTCAGTCCTTCCGGGCAGGCTGCTGAACAGCTCCCGGAAGGGGTGTAGGGTGGCCCCCAGCTGGGAACGTTGGTCCTCTGAGAGCTGGTGGCCAACCCCCACATCCTCGATGGATCCACCCGCCTTGGCTTGGGTGAGCAGATCGAGGAGGGTTTCTGCCTCTCCTTCCTCTGGAAGGTTGCACACTGGGTGAGCATAAGCCTCCCGCTCATGATGGGCCTTCATCATGTTCACATGGAAGGCCTTCCTCCTTCCACGGGCGTGGTCCAGGTGACCAGGTAGGTGACGGCGTTGAGCTGCTGTGCACGAGGTATGGACCCTCCCAGGCCGCCTGAAGCTTGTTTTGGGGTACGGGGACCAGTACCCACACCTTTTGACCCACCTGGTAGGTCCGCTCACAAGCATTCTGGTCGTACCATCGCTTCTGGTCAGCCTGAGCTTGGGCCATATTGTCATGCACCAGCCGCGTCAAGGCCATCATTCGGTCCCGGAAGCGCACGACATACTCAATGACCGACACTCCAGGGGTGGCTAAATCCCCTTCCCATGCTTCCTTCACCAGAGCAAGGGGCCCCCGTACACGTCGCCCGTACAGGAGCTCAAAGGGGGAGAACCCGTTGAGGCCTGTGGAACCTCCCGGTAGGCAAACAGCAGGTGTGGGAGATACCGCTCCCAGTCTCTCCCGTGGGAGTCGACCAACATCTTCAGCATCTGCTTTAAGGTGCCATTGAACCGCTCACACAAGCCATTGGTCTGTGGGTGATACGGGCTGGCCACCAGATGTTGCACCTGTACCTGCTTACAGAGAGACTCCATCAGCTGCGACATGAACTGGGTCCCTCGGTCGGTGAGCATTTCCTTGGGAAACCCCACTCTGGAGAAAATCTCCAGTAAGGCAGTGGCCACTTTGTCGGCCCGAATGGACGACAAAGCTACCGCCTCCGGGTACCGGGTGGCATAGTCCACTACCGTTAGTATGAAGCATTTCCCGGAGCGGCTGGGAGTGGACAGAGGTCCAATGAGATCCACAGCCACCCTCGAGAAAGGCTCTTCGATGATGGGCAGAGTTACCAGTGGGGCTTTTGGGCGCGGCCCCGCCTTCCCCACCCTCTGACAGGTGTCACATGAACGGCAGTAGGCTATCACCTCGGTCCTCATTCCAGGCCAGTAGAAATGCTGAGCTAACCTGGCCCTGGTTTTAGTGATCCCTAAGTGTCCGGCCATTGGAATCTCGTGTGCGATCCGCAACAATTCCGCCCTGAACGGATGGGGTACCACTAACTGTCGGTCCCTGGGCCACGCCTCCGGTGAACCCTGCTGGACCGTTACCCGGTACAGCCGTCCCTGGTCCCAGACCACTCGCTCGCAGTCGGACTCCAGGGGAGGCTGTGCCGCCTGTTCCTTGAGAGTCTTCAGGCTAGGGTCAGCTTCCACCGCTGCCTGAAATCCCTGACTAGATATGGCAAGAATTGATGAAACTGCCCTGTCCTCTGTCAGTTCCCCGGGATCTGTCTCCTGGCTACTGTCTGACTCGGCAGCCACTTGGTCAGAGAGGGGGAAACCGTCGGACCTCCGCGAGGCTCCTTGGGCTTCAGCGCTCCCACTCCTGGTAACAGCGGCCACGACCGCTGAGACCACGGGTAGCGCCTGCTTTCCCTCCTCCTCTGACCAAGTCGCCGGGTCAGGCAGACTTCCCTGACTTCCTGACATCCCGGATGTGGGGAACTCTTGACCTGGGGTCCTACCTGGTGGCTCCTCTCCCGGGACGCCCCCTCCCCCCATGGCCTGTTCCTCGTTCCTCTTCCTGCAGGGGCCCTAGACTCAGCAGGCTGGATTCACTTAGGGGCCCTACACTGCCCATAGCAGCCCCTCCCTCCACCTCTGAGCTCTCCCCTACAGCCTCCTCACCTGTCCTCACTGTGAGCCCTGTGTGTGTAGTGTCAGTGCATGGCTTACCATCAGGTTGCACTCCCTCCTCCACTGTTGGAGGCACATTCAATACATTAACATTAGCATTCACAGTAGAGTCATGACATTCTTGGGGAGCCGGACTTGGGAGTTCAGTGGCCACATACTGGGACACTAGCCGCCCCAAATCGGTCCCAAGCAACACATTTGCAGGAATATTCGGCGTTACTCCCACCTCCCGCATCCCCCTCCCGGCACCCCAATCCAAATACACCTTGGCAACGGGCAGCGCCGGTTCAACGCCTCCAATTCCAGAGACGGAAAGGGTTTTCCCAGGTACCAAGTCTTGAGGGGACACCACCTCAGGGCGTACCAGGGTCCGTTCAGCGCCTGTGTCCCGCAGTCCCATGACCGCTGAGCGGCCGATGGTGACGGGTTGGTAATTGTCTAGGGACCTCCCACCACCCCCTCCCACACACAAAACAGTGGACGGTTTCTGGGACAGGGATGGGGCCTTCTGGCGCTGGGGACATGCAGCCTTAAAGTGTCCTGGCTGATTGCAATTATGGCAACGTCTGGGTTCTGTTCCTGGCCTGGAGAGGGCAGCCGGGGGGTACACCCCTTGCACTCTGGGGGCTGGATATGGGGCTGGGGCAGGATTGGGCTTACCCCCTCTCCAGGTGTTGCTGGCAGGCTTCTTTGGCTCCGGCGCCCTGTTGTTGGCATACTCGTCTGCCAGGGCGGCTGTAGCAGAAGCCCCCTTTGGTTTCCGGTCACGGAGGAACTGCTGGAGGTCCTCTGGGCAGTTCCACAAGAATTGCTCCACGACAAACAGTTCCTGGACCTCCTGACGGGTAGTGAGCTCTAGACCCGAGGTCCAGTGCTCCGCAGCTCTCAACAGGGCCCGCATGTGGTCGGTCCAGGTGTCCTTTGAACCCCGCTGCAGGCTCCTGAACTTCCTGCGGTACGACTCCGGGGTGAGGTTGTAGTGCTGGATCAGGGCCCGCTTGATGCTGTTGTAGTCCTGCTCCTCCCCGGCAGGTAAGTCCCCCAAAACTTCCAGGGACTTACCCCTCAAACGGGGGGTCAGGTACCTTGCCCACTGATCCGGGGCCAGATGATGTTGGAGGCATGTCCTCTCAAAAGCAAGCAGAAAGGAATCCAGGTCTCCATCCTTTTCAAGTAAGGGAAAGTCCTCCGCCCGGACCTTGGGAGCCCTTGTCTCCGGTGGGCCTGGTGCGTCCAGTGGGGGCCCGTGCTGAGCCATCTCCAGTCGGTGCCGGCGGTCTGCAGCTTCACGGCGTTCTGTATGCTCCCGCTCCGCTGCACGCTCTGCTGCTGCTTGCTCACACTCCGCAGCTTCACGGCGTTCTGCTTGCTCACGCTCTGCTGCTGTCTCTGCCGCCACCAGGAGTCTTTCATAGGCGGCGTCCTTACCAGCCTCGAGCTGTGCCATAGCCGCTTGGAAGAGGGTCTCCGATCTGGACAGGCTGGGACGGGCAGGGGGTGGGCAGTCCACTGTGAGACTGAGCACGGGGGTCGGGCTCCTTGGGGAGCCCTGGCTGAGCTCCCCTCTCATCGGTATCGAACCCCTCATAGGCCACAGCATTGGCCTCCCCCTTTGCCCTACTC